>LR738711.1:196650641-196702544 GCA_902687465.1 Secale cereale
AAAAACAAAAAGCACTCACAAACGCACACAAGCCATTTGGCTAGGTTTGTATCTCTCACACACACCCACGTAGGTGGGGGACGTGCATGAAGAGAAGAGGTGCACGCATGGCGCACGTACTCCCGTCTCTTTCCCAACCACACCCGCGCGGGTACACGGTGGAGCTCATTTCTGTACGAAAAGGCAGCCCACGTGGTAACTTGACACGTGTACTGGTTGACCACTAGATGGAGGGAGGATCGTCTATGAGCAAGATTAATAACATAGCCGGCTGCTAGCTCTATCTTTGTGCCACCCCACTTATAGCCAACCTAAAATCCCATTCATACAATAGTTGCTGGCTCTATACATCATGTAGTTAATGCTTGACCCCACTTTCTTCTCTCACAAAATGCATTGGATCTTGTGCTGCAGCTGGCTACAAGTTTATAGTCCACTCCTCTTCTCTCTCCTCTCCTCTCTCCTCCACATCATCATAAATCTGAGGTGGCAACCTTTATAGACCGCTTACATCAGCCTATTATACTTGCTCTACCACGGGTGAACAAACAAACTGCGACTTGACGCGTTATGTTAAAAAGAGGCAAACCATGTGGGGCTTACCTTAGAGGCAAGGCTCTATACACTGGAGTAATTTTGATGTGTCCCGTCAACTCGGAACGAACAGAAGCTTGCTTAGTACTGTAACATCCCAATTTTCCTAAATTATGATGTTATTAGATCATTCATATGCATCCCATATTTATATTGCATCTTTTTCTATTTTGTGAAATTTGGATCATTATGCAACTAAAGGCAATTATTGGAGTGGAGATAACATGACTTCTCCCCTTTATTTAAAATTGTTCATAATGTCCAGAATAATGTTTCCAGTTGATTTGATATGTTGTGGTATTTTCCAAATCCTCAAAAGTATTTTATTTGTGGAATTTATTGTTGTTTGAGTGGCCAATTGCATCAAAATGATTTTACAAATCTGCATTAGAATTGGAACTAGTGTTCCTGTAGTTTATAATTATAGAGCTATTTTTAGTGTGTGTCTAGGTAGATTTGTATGCATTATATATTAGGTTTTGTATTTTATTTATTTTGGTTTTGCTGCTGGTTGTAAAAAAAAGGAGAAAGGCAACGCAGCGCAGGGCACCGCATCGCGCGGCCCAGCAACCGCAGCCAGCAGCCAGCGCGCAGCACACTGGGCGGCCCAGCAGCCAGCCGCTGCGGCCCACACCCCGCGGCCCAGCTTTCCCCACACGAAGCGGTGCGCATCGCACGCCCGCACCCAACCCGCACCCGCCCCTGTTCCTCTTCCACCCCGAGCCGGACGCCGCACGCACACGCGCACCCGAGCGCGAGCCCGAGTCGAACTCGAGCACCGGGCCACCCCGCGCACGCCCGAGACGTCTAGGGCGTGCCCAAGCCCTCGAGGAAGCCCCGCACCCCTTCTGCGATCTTTCCAGCCGCCGCACGAACGCGGCCACGCGTTTTGGATCTCACCGCGGAGCCCACTGTTCGCTGCCGTTCATCGCCTCTTCCCGTCGCCGTAAGAACCATCCGAGCCTGTCTGACTACTTGTTTCGATTCAGCACTCATCTGGGAACCTCTCTGACATCTTCTCGCCGCCGGAAGCGCAGCCAATCGACGGAAACAAGCTCAACCTTCTTCGCCGGAGTACGCCGTGGTTCACCTTGTCGCCGTCGCCTACAGAGGGACCCTCGCCGCCTTCCGAAACACCACCACCTGCGCCACTCCACGTCGCAGCCGCCCATCTCTTCACCTTCACCGGAGACCCACCGGAGAAGCCCCGCCGTCGACGTCCGACCGCCGCCGCCATTTTCTTTTGTCGCGTGGTGAGTAAAACACCTGGGCCAACCACGAGCTGCCACGTGGCATCCGCTACAGGAGACCCAACAATAGTTCGCTACAGTTTCCAGGCGTTTTCTGTTGTTTCTGTCTTTTTCTCAGATTTTCCTCAAATCTTCAATTAGCTATATCTTTTATTCTGTAACTCCAAATTAGGTGATTCTTTTTCCTATGCACTCACAAAAATAATCTCTTCATCACAGTACCAACTTTCCACATGCTTGCACTGTTCAAATTTGAATTCGTTCGAATTTGAATCAAATCTTCCGGAGGTCGTATCTTTTAAACCGTTTATCGGAATCGAGTGATTCTTTTTGCATTGTGATCGTGGTGCTGTGTAGATGATCTGTACGTGTTGTTTTTGCTGTTGTTTTTGAGTTTTAAAATGATTTTCTTGTTGTTGGTTTTATTTTGGATTTATTGGAGTTTAGGTGATTTATTTGTTATTGTGTGAAACGTGTAGATTGTCCGGAGTGCGACGTGAGCTATTGTCAGGAGTGTGACCTTTTGAACCAGAACCAAGGCAAGTTACATGTTGATCATCCTTTACCTATTGTTTTCCTATGCATTGTAGGTTATGCCACACTATAAATTTATGCATTATAGGATTGTTATAAATTGAGCTATATTGTTGAGCTATCTCCCGTATTTTGCAAACCATGGTAGGTATAGTCTTGCTATGCTTGTAGACGGGGTTGGTTCCTGTATATATTGAGCTTATGTGAGGATTATTAATATTTAACAAACTGAGTAGTAATTCAGGGCTTAACTCACCTCTGGGCGGAAGTGGTATTGATGGGTGGTTTTAAGAACATCATGGTTTATACCCTCTGAATGTAAGTGGACGGCCGCCCAGGCTCAAAAAGATCAGACAGACTTAATGACTAGTAGCTTCTATGCGCGACCACTAGCTATATGGGCTCTCGCTTAGTTGACTAGGTTGTGGGATCCTCGCCCAGGTATGCTAGCAGATGTAGATATGGATAGGTGTACCGGCTGCTGGGGGTGGAGGTGACTACTTCTGAAAGGCTTCGTCTCAATCTTCGGGTTGAGTCTAGTGGGTAAAGTGTGCAAAACTCTGCAGAGTAATAAAACTAATCATGATTAGCCGTGTCCCCGGTTATGGATATTTTGAGCCACTATGCCATTATTGTTGTTGGATGATCTTGACAGATGTGACACTTAATAATATTTGTGGGCAACTTAATAAATGGGTAGGTTGGAGTTGATTTTGCCAACTCAACCTTGTGCATTTAATTGTAGTAATAAAAGAACTAAATGAAAAATTGACTATTAGGTAGTTATGAGGACAAAATCAGCTTTGTGCAAAATAAACCCCCAAGCCTTTCTTTGTTGTTCTATGCATATACATGTAGGTCTGCTTTATTACTTCTCCTGTGTAAGTTTCCAATACATTCAATGTCTTGACCTATACGGCTGCAACGTCTCATGTTGCAGGATTTTCAGACGAGGAGTAAGGTACCGTTAGGGTCGCGAGTCTGCACTCAGCATCGCCAGTTGGGCTATGATGGGACTCGTCGTTATTTTCTGCTACTTTCCGCTGTGTGATTGAATAATAGCTAGCCATGAGCTATGCAGATTGTTTTATTTTATATACGCTGGATCATACGTTGTAATAAATGATGGACTTGTATTATGGTATTCATCTATACTGTGCGTGCTAGCGAGTTCGATCCAGGGACTAGCACAGTAAGCACAGAGACTCAAATCCTTCGAGGTTTGGTCGTTATAGATGGTATCAGAGCAGTGTGTTGACGGTAGGACGTGACCCTAGAAAATGGATTAGAAAAGCCGTAGGAGTGAAAATTATTTTATAAGCTAGTTATACTTTTTACTATTTATTAGTTAACCCAAGTATCTTGAACAGTTAAGTAGGAACTAGTGCTGAGACCACCCTATATGCTTGTTTTATTTTGCAACGTTATCGTGTTAGCGTATCTGATTATGTCCACTTTCATGGTATGAGGATACTAGATTGTTTGCTTGATTGGTAGCTTGCTTGTTAAATTTTATCTCGTCAAAATTAATTGACTATATATACATATATATATATATACTACTATATTATTGTGATTGTTTGTTTGTTTGTTTGTTGGTGTTATTTGTTGTTGTGTTTTGTTGCCTTGATCATATATGCATATGGGTAGAATATATTTATTTCTATAGCTTTGGCCTTATTATATCTATAACTCTTCTATGCTTGCCCACCAGATGCCGCCGAGGCGTGATAATAGGCACAATGCTGCAGGAGGAGAGAACAATGGCAATGACATACCGCCATACATGCAGCAGTTGCTTCAAGAGCAGACGCACTTGATCCAGTTGCTTGTGCAGAACTAGAACAACCAGACCAACAACAACAACCCGCCACTCGTGGATATGCTTACCAGGTTCCTGAGGTTGAATCCTCAGAGGTTCTCCAGTTCCCCTGAACCTATTGTGGCTGATGATTGGCTCCGTGGAGTCAATAGGAACCTAGAGACGGTTGGATGCACAGACGCAGAGAGGGTGAGGTTTGCCGCACATTTGGTGGAGGGTCCTGCCGCAGCTTTGTGGGACAACTATTTGGTCTCTTATCCTATTGCTGGTATCACTTGGACTCAGTTTCAGACTGCTTTTCGTGCTGCACATGTGTCTGCTGGTGCTATGAGTCTGAAAAAGAAGGAGTTTCGCAGTTAGCGTCAGAGAGGACGCACGGTTAATGCGTATGTGGATGAATTTAATAATCTTGCACGCTATGCTCCTAATGATGTTAACACTGATGCAGCTAGGCAGGAGAAATTCTTGGAGGGCCTAAATGATGAGTTGAGCCTTCAGTTGACAGTGGCCACTTTTGATAATTGTCAGGAGCTGATTGATAAGGCTATTATGCTAGAGGGGAAGCATCAGGCCATAGAGAATCGCAAGAGGAAGTACAACAACAATAACAGGTATAATTCAGGACCACAACGGAAGCCACACACTTCATATCAGGGTAATGGAGGTAGTGGGCATCATCATCATCATGGAGGTAATGGACATAACCATCATGGAGGGAATGGCCACAACCATAATGGCCACCATAATCACAATGGGCACAAGAGTAACAATGGCAATGTCAAAGGTAATGGTAATGGTAATGGTAATGGAGGGAGTAATAACCAGAGCCACCAGAGTGTGCGTGTGCAGAGGGACATTAGCCAGGTTCAGTGCTATAAGTGTAGGCAGATGGGCCACTACTCCAGTGCTTACCCAGAGAGCAAGAACGGTAATGGGAATTCTGGAGTCAGCAAGCCAAACCCCTTCCAAAAGGGTCATGTTAACCATGTTAATGTGGAGGAGGTTTATGATGAACCTGATGCCGTGATTGGTAAGTTCTTGATTAATTCGGTACCTGCACTTGTTCTTTTTGATTCTGGTGCATCGCATTCATTCATCTCACGGGTATTTGTGGATAAACATAAGTTGCCTACCGTAGCACTTAAGTCACCTATTCTAGTAAGTTCTTCGGGGGCTGAGATGGCAGCAAGTTTGGGATGCTTTCAGATGCCTTTGTCCATTGGGAAGCATGTTTTTCCCACAGATTTGGTTATATTGAAGTCACAGGGTATTGATGTTATTTTGGGTATGGACTGGTTGATTAAATATAAAGGTCTTATTGATTGTGCCAGTCGATCTATTACTCTCAGTGCACCAGGAGGTAAGAGGATCAGATATGTATGTAAGTATAAGCATAATCAGGTGCAAGTGAACTCTCTTAAGGGGGTAGTCTAGAAGATGTGCCAGTTGTGAGGGACTACCCAGATGTGTTTCCAGAGGAGTTGCCAGGTATGCCACCAGACAGAGATATTGAGTTTCTTATCGATTTAATACCAGGCACCGGACCTATTGCAAAGAGACCGTATAGAATGCCTCATCAAGAGTTGGAGGAATTGAAGAAGTGGATAAGGGAATTGCAGGAACAAGGATTTATTCGCCCAAGTTCATCACCTTGGGGAGCTCCAGTTTTGTTTGTGGAGAAGAAAGATGGGACCTTGAGGATGTGTGTTGATTATCGTTCTCTGAATGAGGTAACCATTAAGAATAAGTATCCCTTGCCTATGATAAATGATCTGTTTGACCAGTTGGAGGGAGCTACTGTGTTTTCTAAGATTGATCTTCATTCTGGTTATCATCAATTAAAGATTTGTGAGCAAGATATTCCAAAGACTGCTTTTACTACGAGGTATGGGTTGTATGAATATACTGTTATGTCATTTGGATTGACTAACGCTCCTGCATACTTCATGAATATGATGAACAAGGTGTTTATGGAGTACTTGGATAAATTTGTGGTTTTTTTCATTGATGATATATTGGTGTTCTCCAAGAATAAGCAAGAGCATGAGGTACATCTGCGTTTGGTGATGGAGAAGCTGAGGGAACATCAGTTGTATGCCAAGTTCAGCAAATGTCCATTTTGGCTGGATGAGGTAGCATTCCTTGGACATGTAGTGTCAGGTAATGGAGTTGCAATTGATCCATCTAAGGTTGCTGCAGTTACAGAGTGGGAGACACCCACAACAGTTCGGGAGATTCGTAGCTTTTTGGGCCTTGCAGGTTATTACAGGAGGTTTATTGAGAACTTTTCTAAAATTGCAAAGCCTATGGCTGAATTGTTGAAGAAGGAGAAGAAATTTGCTTGGACTGATGAATGTGAAGCCAGCTTTCAGGAATTGAAGCAGCGTTTGGTTACAACACCAGTCTTAATTCTGCCTGATATACATAAGGACTTCCAGGTATATTGTGATGCTTCTCTTCAAGGACATGGGAGTGTTTTGATGCAGGAAGGTAAAGTTGTTTCATATGCCTCATGTCAGCTTAAGAATCATGAGCATAATTATCCTACACATGATTTGGAGTTAGCCTCAGTTGTGCATGCATTGAAAACTTGGAAGCAGTATCTTATTGGTAACCATTGTGATATATTTACTAATCATAAGAGCTTGAAGTATATTTTTCCTCAGAAGGATTTGAACCTCGGGAAGAGGAGATGGTTGGATCTTATTAAGGATTATGATTTGAATGTGCAGTATCATCCTGGTAAGGCTAATGTTGTTGCTGATGCATTGAGTCGTAGGAGCCATGTTAATGCAGTTGATATAAATGATACGCCACAAGAGTTATGTGATCAGTTCAGGGATCTCAGGTTGGAGATGGTTCCTAACAGATATTTGGCAACACATGAGGTAAATCCTACTTTTCTTGACAGGATCAGGGAAGCTCAAAAGGGTGATAAAGAGATTGCTGCAATAAAAGAGAATATGACTAAAGGTAAGGCAGAAGGTTTCCATGAGGATGAACATGGGACCATATGGTTTGAGAAGCGTGTTTGTGTACCGCAAGATGCAGACATCAGGAAATTAATTCTTAAGGAGGCACACGATTCACCTTATTCTATTCACGCAGGTAATACTAAGATGTATTTGGACTTGAGGGAAAGATTTTGGTGGCCTAGCCTGAAGAGGGAGATTGCTGGATATATTGCTACATGTGATGTGTGCCAGAGAGTTAAAGCAGAACATCAGAGGCCAGCAGGTTTGTTACAGCCATTGTCTATACCTGAGTGGAAATGGGATCAGATTGGTATGGACTTCATTACAAGTTTACCCAGGACTCGGTCAGGTTATGATTCTATTTGGGTAATTGTTGATCGCTTGACTAAAGTTGCTCACTTCATTCCGGTAAAGACTACTTATACCAATGCTCAGCTAGCTAAAGTTTATATGTCTAAAATTGTTTGTCTGCATGGAGTCCCAAGGAAGGTAGTGTCTGATAGAGGTACTCAGTTCACATCTAAATTTTGGCGTCAGTTGCATGAATCCTTGGGCACCAGGCTGGAGTTCAGTACAGCTTTCCATCCACAGACTGATGGGCAGACATAGAGGGTAAATCAGATTTTGGAGGATATGTTGAGAGCTTGTGTTTTGGACTATGGGTCCGGTTAGGATGATAATTTACCTTGTGGAGAGTTCTCATATAATAACAGTTATCAGGCTAGTCTGAAGATGGCACCATTTGAAGTATTGTATGGCAGGAAGTGCAGGACACCGTTGATGTGGGATGAGGTTGGAGAGCGACAGTTCTTTGGACCAGACTTGATTAGAGATGCTGAGGAGAAGGTCAAGCTGATTTGTGACAGGTTGAAGATAGCACAATCCAGACAGAAGAGTTATGCAGATGCAAAGCGCAAAGAGGTGACATATGAGGTAGGAGACCGTGCATATCTTTGAGTTTCACCACTTCGTGGAATTAAGAGGTTTGGAATTAAGGGTAAGTTAGCACCACATTTTGTGGGGCCTTACTTGATCTTGGAGCGTAGAGGAGAGGTAGCTTATCAGCTGGAGTTGCCAGAATCTTTGTCTGGAGTTCATAATGTGTTTCATGTATCTCAGTTGAAGAAGTGCCACGCAGAGATGATGGATGTTCCATTGAGGGACACAGTGCCACTTGATGGTATTCAGTTGGAGAGTGATTTGACATATGAAGAGAAACCTGTTAAGATTCTGGAGACAGCAGAGAGAGTTACTCGCACCAAGACAATTAAGTTATGCAAGGTTCAGTGGGATCATCATACTGAGGAAGAAGCTACCTGGGAACGAGAGGAAGATCTCACGCACGAGCACCCACATCTATTTCCTAGCCAGCCCGAATCTCGAGGGAGAGATTCATCTTAAGGGGGGTAGGTTTGTAACATCCCAATTTTCCTAAATTAGGATGTTATTAGATCATTCATATGCATCCCATATTGATATTGCATCTTTTGCTATTTTGTGAAATTTGGATCATTATGCAACTAAAGGCAATTATTGGAGTGGAGATAACATGAGTTCTCCCCTTTATTTAAAAATGTTCATAATGTCCAAAATAATGTTTCCAGTTGATTTGATATGTTGTGGTATTTTCCAAATCCTTAAAAGTATTATATTTGTGGATTTTATTGCTATTTGAGTGGCCAATTGCATCAAAATGATTTTACGAAACTGCATTAGAATTGGAACTAGTGTTCCTGTAGTTTATAATTATAGAGCTATGTTTACTATGTGTCTAGGCAGATTTGTTTGCATTATATATTAGGTTTTGTATTTTATTTATTTTGGTTTTGCTGCTGGTTGCAAAAAAAAAGGAGAAAGGCAACGCAGCGCACCGCACCGCACCGCGCGGCCGAGCAACCGCAGCCAGCAGCCAGCGTGCAGCGCACTGGGCGGCCCAGCAGCCAGCCGCTGCGGCCCACACCCCGCGGCCCAGCTTTCCCCACGCGAAGCGGTGCGCATCGCACGCCCGCACCCGACCCGCACCCGCCCCTCTTCCTCTTCCACCCCGAGCCGGACGCCGCACGCACACGCACACCCGAGCGCGAGCCCGAGTCGAACTCGAGCACCGGGCCACCCCGCGCACGCCCGAGACGTCTAGGGCGTGCCCAAGCCCTCGAGGAAGCCCCGCGCCCCTTCTGCGATCTTTCCAGCCGCCGCACGAACGCGGCCACGCGTTTTGGATCTCGCCGCGGAGCCCACTGTTCACCGCCGTTCATCGCCTCTTCCCGTCGCCGTAAGAACCATCTGAGCCCCTATGACTACTTGTTTCGATTCACCACTCATCTGGGAACCTCTGTGACATCTTCTCGCCGCCGGAAGCGCAACCAATCAACGGAAACAAGCTCAACCTTCTTCGCCGGAGTACGCCGTGGTTCACCTCGTCGCCGTCGCCTACAGAGGGACCCTCGCCGCCTTCCGAAACACCACCACCTGCGCCACTCCACGTCGCAGCCGCCCATCTCTTCACCTTCACCGGAGACCCACCGGAGAAGCCCCGCCGTCGACGTCCGACCGCCGCCGCCATTTTCTTTTGTCGCGTGGTGAGTAAAACACCTGGGCCAACCACGAGCTGCCACGTGGCATCCGCTACAGGAGACCCAACAGTAGTTCGCTACAGTTTCCAGGCGTTTTCTGTTGTTTCTGTCTTTTTCTCAGATTTTCCTCAAATCTTCAATTAGCTATATCTTTTATTCTGTAACTCCAAATTAGGTGATTCTTTTTCCTATGCACTCACAAAAATAATCTCTTCATCACAGTACCAACTTTCCACATGCTTGCACTGTTCAAATTTGAATTCGTTCGAATTTGAATCAAATCTTCCGGAGGTCGTATCTTTTAAACCGTTTATCGGAATCGAGTGATTCTTTTTGCATTGTGATCGTGGTGCTGTGTAGATGATCTGTACGTGTTGTTTTTGCTGTTGTTTTTGAGTTTTAAAATGATTTTCTTGTTGTTGGTTTTATTTTGGATTTATTGGAGTTTAGGTGATTTATTTGTTATTGTGTGAAACGTGTAGATTGTCCGGAGTGCGACGTGAGCTATTGTCAGGAGTGTGACCTTTTGAACCAGAACCAAGGCAAGTTACATGTTGATCATCCTTTACCTATTGTTTTCCTATGCATTGTAGGTTATGCCACACTATAAATTTATGCATTATAGGATTGTTATAAATTGAGCTATATTGTTGAGCTATCTCCCGTATTTTGCAAACCATGGTAGGTATAGTCTTGCTATGCTTGTAGACGGGGTTGGTTCCTGTATATATTGAGCTTATGTGAGGATTATTAATATTTAACAAACTGAGTAGTAATTCAGGGCTTAACTCACCTCTGGGCGGAAGTGGTATTGATGGGTGGTTTTAAGAACATCATGGTTTATACCCTCTGAATGTAAGTGGACGGCCGCCCAGGCTCAAAAAGATCAGACAGACTTAATGACTAGTAGCTTCTATGCGCGACCACTAGCTATATGGGCTCTCGCTTAGTTGACTAGGTTGTGGGATCCTCGCCCAGGTATGCTAGCAGATGTAGATATGGATAGGTGTACCGGCTGTTGGGGGTGGAGGTGACTACTTCTGAAAGGCTTCGTCTCAATCTTCGGGTTGAGTCTAGTGGGTAAAGTGTGCAAAACTTTGCAGAGTAATAAAACTAATCATGATTAGTCGTGTCCCCGGTTATGGATATTTTGAGCCACTATGCTATTACAGTTGTTGGATGATCTTGACAGATGTGACACTTAATAATATTTGTGGGCAACTTAATAAATGGGTAGGTTGGAGTTGATTTTGCCAACTCAACCTTGTGCATTTAATTGTAGTAATAAAAGAACTGAATGAAAAAATGACTATTAGGTAGTTATGAGGACAAAATCAGCTTTCTGCAAAATAAACCCCCAAGCCTTCCTTTGTTGTTCTATGCATATACATGTAGGTCTGCTTTATTACTTCTCCTGTGTAACTTGCCAATACATTCAATGTATTGACCTATACGGCTGCAACGTCTCATGTTGCAGGATTTTCAAACGAGGAGTAAGGTACCGTTAGGGTCGCGAGTCTGCACTCAGCATCGCCAGTTGGGCTATGATGGGACTCATCGTTATTTTCTGCTACTTTCCGCTGTGTGATTGAATAATAGCTAGCCATGAGCTATGCAGATTGTTTTATTTTATATACTCTGGATCATACATTGTAATAAATGATGCACTTGTATTCTGGTATTCATCTATACTGTGTGTGTGCTAGCGAGTTCGATCCAGGGACTAGCACAGTAAGCACAGAGACTCAAATCCTTCGAGGTTTGGTCGTTACAAGTACGCCATCTCCGCCTCCCGCGGGCGCGGTGGCTCGCAGGATGAGGTGAAGCTTGCTAACTACGCCTTACGCCCGCTCCCTCGCCCACACGCCCCGTGGCTCGCAAGACGAGGAGAAAATTTTACTACTCCCTCTGTTTACTCCTCGTCCCTACTACCTTGGTTAGAGAGATTATCATATTGTTTGGAATATATATGTCCTTTAGTAGATTTCGATATGAACTACTAGTACATACTCCAAATGCTGATGTATATAGACGTATTTTAGAGTGTAGATTCACTCATTTTGCTCTGTATGTGGCATAAAGTTGAGACACTTATCTTGGAACGGAGGGAGTACATATTTGCTATGATCTGTCAATCATTGAGATGCAATAGCATGCATGTTAGTCTCCTTTGTATTTGATGAAATGTTGCAACGGGCAACCTTGGATGCAAGATACATGTAACAGAAGCTGGAAGCTTCATAGCATTGTACTATCTTGCTGATAAATTACAGTACGTACTCCCTCTGTTCCTAAATATAAGTCTTTGTAGAGATTCCACTAGGTGGAATACATACGGAACAAAATGAATGAATCTACACTTAAAATGCATCTATATACATCCGTATGTGGTTCATGGTGAAATCTCTACAAAGACTTATATTTAGGAATGGAGGAAGTACTATTACTATGTAAAGAGTTTTTTTTGCGATTGTACTATGTAAAGAGTTAGGTGACGCACCGTGTCCAGAAAATATGGTGATAGTGTGAGGTGGGCCATGTAATCATTGAGCATGCGTGTTTTCACTGCTCTTGCACTCCTCCGCCGTAAGAATGGAGAAAATTGTAATATAGTAGTACCTCCTTTCGCCGAAAGCGTGGGACATCCAGCAGTCCTACCACCACAGTAATATTGACCAATGAGCCGTCAAATCACATAAACCCAACAGTAAGTTGGACGGATGTAGCAACCATCACTCTTGAATCCGCTTCTCCCTTCAACGCAGGCGCCAGTGAGAGGTCGCGTCCGCTCTGCCCGGGCATGAATGCGGCACCGATTCTTTGGAGCGGCGCTGACCGTTTCGGGCGGGAAGCGCGCGTGGGCGATGGAGGGGCTTTGGGTGGGCCAGGCTGGTCAGGAGCGGGCGTGGCAGCTGTCCGCCTATCCCTACCGGACGCCCGGAAACGAGAGGTGCACCGACTTGCGCGGCTAAAATCGTACACTACACACCATCTCTCTGTAGGAGTAGGTCGATCTGTCGCTCTCTCTAACATACGCATGCTGTTAAACACACACACGCACACGCACACGCACACATAGGTTCATAGAATAGGAAAATTGTGCGAGTGCGAAGCCACAGGAAGTGACATACAAATGGAGTACGTACAAACTATGACCAGCCTAAGCAATGTAACCAAACGCTCCTTACTATGCCTTGTTATCTCCCCCGGAAACCCAATGCATGGAGCGCAACTACGCGTTGATCAGTCAAGAGATCAAAGTCGGCTTGCATGCGAGTTAATACGTGGCCCTGCATGGTAGCTAAAACGGCATCTCTTTGTTGTTTGGATCAATTGTTGCGTTTAGAGACAGAAATCAGGGCTTTGATTGGAGGAATGACCGGTCAAGTTTCTCTTTCTCCTCCAATCTGCTTGCACCTTGGTCCCGCTGCACCTTCTAACGTGACTTATTACACCTAGACGAAGGGAGTCGTACGAGATACGGTGGCACACTGACTTAGGTCGAATACAAGTGCCCAAAATTGTGTGCATGTTATAATAAGGATTCACTTATAATAGTACGTAAGCGAACAGAGGGATCAATTGGACAGTGTTCCCGAGCAGTAGCGAGATGTGTGAGGTAAGATACACCACTGGCGCTTTTAATTTTTCTGATTAATTTGTTTGTTTCACCCTCTGACTGGTGGGACCCAACGTACTACATGCAGAGAGGTAAGGTGACTAAAGCTGCATTATTTTTGCACCACTTTGGATTGTCTTACCACCAAAGCCACATGACACGATTATGATTTAAATCCCAATGACTCCCACACACACAAAACAAAATGTAAGGCTGCATTATTTTTGCACCACTATGGATAGTCTTACCACCAAAGCCACATGACATGATTATCATTTAAATCCCAATGACTCCCACACACACACAAAAATGTATAAAAGGTTATTTTCCTCTTGTTGAACATAACGGGAGGGTTGTGTAGCTGGTTAACCTGTTCGCTCATCAAACTTGAGGTCTCGGTTTGATAACTACACTTGAGCATAATTCGTGCCAGGAGGATTCTTTGACTGGTCAAAATGGATGGATACGGAGCTATACGATCTCGTAGTGACCGTATAATCACCTCATCACGTATAAGTTGCAGCATCGGCGCTTGTTTTCTAGGGTTTGCACTCTTCACACTCTCTCTAGTATATATATACATGATGCAGCCTCAGCGCTTGTAGTTGTTCTCTTCACACTCTCTCACCCACTCCAGATCTAAGCAAGACTTCTTGGCCTCTCTCTCTCCCCTCACTGCTGGTCTGCTTGTAGTTTCTCTCTTTACACTCTCTTAGCCGGCTGGATCCATCCACCGGGAAGGGAAGGAGGCTTAACGCTGTCGCCGTCGGCGAGGGAGGGAATCCACTACCGGCGCAGTTGTTCACTTTCACCCAGCGGTGGCGCGGGAGGGCCTCCGACCCCTTCTTCTCCATCGTAGGTAGTGTGGGTCGAACGGCCTCCGGTCACCCACCGAACCACACCCCAATAACCTTAAGGTATAATTTACTTATTCCACATGCATTGCGCTAGCTGTATGTGGGCTTTTTCCGCTTCTGCACTCGAATCTAGGTGTTGGATCAAACAGGAAAGTAGTGGGGAAAGTTGTATACCATGAATCTAGGACGTGGTTCAAAGAGGTAAGGAATGGGGGAAAGTAGTGAGAAAAGTTGTATAGCATGAATCTAGGACGTGGTTCAAAAAGGAAATAAAGGGGGAAAGTAGTGGGGAAAGTTGTATCGCATGAATCTAAGATGTGGTTATGAGAGGACAGGAATGGGGGAAAGTAGTGAGGAAAGTTGTATAGCATAAATCTAGGACGTGGTTCACAGAGGAAATGTAACATCCCAAATTTTCAATTTGGAATGTTATACATAGATCATACTGCATTGCATATTTCTTGGAATTTTGTGTGTGGCGATCCTCGAAAATTCTAAGCACCTCAAGGACCTACGGAGAGAGTTGGGAATTCTACCGTTTTCGTATTTGAGTTTACTCGAATACTGGTACGAGGATAGCGTTGGTTTTAATTATTTTCCTCTCCTAAAAATATTTCTAAATAAAATATATGAGCGAAGATAATATGACTTCTCCAAAATAACAGAAATATTGGAGGAAAAATGTTAAAATCACTTTTGGTATTTTTTTGGATTTATTTGTGATTTTTTTTGCATAGGAAAAATACGCGTTTTTCAAAATTGCATTTAGGTCCAGGAAAAATGTTCACTTTGTCCTAAATTTTATGAGAGGATGGTGAAAATTTATTTCGGGATTTTTGGAGTCTGTTTAGTATTTCTTTCGTTAGTTTTCGTACGTCAAGACTCATTTAAAAAAAAGGGAACCGCCTTCTGGCCGTACGCGACTAGGACTCTCCTAGCCGGGCCTTTAAGCCCGAGGCCCGACTGCCGCCAGCCCCCTCGCCCCTTCTCGCCCCGAAACCCTAGCACGACCCCGCCGCCCGCCGACCCCACCGCCGCACGCCGCCTCGCCCCGCGGTAACCGCCGGAGCTGCAGCCGCCGGTATCCGCCGGAGCCGCCGTCGCTAGAGTTCGTCGAGGTAGCCGCCGGTTTTTTTAACCAATTGGTTCTTTTTCATAAAACCCTAGATCTGTTTTTTTCAGATAGGTTCGGTTTTCTTTTTTCGGTTTAGCTGTTTAGCGAGCGTTCGCCCGTTCGTTCATTTTAACAAACGAATTCGTAGTTTAGTTTCAGTTAACGAACGTTCGTTCGTTAATCTATTTGTCCGTTTTTCTTTTCGCTCGAGAGTTGGAATCAGGTGATTGAAAATCCTAGATCTTCGTCTCGACGCCCTCTTTCCGTTTAACCAACTTGAACAAAGTTTTGCTACTGTAAAAGTTGACCCTAGATCAATCTAGTAGACGGATCTTGTTTCTTTCGCAGTTTGAGTTTCTTTGATTCGTTCGAGTTGATTCTTTTTGCAAACCGGAGTTCTTAAGTTGAACTTTATGGTTAGATCTTCTTGTTTGGAGTTTTTTTTGTGCATCTTTCCTTGATTGCTTATGTATGCTATTGTTTGCTTGCGATAGAATACCCGGACTGTGAAACGTGCTACTACGAGTCTCTAGGTTTTGGGAATCATCAACAAGGAAATTAACACTTTGATCATACCCCTTTATTACCCAGTTTTTATGCATTAGATCAAACCATCACACCTTTCATGAGTAGGATCTTAACTTGTGGGTCTGGGAAGTAGATTGAGGTAGAACCTATTACCTGCATTATTTTCAAACCCTTGGGAGTTACTCTACACTATGCTTAGGTTGCTATGCTATGCTCGTAGACGTGGTTTGGGTTTAAGTGAAATCCATGATAGATGTGAGCTGCTAATTAATGGTTCAACTTAAGGTGGCTACTTGAATACACATTTGGGTGGATTGGTTGCAGGGCACCTGGAGAATCCAGTGTTTTCCTAGGAAATCCCGGGGTTCCGTGTGATTTTTCCTATGGAATGCCACCCAGACTCAAAGGGATCATAAAACTATTCATGTTAGAAACTTTCATTTGCAGCCACAATGCCATTATGGGCTCTGGCATAGTATGAGTAAGTTGTGTGAGCTCTTTCAGTGGTGGACTAGCAGATGTAGGGAAAAGTAGGTGTACCGATCGACCCGGGGTAAAGAGTAAATGCTTCTAAAAGACTGTGTCTCGGTCATCCGTTTCTCAAACACCGTGCAGTGCGAGAAATCCAACGGAGGAGGTCGAGTCTTGTGGGAAAAGTGCACAGACCTCTGCAGAGTGTACAAACTGATCATGATTAGCCGTGTCCCCGGTTATGGACAATCTTGAGCATCTGGTACTTGAATTATTGGTTGATCCCATCACTCTAAAATTAATTTGTTGGGTTAATGATTACTTTAATTGGGATTGAGTTGGAGGTACCTTCTCAATGATGTTTCAACTACCATGATAGTTAAAATAAAATTTATTCCTTTGTTGTAGGGAAAAATTGGCTTTACGCAAAAACTATAACCTTAGAGCCTCCACCAGCCATATATGCATATAGTGTTAGCCTTTATTCTGTTACTTACATCTTCTGTGTTATCTTGCCAGCATATTCCATGTGCTGACCCGTTTCGGGCTGCAACATGTTACGTTGCAGACTTTTCGGACGAGGAGTAAGACGTTCTAGGTTGTTTGTCATGCACTCAGCTATGCCCTTGGAGTTGATGGACTCACTTATCTTCCAAGCCTTCCGTTGTTATTTTGTTAGATAGCCTTATGCCATAGACTTTTGTAATATGTTCTCTTTGGAGACATTCGATATAATAAGTGTGTGATTGCCACTCTGTTATAAATCCTTCAAGTACTGTGTGTGTCAGCATTACCAATCCAGGGATGACACTGAAACACAGAGACTTCGGTCCATTCGGATCGTGGTCGCTACAGGAAAGGAAGTGGGGAAAGTACTAGTACAGTGTCGGGACCCCGATCCTCAGTCAGACAGGTCTAGCCTGTAACACATCATATCACTTTGCGGCCTCACGCGCGGTATCCCCACGGGTGCCACCTTACCTGGCCCGGGACCGTTTGCGCATTTTGGCACACGTATATGATAGTGTCGCTAGCATCCATATGATAGAGAACCGGGCCGACATGACCAGTTATAAACCAAAAGTGGCACTAAATTACAGAGACAGGCATACATGACCCAACAACGAACGTGTCGGTCATCAAAGTATGAACCCAAGTTGTAGCAAGCAACAAGGACTTAAAGGAACAACGCGTGACATTTCCCCTAAGGGACATACACAGGAACGAAGAAGGACACATGCCGGCCAGCCTAAGTGTTCCGGAGCAGTAGCAAGCTACCAAGGCTCAGTGGAAGCACTAGGAGACATTTCCCTGTAAGATAGGCTACCAAGGGTAAACAACTAGGTGTCGGATCCCATGCATAGCAATACACATTACACATACGCATAACATGCAAGTATGTGTTTTACAACATGGCATCACATCATAACTCAACAACTCATACAGATAAAGGCCCAGAAGAGCCATCATAGCATTTATTACAAATAGAGGTCACATGTCCCAACATACAGAGCATACAGGCAACGGAAGCATAACATGTCTGAGTACAGACAACTACAAATGGAAAAGGCTGAGGAGCCTGACTATCTACAAGACCCTCCCAAGGGTACAAGATCGTAGCTGAGGTAACAAGCTAAACGTCGAAGTCCACGCGGAACCACTAGTGAGACTGGAGTCTCTCTGCAAAAACATAAATTAAACAAACGTGAGTACAAAGGTACTCAGGAAGACTTACATCAGAACTAGCTACATATGCATCCGTATCAATAAAGGGGTGATGTAGTTTGACTGCAGCAAGCCAGCTTTGACTCGGTGGCTATCCTGAACTACAACTGCAAGTAACTCATTTGAGGTGGCGCACACGAGTCCACATATTCACCAACCAATACGCCACTATGGATCCGCTTCCGTCTCCCTATGAGAAGGCCATCCATAGCACTCACGCTTATCTTGCGTGTTTTAGAGTATCCACTTTCACTTGTCTATGAACTGTTATAGGCAACCCAGAAGTCCATTACCGCGGACACGGCTATACAAATAGATCATATATAACATTGCAGGGGTGTACTTCTTCACGCACGCTCTCACCACTTATCGCCGTTTACACGACATGTACTCGGCAACCTTCAAGCGGAAGCCCAGCGAGGGTGTCGTCCATGACCTGGCAAACCACACAAGTCTCTAGTCCAGACTTATCGCCTATTTGGGTTCCAACCGTGGGGAGATCCGGCCGGGGTGTCGCTCACGGCCCCAAACGATGTGTACAGGGTTCCCGCATCACCAAACGGGCGACCGATATACCGTGCCACGTACCTGCCGCGTCACAGCCCACCCCGAGGGTCAGCGCTGCGCACGACCTCCAGTAAACTACAAACACCAGAAATTAATTGCAACTCCTGGACAGAGATCATGTTGATTAATAAGTCGAGAGAGTCAATTAAGGATCCCAATGTGTGGTAGTAGCTGTTTCATGGATCACAAACACAGAACTTAGTTCCTGAGGACGGCTGCAATGAGACAACCCACCATGTACTCCTACATGGCCTCTCATCGCTACCTTTACCAAATCGTGTTCACACACTTAGCTTACACACAGTAGGACATGTTCATCACACTTCCAATTCATCCCCGATGAATCAGACCTAACACAACTCTAAGCAATAGCAGGCATAACCAGATAGCATGAATGAGTAGGCACAACATGGCTCAAACAACTCCTACTCATACTAGTGGGTTTCAACTATTTACTGTGGCAACGACAGGTCATGCAGTGGAAAGGGGTTCAACTACCGCAGTAGGTAACAGTTGAAGCGTTGTTGTCCTAATGCAGTAAAGAGAGCAAGAGCGAGAGAGTGGGATTGTATCGGAATGTTCAATGGGGTTTTGCTTGCCTGGCATTTCCGAAGATATCATTGAGTCTTCATCGGTGTCATCGATCACATTGTCGGAACAACGTCTACTGAGAGGGGACAAACACCGGCAAAAAAGAGAGAACACAATCAATGCAATGCGACAATATAATGCATGATCATGACATGGCAATATGCTGTTGATTGAGCTAATGCAACTAGCAACCATATTAAATGAAGTTGATTTGAAACAAAGGTTCAAATTCAAACTCCATATGTGATTATTCAAATGCCATTTATTCAAATTGTCCTAAACAGTGGCTTTAAGTTATTCAAACATGCATGAAAATGCCATAAACAGATTCCTTGGATTTTTCTGATCAATTTTCATATATAAATTATTTTCATCTGAGTTATAGATTATTTTCTGTGATTTTTAGAAGTTTTGGCTATTTTTTGAAATAAATAAATCATTTCTGATTTATTTTAAATCACAGAAAACAGTTACTGCGTCAGCACTAGGTCATGCTGACATCAGCAAGTCAACAGGGGCCGGTCCAGTCAAACCTGACCAGTGGGGCCCACTGGTCAGTGACACTGCTAATTAACAAGGTTACTTAGCACTAGTTAAACTTAAACTATAATTAAACAGGGCAGAGCCCACACGTCAGTGACTAACTAACTAACCAATTAATTAGCACTAATCTAGGTTAATTAATAGGGCGGGCGCGCAAGTCATTGAGAGAAGGGGGGAAGTCAAACCAGGCAGTGGGGTCAACCCACGCCGGTCAACGGGTCAAAGCCGCCGGCGAGGCCCAAGTCGGCGGTTGTGCTCGGAAATCGCCCTCCGGCGACCAAATCAACGACTGAGCCCACCTACGAGTAGCTGGAGCTCGCGCGCGTCGATTGGTGCCCTCAGCTTCGCCGGATGTGGCCTAAAGTGACGGCGGCGACCTCAGATGCGGTGGCCGGCGTTCGGGTGATGAACGAAACGGCGCTACGGGCGGTGGTTTGGCTTGCTGAGGGTACCAGGGCGTAGCCCTTGCTCGCCCGCATCGAGCGACGGTGAAGCTGGACGCGGGGGTCGCCGGAATCGACGCCGACGACGAGGTTTGCGGCGGCCGTGGTTCGGACGTCGACGGATTTGACGCCGCAGGGCACGGCATGAGCAACGGTTGGTTGCTACGGCCCCGTGGTGATGCGCTGAGTGCGGTGATGCACTCGGACGCGGGTGGCAGCCGCTGTGGCCGTGGCGGTGCCATGGCCGGCGGCAAGGAGCGCTCGGCTCTGGTGGCTGATGCGGCTAGGGGACAAGATAGGCGACGGGGCATGGGGGAAACGAAACCGGGGCTCACTGCAGTTCTTCTGGTACTGCTGGCGAGGCAGGGGAGGCACGGGGTCCGGCGAAACGACGGCGGGGATCGCCGGCACCCGAGGGCGGAACGGCGGCGTTGGCGAGGCTCCAGGGCGTCTGGCGGAGCGTGGCTCGGTGAGAGGGTCGAAGATAACGTCGTGGAGCTCGTGGGCAGCTGCAGGGGGTGAGGGACAGGCGGTGGCCATAGCAACGACGAGCGGCGGCGACGGCGTGTTTGGTGGTGCGGGGGAGAGAGCCAGGAGAAGGGAGAGAGAGCGAGGAAAAGGGACAGAGAGAGGCAGGGAGGTACGTGGCAACCTCAGGGCGACGAGGAGACAGGCAGAGAGGTAGGAGGTGGCCACGGCGTGTGGCCACGCGCGGCGAGCACACGCCCTCCTGCTACTGGCAGGAGGTTGAAGACGGTGGGGCGGCTGGGCTGGGCCAGCTACAGCGCTGGGCCACAGCTGGGCTGCACAGGATCTGGGTGAGCCAGGTAAGGCCCAAATAAGTCCCTCTCTCTTTTATTTGTTTCTGTTTTCTATTTTCTTTCTTTGTAAACTTTAGGGCTTTATTAAAAATGCCAGGACATTTCCAAAAATCATGAAACCAAGCATGGCTACTGTTTAGAATAAATCCAACAGTAAACATTTTAGTTTATGATTATTTGAGCATTTAAAATAATTAGTAGCATTTAAATGCCCAAATGCAAATACTTTAAGATTTAATTCAAAAATCCAGAATGGTCCTAGAAATATGTGCAACATTTTTGGCAGAGGTTTTTAATCAATCCAAAAATGATGAACTTTTCCAAAGGGCATTTTGGGTTCATTGAAAAAGATTTTAAATTTGACCCTAGTTGAATTCATTTGGTGCTAGGGTTTTAACATCCCATTTCCAGTTTTTTGAGGAGATTAAACATGATGCACATGAAGACCAAGCTAGACAGGCAAGGGCTGGTCTAGGGCTGTGACAACTCACCCCCACTAAACAAGAATCTCGTCCCGAGAGTCAAGCGTAGGGTAAGAAATCAGAGGGGACACTAACTAACACAATCTTCATGATCCAAGTGCCCTTCATATGAATGTTGATTGCTAGCATCATGTTGATCTTGAAACCCTTGCTTTTCAGGTCTTTGTCCAACACGGTGACGACGAAAGAAACTCTACAAAATTGATCTTCCGAAAGATCGAGCAACTCAAGATCAGCTCATGGAGTGAGACGTTGAGACATCTCTTGAGCTGAGACACAGAGTACACCTCCAGGGGGAGGGAGTGAAACAAACGATGAAGGTTCACCTAGTGGCAATAATTCCACACCTAAGAAGAGGGTGATCGAGGTCACCAGACGGGGCACCTTAGAGAAGGTGACTCGTAGAATTATCCCCTTAAGTGGCAAAAAGAATTACTTTTGATATAGAGATCATTGAGATTCCCTATACCAGCATAAGGCAAACACAATCGATCGTTTGATGGAGTCCGAAGGAATGACATTCTCGGGCTAGAATGGATGATGTGGACTACCTTGTAAAAGACAATGCCAAGGGATGATTTTACTTATCATCAGAAATGTATGGGCCCCATGGTAGGACCACTTCTGAAGATGATCATGAGTAGCAAGTGCTGAGAAGGGTAGCCATGGTAATGGCACAATGGTGGGTGCAAGCTGGGGACAAAATGCAAATGTTGGGAATGATTCTGGTAACCGGGAAGAAACCCAACAGTAGAGAGAGAATCTACTCTTTGAGAGGTTATAGCATAACCAAGAACACTGGGAGCAATCCCGGTTAGTGCCAGTGATAACACCTAGTGCTTGTGCGTGCTCTCAAGAACTTGAGCATTTCCATCATCATCAAGGTTTTACCATTAACCGTGCCAAGGGTGCTGACAACACAACATACGACCATGATGAATAGCGATGGACGATGCAGATGCAAAGGAAGATAACGGTTTCTCATATTTCACCTTGGCGGAGTCAATGGGCAAAATCTGGATGATCGACCGAGAGACATTTAGCACTCCGCTTCTAATGTTCTCCTTGATGTGCTAGCGTAACCCATTTATTAAAATGGTTTTGTACCTAGAACGTCAAGTAAAAGGTCGGACTTCAGGAGCACAAAAATCCATAAGGAACAACTAGGGAGTAAATCCTATGAAGTCCTTATGGGGAGGTGGCCAACTTCTTCAATCGAGATACTACAACAATAGATCTTCCGGCTGGGTGTGTTGGCCATGACATCCACTTTACCAGTTATCGAGAGACCAAATTATAGTTCTTGGGAAATGCTCCAACCATCATATCTGCCTGAGATTCAGTTCTGGTTGGTGTCAGGACATTCCAGACTCATCAAGTGTGGAAAGAAAAATGAAGGTTTGCAACACAAATCGACGAGACGGCGTTGCGAGAATCTCGGGAATGAACTACGATAGTAAGATTTCAAAACATGAGCTGGTTCTGCTACAAACATGTGAACACGTTGTCCAAGACAAGCATAACCACATAGTCGTCTTATGATAAAACACTACCGAGTTCAGATTGGGAACCATCGTCTAGGATATCAAGGTCCTTACATAAGTCATATGATTAGCTCTTATGATGGAACTTCTTCTCCTTAAACAAATCAATCAGTGGCTTGGTGTGCTAGGGATGCATACAGAATGAAGATGATCAGTCTATCAGACCATAGAATACTTCACACGTATGCATGACTGACTTGGGATGACTCCAGAGGAAGTACAACAAGCTGTCCCAAATTCACGGCGGCAACTTACATCCGGTACTCGTGAATTAGGGGAAGCCACTTCTTGCATCAAGACATCTACTTCATGAGCTAACACAAAGATGATGCTTACAAAAGTTTCCACTGTTAGCTTAAATGTTCAACATGAATCATGGAGAGGATAAACATGTCACCGATGGGCTCGACAACAATTCATCGAGGCTTCCATAAAAATGGAATTCCAAAACTATGTGAACAAGGTGATAGCATTGGTCAGACCAATAGATGTAATGGTGTATGCTCGAGGAATCAACCACGAGTAAGACAACATTACGAATACCATTGGTTCTGATTTGATTTGAGGATAGCCCACACTGAAATCAAAGTTTGGACAAGACAATAGATCCAACAATTGATCACGAGGATCAATCGATCAAGATATCATCTTTCTTCAACACACACACAAAAGATATCCCTTGGAAGGAACTAAGTCAGACAAGCTTTTATCTTCCAACTCTCCAAGTTGTCGTTTAGCTTATCCGACTAGCTCAGGGTATCCAACACAGATTCTTGGAGAAAGGGTGGTTTAGAGAGAAACCAGCTTGATCACGAGCTCAACTTAACGGTCAGGGAGCAACCTGGTAATACTTCCGAGAAGATATTCGGAAAATCATGGACCACCGATATGTTGCTAAGCCCGAGATCAGTCTTGCTTTTCAGGGCAAGACTACATGATCAAAAGAGCGAGAGATTGACACAATCCTAACTCATTGATCGGAGAGTGCACTAGAAATAAGGACTAGGTAGCACGATCAATCCTTAGAATGACGATTCGGTAACCATCATACTAAGAATGAGATTATTGTCCATTTAACTACCAAGCAACGAAGTTGCTAGGAGTATTGATTTCACACATCACAATTCACTTGTCAGCATTCCGGTTACAATAACACGGAGGCCGGGGAATAAACGATGATGGCGAGAAGTATCACCTTATCAAAAGTTCATAGGAGGTGGTGCAATTCCCATGACATTCTTGACATAAGGACGGTAATACTGCAGGATAGAACAGATTAGAAGCTAGATTAGCATTCTTCATCTATGAAGTACAACTTCTTTGACCCAATCCTGGATATGGATAAGATACTGGAGTTTGTTTTTCCTAGTCATTCCATAATAGAATGGCTTGACAGACCACAAGAGTAATGGGCATCGATGAACGAATGCACACATACTCTTGACTATCAATTGATAGACGAAGGTCAAAATACGACTAAAAGGGACAACTCAAGGATCAAATAACTTTCTGAGTTGTGGGTGCATAGATTAGTATGTCGAACTAGTTCAACACATTTCTTCCGGATAACCCATGCAGAAAGGTAGAATTGGCACAGTCACAATATGAATGGAGTACTACTCAAGAGCACTCTGGTTGTGATCCTTTGGTTCGGGAGAACTTCTGCCAAGGAAGGTTCATGGTATTTGGAAGAATGATATACCACGGACCTCGAGGACTATCACAAGGTTACTAATATCCTAAAGGGACGAACAAATACTACCAACAGGAGGTAAGTGGAGTGAATCTTGGGTTCAAGAACCCAGGGGTAGAATGCCTACTAACTAAATGGCATCATGGGATGCTTTCAAGAACGATGGCTAGAATCATCACACTGGGAATATAAAGCATTGCTAGATTACTGGTGATCTTCTAAGACACCTAGGGTCATAGTAATAGCTCCAACATATATGTCGAGGCAACGAGGTACCTCAACACAATGACTAGTGTGGTTAATCTGGCCCAAAGGAGCATCGGGACAAGAAGAAGGGATTTGTAAATGCATCAGACTATTTAGAAACCTGGGATGACTCGGACAGCATAATGGCTATAAATGCTCAAAAAATTACCTTTGAGACTCATGCACAAAGATAGCATAACCACTCAACATCATCATGTCAAGGTTCTGAGACCAACAGTTGAACAAACAGAAGTAGTAGAAACTGAACTGATGGTTGAAACCACATTAATGTGATCCTAATAATAGAATGAGAATCCTAGTTCTTAATCCCCGTAGAAAGAAGAAGGTGACTCAGATCAGAAGGTCAGGGAGTAAAGGAGTAAAAAGAGCCTTACGTTCCCTTCCACAAACAATTCCCTTACATAACTAAAGAGTTTCTAGACATGACTTCGACCAGTTTGGCTTACTAATCCTACAGGCAGTCAGGCTCTGATACCAACGCTGTCAGGACCCCGATCCTAAGTCACACAGGTCTAGCCTGTAACACATCATATCACTTTGCGGCCTCACGCACGGTATCCCCACGGGTGCCACCTTACCTGGCCCGGGACCGTTTGCGCATTTTGGCACACGTATATGATAGTGTCGCTAGCATCCATCTGAAAGAGAACCCGGGCCGACATGACCAGTTATAAACCAAAAGTGACACTAAATTACAGAGACAGGCATACATGACCCATCAATGAATGTGTCGGTCATCAACGTATGAACCCAAGTCGTAGCAAGTTACAAGGACTTAAAGGAACAACGCGTGACATTTCCCCTAAGGGACAGACACAGGAACGAAGAAGGACACATGCCGGCCAGCCTAAGTGTTCCGGAGCAGTAGCAAGCTACCAAGGCT
This sequence comes from Secale cereale, assembly GCA_902687465.1. Classification (NCBI taxonomy): domain Eukaryota; kingdom Viridiplantae; phylum Streptophyta; class Magnoliopsida; order Poales; family Poaceae; genus Secale; species Secale cereale. The sequence goes on from LR738711.1 coordinate 196,676,538, forward strand.
CAGTGGAAGCACTAGGAGACATTTCCCTGTAAGATAGGCTACCAAGGGTAAACAACTAGGTGTCGGATCCCACACATAGCAATACACATTACACGTACGCATAACATGCAAGTATGTGTTGTACAACATGGCATCACAACATAACTCAACAACTCATATAGATAAAGGCCCAGAAGAGCCATCATAGCATTTATTCCAAAAAGAGGTCACATGACCCAACATCCAGAGCATACAGGCAACGGAAGCATAACATGTCTGAGTACAGACAACTACAAATGGAAAAGGCTGAGGAGCCTGACTATCTACAAGACCCTCCCAAGGGTACAAGATCATAGCTGAGGTAACAAGCTAAACGTCGAAGTCCACGCGGAACCACTAGTGAGACTGGAGTCTCTCTGCAAAAACATAAATTAAACAAACGTGAGTACAAAGGTACTCAGCAAGACTTACATCAGAACTAGCTACATATGCATCAGTATCAACAAAGGGGTGGTGTAGTTTGACTGTAGCAAGCCAGCTTTGACTCGGTGGCTATCCTGAACTACAACTGCAAGTAACTCATTTGAGGTGGCGCACACGAGTCCGCATATTCACCAACCAATACGCCACTATGGATCCGCTTCCGTATCCCTACGATAAGGCCATCCATAGCACTCATGCTTATCTTGCGTGTTTTAGAGTATCCACTTTCACTTGTCTATGAACTGTTATAGGCAACCCAGAAGTCCATTACCGCGGACACGGCTATTTGAATAGATCATATATAACCCTGCAGGGGTGTACTTCTTCACACACGCTCTCACCACTTATCGCCGTTTACACGACATGTACTCGGCAACCTTCAAGCGGAAGCCCAGCGAGGGTGTCGGCCACGACCTGACTAAACACACAAGTCTCTAGTCCAGGTTTATCGCCTATTTGGGTTCCATCCGTGGGGAGATCCGGCCGGGGTGTCGCTCACGGCCCCAAACGATGTGTACAGGGTTCCCGCATCACCGAACGGGCGACCGGTACACCTTGGCACATACCTGCCGCGTCACAGCCCACCCCGAGGGTCAGCGTTGCGCACGACCTCCAGTAAACTACAAACACCAGAAACTAATTGCAACTCCTGGACAGAGATCATGTTGATTAATAAGTCGAGAGAGTCCATTAAGGATCCCAATGTGTGGTAGTAGCTGTTTCATGGATCACAAACACAAAATACAGTTCCTGAGGACGGCTGCAATGAGACAACCCACCATGTACTCCTACATGGCCTCTCATCGCTACCTTTACCAAATTGTGTTCACACACTTAGCTTACACACAGTAGGACATGTTCATCACCCTTCCCATTCATCCCCGATGAATCAGACCTAACACAACTCTAAGCAATAGCAGGCATAACCAGATAGCATGAATGAGTAGGCACAACATGGCTCAAACAACTCCTACTCATACTAGTGGGTTTCAACTATTTACTGTGGCAATGACAGGTCATGCAGTGGAAAGGGGTTCAACTACCGCAGCAGGTAACAGTTGAAGCGTTGTTGTCCTAATGCAGTAAAGAGAGCAAGAGCGAGAGAGTGGGATTGTATCGGAATGCTCAATGGGGTTTTGCTTGCCTGGCACTTCTGAAGATATCATTGAGTCTTCATCGGTGTCATCGATCACATTGTCGGAACAACGTCTACTGAGAGGGGACAAACACCGGCCAACAAGAGAGAACACAATCAATGCAATGCGACAATATGATGCATGATCATGACATGGCAATATGCTATTGACTGAGCTAATGCAACTAGCAACCATATTAAATGAAGTTGATTTGAACCAAAGGTACAAATTCAAACTCCATATGTGATTATTCAAATGCCATTTATTCAAATTGTCCTAAACAGTGGCTGTAAGTTATTCAAACATGCATGAAAATGCAATAAACAGATTCCTTGGATTTTTCTGATCAATTTTCATATATAAATTATTTTCATCTGAGTGATAGATTATTTTCTGTGATTTTTAGAAGTTTTGGCTATTTTCTGAAATAAATAAATCATTTCTGATTTATTTTAAATCACAGAAAATAGTTACTGCATCAGCACTAGGTCATGCTGACATCAGCAAGTCAACAGGGGCTGGTCCAGTCAAACTTGACCAGTGGGGCCCACTGGTCAGTGACACTGCTAATTAACAAGGTTACTTAGCACTAGTTAAACCTAAACTATAATTAAACAGGGCAGGGCCCACACGTCAGTGACTAACTAACTAACGAATTAATTAGCACTAATCTAGGTTAATTAACAGGGCGGGCCCGCAAGTCAGTGAAAGAGGGGGGAAGTCAAACCAGGCAGTGGGGTCAACCCATGCCGGTCAACGGGTCAAACCCGCCGGCGTTTAGCCGCCGGCGAGGCCCGAGTCGGCGGTTGTGCTCGGAAATCACCCTCCGATGACCAAATCAACGACTGAGCCCATCTACGAGTAGGTGGAGCTCGCGCGCGTCGATTGGTGCTCTCAGCTTCGCCGGAGTTGGCCTAAAGTGACGGCGGCGACCTCAGACGCGGTGGTCGGCGTTCGGGTGATGAACGAAACGGCGCTACGGGCGGTGGTTTGGCTTGATGAGGGTACCAGGGCGTAGCCCTTGCTCGCCCGCATCGAGCGACGGTGAAGCTGGATGCGGGGGTCGCAGGAATCGACGCCGACGACGAGGTTTGCGGCGGCCGTGGTTCGGACGTCGACGGATTCGGCGCCGCAGGGCACGGCAGGAGCAACGGTTGGTTGCAATGGCCCCGTGGTGATGCGCTGAGTGCGATGATGCACTCGGACGCAGGTGGCAGCCGCTGTGGCCGCGGCGGCGCCATGCCCGGCGGCGAGGAGCGCTCGGCTCTGGTGGCTGATGCGGCTAGGGGACAAGATAGGCAACGGGGCATGGGGGAAACAAAACCGGGGCTCACCACGGTTCTTCTGGTACTGTTGGCGAGGCAGGGGAGGCACGTGGTCCGGTGAAACGACGGCGGGGATCGCCGGCACCCGAGGGTGGAACGGCGGCGTTGGCGAGGCTCCAGGGCGTCCGGCGGAGCGTGGCTCGGTGAGAGGGTCGAAGATGTCGTCACGGAGCTCGTGGGCAGCTGCAGGGGGTGAGGGAGAGGCGATGGCCGTGGCAACAACGAGCGGCGGCGACGGCGTGTTCGGTGGTGCGGGGGAGAGAGCTAGGAGAAGGGAGAGAGAGCGAGGAAGAGTGGCAGAGAGAGGCAGGGAGGTGCGTGGCAACCTCAGGGCGACGAGGAGACATGCAGAGAGGTAGGAGGTGGCCACGGCGTGTGGCCACACGCGGCGAGCACACGCCCTCCTGCCTACTGGCAGGAGGTTGAAGACGGTGGGGCGGCTGGGCTGGGCCAGCTACAGCGCTGGGCCACAGCTGGGCTGCACAGGATCTGGGTCAGCCAGGTAAGGCCCAGATAAGTCCCTCTCTCTTTTATTTGTTTCTGTTTTCTATTTTCTTTCTTTGTAAACTTTAGGGCTTTATTAAAAATGCCAGGGCATTTCCAAAAATCATGAAACCAAGCATGGCTAGTGTTTATAATAAATCCAACAGTAAACATTTTAGTTTATGATTATTTGAGCATTTAAAATAATTAGTAGCATTTAAATGCCCAAATGCAAATACTTTAAGATTTAATTCAAAAATCCAGAATGGTCCTAGAAATATGTGCAACTTTTTTGGCAGAGGTTTTTAATCAATCCAAAAATGATGAACTTTTCCAAAGGGCATTTTGGGTTCATTGAAAAAAGATTTTAAATTTGACCCTAGTTGAATTCATTTGGTGCTAGGGTTTGAAGATCCCCATTTCTAGTTTTTTGAGGAGATTAAACATGATGCACATGAAGACCAAGCAAGACAGGCAAGGGCTGGTCTAGGGCTGTGACATACAGACTTGCTATCCAACACCTACGTTGGTCGAAAAGGGAAAACAATGACAAACGATGTACGCACATCTGTAACGAACATATCTTTTGTTTTGGGGGACAAGGCTGTAGAGTTTTAGCAGGACTAGATTTGTTGCGCTCACATAGGGAAAGGTGTCTAAAGATAACAAAACTGGGACCAACACAAATATGCTCCTTGGTTGTTTGTTCTTTGTTGCAACAGACTGTGCATCACCCCAGTACATCGGTAGATGCACATGGTGCTAGTGCGTCCACTGTCCCGTGCAACTCTTTAGCTGTTGTTAATCTAAGGCCATGTTTGGTTAATCTAAGGCCATGTTTGGTTCAGATCTTCTTCTTGTGAGTTGTTTGAATTCCGCATCATGAGAGGTTAGTACTAGCCTTCTTTCACATTGAAGGCGAAGCTTGTCTGTTATTGAACCAAGTGATGAAGGGGAAGAACGAGCGGAAGAAAAACAAAAATCAACTCCTGGTGCTGTAAAGAAGCACTGAAACTGTGATGACACAAGTAATGATATAGCTTTGCATCTTAATTTATTGCTATGGCTGGAACGAGCAATTGTTTTGCCACTGATTTGATGCCACTCTTAATGTAAGGCGTAATTATCTCTACTTGTGCAAACAAGGATCTTCTTTGAAGATACCATATATTTTAGAACTGCACAAGAAAATGTTGGAAACATTAATCTCGAGGAGTATATAGTAAGTATGGCCACCACAGTAGATAGCAACAGATGGTTCTGTAGAAGTGCTTCATCTGTATACTCTACACAATAAGCCTCCTGACAAAGGTTGGTAATCGCCCACGGATTTCATTCATATGATTGAGCTTTGTCATCTCTATTGGTGTTGTTCTACTGTTTAGATACTGTCATCAGAAAGTGGTATTGTCCTTGAGAAGTGTTCCATCTTGTCGGTGTACTAAGGTAGGGGTACCTCAGTACCCCAACTTGTGCACGGGCAGTAGCAGCTTCCCGCGGCAGGGCCTACCACGTGCTTGCCGGAGACCTTTCTGCTCCATATAAAACCATTCAAAAACAAAGTATACAAGACAGAAGATCGAGGCCCCGGCAAGTGGAGCTTGCCGGGAAGGCCGTCCCAGGCTCAAGATTACCTCATTGGCACAAGACCCTGGCAAGAGGAGCTTGCCAGGAAGACTAGAAGATCACATTTCAGAAGACAGGCCTCGGCGCTGCATGCGCCCCGGCAGGGTCCGGGGAGCGACAAGCTTCAGAGCCCGACAAGCTTCCGGGCCCGGAAAGGTCAAGGCCCCGGCAAGGTGCTTGCCGGGGAGAATTACGCTGTGTGCCCGCGCTCCAGCTCATCGAGCCACGCGTCGCCCTGGGGCCACTCCAGGGACGCGTGGTGGATGGCTGTGCAGCCTGGGGGACACGGTGGCACTCCACGGTGATAAAGCCATCGCCGTGGCAAACGGAGACGCAAGGGCGGGCGCTTTTGGGGTCGACGGCGACGGGCATTAAATGCTCTTGTCCCCCACTGTCAAAGTAGGTGATGACCATTGTTCATCCACTGTTGCTCCACTATTCCCGCACTGTTACAACTACCACCACTATTACATTTTTACCCTTTCTCCTACGTTGACACCTGTCGGTGACCCCTTGAGCTATAAAAGGAGGCCCATGCACAACGTAGAAGGGGTTCGGAACCTAGATTACTCATTCGCTCGGTGTAGCTAGTTCTTCAAGCTCCCGAGCCCCAACACTCAATAACAAACTAAGCAGGAGTAGGGTTTTACGCGTCTGTCGCGGCCCGAACCTGGGTAAACTGCCCGCGTGCTCTCCACGATCCGCTCTTTGTGCTCCCTCCGCTCCCTCACCGCAACGACAAGGGGCTCCGGTCCCATAGGTGCTCGTGGTGGACAGTTTCCCCCGACATCTTTGGCGCGCCAGGTAGGGGCGTCGAGGTTGTGCGAACCTGATCCGGCGTTCATGCGGGCGCATTCTTCATCAACCTCTCCAGTTACATCAACTTCATCAGCAGCAGCAGCATGGCCCCGAAGAAGAAGGCTTCGGAGGTCGGAGGCCCGTCCGCGTCTGTTCCACCGCCACCTGAGCCAACGGTGGGTGGAGGAGACGCCGTCGGAAGGGTGGTCGCCGGCGAGGAGACTCGCGGCGCCACCAAATCCAAGGACAAGATGGATGACCGGGCTTCGGTCTTCGTGGATGCGCCACGTCCATCTCAGCAAACAACAACCCAGCAGCGCCATGGCATAGGAGGTGGCATCCGCTTGCTGGGCCAAGGGCAAACCGGAGGCTCGCGGGATGCTCCGGGCCATCGTCCTGGCACGAGCAAGGCGCGGTCGCCGGGGCGGGACCCTGCTCCTTCTAACCCTGTTAGAAGTCCGAGCATATCCCGCTCCTCGCACCGCTTGCCCCCGCTCCCCTCCTCTCCAGCAGAAGCGCTAGCAAGAGCGCAACTGCTCCTCGACTTCCCTCCAGCGGCGGACAAGGCCGAAGACTGGAGGGCAACCATCCAGAGCCTGATCGCCTTCGCCAACAACGACACGCCGCAGCAGCCGGCGACCTCGCGGCCGCGGCAAGTCGAGAAGACGAAGGCCGACGGCGACAAGACCGCCGGGGGTGCAACTACGGTGCACTCCCCGCCGCGGAAGCAGAAGACGCCGCCCCGCCGGATCAACGTCGACGACGACTCCACAGCGTCGTCGGACCCGCGGGCTCGTCGGGACCAGCGCCAGGTCCTCGACGACCGGCGACAAGAAGACGCTCGAACGACGATCGAGCGCCGCCGAGAAGCTCGGCGACAATCAGATCAACGAGCTGGGGACGCTGTCGACATGCACGCGCCCGGTGAACCAGGCGACTTGCCGTACGCGGCAGGTTGCCCTGCGTTTACCCGTGAGCTGCGGCGCGTCCAGTGGCCCAGCATGAAGAACTTCAAGCCCGACGTACCGGAGAAGTACGACGGCAAGACGCACCCCTCGGAGTTTCTCAGCATCTACACCATTGCGGTGCAAGCTGTCGGGGGGCGCGACGAGAAGATACTGGCGAACTACTTCCCGCTGGTGCTTAAGCCGAACGTTCGTTCTTGTCTTATGCACTTGCCGGAAGGCTCCATTTCTTCTTGGGCAGATCTTTGCCACCAGTTTGTTGGCGCCTTCACGGGCGGCCAAAAACCCCACGGCCAGGAGAGTGATCTCCACATTCTGGCCCAGAAGGAAGGAGAACCTCTGCGCAAGTACATCCAGCGCTTTAGCCGCGTACAGCACAACATCCCCGACGTCCACCCTGCTGCGGTTATCAGTGCGTTTCACCAGAACGTACGTAACCGCCGCATGCGTGAGGAGATGGCCATGACCAAGATACGGGATGTCAGCGAGCTCTATGCTCTAGCTGATAAGTGCGCGCGCGCCGAAGAGGGGAGGAAACTCCCCGGAGAGGATGCTGGCGCAGGAGGAAGCGACAGCGACGACGCCGCCCCGGCAAAGAAGAGCCGGCGGCGGAACAACAGAAGAAAGAACAAGAAGGACGTGCTTGCCGTCGAGAAGTCCGGCAAGGAGGCTCCCGCCAAGCAGGCACAGGCTAGCGGCTCCGGCAAGGAGCCTGCCCCTGTGGTGGCAGCCGACAAGCAGGACGGCTCCGACAAGCAGTACTGCAAGATCCACCGCACCAAGGGCCACGACCTCTTCAACTGCAAACGCGTCGAGTACCTCGTCGAGCGGCAGAAAGCTGAGTACGAGCGGCGCGACAAGGAGAAGGCCCAAGGTGGCGGAGGGGAGCCAAGCAAGAAGCGGCCGTTCAATGGCCGGGGAGGACGCCGCGGCAAGGCCAAGCAGCGGCAAGGTGACCGACCTCCCCGGGGCCGCGACAAGGATGAAGAAGACGACGACGATGACATGGAGGATGAAGATAACAACGAGCAGGAGTTCCAGAAGGCCACGGAAGTCTTGTGCGTCGACGGTGGTGCCTCTCTGCATACTTCCCACCGCCAACTCAAGCAGTGGGTGCGGGAAGTAAATGCAGCAGAGCCGCCCGTGGAGTCGCGCAGGCTCCTCAAATGGTCCAGCACGCCCATCATTTTCGACCTTGAGGATCACCCTGACCGCACCACAGCGGTCGGGTGCTTGCCGATGTTGGTCTCACCCACCATCCGCAACCTCAAGGTCACCAAAATGTTGGTTGACGGCGGGGCCGGCCTGAACTTGATCTCCTCTGCTGTGATCAAGAAACTCCAAATCCCAGATGGCGAGCTCGAAGAGACCGGTTCGTTCCAAGGAATAAACCCGAGGAGAAGCAAGCCCAAGGGGAAGATAACTTTGCCGGTGACCTTTGGCGGGGAGCTCAACTTCAGAACTGAGCGCATCACATTCGACGTCGCCGATATACCATTGCCATATAATGGGATACTCGGCCGTCCCGCCCTCGCCAAGTTCATGGCAGCTTCCCACTACGCCTACAACGTACTCAAGATGCCGGGGCCGATAAGCGTCATCTCTATCCATGGCGACAAGAAGGACGCGCTTATCTGCGCCGACAAGATATACCGGGACGCAGCAGCCGCGGCGGAGAGCAGCACAATTGCCGCTGAAGCTCCCGGGGGGAAGAAGACCAAGACCAAGTCCGGCAAGTGCTCTGGGGCCCACTCCGGCAACCGCACCTCTTCGGAGTGCTGCGCTGCCGTCGAGGACGTTCCATCGAGCTCCACCGGCAAGTACAAGAAAGGGATGGCCGCTCCTCCGGCAACCAAGAAGGTGTCCGCCAATGAGGACGGCACTGGTGGTACCTTCACCATCAGTGCTACGCTTGACAGCAAATAGGAAAGCGCGCTCGTTGCCTTCCTGCGGGCGAATGTCGATGTGTTTGCATGGCAACCATCCGACATCCCCGGTGTTCCCAGGAAGGTAATTGAGCACAAGCTTGCTGCTTGTCCTCATGCGCGGCCCGTCAAGCAGAAGGTCAGGAAGCAAGCCGTGGAGCGCCAAGAATTCATTGCCGAAGAGATCAAGAAGCTAGAAGCAGCAGGCCTGGTTAGAGGCGTGATCCATCCCACGTGGTTGCCAAATCCAGTTGTCGTGCGTAAGGCCAACGGGAAATGGAGACTGTGTATAGACTTCACCGATGTGAATAAAGCATGTCCCAAGGATCCATTTCCCTTGCCGCGCATTGACCAGATTGTTGACTCCACCGCCGATGCGAGCTGCTCTCTTTACTTGATGCATATTCAGGCTACCACCAGATTTTCATGGCCAAAGAAGATGAAGAGAAGACTGCATTTATCACTCCATGTGGCACATATTGCTTCATTCGCATGCCCTTTGGATTGAAGAATGCAGGCTCAACATTTGCAAGGGTAGTGCACACTGCTTTTGAGCCACAGATCCACAGAAATGTAGAGGCTTACATGGATGATATCGTGGTGAAGAGTAAGAGCAAGGATACCCTAATCCAAGATTTGGAAGAGACATTTCAGAATCTGCGCAAGATCCAGCTTAAGTTGAACCCCGAGAAGTGTGTCTTTGGAGTCCCTTCCGGCAAGCTTCTCGGGTTCTTTGTGTCACAGAGAGGGATTGAAGCCAACCCCGACAAGATAAAAGCCATCGAGCAGATCGAAGCCCCAAAAGCGTCAAGGATGTCAGGAGGCTTGCAGGTTGTGTAGCTGCCCTCAGTAGGTTCATTTCGAAGTCTGCAGAACGCGCCCTGCCTTTCTTTAAGATCTTGAAGAAGGCAGGTCCAATGAAATGGACTCCGGAAGCGGAGGCAGCGCTGCAAGACTTGAAACGGTACCTATCCTCCACTCCAATACTTGTCGCACCTAGGCCACAGGAGAAGTTGCTGCTGTACCTAGCGGCAACCAACCAGGTGGTTAGTGATGCGTTAGTAGCGGAGAGGGAGGCCGATGAGGAGTCTACACCACTGGCAAGCGAATCCAGCGACAAGCAGGGGGCTGCTCCGACAAGCTCTGGCCCCGACAAGGACGACTCTGCGCAGGAGCAAGAAGAGGTGCGGAAGAAGATGGTGCAGCGCCCGGTGTATTTTGTAAGTTCCCTCTTGCAGGGGGCTAGATCAAGGTACTCCGGGGTGCAGAAGTTGCTTTTCGTCCTCCTCATGGCCTCGAGAAAGCTGCGCCATTACTTCCAGGCACATGAGATAACAGTGGTCACTCGCTTTCCGCTGAAGAGGATATTGCACAATCCAGAAGCAACAGGCAGGATCGTTGAGTGGGCGCTGGAACTGTCGAGCTTTGGACTCAAGTTTGAAAGTACTTCAACCATACAGAGCCGAGCTTTGGCAGAATTCATAGCTGAATGGACCCCGACGCCCGATGAAGAAGTTCCAGAGACAAGTGTACCCGTATAAGAAGCGACAAGTGAATGGGTGATGTACTTTGATGGTGCCTTCTCGCTGCAAGGCGCCGGTGCCGGTGTGGTACTCATCGCGCCCACCGGAGAGCATCTCAAGTATGTTATCCAGATGCACTTTCCCAGGGAGCAAGCGACAAACAACACTGCTGAGTATGAAGGCTTGCTTGCCGGCCTCAGGATTGCGGCCGAACTTGGGATCAAAAAGCTGATTGTGCGGGGAGATTCTCAGTTGGTGGTCCGACAAGTTAACAAGAGTTACCAGAGCCCTTTGATGGAAGCTTATGTAGATGAAGTGAGGAAGCTTGAAGAACACTTTGAAGGTCTGCAAATGGAGCACGTTCCAAGAGCTCAGAATGACATTGCAGATGGCCTTTCAAAGTGTGCTGCGATGAAGTTACCTGTGGAACCAGGGACCTTCTTGCTCAAGTTGACTCAACCATCCGTTACACCATCAATTGGGCAGTCCAAGAAGAGAAAGTTGGTTTCCGGCGACTACTTGCCGGCGGATCTTCCTGAAACCGCCGGCAAGGTCCCCAAGATCAACGATCAGAACGCTGAGGAACAGATTGCTCCTGCAGATCCTCGGATCTGTACAGTTGAAGCAAGCGTTCCCGACAAGCCTCGCCCCGGCGAGCTTGCCGGAGGACCATCAGCTCCGGCAGAACCAGAGGTCCTTGCCGTAGAAGCTGGGGTTCCCGCAGCGGCCCTCATGCCTTTAGTCCTTGCCGTTGAGCCTCGGGCTCCCGCATGGGCGCAGCAGATCGTCCATTTTCTGCAAACTGGAGAACTTCCCGATGACCCAGCAGAGATAGAGAAAATAACCAGGCAGTCAAGTATGTACCAGTTCGTGGATAACGAGCTGTACAGAAGAAGACTCAATGGTGTCAGGTTGAAATGCATCTCCAGGGAAGATGGATAGAAGCTGTTCGCAGAAATACACGGAGGCATATGTGGCCACCACATTGGCGCAAGGGCGCTTGCCGGAAAAGCTTTCCGGCAAGGGTTCTTTTGGCAAGAAGCCCTCCAAGATGCAACGGCTCTAGTAACCAAGTGTGAAGCGTGCCAGTTCCATGCAAAGCAAATTCATCAGCCAGCTCAAGCTCTCCAAACAATCCCTTTGTCCTGGCCCTTCTCGGTCTGGGGGCTCGATATCCTCGGCCCTTTCCCCCGAGCTGTCGGGGGCTTTGAGTACTTATACGTCGCAGTCGACAAGTTCACAAAGTGGCCAGAAGTGGAACCGGTGAGAAAGGTGACAGCACAGTCAGCAGTCAGGTTCTTCAGGTCAATTGTTTGCCGTTTCGGGATCCCTAACAGGATCATCACCGACAACGGTATGCAATTCACTAGTCGCACCTTCATGCAGTACGTCCAAGACCTTGGCGCCAAGGTCTGTTTCGCTTCTGTTGCTCACCCGAGGAGCAATGGTCAAGCGGAGAGGGCCAATGCTGAAGTGCTGCGCGGACTCAAGACAAGAACCTTTGACAGGCTGCGCAAGTGCGGAAAAAACTGGATAGAGGAGCTACCGGTGGCTCTTTGGTCAATCAGAACGACACCAAGTCGAGCCACCGGACAGACACCCTTTGCTCTAGTCTATGGAGCAGAAGCAGTTCTCCCCACGGAACTCGTATACGGATCTCCTCGAGTGCTCGCTTATGATGAGCTCGAGCAAGAGCAACTGCGACAAGATGATGCATTGCTCCTCGAGGAGGAACATCTCCAGGCTGCTGTACGAGCTGCTCGATACCAGCAAGCCTTGCGCCGCTATCATAGCCGCAAGGTTAAGGCCAGGAGTCTCGAGGAAGGCGACCTTGTTCTTCGGCGTGTTCAGTCCGCCAAGAATTCCAACAAGTTGACGCCGAAGTGGGAAGGCCCTTATCGGGTAAGACAAGTCACAAGGCCCGGAGCTGTCCGCCTTGAGACCGAAGAAGGCTTACCGGTGAGCAACTCCTGGAACATAGAGCATCTTCGCAAGTTTCACCCATAAGGCGCGGTTGCCGTGACCCGCTCCGGCAACCACCTTTTGTACAAGCCTTGCCGCTGTTGCATGTAACCCTTTGTACAAAGCCGGGCGCAGAACCCGTGCATCAGTAAAGCTTTTGTGTTTTGCTCTATTTGCCTCTTCCATGCTCTTCTTTGTTATTTGCATGCATTATTTGGCATCTTGTGCAACACACGTATCTGGTAAGCATTATCACGCCGAAAGGCCATATACTTGTTTCCCTCTTCTTTCTCTTTTCCTCTTAAGCAGAAGGAATGTTCCTCGCGCACAAGTTTGCCGGGGGGAAGGGGATGGAAGAGGAACCAAGTGATGTTCAAGAAAGGGAAACCTTGCCGGAGAAACAAGCAATATATGAAAGCTAAGTTGCCAGAATTTGAGCAGTTCAAATTTTTAAATTTTTAGTTATCTTCCTCGAACAACCACACTCTGTATGGAAAACCTGTGCGCAGAGGAACCTACCCGTGGCTATCCACACCCTTATCTTGTCTTCGAGTACGCTCAACGACTTAAGTGAGCTGCGACAAGTGTCGCGCCCTTGTTTCGTTTTCGAGTTCACTCAGCAAGCTAAGTGTGTTGCGACTAGTTGCGGCAAGGTTGCTTGTCGGTGAGACCTTGGCCAGCAGGCTGCTCAGAGTCCAGCACTCAGCGCTCGCGACAAGGACCCGTTGCCGGCAAGCTCCCTGGAAGCGTAGGGTGAAAAGCATACAAAGTAGAGGACTAAAACAAGGGAGATAACACTGCATCAATTGATTAAAATAAGATAATATCTTACAAGGGATAATTTGTCGCAATGACTAATAAGTTCATGACACACTATGCAGCAATAAAAGAGATAAAGAAAAGGAGGCCTAATCCACGCGGTCGCCTTCGATCCTGGAGATCTTGTTCACCTTGGCGATGATATGGGCGACCTGCGCCTTCAGCGCCTCCATGTCCGCGTCGGCCGGCAAGCTGCGGAGAACGTTGGCGAGGTTTATACCAGGATTGCGGTATACTATCTTCGTCAGAACGCGCTCCAAGGTTCCCGCGCGGAGCTGGCGTGACTCCTCGGCCAGTTGCGCGGGGAGCTTCTTCTGAAGATCTGCAAGAGCCGGCGCGATCCCTCTGAAGAAGAGACTGAGCTTGGCGCTGTGGGGGAGGTTTGGATCTGGAGAGTATATGAGATGCTCCACCCTCAACGCCATCAGCTCCTTGTCGATGTTAGCTGCAGAGGCCACCAAGTCTTCGGTCCATACCTCGACGGTTTGGCGGAAGTTGTTGGCCGCTGTGGTGGCGCTCTCCACCAAGCCTTGCTCCTTGCGGAGCTCTTCCTTCAGCTTGGTTTCGCGGTCCCGGACGGCGTCAAGAGAGTCCTTCAACGTGGAAACCTTCAGTTCCAGATCTGCAATTGAATCCTTGGCGGCCTTCAGCTCGTCGCCTTGCTTGGAAAGGCGCACCTGGAGTTCAGAGTTTGTGTGGGCGTCCTTCTCGCGCTCTATGTTGAGCGCGATGACCCTCTCCGTGCTCGCCCTCAGGAACTCCTCCAGCTGCGCAACCTTGGCCTCGAGCTCCTTCTTGGCGGTCTCCGCGGTGGCCGCGGCGGCTTTCGCCTCCTTCAGTTCCTCGCCAAGGGCCTGCTCCCGGGCGGTAAGGTCTTCCTCGTGGGCGTCGAGGTTGACCTTCCGTTGGGTGAGCTCTCCTTCTCGCCGGGACAGCTCCTCTCCGGCGAGTCGCTGCTGCTCCTCGGCTTCGGCCTTCTCCAAGAGCCACTCCTGGTACTCCCCGGCGAGCCTCTCGCGCTCCTCCGCCACGTCGCGGAGGGCAGCTTGGTTGGCGGCGCGGAGCTCCGCCGCGCGTTTCTCCATGTCAGCTGCGGCCTTGGTGGTGAGGGCTTCTCGAGATTCAAGCTTCGCCTGCCTGGCCCGGTAAAGGGCCAGGAGCCGGTGGAGCAACTTCTCCTCCTCGGGCTCATCACCCCCGCCAGGCGCCTCGACAATCTTCAGACCCGCGGAGGCGAGGACCTCTCCGTCAAAGGCCTCTCCCTCCGCGGGGGCTCGCGACGAGGATCCCCACGGCACTTGGATGAAGACGCCGTTGGGAGCCTCGAGGTAGAAGCCCGACTGCTCCTTTCCGGCGGAGGGGTCGGCGGCCGGTGCAGCACTCGATGCTCCTGCCGCCTCCGGGCCGGCAGTGCGGTCGTCGTCCCCCTCCCCGGCCGCTGCGTCTGCGGTCGGGGCAGTCTCCTCCGCGGCGGGCTCGGCGGCTCCCGCCATGTCTTCGACGACAGGGGCGTTGCCGCCGTCGCCCCGCACGCCCTCCTCCTCGACGACGATCTCCGTCTCCATCTGCTCTGGGGGAGGAGGATCTAGAAGAAGAAGAAAAAGAAGAAGTTCAAGCAAATATCCAAAAAAGACAAACCCGAGAAGACGGAGTTACAAGACCTACCTTGGCGGACTTCGACGACGGCAGGCTCCCTCGCCGGGGAGCTCTCCCTTGGCGGGGTGGCCACCCTCGCCGGGCTGCTCGCCCTTGGCGGGGTACTCGCCCTTGGCGGAGTACCCGCCCTTGGCGGAGCGCTCTCCCTTGCCGGAGAGTTCGTCCTTGGCGGGGATGGTGGGGCCAGCGGCTCCTCGGGAGTGATCTCCGGGTGCTCCTGTGGCTGCGGCTCCACCTCTGCACAAGACAAAAACAACAAGATGTTAGTATGAACAAGATCCTCAAGCGCGCCCGACGAGTGGAAAGATCAAGCCCAGACTTACGCTGGGGGCTGCGCTGGGGGCTGCTCCTCGGAGCAGCGCTCGGGTCCGGCAGGTTCGTCGCCGGGGCGTCTCCTGTCGCCGCGGCGGGCGAGTCGTCCTCGACCTCGACCACGGGAACTTTGGCCTTTTTCGCCACTCGCTGGGCCAAGGTCCTGAAATCAAAGCAAGAAGCAAGATTAAAATCATCAAGGTAGGAATCAAGACAAAGTAAAAGAGATACAGAACTTCAAGTCCTTACTCCTGTTCCTCGTCGCTGTCGTCGTCGCTCAGGGCGGAGAAGTCGAACGCCACCTGAGGCGCGTCCGCGCGAGGAGCAGGAGGCGAAGACTCCCTCGGGCGCTTGGCAGTCCCCGGGGCTGGGGGCTATGAAGACCCGGCCCCTGTGGACGCCGAGGCCCGGGGAGCGGGCGGAGCAGCCGCTCCGCTCTGAGAAGACCCTCCTCCGATTGGCGCTGATGTGCGGGGCGCCTCCGCCGTGGCCTGTGTGCGGGTCGCCCCCGCCGTGGTTGGTGCGCCGGGCGCCCCCGTCGCAGCTTGGC
Organism: Secale cereale; assembly: GCA_902687465.1. Taxonomy (NCBI): domain Eukaryota; kingdom Viridiplantae; phylum Streptophyta; class Magnoliopsida; order Poales; family Poaceae; genus Secale; species Secale cereale. The sequence continues at coordinate 196,692,080 of LR738711.1, forward strand.
TCCCCCGGGTAGCTCGCGCCGCCCGGCGAGTTGGTTGTTGTCGGGGCGCCTGCGCCCTCGTCCCCGTCGTCGCCTTGCGGAGACGCTTCAGCGGAGATCGTCTGGGACTTGCCCGAGGCGGGGAGGTCTCCGATGACGAAGAGACGTCGTCGTTGTAGAGCCCCAGAGATCCATCGGAGTCCTCGCTGGCTCCGGCGTCCTCCTCCTCCTCGGCCGGCTCGCTGGGCCCGGCGCCCTGCCCTGCGGCCGTGCTCCCTCCGGCGCCTCTGTTTCCTCTGGCAACCTCGCCTCTCGCCGCGGCCTCGGTCACAATCCCGGGGATCCCGGAGTGCCTCAAAGAAGGGACCCCGGCGAGCTCATCGGGAGGAAGCTGCAGCAGCCTGCGGATCTCCGCCTCCTCTGCTTGGCAGGACGCATCCGCAGCCTCTGCCTCTTCGACTGTGAAGCCAAATTCTCCTGCCGCTGCGGCTGCGGCGGCCTCTTCTACCCGAGAAGCTATATAAGCAATCTCCTGCTCAGTGGTGTCCCGGGTGAGCCCCTTAGTCTCCTCCTTGTTCTTCGGCACCTCCACCAGGTTGTCGAAGAAGCTCATGATGTCTGCTGGCTTGGGCGGTATCCATGTGCGGTCGACGCCATGCGAGTCACATGCGGGCATCATTGCGCGTAGGGGATCCCGAGCCGTGCTGTTGCATAGGGGCACCACTCCCCGGGGAGCTCTGAACCACTCTGGGTGGGCCGGGTCGTGCTTGAAAAGTTCCCGGACCATCCCCTTCAGCTCCAGCAACGTGAAGTTGAAGTTTAGCCCTGGGCGCAGTCTCATTATGTCCGCCGCGTTGCCGTACTCCCACGCTGGCCTCTTCCTATCCTGTAGAGGGGCAATGCGGCAGCGGAGGAAGTCTGCTCCTACTTCTCCCATAGACAACTTGGCTGCCCGGAGACGAAGAATTCTGACAAGGGCGACGTTGAGCTTGACGTCGTCCGAGTCCAGCTCACTCCAGTCCCTGCCGCGCACTATGGCGGTTGTGCGCGGCGCGGTGAAGGGCTGCGGCTCGTCCTCTACTATCCAGCACCAGTCCGCGCGCCACTCCTCCCACTTGCCGCGGAGCTCCCCTCGTAGATAGGACTCCTTCTTGTTCAAGCGGAAGATCCAAGAAATTCCTCCGGAGAGGGGGGCGCCGGCCTCTACTCTAGGCGTAAAGAAGTGCCTAAACAGCGCTACATTCGGATAGATCCAAATATAGTTTTCGCACAGATGTGCGAAAACCGCCATCGTGAGGATGGTGTTGGGGGTGAAGTCTAGAAGGTGGAGGTTGTAGGTGTTCATGATATCGCAGAAAAATTCAGAAAAGGGAGGACAAAGGCCGTAGTGGAAGAAAACAGCGAAGAAAAAGTACCCGCCGGGGTACATGTCCTTGGCGGCGGCGGGATAAGCTCTGGTCCGAGGGTGCGCCTTGGTCTCCTTGGCCCAGAACAAGTAATACTTGTTCCAGAGCTCCCGCGCGCCGAGCCTTGGCGCGAAGACGACGTTCTTCTTCCGCAGAAGGGCAAGCCTCGCCGCCTGCTCGGATTTCTCTTTCTTGGTCTTCTCCGCCTTCGCCTTCTCGGACTTCGGGGCCATGGCGGAGGCGGCGAGGAGGGGAGAGCGGAAAGCCCGGCGGCGCCGCAGATGCGAAAGACGGCGGAGGAGGTGTGGAGTCGGAGCGCAAAGGGGAATTTCTAGAGATGGAAGAAGAAGCAATGAAGGCGTAGGAGGGGAACCGCTCCTGCTTCCTCTGCTTTTATGGGGAAGTGGGGGACGTTTCGCTCTTTCCATTAAAAGAACGTGGCCACGTTCCCTCCCACGACGCCGCAATCAACGAGTGCCGTTACGGAGGGACGCGGCGGATGCGGAAGTGGATTCGGCGTGCCGTGGGCCGCGCGTGCCCGTGCACTGTTTTGGGCCTGGCCCAACAGCGCTCGGCACCGTGTGTGGCCCAGGCCCGGGGGCTCCTGTCGGTGTACTAAGGTAGGGGTACCTCAGTACCCCAACTTGTGCACGGGCAGTAGCAGCTTCCCGCGGCAGGGCCTACCACGTGCTTGCCGGAGACCTTTCTGCTCCATATAAAACCATTCAAAAACAAAGTATACAAGACAGAAGATCGAGGCCCCGGCAAGTGGAGCTTGCCGGGAAGGTCTTCCCAGGCTCAAGATTACCTCATTGGCACAAGACCCTAGCAAGAGGAGCTTGCCAGGAAGACTAGAAGATCACATTTCAGAAGACAGGCCTCGGTGCTGCATGCGCCCCGGCAGGGTCCGGGGAGCGACAAGCTTCAGAGCCCGACAAGCTTCTGGGCCCGGCAAGGTCAAGGCCCCGGCAAGGTGCTTGCCGAGGAGAATTACGCTGTGTGCCCGCGCTCCAGCTCATCGAGCCACGCGTCGCCCTGGGGCCACTCCAGGGACGCGTGGTGGATGGCTGTGCAGCCTGGGGGACACGGTGGCACTCCACGGTGATAAAGCCATCGCCGTGGCAAACGGAGACGCAAGGGCGGGCGCTTTTGGGGTCGACGGCGACGGGCATTAAATGCTCTTGTCCCCCACTATCAAAGTAGGTGATGACCACTGTTCATCCACTATTGCTCCACTATTCCCGCACTGTTACAACTACCACCACTATTACATTTTTACCCTTTCTCCTACGTTGACACCTGTCGGTGACCCCTTGAGCTATAAAAGGAGGCCCATGCACAACATAGAAGGGGTTCGGAACCTAGATTACTCATTCGCTCGGTGTAGCTAGTTCTTCAAGCTCCCGAGCCCCAACACTCAATAACAAACTAAGCAGGAGTAGGGTTTTACGCGTCTGTCGCGGCCCGAACCTGGGTAAACTGCCCGCGTGCTCTCCACGATCTGCTCTTCGTGCTCCCTCCGCTCCCTCACCGCAACGACATGGGGCTCCGGTCCCATAGGTGCTCGTGGTGGATAGTTTCCCCCGACACATCTGTGTTGTTTTAAATATTTCCTTTCATTTTTTAAGCAAACATGGATGCTAGCATTTAATTATCCTCTTGTCTTTGCACAACAGGATCATCCTCCTCTAAGGCCTTGTTCGGTTGAGGTGGTTTTTGAAGGGGAATGGCAGGGTTTGAGGGGGGTTAGATCCCCTACAAGCCAAAATCCTCTCCAATCCACTCCAACCCCCTTGGGAGGAGGATTAAATGAACAAGGCCTGAAGAAATATGGAGTACGTGAAGTGACTAGTTCCGATTATGCCAGGATGAAGAAGCCCTGTTTATCTTCTCATCAGGGTAGTTGAAGGATGGTTACATTACCCCCCACAAGACCAAACTAACTTCAGCTCAGAAGGACTGACAAATCTCCATTTTCTTGATGTGATGCGCGAGTACAATGTTGTTCTAGGATTCTTTCTGGTGAGTTCCATTTTTCTAAAAGTGTGCTCTACATCGACCATGTAGGTGCCTGTTTAAACTGTTAATTCATAGTACAGTTTGCTTTAAACTAATCACTTTTTTGTATTTGTGCAAACAGGGGTGCTCAGCTTGATTCCACTACTAGAAAGGAGGTGCCGATAAGTTCAAGGCGTTGCAACATATAAGGGCGAAATCATACAAGCTACGCGTGAATTTGGTTGATTTTGGTGGAACTGCACAAAAAGAACAGCTCGTCAGCTGGTTTATTTAGCACGAGGTGCCACGTCAATGTCCGAACTGATGGCAAACCCTGACCATTCCACAATCGTAGGCATTTGATATTTTGGAATGGGAAAACCTTGTCAAATTTTTCTCATTGATTTTAGCAAGAAGACATGTGTTTGATATTTTCGAATGGGACGCCCTTCGCTGTCAGCAGCGTTGATCCATTTTTTCTTTATTGTTTAGTTGTGAAGTAAATATTGGCTCTGACATGTGAATCGCTGAGATGCATAATCATCGATTGTTTTGAATGTTCTCTATGAATTGCCAGGCCTGTGTGTTTGATTGCAATGTACAGGAACGCTAAAAAACTACGCAAACTCTTTGTACTCCTTCTGTTCCTTTTTACTTCGCACGTTGTGAAATTGCATACTTTTTTCTATAAGATTCGTCAAAGTAGAGATACTTTGACTGCAAACAAAACGTGTATGCATACTAGAAAGGACAGGAGGGAGTACATGTGAAACTACTGCAAACGAGATGATAACCCTGGGAGTACATGTGAAACTTGTACATATTGTTTTGCATGTTCATCCAATGCCAGTGATACAAGAATTCGAACTAATCGAAATATATTCATTCATACACGGTCGGATTTAATATAAACATGCCAGATTTCATTACATTTCATACATTCTTCAACTAAAAAGGGGTGCGTTAGAGGTATAATTAATTAACCGAACCTACCCACCTGTGTCCGGCTGAGCCGAAGAGAAGCTTCAGTGACTTAACTGTAGGTGCATTTGCGTAACTAACATGTGGCCCAGATTCCTGTTGCACCCACGTGTCAGTCAGCCAACTGCACCAGCAGTTAAGTAGAAGCAACGTCCTTCTCCAACATAGCTCTCTGACTCCACGTCGCTGCCAAGAAGCTATCCGGTCGTCAGTGGTCAACCCGTCTAGCTTGTCATAGCGATTAGGGCAGCGGTGGCCTTACTTGGACCCGAGCGGCGGTGACCTACCATGTTCTACTCTTCCACGTTTTCTGTGTGGCGCGGCCTCATTGGCAGCGAGGCGGGGCCCCGGTGGAGCCGGCGATGTCCTCTGTCTAGTTTCCGGCGGGCGGCGCCTCGGCGGAGCGAGGGAAATCCTCCCCTTCGTTACCGGCAGGTTGGGGCCTTGATGGAGCCGGCGGTGTCCTCTGCCTCGTTGTTGGCGCCGCGGGGCCTCGGCGGAGCAGGGCCTTGTCGACGCCAGTGGAGCGGGGACTCGTCGGAGCCGGCATTGTCCTCTGCCTCATCCTCAGTCTCGCCAAACAGCGCCCCGTCCGCTTCATCGCCCTCTTTGTAGGTGGCCGCAGCCTCCGCCACCCGCATGCGGTACCGCCAGCGCTCGAGGCAGCCCTCGCGGGCGGAGCGGTACGAGTCGAGCAGCGCCTCCTGCTCCGCCCGCCTGCAAGTGCTCCTGGAGGAGATGGTGGTTGTAGGCGGCGTCGGCATGCGCCTTCCGGAACTGCTCCTCAAGCTTCTGCCTCATCGTGTCCATATATTGGGCACGGGCCTCGCCGATGGTCATGGTGCAATGCACCGGCGAGGATGGCGCGGAGGAGGGGGTTGGCGCCAGATCGTCGACTACCATGTTCTCCATTGGGATGTCGTTGTCCTCCGGCTGCCTGTCGGCCAGCCAATCGGCAGCAATGGCTGCCATCTCCTTGTGGTTCGTCGTCCGCCCACCCCAAAGAGCGCTGGAGCGCGAGAAAGCCATGGTGGGGAGTAGTGGTGTGGATAGGAGAATAGGAACGGATGCGGATGACTACGGCTATCGCCGGCATAGCAGTTTATATAGCAATGGTGGGCGGCGGTGGGACGGACGTGTGGCACCGGAGTAGCCACCTCGGCAACCGCGTATCATTAATGTGGGCGGCAGAAGGACGGGCGGATGGCACTTGTGTTGTTTGAAGGCGGAGTAATCGCATGCACCGGGAAGCGGGGAGGGCGGCGCTGACCGTTTCGAACGGAAAGCGCGCGCGGGCGAGGGAGGCAGTATGGGTGGGCCAGGGCAGTCAGACTCGTGCTTGGTAGCGGGTCGGTCCAGCAGCCGGACATGCTGGCTCGCCAGCTACCTCACCGAACTGAGCGACAACAATCAGACGATGGACGTAGCTTCTGATTAGGAGCTGGCGCCATTGTCCAATCCGGTTCATGCCGTGTTCACCATAGAGCATGTGCGACCGCACTTCGATGCCCTAATGGCGGAAGAGCTACCAGCGCAGGAGGACCTGTGCTGCAACCTCCATCTCCTCAACGAGCACCAGTGAACAACAAGCGAACGACATTGCCGTCGCGGACATGTGGCCCTACGATCCTGGCTTCCCAATGAGCAGCGGGCGCTGTATCAGACCATCCTTAGGGCCCTCAAGGCCATCTTTGTCGTCCTTCGAGTTGTTGCGCTCGTCGTGGTGCGGCCGTCTCGCATTGTCAACATGGTCAACGGACATGAGGATGACGAGATGACTTTACTTGGAGAGGATGACAGCGAGGACCCACCAGGGCCATAGCCGCACGTACGCAAGTGCCTCCTTATTAGTATAGAAAACATTAATTTTTTTTGCTTCCTCCTGGTTTCCAGACATCACGGTCCCACACCATTGTCAACCTATGTAGTCAATAAACGAGAGAATTGCACAAGAAGCGTCCGACAGTTGGGACCAAGCAGCTCGAGCAGTATTTGTGTTTTTGAGGTGTGAGCACTACAGAGTTTTTCTTGAGCGATGTTTAGCCCAGATATTATTTTTTCTCCTCTGAACAACAACGAAAACATCACTGCAGCTATTAACTGGGCGGGCTGTGGCCCGTCTAGCCCAGGCCAGATATCCAGCCCAGATATTATTATTTTTCAAGCTGAAAATGGCTAGCCCAGCTATAATGTTTTAGGAATACCCAGGCAAGGTCAAGTTGTTATTCTCCGCCCCGCTGGGCTGCAAATCTTTCCTAGGAGGGATGCATTAGGCTTAACAAGAAAATGGGCTTTAAGAAATAATAAATGGGATGTAATTATAAAAACTGGGCAGTAACTATAAAAAATGCACCAAACACGTAATTACTTTATAAAATATTATTTTTGGATATTGAAAATTTTAATTTCATTAATTATTGCGAGCGCAATGTTTTGTTGGATTTTTACGTAATATAAATTTATATTGAAATTGTATTTAATCTGACTAGAAATTTCGGGATAAAAATATTTCGGATCCCATCAAAATGTGGGAAATTTTATTGAATTCTGTTTTGAACGGTTGGTTGAAATGTGTTGTACTTTTAATAAACTGTAAATGGGCTGTAGTAAATTCCATTAGAATTCAAAAATTCGCTGCACATTCTTACAAATCTCAAATGGGCTATAAGTTCTCTGCCACACACTTGTGGCCTTACTAAGTTGATGCGTCCCCTAAAAAAAAGAGTTGACGCGTATGCAAGGCTTTGTCAACTTACAGTCAACACACGGTTCTAGCAGCAGTGGCCGTTGGATGTCCATCCAACGGATGTCGTGCTTCTTCTTCAATCTCGAATATTCTAGCTTCACCCGCCCAACAAATGATTCATCCCCCTGACTTCTGGGGCGCACCGTTTCAGAAGCTGACATGTGGGCCTACTAAGTTGACGCGTACCAACGGCTTTGTCAACTTAGTCAATATAAACGATTCTAGCTGCAGTGACCCTACGATGTCCATCCAACGGCCGTCGTGCTTCTTCAACCTCTGGTCTTCTTGCTCCAACCGCCCAAAGTAGCGTCGGTCGTGCCGCCTGCTCCTGCCTCCCGTGGTCGGCTGTGCTGCCGCGCAGGCCTCACCGCCCCCTACTACTCCCACCGCTGGCAGGCCATCCCTCTACTCACCCAAACCCCCTGTTATTCTGCGGCGACAGCAGGCTCACACCGCAACCGAACCAGTGAACCCTCGTACTCCTCTCCACGCGGGCTTCCACTGCCGCGTCTTCCCCGGCTCCGCATCGTCCCCTTCCTAGGCCTCGCCGTCGTCCACCGCCCTGGTGCTCTCAGCGCGGCGTGGTCAACGTGGTCAAGGAACGGCTTCCATCAGACGTGGACTGTACGTGGAGAGGCTGACAGCTGGGTCCATGACGCAACAAGGAAGTGCCTCCTTATTACCTGGGAAATAATGATTCCTCCAGCTGACAGCAGGGACCCACCAAACGGGCCACTGTATTTCGAGAAAAAAACGTTCCCCCCCTGACTGCTGGGATCCACCAAATGGGCCACCGTATTGCACGAAAAAAATGTTCCCCCACTGTCAGCTCGGACCCACCGGAAGTGCCTCCTTATTACGCACAAAAAATGAATACTCCCCCTGCTGGTTGGGACCCACCTTGGTGGGAGGCTGACATGTGGGCCTACTAAGTTGACGGGGACGGTGTGCTTTGTCAACTTAGTCAGTATGAACGATTCTAACTCCAGTGAACGTACGATGTCCATCCAACGACCATAGTGCTTCTTCAACCTCTGGTCTTGTTGCTCCAGCCGCCCAAACCAGCGCCGGTCGTGCCGCATGCTCCTGCCTCCCTTGGCCGGCTGTGCTGCCGCGGAGGCCTCATCGCCCCCTACTATTCCCACCGCTGGACAGGCCATCCCTCTACTCACCCACACCCCCTGTTATTCTGCAGCAACGGCAGCCTCACACCACAGCGAACCAGTGAACCCTCGTACTCCTCTACGCATGGGCATCCACTGCCACGTCGTCCCCTTCCTAGGCCTCGCCGTCGTCGACCACCCTGTTGCTCTCGGCGCGGCGTGGTCAACTCGGTTAAGGAACTGCTTCCATCGGACGTGGACTGTACATGGAGAGGCTGACAGCTGGGTCCACGACGGCAGCAAGGAAGTGCTTCCTTATTACGCGGAAAATAATGATTCCTCCACCTGACAGCAGGGACCCACTGGACGGGCCACGGTATTTTGTGAAACAAAACGTACCCCCCCTGACTGTTGGGACCCACTGGACGGGCCACCATATTGCGCGAAAAAACATTCCCCCCGCAGTCATCTCGGACCCACCGGAAGGGCCTCCTTATTACGCACAAAAAAATGAATACTCCCCCTGCCGGTTGGGACCCACCTTGGTGGCAGGCTGACTTGTGGGCCTACTAAGTTGACGGGGATGGTGTGCTTTGTCAACTTAGTCAATATGAACGATTCTAGCTCCACTGACCGTACGATGTCCATCCAACGGCCATAGTGCTTCTTCAACCTCTAGTCTTGTTGCTCCAACCGCCCAAAGCAGCACCGGTCGTGCCGCATGCTCCTGCCTCCCGTGGCCAGCTATGCTGCCGCGAAGGCCTCACCGCCCCTACTATTCCCACCGCTGGCCAGGCCATCCCTCTACTCACCCACACCCCCTGCTATTCTATGGCGACAGCAGCCTCACACCGCAGCAAACCAGTGAACCCTCGTACTCCTCTACGCGTGGGCATCCACTGTCGCGTCTTCCCCGGCTTCACGTCGTCCCCTTCCTAGGCCTCGCCGTCGTCCAACGCCCTGGTGCTCTCGGCGCGGTGTGGTCAACGTGGTGAAGGAACGTCTTCCATCGGAAGAGTACTGTACGTGGAGAGGCTGACAGCTGGGTTCACGGCCGCGGCAAGGAAGTGCCTCCTTATTACGCGCAAAATAATTATCCTTCACCTTACAGTGGGGACCCATCGGACGGGCCACCGTATTTCGCGAAAAAACGTTTCCCCCTGACTGCTGGGACCCACCAGCTACATCTTCGCATGCAAGGAAGTGCGTCCGGCCAAAAAAACGATTCGCCCCCCTGACTGTTGGGACCCACCAGCTACATATTCGCACACAAGGAAGTGCCTGACAGTCGAGACCCACCTGGTCGAAGCGTACGTAGCATTGGCATTCTGGTCGCGAACGTGTACGTACATACTGGTCGATGTAGAGGCGTGCACGTGTCGTAGCAGAGGCGCGCACGTAGCATGTACATGTACGTACAGCGGCAAGTGTGCAAGAAAGAAAATACGGCCACGTATGTACATACGGGCAGGGTCTCAAACGCCTACTCGCGCATACGTACGGCCAGGGCTCGTGTACATGGCTGGGTCGGAATGGAGAAACATCGTCATCGTCGTGTTCATGGGGAGCCAACCGGCTGGGTCGGAACGGAATGCGTCGTCGTGTTCATCGAGAGGGCTTGGACGGAACAGCCGATGGAAACGAGGCATGGCGTACCGCAGAACGGAGGAAACGGCCTTGTGTTCGACCGGTCATGTTTGAAACGGGATCCTGTTCATCGGGAGGGGTCTGGCGTACCAAAAAATGGAGGAAACGGACCTCCTACGGTCGAAACGGGGGTCCTATTGATAGGGAGGGGTGTGGCGTACCGCAAAACGGAGGAAACATACTTGTGTTGGAGCGCTATGGTCAAAACGGGGGTCCTGTTCATCGGGAGGGGTGTGGCGTACCGCAAAACGGGACTCCACGTGATACTGTTCATCACCACCGTCGACCCCCTCCAGCCTCCACGGGCTACTGTTCATCCACCATCGACCTCCTCCAGCCTCCACCTGCGAGTATTCAGCCTCCACCGCGCGCTACTCCACCGGCTACTGTTCATCCAGCCCTCTCCACGGGCTCCTATTCAACCATCCCTCCATGGGCTACTGTTCATGCAGCCCTCCACCGTCTACTGTTCATGCAGCCCTCCACGGGGTGGTCCTGTTCATGCAGCCCTCCACGGGGTCCTGTTGATGCAGCCCCAACCGGATCGATCGAACGGGGTCCTGTTCATGCAAAGGCAACACCACGGGGTCCTGTTCAGCCACCCC
>LR738711.1:196706630-196727502 GCA_902687465.1 Secale cereale
CCCCCGATCCAGGACTCCCTCAATACCCATAGGATTTTTATATGCAGTTTTATAGGACCATAATGCATCATCAAGGTTTTAGACCAATTCTTTCTAGATCTATTAACGGTCTTTTGCAAAATTAATTTTAGCTCTCTATGGTTAACATCATACTTAGCAAGCATTTTACGAAACGCACCATGGATAAAATGTGAACCACCATGAGTCATTAAATATCTAGGGACTCCAAACCTCGGAAAAATAACTTCTTTAAGCATCTTAATAGAGGTGTTATGATCAGCACTACAAGTTGGAATAGCTTCTACCCACTTAGTAATGTAATCAACAGCAACTAAAACATGTGTATACCCATTAGAGGAAGGAAACGGTCCCTTATAATCAAAGCCCCAAACATCAAATGGTTCAATAACAAGTGAATACTTCATAGGCATTTCTTGACGTCTACTAATATTACCAATTCTTTGACATTCATCACAAGACAAGACAAACTTACGGGCATCCTTGAAGAGAGTAGGCCAATAAAAGCCGGATTGCAATACCTTATGTGCAGTTCTATCTCCAACATGGTGTCCTCCATAAGCCTCGGAGTGACACTTGCGTAGGATCTGTTCCTGTTCATGCTCAGGTACACAACGTCTAATAACACCATCCACTCCTTCTTTATAAAGGTGTGGGTCATCCCAGAAGTAATGTCTTAAATCACAAAAAAAACGTTTCTTTTGCTGGTATGTGAAACTAGGTGGTATAAATTTAGCAATAATGTAATTAGCATAATCAGCATACCATGGAGCAGTACGAGAAGTATTTATGACAGCTAATTGTTCATCAGGGAAGCTATCATCTATAGGTAGTGGGTCGTCAAGAACATTCTCTGACCTGTCTGCAACGGGGTTCTCAGCTCCCTTTCTATCAATAATATGCAAATCAAATTCTTGTAGCAAGAGAACCCATCTAATAAGTCTAGGTTTAGCATCTTTCTTTTCCAAAAGATATTGATACGTCCAAAATGTATCTATAATTTCTGCTTGCTCCATGCCTCTTTTGTGTGATATTGCTATGATAAATTATGCACTTCCATACACTTTTGATCATATTTGGACTAATCTATTAACTCAGTGCACCCCAGTGCCAGTTTCTATTTTCTGCTGTTTTTCTATTTCAGGTTTTCCCATTACTTAAATTGCCAGAAAAATTCCGGGAAAAATATATAAAAAATCAGCGTTCCGGAAGCTTCCACGCGCCAGAAGTGGGGCCAGAGGGGAGCTAGGAGCAGCCCAGGCGGCCTGCCCACGCGGCCCCCCTCCTGGCTGCGTCGGGGGGGGGGGGGGCGCCTGGGCCCCCCTTACCTCCTCTGATGACCCCCTTTGGCATATATTTACACCGCGTCCCGAAACCCTCGAGGACGGAACCCTTTTTCGCGATCTCATCTCTGTTCTGCCGCCGCCGCGCTTCCAAGATCGGGAGCACCAGTAGAACTCTTCCCGGCACCCTGTCGGAAGGGAGAACCACCACCGGGAGCTTCTCCACCACCATGGACGCTTCCTAGATGAGTTGTGAGTAGTCCCCCTTGGACCATGGGTCCATGACCAGTAGCTATGTGATGTTCTCCTCCCCTCTTTGTTCTTCACCGATTAGACCTCGTGAGCTGCACTACATGATCGAGGCACATATGTAATCTTTATGCTGTTGCTATGCTGAGTTTGCTGGGATCCGTTGGATTATGAGATTATGTTTAGATTGTGTGTGAGTAATATATTTGATTCACCTCTTTTATATTTATGTTCTTGAGTAATTCTTGCATGTTCTCCGTTGCTGTTTATTGCTTTGGCCAAGTAGTAGGTAGTAACTCCAAGAGGGAACGTTATGCTTTATTGTGGGTTCATGCCCCTCGATGACTAGCTTGAGTGACTGAAACATGAGTCTAGGGGATGTGCTGTTGACACAAGGGGGAAAACAACGGTGCTTGTACTTGCGGGTGCAAGGATTGTTTACTTTACGCAAAGTTCTTTTAATGCAGTTGTCTGTTGCTTTGAGTTTACACTATGGGTGGGACACTCAACTTAATACCAGCGAGATGTTCTGGATAGATATCTCAAGGTGGATGATTAGTAGTAGATGCAGATGGATTTCGGTCTACTTGCCTTGGCGTACCGCCCAAGCTTTTGAGCCTCTACCTTTCTTTGCAGCATAGTTAGCATTGGTTTGCGCACATAATCCTGTCAATTGCCCAGCTGTAATTTGTTTACCTCGCTTAGCTATTTTATCGTCTTTTGGGAGAGAGACATCACTAGTGAACATCATGGGACCACGGTCCATATTACCATCACTGATCACACCCGCTATTTACTTCCTGTTCTTATTTACTAGTTGCAGTCATACCTATCACTATTATCTCTTGCGTTTGATCCTTTGTAAACGACAAGGCCAGAGGGATTGACAACCTCTCTGTACTCGTTGGGCGCAAAGTTATTTGTATCTGTGTGCAGGTCCTGTCAAGCGAAAGTCTCTGGCGCTATTGACACCTTCTTGTCGACCCTCGGAGTCTCACGGGATTCGATCCTTGGTATCTTTGCCAAGGGAAAACTACCGCTACGCTACATCTCAAACCTTCCACTTGGGGTAACCAACGAGGGGCGAGAAGCCATCAAGCAAAGTTTTCTGGCGCCGTTGCCGGGGACTCCACTCTTCAAGATAGGGGAGTTGCACGATATCTTTTATCTTTGCTTTTTAGTCTTGTTAGTTTACCTTTCAGTTTTTGCTTTAGTGTCTTCCACCAAAAATCACAAAAAAAAATTACTTTTCTGTTAGTAGTCCTTTCTATTTAGTCAAGCATGTTGGGATTCGGTGCTTTGAGGGAATCAGAAGTTCTAGATTTCCATCAAAGGGATAGAGAAAATATGAAAAAGGCATGGGACAGAATTTCGGATGCACATAGGAGAATTATGCCTTGGATACCTATAAAAATTGTGCTTAGAAATTTTTACCATGGTCTTTTTAAATGGTGTAAACACTCTCTTGATATTATAGCTGAAGGAGATTTCCTAGAGTGTGATGAAGCTAGAGCTCTTGAAATTATACATGGTCTATCTAGTTACTTTGTTTATGATCATAATTTTGATACTGTCATAGATAGACTTGGTACTATTGAGAAGAGAATGGATGCTCTAGACTTGATGAAGGTAGAGAAACCCAAACCCAATAAGAGAGATATTTGGGAAATAGACAATGATTGGGAGCCTTTTGTTAGGATTAACATCTCTAATCAAGACTTCCTTGCTTATTGTGATATTGGATCTACGGTTTCTACTATGCCAAAAATTGTTCATGATTCTTTGAAATTTAACATGGACAGATTATCATCCTATCATGAACATGCTAATGGAGACATTTCTGAGATCCAGGGAAGAATAAAAGATGTGCCAGTTACCTTCCTTAAAGGGATTGCAATGGTTGATTTCTTCATCATGAAGCCAAACCAAGGAAATATAGTGCTTGGAAGTGACTTCCTCCAAGCCGTAAAAGGCTTCATCGATATAGGTCAGGGACAAATCCGCTTACGCGGGAAGGCAAAAGGTATGTACCCCTTTCCTAGAAGGAATAAGAGTGAACTTGTTGAGGAACCATTTGAAGCAATTTATAACTCCGATTATTATGATGATTATTGATTCCTCTTTGCATTATGCCTAGCTTAAAGGCATAAAAGAAAGCGCTTTTGGGAGACAGCCCACAATGAATAAAGTTTTATTTTGCTTTTGTTGTGTCTTGATGTTTATTACTACAGTAGCATCATCATTGTATCTTTACTTTTCAGCTTTGTGCCAAGTTTAGCCTCCGATTACAAGAAAGTTCAAAAGTTGTGACGTGCTGTCCAGGAAACAGATTCTGTCCTTGGACAGAAAAATTTGTATAAAATCACCAGATCATCTTTTTGGTCTGAATTGTTTCTACAGCGTGCTCTATACAATTGGCTTTCGGGCGTCTGTTCTGAGTTTTCTGATTTGAGTTGTAGAAGTGGCCCGAAAAAATTATTTACTACCTGCTGGTCTGTTTTTCATAGATTCTGTCCTATTTTGCCTTTCCTTTGTTTTGCAAACCTTGAGCTTGCTTTTTCTTTGCAAAAACCTTTTGGCAATCTTTAGAAACAGGAGCCCTTCAAGATTATCCTTATTTCCAGCAAGGAAAAATTATTTTATTATGGGTACTAACCTCGCTAATCAGATTATGATGAGTTATGTATGAAGGGAGTTTTCAAGTGTGCGAGGGAAGATGATAAAAAGATTCAGGAGGGTCAAACGCTCAAGCTTGGGGATGCCCCCGTGCACCCCCAAGAAATATTCAAGAAGACTCAAGCGTCTAAGCTTGGGGATGCCCCCGTGCATCCCCTTCTCCATCAACAATTATCAGTTCGTCTTTCATTCCACTATATTTTAATCACTTCATGTGTTATGTGCTATGCTTGGAGCGTCTTGCTTTTAGTCTCCTTTTTAGTTTTCTTTAGCTTTGCTTGCTGTTCATAATGAGTTAGAACCCAGCTTTCTTTGTGTAGGAGAGAAACACGCTCCACTTCAACCTAGAACACAACATAGGATTTTCATGCTTATCTTTGCTGTGTATGTTCTTTGTCTTTCAATAGCCACTGTCATGTTTAGCTCTTAGTTTTCATGCTTTTCTTTTTAAAGAGCTTTTGTTTAGTTGGTTGCTGAACTCTCTTGAGTGTTCATGTTTATCTAGTTAAGAGAGTTTGTCTGTGGCACTGGTTGATATGTCTATGATAAAAATGCTATGTGCATAATGGTGCTTAGTAGTTCATGTTTTCTTATGGTTAGTCTCAAATAGCTGGGGGTTCTTAATGTGTTATTGAAGTACCAGCATGATTTGTTTGCCTATGATGTGGTATGGTTTAGTGATATCTTCCTCCAAGAATTTATTTTGATTGACTTGGCATATGCTCACGCATATTTAAGACTATAAAGAAAGTCTATCAAGCCTTGATGATCTTTAATTTCTGAGTAGCGATATAACTTCCATGCCCGATTCAATGTTGCTTTGTCGCTCTGCATGATTATGGCCGTCATTGCTCTCTTAGTTGGTCGCTCCCAGTCTTTTGCTAGCCTTCACCTGTACTAAGCGGACTGACTGCTTGTGCATCCAAAATCCTTGAAACCAGTTATGCCATATGAGTCCACCATACCTTCCTATATATGGTATTTACTTGCCATTCCTAACGAAGACTTTCTTGTACCATCTCAAAATTATTCAAAAGCATTTCTCTTTTGTGCCTCTGTTTTAGCTCATGAGGAAGTAGTAGTTAATTCATGATCTTTTTAAGTTGGACAAGTTTTACCCCGGGATTGCATGTCTAATCTGCAAACCCCTAATACGAGAAGGAACTGGCAAGAGTGCGCCCGGCTCATAAAAAATACAACAAACAAACCCTCCTTCACGCTTTGTTCATGAGAAATCAGAACACTCTTGGTAGTGATAAACAAAGGATATTAAGGGGATGTGATCGTCCCCGTGCGGGAGCCGTTCCTCGAAACTTGTCCAGCTCGAGAAGTAATTGAGTTATCTACTAGCATTCGTTGACGAAATATGCATCTCCCAAAAATCATTTTTTACCTCTGTTTTTAAAACCAAGAGCTCTGGTACATGTTTAGTCTTTGCTTCCAACCACGGGTATTCAACCATGCCATCAAAATCCACGGTTCGAGAGTCTCCACCTTCTTTCTTCAAAGCACCAACTATTGAGAGCATGATTGTCATTCTAAGTGTAATGTGCATTGTCCCAAAGTACCATTGTCTTCTGCATGATTATGATATCGTTTATTTTGAAATCATTGTATCTAGTCGTCACTTAAAGTTCGGAGGTGCTCCTGCATTTATGTTTTGCTTCACTAAAGGGGGCAAGCGAGGTATCACTTTGTCATGTTTGCACACCATGCTCACTACAAATCTATTGGGTGTTTCAGTATCATATTGTAAAACTTTCAGTTCTTTGTGATATTCTCATGAGGCAACTTAATTACTAAAGATTCATTATCTCAATAAGCATTTCTCATGTGACTGTGAAAGATTCTTTGGTAGCATGTCACCACAGGAATTATGCTTGTTATCATTTACCTACTCGAGGACGAGCAGGAATTAAGCTTGGGGATGTTGATACGTCCAAAACGTATCTATAATTTCTGCTTGCTCCATGCCTCTTTTGTGTGATATTGCTATGATATTTATGCACTTCCATACACTTTTGATCATATTTGGACTAACCTATTAACTCAGTGCACCCCAATGCCAGTTTCTGTTTTTTGCTGTTTTTCTATTTCAGGTTTTCCCATTACTTAAATTGCTAGAAAAATTCCGGGGAAATATATATAAAAAATCAGCGTTCCGGATGCTTCCACGCGCCAGAAGTGGGGCCAGAGGGGAGCCAGGGGCAGCCCAGGCGGCCTGCCCACGCGGCCCCCCTCCTGGCCGTGCCGGGGGGGGGGGCGCCTGGGCCCCCCTTACCTCCTCTGGTGACCCCCCTTTGGCATATATTTACACCGCGTCCCGAAACCCTCGAGGACGGAACCCTTTTTCGCGATCACATCTCTGTTCCGCCGCCGCCGCGCTTCCAAGATCGGGAGCACCAGGAGAACTCTTCCCGGCACCCTGCCGGAGGGGAGAACCACCACAGGGAGCTTCTCCACCACCATGGACGCTTCCCGGATGAGTTGTGAGTAGTCCCCCTTGTACCATGGGTCCATGACCAGTAGCTATGTGATGTTCTCCTCCCCTCTTTGTTCATCACCGATTAGACCTCGTGAGCTGCCCTACATGATCGAGGCACATATGTAATCTTTATGCTGTTGCTATGCTGAGTTTGCTGGGATCCGATGGATTATGAGATTATGTTCAGATTGTGTGTGAGTAATATATTTGATTCACCTCTTTTATATTTATGTTCTTGATTAATTCTTGCATGTTCTCCATTGCTGTTTATTGCTTTGACCAAGTAGTAGGTAGTAACTCCAAGAGGGAACGTTATGCTTGATTGTGGGTTCATGCCCCTCGATGACTAGCTTGAGTGACAGAAACATGAGTCTAGGGGATGTGTTGTTGCCACAAGGGGGAAAACAACGGTGCTTGTACTTGCGGGTGCAAGGATTGTTTACTTTACGCAAAGTTCTTTTAATGCAGTTGTTTGTTGCTTTGAGTTTACACTATGGGTGGGACTCGCAACTTAATACCAGCGAGATGTTCTGGATAGATATCTCAAGGTGGATGATTAGTAGTAGATGCAGATGGATTTTGGTCTACTTGCCTTGGCGTACCGCCCATGCTTTTGAGCCTCTACCTTTCTTTGCAGCCTAGTTAGCATTGGTTTGCGCACATAATCCTGTCAATTGCCCAGCTGTAATTTGTTTACCTCGCTTAGTTGTTTTATCGTCTTTTGGGAGAGAGACATCACTAGTGAACATCATGGGACCCCGGTCCATATTACCATCATTGATCACACCCGCTATTTACTTCCTGTTCTTATTTACTAGTTGCAGTCATACCTATCACTATTATCTCTTGCGTTTGATCCTTTGTAAACGACAAGGCCGGAGGGATTGACAACCTCTCTGTACTCGTTGGGAGCAAAGTTATTTGTATCTGTTTGCAGGTCCTGTCAAGCGAAAGTCTCTGGCGCTATTGACACCTTCTTGTCGACCCTCGGAGTCTCACGGGATTCGATCCTTGGTATCTTTGCCAAGGGAAAACTACTGCTACGCTACATCTCAAACCTTCCACTTGGGGTAACCAACGAGGGGCGAGAAGCCATCAGATATTTAATAGCAGCATGATCAGTGTGAACAGTTACTTTAGAATCAACAATATAAGGTCTGAACTTATCACAAGCAAATAAAACTGCTAAAAATTATTTTTCAGTAGTAGCATAATTTCTGTGGGCACTGTCTAGAGTTTTACTAGCATATTGGATAACATTTAATTTCTTATCAACTCTTTGTCCTAGAACAGCACCTACAGCATAATCGCTAGCATCACACATAATTTCAAAGGGTAAATTCCAATCAAGTGGCTGGACAATAGGTGCAGAGATCAAGGCTTTCTTAAGTATTTCAAATGCTTCTACACAATCATCATCAAAGACAAATGGAACATCTTTTTATAAGAGGTTAGTCAGAGGCCTAGAAATTTTTGAGAAGTCTTTAATGAACCTCCTATAAAAACCGGCATGACCAAGGAAACTTCTTATACCTTTGATGTCCTTGGGACACGACATCTTTTCAATAGCATCAAATTTAGCTTTATCAACTTCAATACATCTTTCCAAAACTTCATTAACCATAAAGTGGCACTTCTCCCAATTCAAGACAAGATTAGTTTCTTCACATCTCTGCAAAACACGATCAAGGTTGCTCAAGCAATCATCAAAAGAAGTTCCATAAACGGAAAAATCGTCCATGAAAACCTCAACAATATTTTTGCAAAAATCAGAGAATATAGCCATCATGCATCTTTGAAAGGTAGCAGGTGCATTATAGAAACCAAAAGGCATGTGTCTATAAGCAAAGGTACCGAAAGGGCAAGTAAAAGTGGTCTTTTCCTGATCCTCTTTTGGCATAGGTATTTGAGAGAAACCAGAGTAACCATCTAGAAAGCAAAAATGTGTGTGTTTGGATAATCTTTCTAGCATTTGATCAATAACAGGTAAAGGGTAATGATCCTTTTAAGTAGCTTTATTTAATTTGTGGAAATCAATTACCATTATATAACCTGTAACAATTCTTTGTGGGGTCAATTCATGTTTATCATTAGGAGCAATAGTAATACCTCCATTCTTAGGGACACAATCGACAGGACTTACCCACGGACTATCAGCAACAGGATAAAATATACCTGCCTCTAGAAGCTTTAGTATTTCTTTCCTTGCCACTTCTTTCATCCTAGGATTTAACCGTCGTTGGTGATCAACAACCGGTTTAGCGTCTTTATCCAATTTTATTTTGTGCTGGCACACAATGGGACTAATGCCCTTAAGATCATCAAGAGTATATCCAATAGAAGCACGGTGCTTCTTCAGAGTTTTCAATAATTTCTCTTCTTCCTGCTCTGAGAGGTTAGCACTAATAATAACAAGATATATCTTCTTTTCATGAAGATAAGCATACTTAAGAGTATCAGGTAATGGTTTGAGCTCAAACACGGGATCACCCTTGGGTGGAGGAAGATCCCCTAGAATTTCAACAGGCAAGTTGTGTTTCAAAATAGGTCCCTGTTTAAAGAATACTTCATCTATTTCCCTTCTCTCATTCATAAACATATCATTTTCATGGTCTAACAAATATTGTTCTAAAGGATCGTTAGGAGGCACGGCAATAGAAGCAAGACCAATAATTTCATCCTTACTAGGCAATTCTTTATCATGGGGTTGTCTAGGAAATTTAGCAAAGTTAAAATCATGAGACATATCCCCTAATCCAATAGTAACAACATCCTTTTTGCAATCTATCTTAGCATTAACAGTATTCAAGAAGGGTCTACCAAATATAATGGGACAAAAGTCATCTTGTGGGGAACCAAGAACAAGAAAATCAGTAGGATATTTGACTTTCCCACACAAGACTTCAACATCTCTTACAATCCCAACAGGTGAAATAGTATCTCTATTAGCAAGCTTGATTGTAACATCAATACCTTCTAACTCAGCAGGTGCAATATCATGCATAATTTCTTCGTATAAAGAATGAGGTATTGCACTCGCACTAGCACCCATATCACATAAACCATGATAGCAATGATCTCCTATTTTAACATAAATAACAGGCATGCCTACAATAGGTTTATGTTTATTATTAGTATCGGGTCTAGAAATTCTAGTAGCTTCATCACAGAGGTAAATAACATGCCCATCAATATTGTTGACCAAGAGATCCTTAACCATAGCAATACTAGGTTCAACTTTAATTTGCTCAGGGGGTATAGGTGTTCTAGCATGACTTTTGTTGACCATAGTTAAAGCTTTAGCATGATCCTTTATTCTAGCAGGGAAGGGTGGTTTCTCAATATAAGTGGTAGGACAATAGGATCAACATTATAAGTGATAGTATTTTCTTCAACTTTAATAGGTTCAACTATTTTTACTTTAATGTGAGGATGATATTTAAACCACTTCTCCTTCGGGAGATCAACATCAATAGCAAATGATTCATAGAAGGAAGCTACTATCTCAGAGTCAAGTCCATATTTAGTGCTAAATTCACGGAAAACATCGGTATCCATAAAAGATTTAACACAATCAAACTTAGGTGTTATAACTGACTCCTTACCTTCGTCGAGTTCCCAATCTTCAGAGTTGCGTTTAATTCTTTCCAATAAATCCCATTTGAATTCAATAGTCTTCATCATAAAAGAACCAATACAAGAAGAATCGAGCATGGAGCGATTATTGAGATAAAGCCAAGCATAAAAATTTTGAATAATAATTTCTCTTGGGAGATCATGATTGGGGCATGAATATAACATTGACTTATGCCTCCCCCAAGCTTGAGCGATACTTTCTCCTTCGCGAGACCAAAAGTTGTATATATAATTACGATCACGATGAAACTGATGCATAGGATAAAAATTCTGATGAAATTCCAAATTCAATCGGTTGTAGTTCCATGATCCCATATCATCACATAGCCTAAAACATGTCAATGCCTTTCCCTTCAAAGATAAAGGGAAGACCTTCTTCTTGGTAACATCCTCGGGCATACCTGCAAGCTTAAATAATCCACAAACTTCATCCACATATATTAGGTGCAAATCGGGATGCAATGTCCCATCTCCTGTAAAGGGATTAGCTAGCAGTTTCTCTATCACACTCGAAAGAATTTCAAAGTAAACATTTTCGGTAGGTTCAGTAGGTTGAGGAGCAACTATTTGCTCTACTGGTCGGGGTGAAGATACCCCGAACAAGCCCCTCAAAGGATTATTTTCCATAGTAACAAGTGATAGTAAATTTCAATACACTATATAAGTTTTTCCTTACCAAATTCCACTTACCAAAGGCGCTTCACTCCCCGACAACGATGCCAGAAAAGAGTCTTGATGACCCA
This sequence comes from Secale cereale, assembly GCA_902687465.1. Lineage (NCBI taxonomy): Eukaryota > Viridiplantae > Streptophyta > Magnoliopsida > Poales > Poaceae > Secale > Secale cereale. Next base: position 196,717,721 of record LR738711.1, read on the forward strand.
CAAGTATAGGGGATCTATCGTAATCCTTTTGATAAGTTAGAGTGCCGAACCCAACGAGGAGCAGAAGGAAATGATAGGCAGTTTTCAGTAAGGTATTCTCTGCAAGCACTGAAATTGTCGATAACAGATAGTTTTGTGATAAGGTAATTTCTAACGAGTAAAAAGTAATAAAAGTAAGGTGCAGCAAGATGGCCCAATCCTTTTTGTAGCATAGGACAAGCCTGGATAAACTCTTATATAAAGGAAAATGCTCCCAAGGACACATGGGAATTATCGTGAAGCTAGTTTTCATCATGCTCATATGATTCGCGTTCGTTACTTTGATAATTTGATATGTGGGTGGACCGGTGCTTGGGTACTGCTCTTCCTTGGACAAGCATCCCACTTATGATTATCCCCTATTGCAAGCATCTGCAACTACAAAAGAAGTATTAAGGTAAACCTAACCATAGCATGAAACATATGGATCCAAATCAGCCCCTTACGAAGCAACGCATAAACTAGGGTTTAAGCTTCTGTCACTCTAGCAACCCATCATCTACTTATTACTTCCCAATGCCTTCCCCTAGTCCCAAATAATGGTGAAGTGTCATGTAGTCGACGTTCACATAACACCACTAGAGGAAAAACAACATACATCTCATCAAAATATCGAACGAATACCAAATTCACATGACTACTTATAGCAAGACTTCTCCCATGTCCTCAAGAACAAACGTAACTACTCAGAAATCATATTCATGTTCATAATCAGAGGGGTATTAACATGCATAAAGGATCTGAACATATGATCTTCCACCAAATAAACTAACTAGCATCAACTACAAGGAGTAATCAACACTACCAGCAACCCACAGGTACCAATCTGAGGTTTTGAGACAAAGATCATATGCAAGAGATGAACTAGGGTTTGATAGGAGATGGTGCTGGTGAAGATTGTTGATGGAGATTGACCCCCTCCCGATGAGAGGATCGATGGTGATGATTTCCCCCTCCCATAGGGATGTTTCCCCGGCACAACAGCTCCGCTTGAGCCCTAGATTGGTTCCGCCAAGATTTCGCCTCGAGACGGCGGCGCTTCGTCCTGAAAGCTTCCTTCTAATTTTTTCCAGTGAAGAAGACACCTTATACCAGAAGATGGGCATCGGGGGGCTGCCAGGTGGCCCACGAGGTAGGGGGCGCGCCGAGGGGGTAGGGCGCGCCCTCCACCCTCGTGGACGGTGGGTGGCCCCCTCTGGTGCTTTCTTCGCCCAATGTTTTTAATATATTCCTAAACTGACTTTCGTGGAGTTTCAGGACTTTTTGAGTTGTGCAGAATAGGTCTCTAATATTTGCTCCTTTTCCAGCCCAGAATTCCAGCTGATGGCATTCTCCCTCTTCATGTAAACCTTGTAAAATAAGAGAGAAAAGGCATAAGTATTGTGACATAATGTGTAATAATAGCCCATAATGCAATAAATATCGATATAAAAGCATGATGCAAAATGGACGTACCAAATATCCTAACAGAACAATAGTTAGTCGGAAAAGACTCACCTGGACGTTGGTCCGAAGGGCTGAATTGCCATTATAAGCAGCCATGCTGGCCTCATATGATGCCTTCGTCTGCTCCATCATTATACCTGCTTAACGAACGGCTTCCTTAGCTGCATTCACGGGGTCCTCCGGGACATGATGAGTCGCAAAGAGTGAAGACGACAGGGCAGTCGGAGCAGCCAGAGGATCTGAAGCTTGGGGCTGTGTAGACGAGGCAGGGACTTGGGCAGTCAGCGCAGAAGGACGAGCAGCCGACATAGGAACGGCAAAAGAAACCGCACCAAGCCATGTCTCCTTGTTGCTGAGCGTCTGAACCGGCAGGCATCTTCCGGCCTCTCCTTCCTGTGTTCCTCCGAGGCACTTCTACATACTCATCATCATCATCGGGCAAATCGATAATATTGGGCGGTGTTATTAAACATTCGACCAAAAAGAACGCTCAGTCGACTGACAGAGTGGCGAACAAAAGTAAAGACATTATCAAAGAACTATACCCGCACTAGATGTGGCCATGTCCGTAGTCTCCTCGTCGTTGTGGCCCTTGTCAATCTCCATAGAGGTACCAGAAGCGGCAGCACTGAAAATTTCAGAGCACAATCGGTCAAACAGATAAGTGAATCGGCAAGATGCATCAGATTTCTTGAACAAGAGAAGAACAGGGAAGAATGACGCTCACGTGGAAGCAATCGGAACGTCCACCTTGATCTTGGGTAGGGCCTTCTGAGGCTTTGAAGCAGCAACCTTGGGCTGCTTCGGGGCCTTCTCAGTCAGATCAGGGGAAGTCGTCCGAGTGCGTTTTTGTACCTGAGAACTGGAGGGAGGTGTCTTGGCGTGCATATTGTCTGGATCGTGGGTCAGCTTGGAGCGCCTCTCGATGCGAGGCGGCGACTCGACCTCTTCATCACTACCCGAGTCATCGCTCTCCTCGTTGGTCTCCTCATAAGACTTCCACTCGATGACCTCGCCAATGCCCTCCACCCCCTCTTGGACTTGCTCTCCATTGGGCACCGAATACATCTCAGTATAAATCTGCAAGACAAAGAGTTGATCAAACATCAATTGGATTCATGGGCAGCCGCAAATCGAATCGGACAGTTCACTCGGAAACTAAAGCCAAACCTCGTCTAGCTCGTGGTCTGCGTCAAACGGACGGACTCTCCTAGACCCCCGCAGGTTATCCTTGTTCCCAGTAATGCTCTTCAACCACTGCTCCACCATCTTCTCGACGACCTCCTCCAAGTGAACCCGAGCGGTGTGGTTGGTGCCCGAGTACATCCACATCGGATGATCACGGGCTTGGAGAGGCTGGATCCGTCGACTGAGGAACACCTCCAGCAGGTCCATCCCGGTCACTCTGTCGCGGACCAGTTGAACCACTTGCTCGACCAACATATGTACTTCTACTTTCTCAGCCCGACTCACAAGCAATGGAGGAGGCTGACTGACTCGATCCAGGGTGAAAGGAGGAAGACCAGTCGACTAACCAAGGGTCGGGATGTCCTTGGAGTAGAACCAGGTCGACTGCCTTCCTCTGACCGACTCGGGAAGAATCATGGAGGGAAAGGTGCTCCTACCCCTAGTCTGAATGCCTAAGCCACCGCACATCTGGATCACGTGCGTCTTCTCGTCACTCAGATTCGCCTTCTTGACGGATTGAGAGCGGCAAGTGAAAATGTGTTTGAACAGACCCCAGTGTGGTTGATACCCCAGGAAATTCTCACACAAAGAGATGAAAGCGGCGTGGTACGTAATGGTGTGTGGGGGGGGGAAGTGGTGCAACTGAGCGCCGTAGAAGTTCAAAACGCCTCGACCGAAAGGATGCGGGGGCAAAGAGAAACCTCAATCGATGTGGGTCACGAAGAGGACGCATTCCCCCTCCTGCGGCTGCGGCTCGAGCTCATCCCCCGGTAGCCTCCAAGAATCATGGGCGATCAAGCACCCGTCCACCAGCTCCGCCATGTCCTCCAGCTACATCGATTACTGAATCCAGTCCCCCTGGATCCAACCGGGCGGCATCCCAGTCCTCGACATCGACCCCCGATTCACATTCTTGCCTTTCCCCGTCGCCGGCACCTTTTTTGCGCGCTCCAGGGCCGCCGTCTTGTCCTTACCCATGGGCGGCGAGCTGAGCGCGGGCGGGGCAGCGGTGGGCGAGGAACAGGGATGTGGCGGAGAGGTAGAGGAGGAAGAAGAAGTGTGGGCACACAGTGCCTACGCATCGGCCGCAACGCCCTCTTATAGCCCAGCGGTCGAGTGACTGACTTGTGGGCCCATGCAATCCTGTCAAATCCCACAATAGTCGCACGCCCGATACATGGAAAAAAAGTGGCATGGAGATCGAGGCGTCTGTGTATATCCGGTCCGATTTCCGCGGCTCATTTCGTCCCGCGCGCTTCCCCGAAATTCGAATCCCGTAAAATCTAGGAACCACTGAGCAGCCAATCGCGCCGAAAGCCACGCGCCTCATCGGCACTCGAAAGCTACTCACAAAAGTTCACTCGAGGGTTTATGAATCGATCAAGGCAACTGAAGTGAGGTTGAAAGCTCAGCTCGATCCCCCGGTTCGAAAAGGATACCTCCACAGCATCAGAATCGGGTCGGAATCGACTTCAGCCCTCTTTTTTCACTCGGACCTCAATCCATTCGGGGGCTACTAATGATACCATGGACCTAGGGTAGGGTCACAGGCCTGACCTAGGTACCCTACCCAAGGTCACTGACCTAAGATCAAGGACACTCCAAGGATGATAGAAGATACCGACTGATATGGCCAAAGAGAGCAAATCACTCTACCATATACCCCACTCGGATATCCTAATTTCATTCAACAGAATGAAGTCACTCGACCATGCAAGAAACCACTTGACGTACAGAAGGTCTACGGTCACACAAGGCTAGCAACAGTCTGCCATTCACTTCGCAGTAATGATGTCCTTTACTGCTCTTTATTACACTCGTTATCGGTAACGTCCTGCTTTTATGTACATTGAACCCTCTGTAACGTGGGGCGGCTGGGGTCCTGGCGCACTCTATATAAGCCACCCCCTCCTCCGGTACAAGGGTTCGCACCCCCTGTAACACACACATACATCTATATTCTAGTCGACAGCCTCCGTGCACCGAGACGAAGGGCTGTTACTTCTTTCGAGAAGGGCCTGAACTCGTAAAACCCATGTGTACAACCTTGACGTAGCTAGGACCTTGCCTCCTCCTACGTACCCCCTACTCTCACTATCAGGCCTAGTACCACAACACCAGGTGCGCCCTTGTGGGTTGTGCCCACCTCGGTGTCCCCCGAACCGCCTCTTTGCTTTATAAATGCCCCAATATTCCAGAAACCCTAAAGGAGTCGACGAAAATCAATTCCAGCCACCGCAGAGTCCAGAACAACCAGATCCAATCTAGACACCATTGCAGAGGGGTTCACCACTTCCATTGGTGCCTCTCCGATGATGCATGAGTAGTTCTTTGTAGACCTACGGGTCTGTAGTTAGTAGCTAGATGGCTTCCTCTCTCTCTCTCTTTTGATTATCAATACAATGGTCTCTTGGAGATCCATATGATGTAATTCTTTTGCGGTGTGTTTGTTGCGATCTGATGAACTTTGAGTTCATGATCAGATCTATCTTTTTTATCCATGAAAGTTATTTCAGTCTTATTTGATCTCTTATATGCATGATTGCTTATAGCCTCATATTTCTTCTCCGATATTGGGTTTTGTTTGGCCAGCTTGATCTCTTTATCTTGCAATGGGAAGAGTGCTTTGTAGTGGGTTCGATCTTACGGTGCTTGATCCTAGTGACAGAAGGGGAACCGATACGTATGTATCGTTGCTACTAAGGATAAAACGATGGGGTCTATTCCTACATAAATATATCTTGTCTACATCATGTCATCGTTCTTATTGCATTACTCTGTTTTTCCATGAACTTAATACACTAGCTGCACGCTGGATAGCGGTCGATGTGTGGAGTAATAGTAGTAGATGCAACAGACTAAGGCATAACCTAGTGGTGGAAAGGGGTTGATGCCTTACCACCCACCCAAGTTCAAGGCATGGTACTTTCAATTTGGGTTGTTGCACCAATTATATTGTAGGGGCCTCCCTTATAGTCTTTCTATCAAAAAAAATAGTAGTAAATGCAGGCAGTAGTTGGTCTACAAATCTTGGATGTGATGCCTATATAATAATCATTGTCTGGATATCGTCATGATTATTTGAAGTTCTATCAATTTCCCAATAGTAATTGTTTACCCACTGTTTGCTATTTTTCTCGAAAAAAGCCACTAGTGAAATCTACGGCCCTCGAGCCTCTTCTTTATATTATTTGCCTTTGCGATCTATTTTCCTTTGCTTTTTATTTTCAGATCTATTAGACCAAAAACCCAAAAATACCTTGCTGCAATTTATCTTATTTGGCGTTCGATCTATCAATATTTACAACTCTATCACGTTCGTTACCCGAAAGGGATTGACAACCCCTTTTACATGTCGGGTTGCGAGTATTGATTATTTGTGTGCAAGTGTTGTTTACATTGTCTTGCTTGGTTCTCCTACTGGTTTGATAACCTTGGTCTCATCACTGAGGGAAATACCTACCGTGCTATACTGCATCATCCCTTCCTCTTTGGGAAAATACTGACGTAGTTCTAGCAGACATCAAAAGGAATTTCTGGCACCGTTGTCGGGGAGGATCTTCAACATATACCAGGTTCCTAATCACAAATCTCATCTCCTCGCAATTTACCTTATTTTCCATTTGCCTCTCGTTTTCATCTCCCCCGCCTCACAAAAATTGCTTTTTTATTCGCTCTCTTTTTCGTTCGACGTTTTCTCGTGAGATTTGTTTTCGTTTGCCCTTATGTCTTACTTGGGTACTTTGCTTGGTTATTTGGTATAATTGGGTGTTTTATTGAAATCAAAAGGAAAGCATTTATGGATCCTCATCCACTTGCTAATCTTTTTAAAAGATCCAATTATGATGAACCAATTGCTAGTGAGTTGAGTGCACTAGATTATCTTTATGAAGTTTTGCTTGAGATTCATGAATCTGAAAATTGTGATGAAGTGATAAAAGAAGAAATTTATGAAGTGATTCATGATAGCTCCTTGAATGAAAAGCATGATTGCAATGGTGTTATGAGACATTATCTTAATGTCAATTATGCTAATAATATGCAAAACCCCAAGCTTGGGGATGCTAATTTTGATATATCCTCTACTTATTGCAATGATCATGATTGGGGTGATTCTTCTTACGATCTTGAAAATTTATTTAAGCCTCATGATGAATATGTTTGCAATAATATTGAAAGTGGGTTTGGAGAGGCCATGACTTTATTTGATGATAAGCCCACTATTTTGTAAGAGTGTCAACTTTCTATTCATGTGGATCATGAAGAGAAAATTTTATGTGATAGCTATATTGTTGAATTTGAGTATGATCTTACATGTAATTATTATGAGAGAGGAAAATATGGTTTTAGAAAATTTCATGTTACTAAATTACCTCTCGTTATGTTGAGATTGTTATTGTTTCTTTGTTCTTCCTTGCATATGCTAGATGTTTCTTGTCTTGATAATTTGTCTGCCTACAAAATGCCTATGCATAGGAAGCATGTTAGACTTAAATGTGTTTGTCACGTGCTTCATGATGCTCTTTTTGTGCTTCAACTCCTGTCTTTCATGTGAGCATCATTGAAATCTCAAGCCTATCTTAATGGCTATGAAGAAAGAGCTTGTTTGGAGGCAACCCAATGAATAAAATAAATTTTTGCTTATTATTTTCTGTTATTGTGTGTTTACCCTTTAATACCTCTGTTGAGATGTGTTTTTGTGGTTTGAATAAAGTTTTGTGCCAAGCAAAGCCTTAGGATCATGTTGAGTGTTAGTAGATTTGATCTTGCTGAAAAACAGAAAAAAATTCGCTCACGAGAAAAATTCTCATTTTTAACAAAAGAGTGTTTTCAGTTGATTCTTTTGTAGAAGATTAATAAAAAATTCCCACGGTCCTATTTGTTTAAAGATTTTTAGAGTTACAGAAGTATTCATAATTTCCAAATTGCTACAGACTGTTGTGTTTTTGACAGATTCTGTTTTCTTTGAGTTGTGTGCTTGTTTTGATGATTCTATAGTAAAATTTTGCTATAGAAAAGTTGGAATACATTAGAAATAATGCAAGAATAAAATATGAATTGGTTTGCTACAGTACTTATAGTAGTGGTTTGTTTCCTTATACTAACGGATCTCACAAAAATTTTGTTGAGTTTTATGTGATTGAAGTTTTCAAGTTTTTGGGTTATCTTATGATGGATGAAGGAATAAGGAGTAAGAAGAGCCTAAGCTTGGGGATGCCCATGGCATACCAAGCTATTATCCAAATAGAAGCAAGCAACTAAGCTTGGGGATGCCCCCGAGTGGCATCCCCTCTTTCTTCTAACGACCATCGGTATTTTACTCGAAGCTATATTTTTATTCGTCACATATTATGTGTTTTGCTTGGAGCGTCTTGTATGATATGAGTCTTTTCTTGTTTTGTTTTGTTTTTGAAGTATTGAATCCTTGCTGTACACACCTATTTGAGAGAGCCAAAATTATGCCATGACTTGATAGAATGGCACTCTATGCTTCACTTAAATTTTTATGAGCTATGGATTTACTCTAGTGCTTCACGTATATCTTTTTGAGCACGGTGTGCTTTAATATTTTTGAAGAAATTCTCTCTTGCTTCACTTCGATTATTTTGAGAGAAAGAAAAATTATGCTCATGATCTTCATTTATATTTGTTTGAGCTTATCAAAAGAAACACATGAATATTAGTTCCAAAGTGATAGATATCCAAGAAAGTGTCGGGGAAACTGATCCGAACACCTATGGGGCCGGCGGGCCGGGTCCCTTTCGGTTTGGCGGGGGCGGAGATCGCACGAAGAGCAGATCGAGGCGAAGCACACGAGCAGTTTACCCAGGTTCGGGCCACACGGATGCGTAAAACCCTACTCCTGCTTTGGTTTGTATTGAGTTCTTGCTCGGGAGCGCTGAGTGCTACAGTACACTCAAGCAGCTAACGAGACCGAGCGTGAGAGTGTTCGAACCCCCTTCTACATTGCGCATGGGCCTCCTTTTATATGCTAAAGGGGTCACCGACAGGTGGCAACGCAGATAAGGGTAAAAATGGAAAAGGTGCTGCGGTGGGTACAACTACCTGTACAGTGTTTCATACCTAACCCTGATGGCAGGGGACAAGGGCATTAAATGCCCATCGGCGTCGCCCAAACAGTGTAAAAAGGGGCCGTCAGGGGCGCCACCGTTCGCCACGATGGCAATCTTGTGAGCGTCGCTTGCCACCGCGTACCCCTGGCTGCACAGCCTCCCGCCACGTATGCCTAGGAGGGTCCTAGAGCGACACGTTGGTGGATGGTAGCTTGCCATGGCAAGCGCCTTGCCGCGGTCGTTGTCTTGTCGCGTCCGGGAGCTTGCCGCTCACCGGGCCTTGCCGGGACGCGTGGCACGTCGCGGAAAGTTCCTTGATATGCCTTGGTTGGCCTTCCCGGCAAGCTCCTCTCGCCGGGGTTTTGTGCCTTGAGTGGTCTTCCCGGCAAGCTCCTCTTGCCGGGGCCTTGTCTCCTTGGCTTGAATACTTTGTTCTTGAATGGCTCCAAAGGAACCACGGAGGACCTTGGCGGCCACCCGGCAAGCCTTTCCGCGGGGCGCTGCGACTGCCCGTGCACAAGTTCGGGATACTAGGGTACCCCTACTTTAGTACACCGACAGGAGCCCCCGGGCCTAGGCCATACACGGTGCCGAGCGTTGTTGGGCCAGGCCCAAAACAGTGTACGGGCACGCGCGGCCTGGGTTACGCCGTATCTTACTCCGTATCCACCGCGCCCTCCCCGAACGGCACGCGTTGATTGCGGCGTCGTGGGAGAGATCGTGGGCGGTTTCTTTATTCGGAAATGCGGAACGTCTGCCCCCTCCCTCCTTATAAGCAGGGGAAACAGGGGCAGTTCGCCCATCCGCCCGTTGCTACTTCAATCCTCGAAAACCTCTGCCGCTCCCCTTCTTCCCAAAGCTGAAAGAGAGCAGTGCTCCGCCCCCCGTCGCCACCAGCACCACCAACGCCGTCGACCTCCCTCACAACTTTCGCCATTGCTCCGAAAGCCGAGAAGGGGAAGGGAGTGAAGTCGGCCGAGGCGCAGCGGCTCGCGGCGCTGCGAAAGGCGCGGGCTGTCTGCCCCCCCCCCCCCC
>LR738711.1:196727569-196741458 GCA_902687465.1 Secale cereale
CCCCCCAAGCTTGCCGCGAGGGAGCTGAGGGAGAACTACTACCTCTTCTGGTCGGGGGAGACGCGGGTGCACCTGCGCATGAAGGTACTTCCAGCCGCTGCTTGTAAAATGGCTCTGAATGGATACGCGTTCTTCGCCTTGTTCTTCTACTGCGGGCTCTGACCGCCTTTCTCTGAATTATTCTGCGACATTATGAACACCTACGGGTTCCACCTCCTTGACTTCACCCCCAATGTCGTTCTGACCATGGCAGTTTTCGCACATCTCTGCAAAAACTTTGTCGGAGTCCATCCCAATGCAGCCCTTTTCCGCCACTTCTTTATACCTCGAGTTGAGAGAGGAGAGCCTCTATCCGGCGGAATCGCCTGGATCTCGAGAGCCCACAAGAAGGAAGCTTATCTGGAGGGAGAGCTCCGCAGCAAATGGGAGGAATGGAGAGCTAACTGGTGCTGGATTGTCGAGGAGAACCCGCAGCCATTTACCGCCCGGCGCCAAGCCCCAGTAGTACGCGGCAACGACTAGAGCAACTTGGCCCCGGAAGACGGTAGGCTAAAGATTGCCGTCGCCCGGATCCAACGCCTCAGGCTTGCCGGGCTCACCGTAGGCGCAGTTGGCGCAGATTTCCTTCGCCGCCGCATCGCCCCCCTGCAGGAGAGGAAGAGACCCGCCTGGGAGTTCGAGAATGCGGCGGACATCATGAGGCTGCGCCCGGGCCTCAACTTCAACTTCACTGTCCTGGAGCTCAACGCGATGCTCCAGGAGCTGTTCAAGTATGACCCCGATCATCCCGAAGTGTTCAGGTTGCCGAGGGGTGTCGTTCTGCTGTGCAACAACTCCGTGCTCAGCCGTATTCGCGCGATGATGCCGTTGTGCGACTCGCATGTGATTGACCCAACTTGGCAAGAGCCTGCCGAGGACGCCGTGCAGGAGTTCTTCGACAGCTTGGAAGAAGTGCCGATTCGCTCCGACGAGAAGAAGGGCCTCACTCGCGACACCATCGATACGGAGCTGGCGCGCATCGACACTAGGCTGGAAGAGGCGGCGGCCTCCGCAGCCGCGGGCGAGTTCGGATTCACCGTGGAGGAGGCAGAGGCAGCAAAGGCGGCAAGCCTTGCCGAGCGAGGGGAATTTGCCGGCGAGGGGGAGCTTGCTGGGCAAGACGCCGAGTCAAGCGAGCCCGCCGAGCAAGGCGCCGAGTCGAGCGGGCCCGCCGAGGATACGAGCGGCTCGCTGGAGATTGACTCCTCTTCCTCCTCATCTTCAGGCAGCTCGCCACTAGCAGAGCCTCCAGCTCCACCAAGAAGGCATCTCCGCAAGGCCGGGGACGTAGCGGAGCGGCAGACGGGTCAACAGCTGCCGCGCCGCGCGACACGCTCCTCCGCGGCAAGCACGGTTGCCGCGGGAGCACCTCGCGCTTCTGCAGCCACTGGAGCGGGGTCTTCCCGGACCACCACTTCTGCTCCTGCCGCTCCCCACGCCACGGCGGCAGCCGGAGCGGGGTCGTCTCAGACCACCGCCACTGCTCCCGCCAAGCGGCCAAGGGAGCCTACTCCTCCGCCTCCTCGTGCCGGGCGTGAGCCGGATCTCGACTTCTCCGCGCTCAGCTCCGATGAGGAAGAAGAAGAGTAAGATTCTTGTTGTACTTTTATTTCTTCAATTCTTGCTGTTTTGTCTTGTATCTCATTTGCCTCACTCTGAACTCGTTCCTTTTTTAGAACTCTGGCCCAAAGGGCGGCAAAGAGAGCCAAGGTCCCGGTGATTGTCATCGAGGACGAGCCCACCGTGAAAGCAGGGGGTGCACCCGAGACAAACTTGTCGGACCCGGCAACTAATCTTCAGAGCAGCCCCCAGCGCAGCCCCCGGCATAAGTGTATGGTTCACTTTCCGCTGTTAGGCGCGCGCGGGCGTTCTATCTTTGCTGATATCTTGATTGTTGATTTGCTTAGGAGCAGAGCAGCCACACCAGGAGCGCCCGGAGACCGCCCCCGACGTGCCATCGGCTTCTACTACACCGCCAAGGGAAAGTTCCCCGACGAGGGTCTCTCCGGCAAGGGAGAGTGCTCCGCCAAGGGAGAGCCCTCCGGCAAGGGAGAGCTCTCCGGCAAAGGAGAGCGCCAGCGGCCCCCCGCCGGCGGGGACTACGACTGAGCCGCCAAGGGAGAGCTCTCCGATAAGGGAGCCCGCCGAGGAGCCGGCCCGCACAGGTAATCCTCTCGCTTCAAACTTCCCTTGGGTTTTTCTTATTTTGATTCTTCTTTTGTGATATTTGCTTGACTGTTTTTCTCCCCTTTCCTGCCGTCAGACCCATCTGCTGCGGAGCCGATGGAGACGGAGGTTGTTGTCGAGGAGAATACGCGCGGCAACACCGGCGACGCCGCTGCCATCGAAGAAGCGGCCGGTGCTGACGATCCCGCCGGTGATGAGGCCGCCAAGGCTACCGCCGCAGCAGCTGGCGAGGGATCCAGCGATCGCACTAACGGCCCTGATGCCGCAGGAGCGCCGGGCGCTACACCAACCGCCGGTCCCTCCGCCGCTGCCGCTGCGCCAGGCTCCGAAGAGCCCCAGCCAGGTGTCTACCTGAAGGCCGGCGACGGCGTCTTCATCAGCCTCCCCTGGGCGTCCATGTCCAGGGCACCGGTCGAGGGAGAAGTCTTTGACGGAGAAGTAGTTGCCTCCATCGAGCTGACGCTCGTGGACGCACCGAGCAGCAGCAGCGGCGACCCCGAGGAGGAGCGGCTGCTGCGAAAGCTGTTGTCGCTCTAACCCGCTCGGCAAGCCAAGCTGGAGTCCCGCGAGGCGCTTGCCGCGAAGGCGGGAGAAGACATCGAGAAACGCACGGAGGAGCTCCGGGCCCTCAACGAGGCAGCTCTCCGGTCCTTGGTAGAGAAGCGGGAGCAACTTGCCGAGGAGCAGACGGCCTTCTTCCTCGAGAAGGCCGAAGTCGAAGAGCAGCGGCGGCTTGCCGCTGAGAGGCTATCCGCGCAAGAGGGCGAGCTGGCGCAGCGGAAGATTAACCTCGATAGCCACGAGGAGGATCTTGCCGCGCGCGAGCAATCACTTGGCAGAGCCCTCAAGCAAGCAGTGGACGCTGCCGCAGCTACTGAGGTCGCCCAGAAGGAGCTGGAGACGAAGGTGGCGCAGCTGGAGGCCGATCTCAAGGCGAGGGGTGAAGAGATCGCCGCGCTCAAGCTTGAGCGGGACAAGGACGCCCACAGCCACTCAGAGCTGTAGGTCCGCCTCGCCGAGAAGGGTAAGGAGCTTGCTGCCGCCAAGGACTCCAACGCTGATCTTGAGTTGAAGCTGACCACTCTGACCAAGACGCTGGACGGTGCCAGGGAGCGGGAGGCGACCTTGAAGGAGGAGATCAAGGCCGAGAAGGCGCTGCTGGCGAGTGATGCTGTCGTCCAGAACACCTTTAGGGAGACTGTGGAGCACTGGATGGAGGGTCTCGTCAATGCTGCCGCAGATATCGACAGGGAGCTGGCGCAGCTGGGGGCGGAGTATCTCGGGTATTCCTCCGACGAGAACCTCCACCCCAGCGCCAAGCTCACCTTGTTCTTCAAAGGCGTGGCAACGGCCCTCCAGCGACTCCGGGAGAGGATCCCAAAGCAGCTGGCGGACGAGTCGCGCAAGCTCTGCGCGGGAGCCCTTCAAAAGGTGTTGGTGAAGGTGGCCTTCCGCAACCCGGGCCTCAACCTCACCAACGTCCTCAAGTCCCTGCCGCCGGATGTTGATCTAGAGGCGCTCAAGGCCCTTGTCGCACCCATTGTGGACAAGGTGAGCGGGATCAAGAGGGTTGAGGGCGATCGCGCAGATTAGGCCGCCCGTTTTCTTCTTTCCTTGTCGCTGCTGATCATGTTATGAGAACAATCTATTTGAGCTGCGACAAGCTACTTTGTATTATGACTCTATTTTGGGTAGTAATTGCAATGTTATTTCCTTTACTTGACTCCTTCCTTTGTATGTTTTTGCCCTACGCTTTTAGGGAACTTGCCGGTGTAGGCACCTTAGCCGCGAGTGCTGAGTGCGGGACGTCAGCAGCCTGCTGGTGGTGCCGTTACCGACAAGAAACCTTGTCGCAACTAGTCGCAGCACACTTAAGTTGTTGAGCGGGCTCGAAACAAAGTAAGGGCGCGACACTAGTCGCAGCACACTTAAGTCGTTGAGCGAACTCGAAACAAAGTAAGGGCGCAACTAGCTATGAGTTGGTTCCTCCGCGCACAGGTTTTCCATACAAAGCACGGTCGTTCAAGGAAGATAACTTAAAAAATTTAAAATCTGATTGCTCAAACTTTGGCAACTTAGCTTTTCTGTTGTTTGCTTCCCGGCAAAGCGAAACTTTCTTGAACACCGCCTGGTCCATACCACTATCTTCTCCTCCCCCCCCGGCAAACTTGTGGGCGAGGGAACCTTTCTTTCCTTGAGAAAAAGAAAGAAGAGAAAACACAGATATGGAGCCTTACGGCTCGTTATGGCTTACCGGGGGTAGGTGCTGCACAGAGTGTCAGATAACACATGCAAAATATAGAAAGCATGAAATTGACAAGATGTGCGGAGCACATGAGCTTTACTTATGCATGGGATCTGCGCCCGGCTTTGTACAAAGGATTACATGCAACAGCGGCAAGACTTGTACAAAAGGTGGTTGCCGGAACGGGTTCCGGCAACCGCGCCTTACGGGTAAAACTTAGGAAGATGCTCGATGTTCCAGGAGTTGCTCACCGGAAATCCATATTCGGTCTCAAGGCGGACAGCGCCAGGCCTAGTGAGTCGTTTCACCCGGTAAGGGCCTTCCCACTTCGGCGTCAACTTGTTGGAATTCTTGGCGGACTGAACGCGCCGAAGAACGAGGTCGCCTTCCTCGAGACTTCTGGCATTAACTTTGCGGCTATGGTAGTGGCGCAAAGCTTGCTGGTAGCGAGCAGCTCGTACAGCAGCCTGAAGACGGTCTTCCTCAAGGAGCAGCGCGTCATCTTGTCACAGCTGCTCTTGCTCGAGCTCATCATAAGCGAGCTCTCGAGGTGACCCGTATACGAGTTCCGTGGGGAGAACTGCCTCTGCTCCATAGACTAGAGCGAAAGGTGTCTGTCCAGTGGCTCGATTTGGCGTTGTCCTGATCGACCAAAGAACCACGGGCAGCTCCTCGATCCAGTTTCTTCCGCACCTGTGCAGCCTGTCGAAAGTTCTGGTCTTGAGGCCACGCAGCACTTCAGCATTTGCCCTCTCCGCTTGCCCGTTGCTTCTCGGGTGAACAACAGAAGCGAAGCATACCTTGGCGCCAAGATCTTGGACGTATTGCATGAAGGTGCGGCTCATGAATTGCGTACCATTGTCGGTGATGATCATGTTAGGGATCCCGAAACGGCAAACAATCGACCTGAAGAACTTGACTGCTGACTGTGCTGTCACCTTCCTCACTGGTTCCACTTCCGGCCACTTTGTGAACTTGTCGATTGCAACATACAAGTACTCAAAGCCCCCGGCAGCGCGGGGAAAGGGGCCGAGGATATCGAGCCCCCAGACCGAAAATGGCCAGGATAAAGGGATCGTCTCGAGAGCTTGAGCTGGCTGGTGTATCTGCTTGGAATGGAACTGGCACGCTTCACACTTGGTTACTTGTGCAGTTGCATCCTGGAGGGCTGTCGGCCAAAAGAAACCTTGCCGGAATGCTTTGCCGGCAAGTGCTCTTGCGCCAATGTGGTGACCACATATGCCTCTAGGTATCTCTGCCAACAGCTTTTGTCCGTCTTCCCGGCGAATACACTTCAATTTCACACCGTTGAGTCTTCTTCTGTATAGTGTGTTGTCGACAAACTGGTACAAACTTGACTGTCGGGCTACTCTTTCCGCTTCTTCTTGCTCTTCGGGAAGTTCTCCTGCCTGAAGGAAACGGACAATCTGCTGTGCCCATGCTGGAGCCTGTGGCTCGACAACAAGGACTAAAGGCACATCTGCTGCTGCGGGAACATCCGCTTCTACGGCGAGAACCTGCGGCTCAGCTAGAGCTTGATGTTCCCCGGCAAGCTTGACGGAGCAAAACTTGTCGGGAGCGTTTGCTTCAACGGAACAAACCCTAGGGCTCGCCGGAGCAGACTGCTCCTCAGGGCTCTTGGTGTTGATCTTGGGGACCTTCTTGGCGGCGGCTTGGGGAAGCTCTGCCGAAAAATAGTCACCAGAAATCAACTTCCTCTTCTTGCTCTGTGCAGTTGATGGTGTTACAGACGGTTGAGTCAGCTTGAGCACAAAGATCCCTGGTTCCACAGGTAATTTAAGTGCGGCGCACTTTGACAGGCCATCGGCGATGTCGTTCTGAGCTCTTGGAACATGCTCCATCTGCAGGCCGTCAAAGTGCTCTTCAAGCTTTCTCACTTCATCAACGTAGGCTTCCATCAATGGACTCTGATAATTCTTGTTCACTTGGCGGACGACAAGCTGCGAGTCACCCCTGACAATGAGCTTCTTGATCCCAAGGTCTGCCGCGATCGTGAGACCGGCAAGCAATCCCTCATACTCTGCGGTATTGTTCGTTGCTTGCTCCTTGGGAAAGTGCATCTGGACTACGTACTTGAGGTGCTCTCCGGTGGGTGCGACAAGCAGCACGCCAGCACCGGCGCCTTGCAGCGAGAAAGCACCATCAAAGTACATCAGCCACTCTTTGATTGCTTCTTTGACGGGGACGCTCGTTTCTGGAATTTCTTCATCTGGTGTTGACGTCCACTCTGCTATGAATTCTGCCAATGCTCTGCTTTGGATAGTTGAAGTGCTTTCAAATTTGAGGCGAAATCTTGACAGTTCCAGTGCCCACTCAACAATCCTGCCTGTTGCTTCTGGATTCTGCAGTATCCTCTTCAGCGGAAAGCGAGTGACAATTGTGATCTCATGTGTTTGGAAGTAATGGCGCAGCTTTCTCGAGGCCATGAGAAGGCCGAAAAGCAATTTCTGCACACCAGAGTATCTTGACCTAGCCCCCTGCAGAAGGGAGCTGACAAAGTAAACTGGGCGCTGCACCATTCTCTTCCGTATCTCCTCTTGCGCCTGCGTAGATCCATCTTTGTCGAGACCAGAGCTTATCGGGGAAGCCCCCTGCTTGTTGCTGGATGCTCCTGCCGCGGTTGCTGGCTCATCATCTGCCTCCCTCTCCGCTACTAACGCGGCACTAACCACTTGATTGGTTGCCGCTAGATACAGCAGCAACTTCTCTTGTGGCTTAGGTGCGACAAGTATTGGAGTGGAGGACAGGTATCTCTTCAAGTCTTGCAGCGCAGCCTCCGCTTCTGGAGTCCATTTCATTGGACCTGCCTTTTTCAAAATTTTAAAAAACGGCAGGGCGCGCTCAGCAGACTTAGAGATAAACCTGCTGAGAGAAGCCACACAACCAGCAAGTCTTCGTACATCCTTGACGCGCTTTGGTGCTTCGATCAGCTCAATGGCCTTTATCTTGTCGGGATTGGCTTCAATTCCCCTCTGAGACACGAAGAACCCGAGAAGCTTGCCGGAAGGGACTCCAAACACACACTTCTCGGGGTTGAGCTTGAGGCTGATCTTGCGCAGATTTGCAAAAGTCTCGTCTAAATCTTGAATCAGAGTTGTCCTGTCCTTGCTCTTGACCACTATGTCATCCATGTAGGCTTCCACATTTCTGTGAATTTGTGGCTCAAAAGCTGTATGGACTACCCTTGCAAATGTTGAACCAGCATTCTTCAAACTGAAAGGCATCCGTATGAAATAGTACGTGCCACATGGAGTAATGAATGCGGTCTTCTCCTCATCCTCTTCTGCCATGAAGATCTGATGGTATCCTGAGTATGCGTCAAGAAATGAAAGTAGGTCACATCCGGCCATGGAGTCCACAATCTGGTCAATGCGCGGCAAGGGAAATGGGTCATTGGGACAAGCTTTATTGACATCGGTGAAGTCGATACAAAGCCTCCATTTCCCGTTTGCCTTACGCACGACTACAGGATTGGCCAACCACGTAGGATGGAGCACTCCTCTGACAAGGCCTGCTGCTTCCAACTTCTTGATTTCTTCTGCGATGAATTCTTGGCGCTCCACTCCTTGTTTCCTGACTTTCTGCTTGACGGGCCGCGCATGAGGACAAACGGCAAGATGGTGCTCAATTACTTTCCTGGGAACACCGGGGATGTCAGACGGTTGCCACGCAAACACGTCGACGTTCGCCCGCAGGAAAGCAATGAGCGCGCTTTCCTATTTAGGGTCAAGAGTGGCACTGATGGTGAAGGTACCACCAGTGCCGTCCTCCTTGGCGGACACCTTCTTGGTCTCTGGGGGAGCTGCCATCGTCTTCTTGCACTTGCCGGTGGAGCTCGATGGTGCGTCCTCGACGGTAGCGCAGCACTCCGAAGAGGTGCGCTTGCCGGAGTGGGCATCAGAACTCTTGCCGGACTTGGTCTTCTTCTTCCCCCCGGGAGCTTCAGCGGCAAGTAACTTGCTATCTGTTGCGGCTGCTGCTTCCCGGTAGATCCTGTCGGCGCAGATAAGAGCATCCTTCTTGTCGCCAGGGACAGAGATGACGCTTATCGGGCCTGGCATCTTCAGCATGTTGTATGCGTAGTGAGAGGCTGCCATGAACTTGGCGAGTGCTGGACGGCCCAGTATCCCATTGTAAGGCAATGGAAAATCGGCAACGTCAAAAGTGACCCTCTCAGTCCTGAAGTTCAGCTCGCCGCCAAATGTCACTGGCAACGTGATCTTCCCCTTTGGCTTGCTCCTTCCCGGGTTGATTCCTTGGAATGTGCCGGTCTCTTCGAGCTCGCTGTCAGGGATCTAGAGTTTTTGGAGTACAGCGGAGGAGATCAGATTCAAGCCGGCCCCGCCGTCAACTAGCATCTTGGTGACTTTGAGGTTGCGGATAGTTGGTGAAACCAACATCGGCAAGCACCCGACCGCAGTTGTGCGATCAGGGTGGTCCTCAATATCAAAGATGATAGGCGTGATGGACCATTTCAGAAGCTTGCATGATTCGACAGGTGGTTCTGCCGCATTGACATCCCGCACCCACTGCTTGAGTTGGCGGTGTGAAGTATGTAGAGAAACACCGCCGTCAACGCACAAGACTTCTGTGGCTTTCTGGAACTCCTGCTCACTGGTCTCAACATCATCCATGTCTTCATCGTCGTCGTCATCTTCATGCTTGTCGCGGCCGCGGGGAGGTATGTCTCCTTGTCGCTGCTTGGCCTTGCCGCGGCGCCCTCCCCGGCCGGCGCGTTTCTGGCCGGATCCTCCAGTACCTCCTTGGGCCTTCTCCTTGTCGCGCCGCTCATATTCAGCCTTCTGCTGCTCAACAAGCTGCTCGACCCTCTTGCAGTTCTGGAGGTCATGGCCCTTGGTGCGGTGGATCTTGCAGTACTGCTTGTCGGTGCCTTCCTGCTTGTCGGCGGCCGCCACAGCCTGGCAGTTGGTGCATGCGGCAGTCTCCTTGCCGGAGCTACCAACATTGGCTTTCTTGGCGCCATCCTCGTTGCCGGACTACTCAACGACTAGCACATCTCTGTTTTTCTTCTTCCTGTTGTTCCGCCGCTGGTTTTGCTTTGCCGGGGCGGCATCCTCACTGTCAGATCCTCCTGCTCCTGTATCCTCTCCGGAGAGTTTCCTCCCTTCCTCAGCACGTGCGCACTTGTCGGCCAGGGCGTACAGCTCACTGATGTCCCTGATCTTGCACATCGCCATCTCCTCCCTCATCCTGCGGTTACGCACGTTCTGATGGAACGCATTGATAACAGCGGCAGGGTGGACATCTGGGATGTTGTGCTGTACACGGCTGAATCTCTGGATATACTTGCGCAGGGGTTCTCCTTCCTTCTGTGCGAGCAGATGAAGGTCACTTTCTTGGCCATGAGGTTTGTGGCCGCCTGTAAAGGCGCCGACAAACTGATGGCATAGGTCAGCCCAGGAGGATATGGAGTTGTCCGGCAAGTGCATGAGCCAGGACCTGACGTTGGGTTTGAGTACCAGCGGGAAGTAGTTGGCAAGGATCTTGTTGTCCCGCCCCCCGGCAGCTTGCACCGCGATGGTGTATATGCTGAGGAACTCCGACAGATGCGTCTTGCCGTCGTACTTCTCTGGTACGTCTGGTTTGAAATTCTTCATGCTGGGCCACTGGACTTGCCGCAGCTCACGAGTAAACACAGGACAACCTACCGCGTATGGCAAGTCGCCTGGTTCCCCTGGCGCATGCATGTCGACAGTAGGCCCAGCGCGCTGGTCTGATTGACGTCGCGCTTCTCTTCGGCGCTCGATGCGAGTACGAGCGTCCTCTTGCTGTCGTTCGTGAAGAACTTGGCGCTGATCACGACGAGCTCGTGGATCTGATGACGCGGTGGAGTCGCTGTCGAGGTGGATCCGGCGAGTCGGCGATTTTGGCCTTCGGGGTGGAGAGTGCACGGTGGTTGCACCCCCACCGGTCTTGTCGCCATCGTCCCGTGCCTGGCTGACTTACCGCGGCTGCGATGTACTCGGCTGCCGTGGAGTGTCGCCGTTGGCGAAGGCGATGAGACTCTGAATGGTGGCCCTCCAGTCGTCGGCCTTGTCTGCCGTTGGAGGGTAGTCTAGGAGCAGTTGAGCTCGTGCCAAAGCTTCTGCTAGAGTGGCGGGTAGCGGTGGCGAACGGTGTGAGGAGCGGGATATGCTCGGACTTCTAACTATGTTAGAAGGAGCAGTATCCCGTCCAGGCGACCGTGCCTTGCTCGTGCCAGCATGTTGGCGTGCATGCTGGTCTTGAGCATCCCGAGATCCACCAGCTCGATCTTGGTCCAGCAAACGTATGGTACCGTGAGTACCATGACGCTGCTGGTCCCGCGCCTCCTGAGATGGGCGCGGTGCATGTACGGACGCCGAGGTCTTGGAGTGCGCGCGGTCGTTGTGGGAGTCGACTATGCCGCCGATGGGAAGCGCAGCTTTGTCCTTGGACTTGGCGACACCGTGAGCTCCCTCGTCGACGCCCGTTTTTCCGCCGGCGTCTACCCCACCAGCCGTTGGCTCCGGTGGTGGTGGGATCGACGCGGACGGAGCAGCTGCCTCCGAAGCCTTCTTCTTCGGCGGCATGTTGATGAAGGTGATGATGATCTAGCTCGTGTGAACGCCGGATAAGGTTCACACAACCTCGACGCACCCCTACCTGGCGCGCCAAAGATGTTGGGGAAACTGATCCATGAACACCTATGGGACCGGCGGGCCGGGTCCCTTTCGGTTTGGCGGGGGCGGAGATCGCACGAAGAGCAGATCGAGGCGAAGCACACGAGCAGTTTACCCAGGTTCGGGCCGCACGGATGCGTAAAACCCTACTCCTGCTTTGGTTTGTATTGAGTTCTTGCTCGGGAGCGCTGAGTGCTATAGTACACTCAAGCAGATAACGAGACCGAGCGTGAGAGTGTTCGAACCCCCTTCTACGTTGCACATGGGCCTCCTTTTATATGCTAAAGGGGTCACCGACAGGTAGCAACGCAGATAAGGGTAAAAATGGAAAAGGTGCTGCGGTTGGTACAGCTACCTGTACAGTGTTTCGTACCTAACCCTGACGGCAGGGGACAAGGGCATTAAATGCCCATCGGCGTCGCCCAATCAGTGTAAAAAGGGGCCGTCAGGGGCGCCACCATTCGCCATGATGGCAATCTTGTCAGCGCCGCTTGCCACCGCGTACCCCTGGCTGCACAGCCTCCCGCCACGTATGCCTAGGAGGGTCCCAGAGCGACACGTTGGTGGATGCGCTGGAGCGTTGGTACAGGGTGGTAGCTTGCCGCGGCAAGCGCCTTGCCGCGGTCGTTGTCTTGTCACGTCCAGGAGCTTGCCGCTCACCGGGCCTTGCTGGGACGCGTGGCGCGTCGCGGCAAGTTCCTTGATATGCCTTGGTTGGCCTTCCCGGCAAGCTCCTCTCGCCGGGGTTTTGTGCCTTGAGTGGTCTTCCCGGCAAGCTCCTCTTGCCGGGGCCTTGTCTCCTTGGCTTGAATACTTTGTTCTTGAATGGCTCCAAAGGAACCACGGAGGACCTTGGCGGCCACCCGGCAAGCCTTGCCGCGGGGCGCTGCGACTGCCCGTGCACAAGTTCGGGATACTAGGGTACCCCTACTTTAGTACACCGACAGGAGGATATAATAAAAACTTTCATGAAGATCATTGGACAATATAAACTTGATTCCTTGTAATAGTTTTGAGATATGATGATGTGATATGTGAGTCATGTTAATGAGTAATTATGATTTAGTAAGAATATTGGTGTTAAGGTTTGTGATTCCCTATGCAAGCACGCAAGCATGAAAGTCAATAGTCATGCAGTGAAATTACATCCTGCTTGTGGTGTATTATTCGGTGTTAATTATGCTTAATGCTCGCTTATGACATTATTGGTTTCTTGGTTGGTCGCTTCCCAATCTTTTGCTAGCCTTCATTTTGCACTAAGTATGATCACTACTTGTGCATCCAAAATCCTTTAACCCAGTTTTGCCACGTGTGTCCACCATACCTACCTATATGCGGTATTCCTTTGCCATTCTAAGCAAATTTGTATGTGCCATCTCTAATTTTTCAAAATAAATTTCCCTTCTGTGTGCTCGTACTGCTCGCGAGGCGGTGAGGGGTGGCTAATACTTTCCATGCTAGATATGTTATTCTCATGATGAGTGTCTATTCACTTGTCATTGCACGAGAATAAGGCAAAGGTATTAGGGATGCCCAGTCCCGAAATGAAAAATGAATTCACTTTATGTTGTCAAATAATAAATTCCTTGGAAAGTGTTGGTAAGGAAGGCAACCGTGGATTCGGCTAGCCATGGAAAGTGAAAGTTTGGTGGAAAAAGGAATAAACTTTATTTCATGTTTGGGAACCGTCTATGATATATCTAGCATGGAAAGTGTTGGGAACTCTAAGTCGTTTTCTTTGGTGAGAAAAGTATGCCACCCAAAATAATTGTATCTCTCAATTTAAGCTTTGAGTTGTAGCACCTCTACAAATCCCTACTTCCCTATGCGAAGGGCCTTTCTTTTACTTTATGTCATTTTTATTTTGAATTTGAGTATCTGTCTTCTCTTATAAAGCACCAACTAGGAACCAATATGATCGTACCTGAGCATTGGGTGTAGCTAATATGCGAGTGTGTTTCATGAAAGGGTCAATGCTTGAGCATGATGGGCTAGTACAGTGGAGACACTCTACAGCTACCCAGAAAAACAATTACTACTAGTACAGTGGATACAATACTGCTTCTGGCTCCTCCTAGGTCATCGAAACGTCTCCCTCTACTGAATGCCATTATACTTTTGTTCACCGACATGCGAGCCATGCAGCGCGCGGGCCCAAATGCCATCCACCAAATTAGAAGGCGGTATCCAGGCGGAGAGTCACCCCAGTCGTAGTGCGGCAATAACAAGCCATCATATCACAAAACCCCACCTCCCCGCAGTCTAAGTTTGACGGACAAAGCAACCATCATTTCACTCTTTGCTGAATCCCCTTCTCCCTCACCGTCTTCAAGAAAGGCAACACTCGCATCTGCCACTATTCTTCTCTCCCAACAAAGGGAAGGTAAGCGGATCTGTGATGCTGGTATATTTTCATTCAGAGAAAAAAAAAGTACTTTTGCAAAGCAGAAACCGATCCTCACTCTGTTTTTTGTTTCATTGTCATTGCGATTGTGTTTTCCTTTCAGTGGTCTCCTAGTATTCGTCAGTTTCATGATGGACCAAGGAGAACCAGGCAAAGATCTGCCGATATAGGAGCAGACGCGGGAGGCTGATCCCCACAAGATAAAGAGCTCCAAGAAGATGGAGGCAACCACCGAGCCGACCCAGATACGCTCACGGCCACTGTTGAGATGGTCAACGCCCCGTTTGAGGTTACAGCCCCTGTGGCACTACAGGAGCAGTTTTCCCCCTTC
>LR738711.1:196741508-196751616 GCA_902687465.1 Secale cereale
CCCGCTGAGCTGCCCAAGGTGATTTTCTTCTTTGCCGATCTCGATTGTGGTTTTTCATCAAAGTATGTGGTGATAAAAAATGCAAAGTTGTATTAGCTTCGATGGCATGCTATACATAGTGGTTTAAATAACTTGTGTTTCTTATACTAGAAAGTAATTTAGAATTTGTTTATGTTTCAATTAGAGCCCTGATGCAGACAAGGATTGTGTGGTTGTACATGTCACTCGCTATGAGGCGGATGACCTGAATATACGCACTGGGAAAACAGAGTTTTTAGGCTGTTGGATCCTGGAAGCCATTTGCGCTTATACCAATGAAGAGTTGTATTCCAGCCTCACTGTAGTCAGACGTGTTGTCCAGGGTGTACTGAAGCACAAGAAGTTCAAAGCTACTCCTTCGTTTGTGAGGCATACTGTTCTTGTCAAGCTTACACAGGAAGATGATGTGGCATGCCTCCGCAAACAAGTTTATGAGTGGCAAGGCCACAAGATTGTCTTCATGAATGTTCACAGGATTGAGCTGCTGCTGGACGTCCTCGATGATGTTCATGGCAAGGTTCGTCTTGTGTCCAGCCCAAATTAGATCGAGGCATGAAATACTTGCCCCGGCTAGTGTTTAATAGTAGTTTGGATTCTGTCTAATTATCCGAACCTTGGCTATTATCGAGCCCTCTGTGGCTAGTACTCTGTTTGAATCCGTCTATGGGAACTGCTGCTACTTTTGTGTGCCCGTGAATCATCGTAATTGTTGCCGAAACAGATGCATCCTCACTAGTTTTATCATACGAGCAGTGTGAGTTTTTATGAAATAGATTACTCGTTTCAGAACTGTGCGCCGACGTATACATAAGTACTTGTAAACAATGTTGGTGCTACCCCACTTGTAAGCAGTTGTGCAAAACACGACACATTGGCTCGGCTCGCTTCAACACTAGGCTATCGACCAGCTAACAATCAACAATGTGATGTCTGACATATAAGCAACTATGTATCTTTTTACAGTGGTTCATGCAGTTAACTGAGGCCATAATGTAAATTCCAAACGTTCGCACGCTAGTCCAGCATTCATGTGGAACACTCACATTAAACTCGGCTTCATAAAAAACTTGAAAAGCATAAGTTAAGCAATTTTATACGTATCAATGATTCATAGAACATAACAAACATATACTAGTTCACACCAAAAGACAAAGTTGTGAGAAGGTTTACAAATCAGGAAAAAACAAGCAAGGCTTCTCTGAGCAAAGGGCCTCCTGAGAGGCTTAAATTTCCTGGAGTTCACTCTGGTTTTTTCTTGTTGCCACCATCCAGGGTTAGGTTCTCTCATTCCAGAATAACCAATTATAATTGTGTTCTCAGCTGGAATGCTAAACTGAACCACGTAGTGTACTGACCAGCTAAAATTCTTGTGCATTCCACTAAATTTAAGCACCGCTATTTGCATAAATAAGCAGACCACAATGCCTCTTGTCCGCGCACCTGTCCAAAAAACCGTCGTGCAGCCGTGCCAGCTAGTCCTCGGTCCATGGATGAACTGGAAGAAAGTGCATTCCGCACTAGGATGCAGTTGTTTTCGCTCGTCCCTGCACAGTAATCAGGAAGTAAAAAGTACGAATCAACTTCTTTTATATTGTGTTGGTCATTCTACATAGTAACTACCAATGTAGGAATACCTGGAAGACGGGTGGTTAGAGGACGGCAACGAGGGATAGCCATCTCATTTTGCGCAGTTCTACTAAAACTGAGGTGTGTGCTTTTGATTGTGTGGATAGAAGCGATACGGAGACAGACATCCCGAAACGATATGGAGACAGACATCCCTATTTGCGCAAATACGAAATACAGTTATTTAAACAGTGACAGATATTTGCAGTGGCGTATGATTAACAGCATCATCTATTGTGTTATAATTGGCACCAGATTGACAGTATGAAAGTGTCCTTAAGTAAGTAGCATCACATCACGTCAACACTGCCACTAGATTAACATGCAGTATAATAGCATTAGTATTACTGTCATGAGAGTAGCACATGGTCAGTAAATGTGCAACCAAATTTGTGCAGTTCCACTGGGATGAAGCAATGTTAGCAGTGCGAGATTTAAGTGTAACTGCAAAAACACAATTCATGGGAAATAAAGCAAGACAGGAGCACTTCATAAAATGGTGGTGGCATTGCTTCAATGTATTGACGGCACTAGACCATTACTTATAGTGACATTAGGTGGCATTGCTTAATGCTTCATGTGATTTTACATTAACGGTAGCGATATGGGCGTAGCGACGGCAGAGGCATAAAGTGGTGAGGCAGATGTGGTTGCCGAGAGCGGCAAACACTCAGGCAGCATGTTTGCATTTGTCCCATTTTTTATCTCCTCAGTGACATTTTCCTATGTGAGCACAGGAAATCTAGACCTGCTCATTCTCATTTGCGTTGTCCCCAACACCCGTCACTTTCTTTCCTTTTTCAACCAAGAGATAGGTCCACTTCCCCCCTCCCTTCGTCATCCACCATGCTTTCTTCGTATTTTCAACCAAGAGACCAGTTGGGTAGCCAGTATCTACTACTTTCCCCCGTTTCCTCTTGGAACCAAGTCCTAGATTCATAATACAGCTTTCCCACTGTCTTCCCTGTTTGAACCAACTCTTAGAGTCGACTGTATGAACTAGCTTTACCTCTAATGATAGTAAAAGTCTAGATGGCTTGGGAATAGCGGACGGAAGTAGAAAAAGATCCACACGAAGCCAAGTGGGGAGACGGGGCAGTAGAGCATGGTAGGTTTCGAAGGAATATATACCTGAGGGTCGTCGGCATGTGGCAAAGACGGCATCGGGAGGCCGCATCTTGGCCACAATACCGCAGGGAGGAAGAAGGGGTCGGAGGCCCTCTAGAGCCGGCACTCTCTTGGAGAGTACGGCACGGCCGCCGATCGGGACGCGCGGGCAGCCGTTGGTCTCATCCCTCACCGTCAACGACAGCGTGAATGATGCACCTACACCCCTGCCCCGGTCGAGGTTGTCCGGACGGATTTGTGACCAGCTGTGAGCTGGGAGAGAGTGTGGCCACCTATGTCTTGCTTAGATCTGGAGAGCATGAGAGAGTGAACGAGAGGAACCCTAGTAAAGCAAGCGCTAAGGCTCCTGTTTATATATATAGTGGAGTGATTTTTTTCTACCAGCTTCAAAAAAATGTGCTCCTAAGTGTACCCGCGAGTGGGTGTGAGAGAACTAGTGTGTGCGTGCACCGCTTCTCTTCATGAGAGTTCAATATACTATGCCCAAAGAACGTTCGCCACAAGAGTAATAGTATAAGTGTGTGACGTGTGAGCTAAAATAAAATGTGTGCGACGTCTTTTGTTTTTTAGAAGTTCTGAGGGTAGGGTGTGAAGAGCACATATGTGTGTGACGTCTACCTGCAGGTAGACGGTGGGTGCGAGAGGACACGGGAGGGTGCGTGTGCGTTAGAGAGAGGAGGGCACATATCAATGCAATGCATGTGTCCGTAAATCATTATCCGACAAACGTTCGCCACAAGCCTTTTCCTGATGAACGCCGTAAGAACCGTTAGATCGGCATCCGGCAGTGTTAGTTTTGCCATGTCATTTAACAGAATAGCCACTCCTCCTACACACAAATCTTCCACGTGAGTGTAAGCAACTGCCGTATGCTCCCTCCATTCCAAAATGCAGTGCATATAGCTTTATTGAAAATTCGAACCTCACAAACTTTTACCGAGTTTTCATGTACCAAATTGCACATGTAGAATATTCATTGATCTTCGAGAGGTGACTATAAAGATGGGGGAGGAGTCTACAAAGAAAGGCCATCGTATCACCTGCAGGAATTTCAACCATCCTTTGGTGTGGAGGAATATCATAGGAACTCTATATGATATGATTTTTATAGGATTTTTTCCTTTAGAGCCAATTGGTTCATAGGAATAGATTCATATACTCCACATTTCAAAGGAAATAAGGGCTTCTTTGATTCAAAGGATTCTCAAAGGAATTTTGAAGGATTCAATTCCTTAGGATTTTTTCCTATGTGGGGTGTTTGATTCATAGGATTGTAAACCATATGAACTTTTTCATAGGATTCATTTGCACTACATTTCATAGGAAATTTTCAATCCACTCTAACCTCTTTGAAAGAATCCTACATTTTTTCTGTGCATGATCAAACACTCATAGAATCATATAGGATTCAAGATGACATGCCACCCCAATCCCACGTTTTTTCTATTCCTGCATTTTGACAATCCTACGAATCAAAGAGGCCCTAAACATGATATCATTTCTATAGCTTTAGAGCCACTTGGTTCATATGAATGGATTCCTATACTTCCATAATTTCAAAAGAAAATAAACATTAGCGTATATACAATAGAAAAGTTCCTATGATATGAACAAATTACATCTCTTTTCTAATCCCTCCTCATAGGAATTGAGATGCATGTCATCTCTAGATTCAATAGAAAAGTTCCTATGATGTCAACCAAATGACATCTCTTTTGCAATCCCTACTCATAGGAATTGAGATACTCCATGTCATCTCTTTCCCTACAACTTCCATGTATACATCTTCTATTCCTAAATAGCTAGTACAACCCACTAGTAGCTTTTTTCCAAGACATGCAACTACGGCACAAGAACTATATAGTGTGCGAATAACTTCAAAGATGGTCGCTGGATGAAGCTAATCCGACAGTGTAGAGATGGAAAATCCGAGCACTACTGGCCGTTGGATATCATCAACATTCCATCAGATCTGCCACATGTACAATTTAGAAGACTCCATGGTTGAACTTAAGCAGAATGCACAAACCTCAAAACACAAGCACTTCTCCTTTGTTCTAGAAGCGTTCGTATCATAATTGAATTATTATTTTCAAAATGAATTGCCATTATTTGTTTTCTACTTTATGCTTTACAATGCACAACCCCATGAATCTTAACATTTTTTATAAAACTAATTGATTTTGAATGAGATGAACTATAAGAACTAAACGAACATCTACATCATGCATATATGACTCAAAGCTTTACATGCTATAGTGTGTATTTATTCATAATTTGGTTTCGAAATCTCATGCGTTCCATGCATGTGTACCTTACTAGTTTTGAGTAGAGTGGCACATTTCACGCGGCCCCGGGTATATCAAAATGCAGGGCCCATGCATCAATGCCTTTCGGTCGAACCTACGTCCACAATTTTTTGTACGTACTATATCTCCACTGGTCCCCAAACCCAAAATGCTGCCTTGTTCCCCTAAAACCAAGCGGCCCACACATATTTAAGGCATCAACTCAAACTTAATCCCTCTCCCGTTTACTGCGACGTGGCCCCGCATGCCCTAGTGGTACTCCTACAAACCCTACCGCCGCACGCATCATCGGTTTTCTTCAAGAGGACGAGGGAGAAGCCGATTTGTAGTGGAGGCGCTTTCAAAAAAAGAAAAATGATCTGTATTGGAGACCCCTACCCTAGGGTGCCCTAGGTAGCTGCCGCACGCATCATTGGTTTTCTCTTTTATTTATGCTCTTGTGCCCTAGAGTGAAATGATGGTTGCTTCGTCCGTCCAGCTTAATGCGGGAAAGGTGGGGCTTTGTGATTTGACCCCTCATCGCTCATTTTCTACTACTGCGGTGCTACGACCGGGATGCCTCCAATTCCAACTGATGCTCCGAACTGTACATGGAACAAGACGGTGGATGAGCCACATGTCGGCCAAAGGGGTCCTCTTAAGTGTGTCGCCATTTCATGTGCGGACTGACCCTACGCCAACACGACAGGTGCAGCCTACCACTTGGTTTTGCTCCTTGGTGGATCCCGACTATATTGATCTAAAAAGATACGTACTGAACTACCCTCTCCGTCTTGGTTTTTTAGACGTCTCGGTTTATAGGGCGTGCACGTAGTTCTAGGTCATCCATTTGACAAACTAAATCTGAGTTACTATGTCACAAAAAGTATATCATTGGATTATTAAGCGGATGTAGTTTCTAAACATATAATGTTCATCACATATATAGCCAGTTAAATTCTCAACCTAGAATGACGTGCACGCCATGTAAACCGATACGGAGGAAGTATAGTAGTAAAAATGAGGTGATTTTCCTGAGCGATTGGCGGGGGAGCATGGCCTGTCATGCGGTCCCACGTGTCATGATGTACCAAGGCGATGCGCGTGTCCCTCTTGAGGCAGAAGCAATACTATGTGGTTTGAGATGATGGCGAACCGAAGTGTGAAATAATGGTTGCTTTCGTCCGTCTGGGAAGGTGCGGCATTGTGATTTGACGTCTCATTGCTCATTACTACTACTACTGGGGCAGTACGACTGGGGTGCGTCCCCCCTGCTGTTCTGCACTGTTATTTGGTGCTTGACACATCGACCCGGTTGCTATATGTCCCACATATCGGTCATAGGAAGTACAGAATTCATGAAAGCGAGCGTCGATGGAGGAGTACAAGACACAGCTTGGGTTTTTGTTGCTTCGCGCAATCCATCGATACAAACCCATACTAAAAAAGGCAAGGGCGGGTCTTTTCCCGTGCGGTAGGCAGGGGAGTTTGGCATAGTCTGTTCGAGGCAAGGAGGTAGGAAGGGAAACAAGCAAATAAATGTTGAGCAACTAAGTTTTGGGAAAATCTGATTTACGGAGTAGGTACCGACCAGGGTTTATAGGGCTCATCTAAAAAACATTCGTTTTTCCATTTTATAAGTCTCAATTCTACTACTAGTAGTAGTACCATCACATGTTGGATTTCGAGGTGCGTTAGATCACCCGATGCAAGCAGTGTCAAGAGAAAACTCTCTAACCAAGGTAGTAGGGACGAGGAGTAAACGGAGGGAGTAGTAAAAAGTTCTCTCTAACCAAGGTAGACTGACATGTATTTTTTTATAGTGTCCTTGTATAAGTAAATGGAGGGAGTACTAAAGGACATATATATTTCAAACAATATGATAATCTCTCTAACCAAGGTAGTAGGGATGAGGAGTAAACGGAGGGAGTAGTCAAATTTTCTCCTTGTCCTGCGAGCCACCGTGCGCGTGGGCGAGGGAGTGGGCCTAAGGCGTAGTAAGCAAGCTTCACCTCATCCTGCGAGCCACCACGCCCGTGGGCGGGGGAGACGGCGTACTAAGCAAGCTTCTCCTCGTTTTGCGAGTTGACGGGACACATCAAAAGTACTCTAGTGTATAGAGCTTTGCCTCTAAGGTAGGCACCACATGGTTTACCTCTTTTTTAACATAACGCGTCAAGTCGCAATTTGTTTGTTCACTCGTGGTAGACGATCCTCCCTCCATCTAGTGAACAACTAGTACACGTGTCAAGTTACCACGTGGGCTGCCTTTTCGTACAGAAATGAGCTCCACCATGTACCCACGCGGCTGTGGTTGGGAAAGAGACGGGAGTATGTGCGATGTGCGTGCACCTCTTCTCTTCATGCACGTCTCCCGCCTATGTGGGTGTGTGTGAGAGAGACTATAGAGATATAAACCTAGACATAATGTGCCGTCCATCCCAATGCCTTCGCCCAGTCCAACCACCAGTCACCACCATGCCCCACTACTCCTCACCTTATCTCTCATCTTTATCCCTCCATTTTTATATACAAGGCCACTATCAAAATTACAATTTGCAGATATACAAGGCCACTAACACTAATCGATGCAATATTAATGGTGTTTGCCTCGTAGTACTACTAGCAAAGGAGGACACTAATTATCCCTTGCATGCATGCGGGAGTGTGAGCATTGGCCTGATGTGCATGAAAGAGAAGAATACACATTAATTTACACGGTAAACAAGGAAACAAGGTGGCTTGCAACATTGAGTTAGAAGACATTAATTTTTGCCTTGGTACCTGTAATATGGGTTTGTGGCCTTGTATACAAAAATGGAGTCCGATAAAATTCTCGAGATACCATTTACCCGATAAAATTCTCGAGCAATCATTGGTTTTTTACAAAATGGGATTACTCCTGCATGGGTCAATCACATCAGGTGTTTTGTAAAAAAAATGCATCTTGATGTTATGTGCAATGCACGGGCATCTTCCTAGTCCATGAAAACAACACATGGCAAAATTCCACGATGAACGAGGGATTTGAATCTGTTGGGAGGGGTTGTTTGGATCTTGCACGGGGTAGCCAAAATATTGGCGACCCTTTTGTCCACCGGTGCCTTTGCCACCGATGAACGAGGAATGGCTCGGGGTCTCATGCATCATCCAGCGCACACATTGGAGACGAGCTCGCACGAGATGTGTTCTTTTTCCCACCACGCCAACCGAGCCGCCGGCAGACCGACCGGCGACCCGCAAATTACGCCATCCAACCGTAGTCGCACACATTACGACAGCAAGTCAACCAACCGGACGAAATTGACGCAAACACGACGATATTTCATATAAACAACGACGGAAATCATATAAGATACCGGATTTTCATACAAACATGACAGATTTCATTACATTCAAAAGAACTACGCGGTGCTAGTTCTAGACAACATAGGTATATAATCCATGGCCTAAATGGTCGCCCGCCGATCGATTTGTGTCCCAGCACGATCACCGGATTGCCGGGGGCCCTGGAGGTATATACAGGGTCGACGAAGGTCCTCACAACAAAAGGATCCGGTAAGACACCAGCTGTTTACGCCGGTGTCGCCTCCGTGGTGGCCTTCATGGGACCCAAGCGGCGGCGGCCTCCCATGTTCTACTTCTCCTTGATGATGGCGGCGGACGCGGAGGCGCTGGCCACCGACTCGTTGCTCTCCGCGCACCCGGCTTCTGTCGCTGCTTGCATGGCGCGACCGCCGGCATGGGAGTCTCGCACACAGAAACGAGAGACACGGTATGAGGCGGCGGCGTGGACGGCAGCAACGACGCCCGTGCGCTGCTCCTCATCGAGCTGGCCTGGAGCGGCGAGTTGCTGAACCGCGCGCCGGCTTGGGGCGGCAACTGGCTCCGTCGGGTGAGGGGAGGGAGGTGGATCAGTGAGCTGCATAGCTCGTATCTGGTGGGCTCGGCGGTCCACCCAGCCGGCTTGGATGCGGCATAACTACTCTTCGTAAGCCATTGTAAGAGTGGACAAAATGGTGAAGGAGGAGATAGGGGAGCGGCGGAGGTGTGTGATTCTTGGCCGGCGTTTGGCCTTGTTTAAATAGGAGATTAAATAGACGGCGGACGGGAGGAGCTCAGCCGGCGTTGCGTTTAATGCCGGCCCGGTCATGAACGAACGTGTGTCCACAGTGGGTTTCTCGGCTTCCACACGGGCAGATTTCATGGAGGCGTTTTAATGCGGCAAGGAGGCGTGTTCAGCCGGGCGTGCATCGAGTGGCGCCCTCAACTCTGACGTAGGACAGCGCGTTGTTCTTCCACTGACGTGTGATCTCTTTGGTCACATGGCCTGCATGTCAGTGACCTAACGCAGGCAGCACACAGCAGAGGAACCTTTGGTGGGCCAAGGCGGTCAGAAGCGGGCATTTCATAAACCGATGATTGTTCATTGAGTGTGACGTTATCCTTTTCATGTTGATAGCCCGTTCGATACGTTGTGATTCATAAAGACCGCTACAAACATCAATGTTCTGCTTATCACAGATAAGATTGATTAACACCCGTAACAATCCATGTCCTTAACAAAGAGTGCATGCACGTATAGGTTGAGCGTGTGTCTTGCGTCGTGTGTTGTGTGCATGCAGGCGTGCGAGTGTTGCGTGCGTGCAAGGGTACATTACAGCGTTGCATGCATGTGTGCGTATGTGCGTGTGTTCGTGAGTGCATGTGTACGCGTCAGTGTTGCACGCATGCATGTGTGTGTGTGTTCGTTATGTGTGCGTGTCAGTGTTGCACGCCTGCATGCGTGCGTGTCTTGCGTGCGTGCATGTGTACGTGCAGGGTGAGGCTACATGTCAGTCGACTGAATTTTTCATCTCTGGTCATTAGATTTTCAAGCCGTTGGATACGAAATCAAGGGCCTGCGGTTTATCATCAAACTCCACCCCCCTGAGCCGCCAGCCACCACCGGCCGAACCGCGGGCCCCCGCCGCCCGCGGCCGGCCTACGCCGCCACGCCGCATCGCCCGCCCCGAAACCACTCCTCA
>LR738711.1:196751773-196801292 GCA_902687465.1 Secale cereale
AACGCGCCTCCCCCCCCACCGCCGGCGACTGCCAACCAGAGGTCTCACGACTTCGAGTACCCACCGACCACTAATTTATTACCATTTTTGTCCTTCATATACGCGCTGACGGGTGGGCCCTATGTAATGTGCGCTGCTGAATGTGGACCGTATGATCACCCTAAAATGTATGGTGAGCCAGTGATCGTATGATCACCCTAAAATGTACTTATTTTATTAACACAGTACAGACTCAAACTACCATTTCTTTCTTTCATATACGGGCTGACAGGTGGGCCCCACGGTTATGCGCCCCAATGGTGTTGTGACGCCCGAAGACCGACGTCCTAGAAGATTCCAGAAGTTTCCAGATGTTCCGGGTTGCCCGTGTGTTCTTTTGTGCTTGTGTTTTTATTTTGCATTGCATCATGTCATCATGCCATCATGTCATTTTTACTTTTTGCATCTCAACCTAAATAAATTGTGTGGACCTTCAGTCCATTTAAATCGAGGGAAGGTGACTTCTCTTTATAACATATAAAAGCCTCCCAATATTTAGGGAGCTATATTAAATATTCCAGTCTTTGGAATTACCCGCAACACACTTGCAAATATTCCCCATGCTTCTTTAATTCAAGTTTCTCCGTCAAAACCCTCCCTATAATTCTTTTCCTTTTTATCCAGGCTCCTCCAAAATTTGAACATTTTTGGACACTTCTATATTCAAGTCTTAGTTCAAAACTATTTGAATTAAATTCAAATAGGTTTGAATTATTTTTCCGATCATACCTTTTCTATTTTTCTCGGACTTTGCTCATTTTATGTTGCCCGAGGAAAATAGTCCCATGTGCTATTTTTCCCTAAGCCTCTCTCTTCTTTTCCCTCTTTCTTCTTTTCTGTTTAATCGTTTTATTAAAATGAGAAGCCAAGCAGCCTCCCTTTATTCCTCCTAGCCTTTCCCTCTTCAGGCCCACTGGCCCATCAGGCCAGCCCGACCGCAGCCTCCCTACCGAACCCTAGCCCTACTCATCGATCCCCTCCTCCCTCCGAACGAGCTCGCGCCACTTCCTCCGTCGCCGGTCTCCTCCAACCCCGAGGCCCTCGTCAGCGCCCCCTCTCAAGCCCGCCTGGCCCGAGCTCCAGCGCGCCAGGGGCTCGCCGCGACCCCCTTGACCGTCCCCGTGCGCCCGTCCTTCATCGCCAAGTGCCGCCGTCAGGCCAGGCCCGAGGCCTCCCTCTCCAGCGCCTCGCGGCCGCCCCTTCCGTCCTCAGGCCGCTCGCCGACCCTGCACCTCCGCGCCTCCAGCCGGCCCCCGGCGCCCCAAGGCCGCGGCCGCCTCCATCGCGCCGGGCAGAGGCCCCGTCCTCAAGCTGTCGTCCGCGCCATGGCTCCCTCCCTGTTCGCCCCGAACAGCTCCACCTCGAGCGCCCGTCCCCTGCTAGGATCCTTTCCCCGCAGCTTTTTTTTTCCTTTTTGTTTTGTTTTGTTTTGTTGCTGTTTTGGTTTATCTCAAGTATCAGGAGCGCCAAGAACCACTAGGTCGGACCCGAGTACAACTTCATAACGATGACCGAACGGCTACGAGCTCGAGAACGACTACTCGGATCAAGTACCACTACCGTCGACCCTCGAAGACCCGTGTTTCCGGATGCGACAAGTACCACTACGCTCGACGACTCGAACATCTACAAAACGACCTCGTGAACAACTACCGACGCCGGAAGCGCCAAGTACCACTACTTCCACTACCGTCGCGAAACGAGAACCCCAAGTACCACGACACCAACCCGAACATCTACGGGAAAAGGAGCTCCGTGAACGTCTACCGTCGCTCGACGACCGCGAGTACCCCTACCGTCGCCCGAGTACAACTACCGCTACGAGAACGACTACCTTCGGTGAAGAAATGAGAACGTCTACTTCCTCTCCGAACGGAACATCTACTTCCACTACACCCCGAGAACGACTACTTCCTCGACGACTCGAACCCCTCCGAGAACGTGTGTCCCGAAGGTATAACCCCGAGACGATGACCCGTGAATGCATGCTTGTGTTGTATGAAATGTTTCCCGTGTGTGCTCCGTGCCGTTTCGTCCGTTGTCATGTTCCTCGGTTGCCTCGTCACCGACTCGTGGGAACCCGGCAACGGGATCGACCCACTTCCATCTTGTTCGACTTGCTCTCGCCATCTTTCCTTTTGCACCGGTCTCTCAACGAGTTACCGGAACCGATATGTTGCGTGGCATCATTTTCGGATCGTTGCCGTGGCACCCTTTTTCATTCCACCACGGTGACAAATACTTCATGTCTCTCTTGTCAACCTTTAATTAAAATTGCATAAACTTAATCATGTCATCCGCATCATATTAACAACATTATATATGTGTGAATTGTTGTTGCTTCAATAATTATTAAACATGCTCATGAGGATTTTCCGGATATGTTGTTGTTATTATCCGGCCTCATTTAAAATGCCTAAATAGTGTAGTTTTATTATGTTTCACCTCTTGCCATGCTAAAAACATTTAATCTTGTCTTGTAATTAACGAGAGTCAACTAAATAATTAAATGTGGTGTTCGTCAATATGCAACTCGTTGCATATTGAGCCCCACTTAACTTGTAGTTTTGTTTGTGCACTTTGCCATGCCATGCATATTTAAACCGGACATGCATCATACTTGGATGTGCATCGTATGCCATGTTTATGCTTGTGTGTTTACCGTGTTGTTTCTTCTTTCCGGTTGCTTCTCTTGTTAGCTTCGGTTTCGTTCCGGAGTTGTGAGGATTCTCTCGTCTGTGTTGCTCCGTCTACTTCTTGGATCCGTTCTTCTCCTCTGTGGAATTCCAGGCAAGATGACCGAACCTGGATACCATTACTATCTTTGCCTATTGCTAGTAGTTCCGATCTTTAGTTTTGCCTCGATGCCCATGATCTTCTTGTCAGCCTCCTATTGTAACCATGAACCTGTCTAACCACCCTACCTATGCAAACCGTTGTTTGGCTAAGTACGCTTCGCTCAGCCCCTCTTATAGCATTGCTAGTTGCAGGTGAAGATTGAAGATGCTTGCTTCATGTTGAAGTTTGGTTGGGTTATATCACACTATATAAATGCTTAAAATGAAATCATCTATATATTGGCAAGGGTGGAAGGCTAAGCCTTTTGCTTGGTGATTTGTTCCACTCATGCCGTTAGGAACCGTATAAACCGGTGTTATGTTCCTTGATTATGCGTTCCTAACACGGTTGGGGTGTATGGGACCCCCTTGATAAACCGCTAAGTGCTAAGTCTTTTCCAGCAAGTCCCAACATTGGTACTATTTGCCTAATAACTAATAAAACTTGCATATGGGACTAGCTATCCCTTTTATTTTAATTCAACCCCCCTGGGCCAGTGCTCGATTTGAGTGTTGGTCCAAACTAGAGTCGTGTGCGGGGCCCCCCTTGGCAACTTGGGTATTTCGGCCACTGTACGCTGTGCTCATCCGGTCGTGGCCTGAGACTAGATACGCGCGGCTACTATCAGGGTGTCGGCACGCCGGGAGGATTTGCTGGATTAGCCTTACCTTAGTTCGGTCTAACTCGAGCACGGGATTCCGAGAATACTCGGGTCTTCCCAACTATGGAGTTGCGACTCCGCAGATCGTGGGCTTGTAATGGGTCAAGTTGGAACACCCCTGCAGGGTTTGAACTTTCGAAAGCCGTGCCCGCGGTTATGTGGCAGATTGGAGCTTGTTAATATTCGGTTGTAGATAACTTGACACAATGTTTCCAATACACTACCAGCGTGTGTACCGTGACTGTCAATTTCCGAATAGGGATTCGGGAGTTGAATACGGTGGGGTTATGTTTGACCGGCTTTAGCTAGGATCACTTCGTGATCATCTTTCGACCGAGGCACTTCTCTTCTCGCTCTCTATTGCGTAAGTTAGTGCTAGTTGCTGCTGCAGACTCTTGTTGTTCCTTCACCTCTCGTTCTTTCTTCAGCCTTGTCCTCACCCAAGGCTTAAATAGTCATGTTACCCGGGAACGGGATTGCTGAGTCCTCTGTGGCTCACAGTTACTACAACATCAGATGCAGGTTCAGCCGATGATGATGCAGGAGCTGGTTCAGTTCTTCACTTGGAGTTCAGTGAAGAGTTTGGCTGTTTGTTTGTGTCGCTTCGTCGATCAGTAGTGGTTTCTACTAGGATTCGATCATGACCTGTGGCTTTATGTTGTTTTGGTATCTTTCTTTCGATCTTCACCCGTAGTCGGGTTGTGATGTTTTCGAATGATGATTGTTTATGTAATGTATTGTGTGAAGTGGCGAGTGTAAGCCAACTATCTTCTTTTGCAAGTTAATCCCTCTTTTACATGAGTCGTGCAAAGATACCAAAACTTGAGATCATTCTAGGATGGGCTTATACCTTTAAGTCGTGCCTCGACACGTAGGAGGTATAGTCCCATCCTGGGCATTACAAGTTGGTATTCAGAGCCTTCTCCGACCTAGAAGCCCCACTGATTGATCAAATCGTTGACGGTTGAGTCTAGGCAAAAACTAAAAAACTTTTTGAGTCCTATATTATATCGGAGAGTAGGATTTCTGTTGCTCCTCTTCTCTTTTCATTCTGGTGAGGACTCCTGACGATTACTCTTTTCTCTTCTACTTTCAAAAATTGCACCAAATTTTTTTTAGGATCCCGCGAGTATTCTGGGATTGTTTCGATGTTCTTGTGACAAGGATATTGTTCTCGATGCCTCCTGTTACCGAGGAGTTGAGCTTCGGGGTATTTTTGTCACAAGCATATCGCGGCAGTACTAAATACTTAAGATGGCCGACATCGAAAATCTCTCCTATACGGCCAGTGGCAAGATAACCCCGACATCACCCAGTACTGGGGAGGTAGTTCGAGAGTATTGCCATAGCTTGTATAGTGGATGCTTTTCGAAGGTCCGAGGTAAACAGTTTCCGAGAAAGACTGGTTATGTGTTGAAGGATGGATACACCTGGATGTAGGTTTAGAGTTGATTGCGCGGTGCTTCCCGTGTATCCCCAACACCTGATTGCATAACTGGAAACTTTCGGAAATCTATAGGTGGGTTCATCTAGTAGTTCTAGGCATTCTTCCAACGGATGCACGATATGAAGTTTGGGGTTCCACATTGAGTGAAGTGGTTTTATGGACTTGTTCTGATCGGGAGTTGCATCTTAAAGGGTCCTTGGCTATGCTGATCCGGGGATTGCAAAACCCTTTTGAAACACGTTCCATGAGCTTTCAGCACGAAGATGTCGAACGAAGCTTC
Organism: Secale cereale; assembly: GCA_902687465.1. Classification (NCBI taxonomy): domain Eukaryota; kingdom Viridiplantae; phylum Streptophyta; class Magnoliopsida; order Poales; family Poaceae; genus Secale; species Secale cereale. The sequence goes on from LR738711.1 coordinate 196,757,039, forward strand.
TATCTTGTATTTGTTCTATCTGTTCCTTGTTCCTTTTTATTTTCATTTTGCTCTCCAAGTGGCTTCTCGACAAGTTGATATACCTGCGGAATTCATTCGTTCAATCCTCTGTTCGAATGATATTGTGAAGATCATGTTGCATATCTATCCTTTGTTTTCGTTTTGATTTCTGGTATTCGAGTTGCTTCGATGATAAATGTTGATTCCATACCTTTCCTAATCGGTGTTCTCATATTTCTATGAGAGTGCTACTTCTTCTTGACCATCGAGATGGTCATGTTAAATTCTTTCAACCGGTGTGTTTTCTCTTCAAGTTATTCAATACAGACGTCGTTGAGAAATCTGACGATTTGTCTGTTTCATTCATCCCAAGTTGTCTTTGTTTTCCCCACCCTCCCACCCTTCTTCTTCCCGGAGCCAGAAATTCTAAATGAAGTATCCATTTTATTCATGTGATATTTCTTCATTCTTTTCCTTCAATGTTCTTATCCGGTGATTTATCGTGAAGATGCTCAAGAGCTTCAAGTTCATCATTCTTTTGTTCTCAGATTCTGCCGGTGGATGTAATTCAAGATTTCGGTGTTGATCTTATCCTTTTCCTCTTTTCACAATGCTTTCTTATTTCGGTGCACCAATTAATCATTCTCCTCTTGTTATTCATATCCGGAGTGCTCAAGATTCATAATTCCATTCTTAATCCGTTCAAACTATTCTGAGCTATTTTGAGGATTGTCATCTTATTCAAGCCAATTAATTCAACCGGTGCAATATCTCTTAAGCAATCTTTTTCAACGGTGATTTTCTTTGAGTGGGCCCTAACCCACAGGTCTTTTCCCAGGATCTTACCTGACTCTTCTAATTTTCTGGAATTATACTCAAATTCTTTTCAAGTGTGACGTAAGAATGATTTCCATCAGTCACATGCCTTCTCCAAGATCGCTTTCAAATTCTTTCCATCGTTGGTTCAACCTTTTTAATTCTTCATTCCGGAGTGCTCAACAATTCTTCATGGCATTCCTCGTCTTCATTCTCAGCTTTTGGAGACCGGAGAAGTGTTTCTCTTAACCTTGGCCGTTCTCTTGAAGATTCGTGTTTCTAGCTTCATGCCATCCTCATTATTGTTCTGATTGTGAGGAATTCTTTCGTGCCATCCGAAGCATTTCATGAATTCTTTTCTTTGTGATCCTCCGAAGGCCATCATTTCAGAAGATTTCTTCGTTCACAGTTTTCAACTTTGTCCTCCAAATATTCTTCATTGATGTCTCTTCGTTCGTCTCCATATTCTTATGGTGGTTAATTCAAGTTTACCCTTCCGTTGTTATCGTTTTAATTCATTTGTTCTTTTCATAATCCTACCGGTGCTTCGTTGAAGATTTATCCAAGCTTGTGCTAGATCTCTCTTTAATTCTTTGCAACGAGAATAAGTAGTATGCCAAATCCTTTGGTTGTCATCAATTTAAATTGGTGAAGGAGATGCATGACATAATTCTTATTCTTATTCCTTCAAGGTTATTTAATCTCTGTTTTCCGGAGCTTGTTCATCATATTATATCCTTGGTTCTAAACTCTTCATCTTGTTTGCCGGAGTTCCATGTTATTTCTATTATATCATTTCAAAGCTCCATCTAATTCATCGCAGGCCTTGAATCTTATTCTCTTCATCTTTCACTTCTCATGCTTTCATTACCGGAGTTCTCATGGTGGTTCATCATGTTTTAATTCATCCTCGAAGTCTTCATCAAGATTCTTGTTGGAGCTCAAGCATTCTTCATCATGCTTCCAATTGCAATCCTTTCTACCTTATCTTTTCAGATGGTGTTATGTCATTCTTGACAATTCCTTCATGTTTCATGATTCACGAGTTATCAAGAATGAAATATTTAAACCCATCATTTTCTTTGTTCAGGAGATCTTTCCAACCTTTAATTATTCGTTGGAGTTATCTTGGGTTGTATTTCACCTAAAAGCTTTTCCTAAGGATTGTTGCTAATTATGGTGCTTATAAATGACCCAAGTTCTTCATTTATCATTCTGGTGAGATAAGTTTATCGTCTCCTTGTTGATCTCAATCCAATCAATTGTTTCCATTAGTGGCCGGTTGTCACCTCATAATTTTGAGATGTTTTCCATAAGCCCACATCAAGCTTATTCTTTCGTTGTTGAATTTCCAACAACTCCGTTCAACCCTTCTTCGTAAGGATGCTCTTTCAAATTCATTTGTCGGAGAAGTTGTCTTTTCTATCCGTTCAATTCTTTCATGGATCTATATTCTATTCTTTCATTCCGGAGGCTTTGTGATGTTGCTCTCTCCAAACCATCATCTCGTTTTTATCGGGATCATGTTCTTCCCCTTGCTTATCATTTAACCGGAGTGTTGTATTCTTCATTCAAGTTCTCTCATCTTATCAAGTTTTGCCTGTTTTTAACCGGAGTGCTATCTGAATCTTTCTTACCCTTGTGCCGTTCTTTTAATTGTTTCGGAGGCAATATGTTGTTGTTTTCATCAAGTATCATCCATCTTCTCAAGTTCTTGTTAATTCCCTCCATTTCAGACGGAGTGCTGTCCAAATTTTGTCATTCTTATTCCTTGGCTATACCATTGCGGTTTCTTATTCTTTTGGTTCGTAAGCTCTTGTTTCATGTCTTTCAACCTACAAGGTTCTCTTTGTGTTCCTTGTTCCTCCTTTTACCGGAGTGCTCTTATCTTCGTCCATCTCCGTTGTATCCTTCTTTCTTTTTGTTCAACCTCTTAAGGTTCTTTGGTTTCACTCGTCTGTCAAAGAAGCAACTTTGTTTTACCTCTTCCTCTTCCGTTTTTACCCGGTGATATCTCTAGGATCTCGGGTCGAGATCCTCTGTTAGTGTGGGAGAGTTGTGACGCCCGAAGACCGACGTCCTAGAAGATTCCAGAAGATTCCAGAAGTTTCCAGATGTTCCGGGTTGCCCGTGTGTTCTTTTGTGCTTGTGTTTTTATTTTGCATTGCATCATGTCATCATGCCATCATGTCATTTTTACTTTTTGCATCTCAACCTAAATAAATTGTGTGGACCTTCGGTCCATTTAAATCGAGGGAAGGTGACTTCTCTTTATAACATATAAAAGCCTCCCAATATTTAGGGAGCTATATTAAATATTCCAGTCTTTGGAATTACCCGCAACACACTTGCAAATATTCCCCATGCTTCTTTAATTCAAGTTTCTCCGTCAAAACCCTCCCTATAATTCTTTTCCTTTTTATCGAGGCTCCTCCAAAATTTGAACATTTTTGGACACTTCTATATTCAAGTCTTAGTTCAAAACTATTTGAATTAAATTCAAATAGGTTTGAATTATTTTTCCGATCATACCTTTTCTATTTTTCTCGGACTTTGCTCATTTTATGTTGCCCGAGGAAAATAGTCCCATGTGCTATTTTTCCCTAAGCCTCTCTCTTCTTTTCCCTCTTTCTTCTTTTCTGTTTAATCGTTTTATTAAAAGGAGAAGCCAAGCAGCCTCCCTTTATTCGTCCTAGCCTTTCCCTCTTCAGGCCCACTGGCCCATCAGGCCAGCCCGACCGCAGCCTCCCTACCGAACCCTAGCCCTACTCATCGATCCCCTCCTCCCTCCGAACGAGCTCGCGCGACTTCCTCCGTCGCCGGTCTCCTCCAACCCCGAGGCCCTCGTCAGTGCCCCCTCTCAAGCCCGCCTGGCCCGAGCTCCAGCGCGCCAGGGGCTCGCCGCGACCCCCCTTGACCGTCCCCGTGCGCCCGTCCTTCGTCGCCAAGTGCCGCCGTCGGGCCAGGCCCGAGGCCTCCCTCTCCAGCGCCTCGCGGCCGCCCCTTCCGTCCTCAGGCCGCTCGCCGACCCTGCACCTCCGCGCCTCCAGCCGGCCCCCGGCGCCCCAAGGCCACGGCCGCCTCCATCGCGCCGGGCAGAGGCCCCGTCCTCAAGCTGTCGTCCGCGCCGTGGCTCCCTCCCTGTTCGCCCCGAACAGCTCCACCTCGAGCGCCCGTCCCCTGCTAGGATCCTTTCCCCGCAGCCTTTTTTTTCCTTTTTGTTTTGTTTTGTTTTGTTGCTGTTTTGGTTTATCTCAAGTATCAGGAGCGCCAAGAACCACTAGGTCGGACCCGAGTACAACTTCATAACGATGACCGAACGGCTACGAGCTCGAGAACGACTACTCGGATCAAGTACCACTACCGTCGACCCTCGAAGACCCGTGTTTCCGGATGCGACAAGTACTACTACGCTCGACGACTCGAACATCTACAAAACGACCTCGTGAACAACTACCGACGCCGGAAGCGCCAAGTACCACTACTTCCACTACCGTCGCGAAACGAGAGCCGCAAGTACCACGACACCGACCCGAACATCTACGGGAAAAGGAGCTCCGTGAACGTCTACCGTCGCTCGACGACCGCGAGTACCCCTACCGTCGCCCGAGTACAACTACCGCTACGAGAACGACTACCTTCGGTGAAGAAATGAGAACGTCTACTTCCTCTCTGAACGGAACATCTACTTCCAGTACACCCCGAGAACGACTACTTCCTCGACGACTCGAACCCCTCCGAGAACGTGTGTCCCGAAGGTATAACCCCGAGACGATGACCCGTGAATGCATGCTTGTGTTGTATGAAATGTTTCCCGTGTGTGCTCCGTGCCGTATCGTCCGTTGTCATGTTCCTCGGTTGCCTCGTCACCGACTCGTGGGAACCCGGCAACGGGATCGACCCACTTCCATCTTGTTCGACTTGCTCTCGCCATCTTTCCTTTTGCACCGGTCTCTCAACGAGTTACCGGAACCGATATGTTGTGTGGCATCATTTTCGGATCGTTGCCGTGGCACCCTTTTTCATTCCACCACGGTGACAAATACTTCATGTCTCTCTTGTCAACCTTTAATTAAAATTGCATAAACTTAATCATGTCATCCGCATCATATTAACAACATTATATATGTGTGAATTGTTGTTGCTTCAATAATTATTAAACATGCTCATGAGGATTTTCCGGATATGTTGTTGTTATTCTCCGGCCTCATTTAAAATGCCTAAATAGTGTAGTTTTATTATGTTTCACCTCTTGCCATGCTAAAAACATTTAATCTTGTCTTGTAATTAACGAGAGTCAACTAAATAATTAAATGTGGTGTTCGTCAATATGCAACTCGTTGCATATTGAGCTCCACTTAACTTGTAGTTTTGTTTGTGCACTTTGCCATGCCATGCATATTTAAACCGGACATGCATCATACTTGGATGTGCATCGTATGCCATGTTTATGCTTGTGTGTTTACCGTGTTGTTTCTTCTTTCCGGTTGCTTCTCTTGTTAGCTTCGGTTTCGTTCCGGAGTTGTGAGGATTCTCTCGTCTGTGTTGCTCCGTCTGCTTCTTGGATTCGTTCTTCTCCTCTGTGGAATTCCAGGCAAGATGACCGAACCCGGATACCATTACTATCTTTTTGCCTATTGCTAGTAGTTCCGATCTTTAGTTTTGCCTCGATCCCCATGATCTTCTTGTCAGCCTCCTATTGTAACCATGAACCTGTCTAACCACCCTACCTATGCAAACCGTTGTTTGGCTAAGTACGCTTCGCTCAGCACCTCTTATAGCATTGCTAGTTGCAGGTGAAGATTGAAGATGCTTGCTTCATGTTGAAGTTTGGTTGGGTTATATCACACTATATAAATGCTTAAAATGAAATCATCTATATATTGGCAAGGGTGGAAGGCTAAGCCTTTTGCTTGGTGATTTGTTCCACTCATGCCGTTAGGAACCGTATAAACCGGTGTTATGTTCCTTGATTATGCGTTCCTAACACGGTTGGGGTGTATGGGACCCCCTTGATAAACCGCTAAGTGCTAAGTCTTTTCCAGCAAGTCCCAACATTGGTACTATTTGCCTAATAACTAATAAAACTTGCATATGGGACTAGCTATCCCTTTTATTTTAATTCAACCCCCCTGGGCCAGTGCTCGATTTGAGTGTTGGTCCAAACTAGAGTCGTGTGCGGGGCCCCCCTTGGCAACTTGGGTATTTCGGCCACTGTACGCTGTGCTCATCCGGTCGTGGCCTGAGACTAGATACGCGCGGCTACTATCAGGGTGTTGGCACGCCGGGAGGATTTGCTGGATTAGCCTTACCTTAGTTCGGTTTAACTCGAGCACGGGATTCCGAGCATACTCGGGTCTTCCCAACTATGGAGTTGCGACTCCGCGGATCGTGGGCTTGTAATGGGTCAAGTTGGAACACCCCTGCAGGGTTTGAACTTTCGAAAGCCGTGCCCGCGGTTATGTGGCATATGGGAGCTTGTTAATATCCGGTTGTAGATAACTTGACACAATGTTTCCAATACACTACCAGCGTGTGTACCGTGACTGTCAATTTCCGAATAGGGATTCGGGAGTTGAACACGGTGGGGTTATGTTTGACCGGCTTTAGCTAGGATCACTTCGTGATCATCTTTCGACCGAGGCACTTCTCTTCTCGCTCTCTATTGCGTAAGTTAGTGCTAGTTGCTGCTGCAGACTCTTGTTGTTCCTTCACCTCTCGTTCTTTCTTCAGCCTTGTCCTCACCCAAGGCTTAAATAGTCATGTTACCCGGGAACGGGATTGCTGAGTCCTCTGTGGCTCACAGTTACTACAACACCAGATGCAGGTTCAGCCGATGATGATGCAGGAGCTGGTTCAGTTCTTCACTTGGAGTTCAGTGAAGAGTTTGGCTGTTTGTTTGTGTCGCTTCGTCGATCAGTAGTGGTTTCTACTAGGATTCGATCCTGACCTGTGGCTTTATGTTGTTTTGGTATCTTTCTTTGGATCTTCACCCGTAGTCGGGTTGTGATGTTTTCGAATGATGATTGTTTATGTAATGTATTGTGTGAAGTGGCGAGTGTAAGCCAACTATCTTCTTTTGCAAGTTAATCCCTCTTTTACATGAGTCGTGCAAAGATACCAAAACTTGAGATCATTCTAGGATGGGCTTATACCTTTTAGTCGTGCCTCGACACGTAGGAGGTATAGTCCCATCCTGGGCATTACAAGTGCAACACTAGTTGCGCCACGTGGAACGTTTCACTGGTCAATTGATTGTGTCATCAACAAAATATGGAGTGGTATGGGTGAGCCACTGACTGTATAATCATGACATGTATTTTTTAACACGGTACAGACGCAAGGGCTCATATATACGCGCAAGCACTCACAGCTATAAGCGCACACATGCAGACCCTGCCCTTATGAGCACCTTCGAGAGAGTGGGCCAGCATATGATCTTGATATTTTAGTAAGTCACCATAGGTGCCTCGTAGTCGAGTGGAACGTCTCCTCCCACTGAACGCACATCGCCGGAAAATACTGAAATTAACCCAGGATAAATGCGAGCACCGGGACTTTAACCCTGGTGGGCTCGAGAAACCACTGTCCTCCTAACCATCCAACCACATGTTGGTTAGCACGACAAAATGTATGTGGTGATCGTGATGAGCTTATTCTGAAGTCAAGTGACCATATCGTGATGTCGCTTCAAATACAATGGCCGTAAGTGTCGTCAAAAAAATACGGAGCACGCATCAAATGCAAAGTCTGTCAGTGTCATCAAGAAAATACGGAGACGTATCATGAGCTAGATACCATATGATCACCACGAGAATGTATACGGTGACCGTAATGACCATATTCTGAACTCCAGTGACTGTATAGTGCTTTAGCTTGAAATACAGTGGCCGTCATGCGTGAATGTGTCGTGGGCATGCATACATTTAGAGGGCCGAGAGATAGTTTGTGTGCGTACGTCAAAGTGGTGTAGAAAGAGGGGATGTCCGGTGGAGACAAGGAGAGATATGCCCTTCGTTTCTCTTTCTCGTGACTAATATTTTAGGAGAATATATAAACATTCACAATGCAGAACAAATATTCTTGGATGCACCATGCAATTAACTTTCATGTATAACATTGTAGTATTGTATATGCTTATTTTATTAGTGGTCGATTGCATGTGTGGTGTGGTGGGCACATCATTTCCAGTTGTGGTGGGTCAACATGACGACTCGTGGGTCGGTTCCATCCTACGCCACATAGGTTGGATCGAGACGCGTTATACAAAGACACATGTGGAGGACTCGGCGTACAACACGAACCTAGCTATTAGAGTCGCGGAGGACTCTATCCCCACTGGTGATAACCCGACTATATATGATTTGTAACCCTAGGCCCCCAGTATGTTATAGAAGCTTGGGGGTTAGTTCGTCGATAGTATACACACACGCACAATGCCTGGTGTCAGGGATATTACTAGTAGGTATAAACCGGCCAGGAGGGTCCGGATTACACTGATAGGGTTGTATTATTACAAGCCCGGTAGAATATGTACAAGAGGTTACAGCCCATAAAGGTTTAGGGCCCATGTATAAGGACCACGGTCTGTAAACCGTCATACCATGTAACTTGGGATGTAAGATAGAAAGAGTAGAGACCGAGGCAGACACGTTTATGAGCCGGCCTCGGGACTCTGTAAACCGGACCGGGCGTCGCCTCCTATATAAAGGGACGATCCGGCGATGGTTCGAGAACAAGAAACAACAGGTCGAGACACAGGCAAGCGGATTCGCTCCCTGGTCATCAAAGCCCAAGCAATACCACACCAAACTAGACGTAGGCTTTTACCTTCATCGAAGGGGCCGAACTAGTATAAGACTCCCTGTGTCCTTCGTCCGCTTTAACCCCTTCAAGCTAACCCGAGTAATGGCCTCACACCTAAGTCCGCTAAACCGGACATCTGCCGTGCTAATTCCACGATAGTTGGCGCCCACCGTGGGGCTATAGCACGATGGTTTTGAGTTCTTGAAGGGCAGCTTTGAAGGGCTCAAGGGTTACGCAGTGGGCTGGATGACCAAGAGTCGTCACGGCCGGATCTACATCGACGACGCCGGCTGGGGCCCCGATGCCGATTCAATCGAATATGGGTATCGGGTCCCCTTTGGCGGCATCCACGTCTTCATCGGCAAGATCGGCGAACCGGGGCCTGAGCCGGACATCTTCCCCAACAGCGTCGAGCCAGCTCAACGTGCGAGATCGGCCCGGATTCAGCCCGCCATGAAGCATGTTTTTGTTGGAGCGGTGCATGGAGTACAAGCTGAGGATGGATCGGATTCTGGTGGTGAGACGGTTGTCTATTCCGATGATGAATCTTCATCCGGAGAGACAGAATCTTTGTATCTGTTGCGGGACGGCCGGTCCGAGGGTGTGTCCGATGGCGAGAGTATTCCGGACCCCTTTGATCCGCCAAACAGGGTTGCTGTTTTCATGGCCGGATCACAATCTACGCAGCAGCCCTCGACGACTGGGGCGATAACCTCAGAGGCAGCGGGAGCTAGAGTTGGAGACCTTCCCCCGTTGCCCTCTGACGTCCTATCCACCTTGGTCGGCACCTTGATGGCACTCGTACAAGCAGAAGTAGCCAAGGCCGACAAGGCGCATCATGATGCGGAGATCGCTCAGCTGAAGAGCCGGATTGAGCAGGCTAAGCTGGATCTGGATGCAGAGAAAGTCAGGATGGCTACAAGGCAGGCAGAGCTAGTTTTCCAAGCCTTCCGGCTCAGGCTGGATCAGAACGCTTCACAGGAGGTAATGTACAGAAGGCAACAAACTCGTCTACCGCCAGTTTATGAGGCAAGGAATCTCTTTGGCACACCAGGAGCGGGAGCCAGTAACCGCCCAGAGGTAAACCGGGGAGGAGCCCCGGGAACAGGCGCGTCGGTTCAGCTGCCAGCCACAGAAAGGAACCGCCAAGTTGTGCCCACACCGCACATACCGACCCCTCCCGGTCACTATTCTAACCCGTTGGATAACATTGTTGCCGCCGCTTCACGGCTGGCCGCTCTTCCCATTGAGGGGACGTCTCCCATAGCAATGGAGGCACGATGGGCTAAGGAGTTGCTGGACACAGCGTTAACACAGCAACATGTGTATTCTTATAGCCGGGAGAGGATTCATTCAACCCCCCATCCAAGCCGGAGTTACACGAGGCACCTGGATGAACCAGCTATATCTAGCAGCGCGCGGAGACAGCACCGGCAGAGGCAGGATAATCTGGCAGGAGCAGGAGCACACACCCAAGAGGCAGCGGACCAGGGTAGGCATACTGCCCGTGACGTCACCCGTTAAGCGACGCCGGTTCACCCCACCACCGCAGAAACGGGAGTCATGTCTAGTTCCTTTGGGGTACAGTGTCTCATCCCCGCTTTACGGAGCGTGAAATGACCCAAAGACTTCAAAGGCCCGCGCAAGGTACCCAACTACACGGCGGATCTAGCTCCGGAGGCATGGGTTGAAAGCTATGAGATGGCTATGGAGATGCTTGATGTGGACAAAGCTACGTGTGCTAAATACTTCACAATGATGCTTGAGGGCACGGCCCAGACATGGTTAAAGGGTTTACCACCTAACTCCATCGGATCATGGGGTGAGTTGCGTCGCTGGTTTATCAGTAACTTCAAAGACACGTGCAAACAGCCGATGTCTGTGGTTGACTTAGCAGCATATGTTCAAGGAGAGCAAGAGACCACAAGCAGTTGGGTGCGGCGAGTATCAGAAATACTGCACTCCTCCAATAGCATCAACCCCAGTACGGCGATAGTGACCTTGGAGAACAATTGCCGGTTCGAGTCCCTGAGGCTGAAGCTGGGACGGCTCAAGCGCGATTGCAACGACATGGGAACGCTCATGAGCGCTTTGGTAAAGTATGGGGACTCTGATAACACCAAGTATCCAGATGCAGACGGAGACAAATCCGGGAAGGCAAGCAAAAACGGTAAACCAGCGCAAGCCAATCCGGCAGGTACAGGTTACAATGGCAAGCGTAAAGCAGAGGGCGGCTCAGACTTTGTGGCCAATACCAACGTTCAAGACAACGGGCAGCGCCGTAAGGGTAGACCGCCCCCGCACAACGGGAGGCCACCCATCAATCTAGATCACCAGCTAAATGTGCCTTGCCCAAGACACGGTACAGAGGAAAACCCGGCTACGCATCTCTGGAAGGACTGCCGTATCATGTAGGAGGTTATGAAACAGACCAAGTATAACCACGGGCCCCCCGACGGCGGATCAGGTCCCGGCTTTCAGGGTCCGGGTTACCAGGGTAGCGGAGCCGGATCAGGATATCATGGCGGTAACAATAACCACAATGGCAACAATCAGCATCAACAAAACCAGCAGCATGGTCAGGGTGGATACAACAACCAAGGCAATCAACAGCGTCAGCAGCAACAGCAATCCGGATATCATAATAATCCGAAGGAGCTAATCAGTGGCCAATATCATGTCTTCACCACAAGTTTGTGAAACGGGGTCAAAAGGTTCTGAAGAGAGCGGTGCATGCTGTTGAACCGGCGATACCACGTTTTTTACGTTGGTCGGAGCAGCCCATTGTGTGGAGCAGAGAGGATCACCCGCCACGGGTTGATAATCCGGGTCAACTAGCCTTGGTGGTGGCTCCACAGGTGGGTGGCTATAAGTTCACGAAGGTGCTCATGGATGGAGGCAACAGCATCAATATCCTATACTATGAGACTTTTCGGCGTATGGGGTTGACAGATAAGAAGCTCCGGCAGTCCAACACAATTTTCCATGGAGTGGTGCCAGGTAAATCGACTTACCCAGTTGGAAAAGTCGATCTGGAAGTAACCTTTGGGGATGAGCAGGACTATAGATCAGAGACAGTGACCTTTGAGGTTGTAAAGATCAGGAGCCCATATCATGCTCTGTTTGGGAGGCCGGTTTACGCCAAGTTCATGGCTAGACCATGTTATGTTTATCTGCAGCTCAAGATGCCGGTTCACAAGGGAACCATCACGGTTCACGGGAGCCACAAGATCGCATTGGAATGCGAGGAAGGAGACGCAGCATATGTCGAGGTAGTTTGTGCTATGGAGGAGCTGAAGTTCTACAAAGACAATGTTGATCCGGCAGATATGTCCCCGTTGAAGAAGCCAACTACAGAGCATGATCCGGCATTAAAGTTTAAGTAGGCAGAGGAAACCAAGCAGGTTGATTTTATTCCAGGGGATTCGTCCAAGCAGTTTACCATCAGCGCTAACCTAAACCCCAAATAGGAAAGTGCGCTCATCGAGTTCATCTGTAAGAACCGGTATATCTTTGCATGGAAGCCTTCTGACATGTCAGGTATACCGAGGGAACTCGCTGAGCACAGTCTTAATATTGATCCGAAGTTCAAACCGGTCAAGCAGTATTTGCGCCGCTTCAATGAGGAGAGGCACAAGGCTATAGGTGAAGAAGTGGCTAGGCTCTTGGCCGTGGGTTTCATAGTTGAAATGTTTCATCCAGAGTGATTGGACAATCCGGTACTGGTGCTCAAGAAAAACGAAACTTGGAGGATGTGTGTTGATTACACAATCTTGAACAAGGCTTGTCCGACTGATCCTTTTGCTCTCCCTCGTATTGATCAGATTATCGATGCTACGGCAGGATGTGAACGGCTAAGTTTTTTGGATGCATATTCAGGTTATCATCAGATCAAGAAGGCATTTAAGGACCAGGAGAAGACAGCTTTCATAACTCCCTTTGGAGCCTTCTGCTATGTATCCATGCCTTTTGGGCTCAAGAGTGCCCAAGCAACATATCAGCGTTGTGTGCAGAACTGCTTCAAAGGGCAGATTGGAAGAAATGTCCATGCCTATGTTGATGACATTGTGGTGAAATCCAGGAAGGAGGAGACACTGATAGAGGACTTAAAAGAAACCTTTCACAATCTCCGGGCTTACAAAATGATGCTCAATCCGGAGAAGTGTGTTTTCGGTGTTCTAGCAGGCAAACTCCTTGGATTCTTAGTATCAAACAGAGGAATTGAGGCTAATCCGGAGAAGATCAAGGCGATCACATCCTTGGCTAAACCGGCTTGTATCAATGATGTCCAGTGCGTGGCAGGCCGTATTGCAACATTGAACCGGTTCATCGGCCGTTTAGGGGAAAAGGCGATCCCGCTTTACCAGATGATGAAGAAGACGGACCGCTTTGTCTGGAGTGATGCTGCAAACGTTGCATTTGAGGATCTGAAGCGGCAATTGGCAGAACCACCAGTCCTTGCTGTCCCGGTTGACAAGGAACCGATGTTGTTATACGTGGCCCCCAATGCCCGTGCAGTTAGCGTGGCCATTGTGGTGGAGCGCAAGGAAGCAGGCAAGGAATATCCGGTCCAACGTCCGGTTTACTACATCAGTGAGGTCCTCATTGAGTCAAAGCAAAGATATCCACATTGGCAGAAGTTAGTGTATGGTGTGTTCATGGCAAACCGGAAGTTGAAGCACTATTTCCAGGGCCACCCAATCACTGTTGTCAGATCGGCTCCGTTGGGGGATATAATCCAGAATAGAGAAGCCACTGGCAGAGTGGCGAAGTGGGCTATCGAGCTTAGCCCACACGGATTAAAATATGTGCCCTGTACGGCTATAAAATCCCAAGCACTGGTGGATTTCATCAATGATTGGACGGAGTTGCAAGCACCTGAGGAGAAGCCGGATCATACGTACTGGACTATTCACTTTGACGGTTCAAGGCAATTGGAGGGCTCGGGGGCTGGAGCCGTGTTAACTTCCCCACGAGGTGATAAGTTCTGTTACGTCCTTCGATTAATGTTCCCTTGTACTAACAATGCTGCTGAGTATAAAGCTCTCCTCCATGGTTTGCGGATGGCCAAGGAGATGAACTTGAGCCGGGTTAAGTATTTTGGTGACTCAGATCTGGTGGCACAACAAGTATCCGGTAAGTGGGACTCTAAGGACCCGCTCATGGCGGCTTATCGGCGAGAGGTAGATGCAATAGCAGGATGCTTCAAGGGTTATCAGGTGGACCACATAGACCAGCGGAAAAATGAAGCGACCGATGCATTGAGCCGACTGGGCTCTCAGCGTAAACCGGTTCCACCTAATACCTTCCTAGATGAATTGCATAGTCCGTTAGTACAGATACCTTCAGAGGAGGATTTAGCTGTTCTTGATCCGGAAGCACAGCTAGTTGCAGCACTCCATGTTATTCCGGATTGGACACTCCCTTACTTGGCGTACCTAAGCCTAGGTGAGTTGCCAGAGGATGAAATTGAGGCCCGGCAGATAAACCGGGGGTCTAAGTCTATGACTATCGTCAATGGAGAACTTCATCACCGCAGTGTTTCTGGGGCATTTCAGCAGTGCATATCATCAGAGGAAGGTTGTGATATTCTTCGAGAGATTCATGAAGGAGATTGTGGCCATCACGCCGGTTCAAAGTCCTTGGTAGCTAAAGCTTTTTGTCATGGGTTCTACTGGTTAACGGCTCACGCCGATGCAGAGGACTTGGTCAGAAAATGTGACGCTTGCCAGAAATTTGCATGGCGCGCTCATGTCCCGGCGCAGGAGCTACGGATGATTCCAATTACTTTGCCATTTGCGACTTGGGGGCTTGACATGGTTGGACCCTTTAAAAGATCCCAAGAACAGAAAACCCACCTGTTAGTAGCAGTGGACAAATTTACAAAGTGGGTTGAAGCGGAGCCTGTCAGTAAGTGTGATGCGGCAACAGCGGTTAAGTTCATCAAAAAAGTAGTTTTCCGGTTTGGCTTTCCACACAGCATTATAACTGATAATGGCACCAACCTATCTAAAGGAGAGATGGAAGAGTTCTGTCAAAGGGAGCATATTCGCCTTGATGCATCATCAGTAGCTCACCCTCAGTCCAATGGCCAAGCCGAGAGAGCCAACCAAGAGATCCTGAGAGGCATCAAGCCCCGGCTTATGGTTCCTTTGCAAAGAACGCCGGGTGGCTGGGTAGAGGAGTTGCCTTCTGTCTTATGGAGCATCAACACTACGCCTAACAGATCTACAGGATATACGCCTTTCTTCATGGTGTATGGTGCTGAAGCGGTCCTCCCTAGTGACATTCGGCACGACTCACCACGGGTGGCAGCTTACATTGAAGCGGATAATGAGCAAGCAAGGCAAGACAGCTTGGACCGGCTGGATGAGGAACGGGACACGGTAGCAGCGCGATCGGCGATTTATCAACAAGACCTACGCCGGTACCACAGCCGCCGGGTTAAGACCAGAACGTTCCAGGAGGGAGATCTGGTGCTCCGACTTATCCAAGACCAGACAGATATGCACAAGCTATCCCCACCTTGGGAAGGACCCTTTGTGGTCAGCAAAAATCTGCACAACGGATCATACTACCTTGTCGACGTTCGAGAACATAAGGACTCACGTACAGCAGAGGAGGAGACGAAGCGGCCGTGGAACATCGCTCTTCTGCGGCCTTATTACACTTGAGCCGTTGGCTCCGCTTTATGTACAATGTATATATTATAATTAATACAATAAACTAGCACCCACGGAACATCGGGGAATCAACCATCTTCTTCGCAAAAGAGTATCACATGGGGGCTTCGACAAGAAGCTTACCATGGCCTCTTAAACCGGCGCCCCTGATAGCATCAAGGAATCAGCCGTGTCTGTTATACACAAGAGTATCACATGGGGGCTTCGAAAGAAGCTTACCATGGCCTCTTAAACCAGCGCCCCTGATAACATCAAGGAATCAGCTGTGTTCTCCAAAGGAGTATCACATGGGATTTTTCTATGGAAGCTCACCATGGCCTCCTAAACCGGCGCCCTTGATGCATCAAGGAATCAGCCGTGTTTTTCAAAGGAGTATCACATGGGAGTCTTCTACGGAAGCTCACCATGGCCTCCTAAACCAGCGCCCTTGATGCATCAAGGAATCAGCCATGTTTTTCAAAGGAATATCACATGGGAGTCTTCTACGGAAGCTCACCATGGCCTCCTAAACCGGCGCCCTTGATGCATCAAGGAATCGGCCGTGTTTTTCAAAGGAGTCTCACATGGGAGTCTTCTACGGAAGCTCACCATGGCCTCCTAAACCGACGCCCTTGATGCATCAAGGAATCAGCCGCGTCTTTCAAAGGAGTATCACATGGGAGTCTTCTACGGAAGCTCACCATGGCCTCCTAAACCGGCGCCCTTGATGCATCAAGGAATCAGCCGTGTTATTCAAAGGAGTATCACATGGGAGCTTTCTACGGAAGCTCACCATGGCCTCCTAAACTGGTGCCCTTGATGCATCAAGAAATCAGCCATTGACAATCATCGAGTTGATCACCTAAAGACAAGATTCTTACGAGATTTTGAAACATTGGGTGGCTTGTCATCGATAAAAAGCTACGAATTTGGAGCTTGGCAGCTCATAAAAAGCTTCGAATTTGGAGCCTCGCAGCTCATAAAAAGCCTCGAATTTGGAGCCTGGCAGCTCGTAAAAAGCCTTGACTACATGGTTTATTTGCCCAAAAAGCCTTATTTCTATTTTTTATAATTTTACGAATTTTGGTCGTTATGATCATTGGATTTTTAACCAAGTCCATTGATGCGAGACTGGACAACTACAAGGTTGACCATATATCTGCAAGGTTGAAAGTCTGGGTCATGAACACCAGCGAGAGTTAAACCGGCGTTCATCATAACCCGGATCGGCCATCAGGTTAAGCTGAATAAGAGAGCCAAGGGCTTCATCAGCGCCTGCGCTATCAATTATTTCTACCGGGTTAAGCTTTGATCATGAAGGCACAGGTAATATAACAGGATCATGCATTGCAAATAGAAGATTAAATTGAGAGATGCCAAATCAAATAAGTGCCATAAACAGTGGGATAAAGGAAGTATGTCAACTATCCTATTACAAGGCACTTGCAGGCCCGAATGGATCAAAAGTTTCTCGCAAAGTATTCAGCAACTACAAGTTAAACCGGACGGTTTACGAATCCTCCTCACGCTGCGAAGACTGAGGGTCAACTTGTTCCGGGTCTTCATCAACTTTAGACAATGGTTGGAAACCAGGAGCGCACCAGTCAATCTTGGAGAGGGCACGGAAGTATACTTCTTCATTGATAAGATCTGAAGGGTCAATATCTGGAGCGAAAGTGTGGTTACGAACTGGCGGGATCAGATTCTTAGTGCCGTAAACCGGCCGCTCCACCCACGAATTTTCTAGATCATAGGCCGGATGATACCTTGTCAAATCTGCTTCATCGGCAAGCTTGCTGGCGAGTGGGCGCATATCCTTAGTCAGAGCACGGAGTTCTTCAGCAGAGAAGGCTGACCCGTCCTCTTTATTGCTGGGATAGCCATTCATGGCTTCAGCCGGGTCAAAATCAGGGACCCACGCCTTGGCCCGGGTCAGCGCCATAAGAGAGCCAGCCCGCGCAGCAGACTTCTTCACCTCAACCAGACGCACAGGTAGGACAGATAGCTTCTCCAGGGTCGCTTGGATGGTAGTTGGCGTCGGGTTATTGTGAGACATGGCACTGATAGCCCTTTGAGCGCCAGAGTAGAGCTGCTCCACCAGGGTATAAGCGGCCTTGAGCTTCTTCCGGACATCGTCTCCAAGATGAGTTATGCGCCTCCCTATATACAAAGGCGAGTTAAACCGGGGCCGAACAAAGATTGCAAGGATGTAAAACATACACAAACAGGTACTCACCGAAGGTAGCAGAAGTCATGAGCTCTATTTGCTGTTTCAACCCGGATAGCTCCTGCGTAACCGGATTGAGAGCGGCTTCGGCATCCTTTGCTCTTTTTTCAAGAGCGTCCCGCTGCACCTCCCATGTGGACCGCTCCGCTTCAAAATCTTTCTTCAATTTTTCCATATTAGTCAAAGCAAGGATAAGTTCTTCCTTAGCTTTGGCTGAAGCAGTCTCATGGAAGGCCAAGCTATTCCGGAGCTCAGTTGCCTCCGAAGCCCTCCGGGTCAAGTCAGCCTGCAAGGAAGTCAAACGGATTAGAAGGACAGATCAATCAAGTCTCAAGCACATAACAAGTTATGCACTCGACACTTGGGGGCTAATGTACATTTGAAGTAAAGAAAGCAAAGTTTTCAGACAAAGTCCCAAGCACATAAACAAGTTATGCCCTTGGCACTTGGGGGCTACTATGGTATAAAGGTATGACTGCAAAGTACAAAGCAGAAACAGAAAGCAAAAACAAATAAAAGTCACCTCATATTTGTCCTTCATCATGTTAACTAAGCTGGCTTCATAGTTGCGGCTGGTGAAGAGCCGGTTCAAAAATCTGGAATGAAGTTCCTGGGCGCTCAGTTGAGCATAGCTTGATAGGTCTGTGCTCCACTTGCCTTTTTCTTGTTGAAAATTTTCTTCCTTGGCAGTATGCTTTGCCAAGGTGACAGGCTCTGTGGGAGTAGTGAAACCTAACCCGGTTATCTCGACATCTGTTGTCGAGGCAGCAGTTGGTTGGAGAGGATCAGCAGTATGCACCGGGCTAACAGGAGCTGGGCTAGCCTGGGGAGGACTAACCCGGATAGGGCTCGCCAGTTTAGCCGTGTTCTCCATGTCATTACCTCCCGGCGCAGCCACATCTTCATGGTCCATAGGGGCAGGATCATCAAACTGAATGTCAACGTTGTCCTCTGGAGGGATAGCCACCTCAGGATCCTGGGCCGGTTTAGCGGTGGTGGTTTCAGCAGCCAGTTTATTTGCTTTGGCCTTTTTACTAGGCTTGGGCATTCTGATAAAGGGTCAGAGCAGTCGTAAGAATCACAAAGTTAACACAGGAAGATAAACCCGATGTTTGAAAGAAGGACTTACCCAGGAACGGTTTTCAGCACTGGGACCTGCGTAGCGGTCGACTCGCCGGAAGACGACAGAGGAGCCTCCTGATAGTTGGGATCATATGGTTTAAGTGGTTTGCGTATAAGGCCTGCTTTTGGATGAAGGAGGGTTGGAGTAAGTAAAACCTCGGAGCGACGCCTGCGAGCTGGTGTAAGGGGTATTCCAGACGACTCAACCACATGGCCGCTATGGCGTGTGGTCCGGCGAGCTTCGTGCTACTGTTTCTTCAAAAGAAAGTTGGGATCCAATTGAGCATAAGGATGAGAAAATGGATATTTCCGGGATACCCGGCGGATCTTGGGTGGCAAAGGTTGTGAATCAGATGAGATAGAAATTACCTCAACTCCCCCCGCTTTACTTCCTTCCGCTAGATCCTGCGAAAAGGCATTGTTAACATAAATTCAGATAAAGGGAGATCAAAGGACATAAGGGTTAATTGGTACATCAGAATCCAGATCATCCTCTTCAGGATGTGAACCGGAGGCGGCAACAACTTTCTTCTTCTTGACAGCATAGGTTTTCTAACTTGATTGCTTGGCCGGTTTATCTTGTGATTTCCTTTTCCAGAAAGGATCGTTGGCTTGTGCAAAGGAATAATAACAAGTTGAAGACAACTGATATAAACAGATTAAGACGAAAAGAATAGGGTCGGCAGAACCTTACCGCTGGCGGTTCGTTGGTTACACAAAATGGAGCTAAACCGGTCCGGCTGCAATCCTCCAGAGGGATGTTCAACATTTTCTTCGCAGACTCAGTAACCTCATTATCAGGAAGTACTATTTTGGTTGGGCGTTGAGGATCTTCCGGTTTGCCGGTGTATTCGCACATCAAACTAGAGCGCCGGCTTAGTGGAAGGATGCTCCAGGAAAGCCAGCAGCGAACGAAGTCAACGCCGGTTAAACCGTTCGCCATGAAAGCCCTGAGCTTGGAAAGCTGAGGGGCAAATCGAGCCCGGTCTTGGGCGCTCAGACGTTGTCGCAAGGAATGGGTTGTTGCCAGGAGATAGGTGCGGTAACCTGGCAGCGGATTCTCTCCTTCAGGTGAAGTATCCTTACAATAGAACCAAGTCTGGTTCCAGTCTTTGGGGTGGCTGTGAAGAGCGGCGTGGGGGAAGCTCACATCTTTTCTCTTTTGGATGCTGACACCACCCAGCTCCTGATGAGGCCCATCAGTAAACTCCATCCGCCGGTTCAGGTGGAAGAAATCCTGGAACAGATCCACTGATGGCTCTTCTTGAAGGTATGCCTTCGAGAAAACTTGGAAGTTACAGATGTTTGATACAGAATTCGGGCCTACGTCTTGTGGGTGGAGTTGAAAAGCGGCTAACACATCCCGGAAGAACTTTGAACCGGGAGGACTGAAACCCCGGGCCAGATGATCAAAGAAAACAATAATCTCTCCTTCTTGGGGAGTAGGAGGACATTCCTTTCCGGGGGCCCGCCAGTGCAGAACCTCTCTTGGACCCAGAAGGCCGATTGAAGCGGCATTTGTTAGGTCGTCCTCAGTGATGCGGGAAGGAACCCAATTGCAAGCAACAAATTGTTTGGCCATCGTTTCTGATGAGGGAGTGCTGAAAAATACACTGCAAGACCCGGTTTATGACTAGCAAAACAAACCGGCAATTTTGGGGAGGATATTGACCTAATTGACGGTTTAAGCAGGGGGCTAATGTCACCCCCTAATCCGGATCAGGCATGCACAAGACAACCGCCGGTTTATGGTAATAAAAAGAAGAAGGTTAAACGATCAATAATGGGACACAGGCTTAAATCTAAACCGTCAAGGAAAGCATATGAAGCGCGAGTTATCACTAAACCGGCGGAATAAGTTACAGATCTAAAAATACGGAAAACAATTTTCACATGAAGCAGAGGTAAAAATGGATCTAAGGCGCAGGAAGAAAGACAGAATAATGGAAGTTATATTCAGCAAAGGCCGCGGACGTTCGCTATAGGTTCAATCTAAACTAATAGTGCTGGAGAAGCTAAAAGTATAATGGTGGAACGGAAGCGCACGGATGAGGATCAAGCCTAACGAGCTTATATCTACAGCTAAGATCAATCTATGGCGATGAACTACAAGAACGAGGGTTCATAGGCGAGCTACAGAAGAAAACCTAAAACTGAGATCTATGGGGAGAATATAGCGTACCCGAAGGAACAAAGGACGGCGGCGAGTTCTCTGGTCACGTTCAGGTTGATGCAGCGGCCGGACTTGCTCGCGACGGCGAGCTCGACGGACGGTGGTGGAAGCTCGGGTGCTAGAGAAAGAGGAAGAAGAAGAGCAGACGGGGAAAAGAGGCACGCTTCGGCGGTATTTATAAGCCGAAGAGGTAAAAACGGTAAGCGCAGGAATCAAGGAGGCCAGAAATCGGATAAAGATTGAGTTGTCGCCTCGATCTTCGGTACGGCAATAAAGGTAACAAACAGATGCGGGCATTAAATGCGGAGATGATGTCATGACGGATTGAGACAATTCCAGGAGATGACGGCATGGCCGGTTTATGAAGCAAATAAGTTGCAGAAAGGAAATTTGTACAAGACTTGGAAGACTGACATGAACAAGTTCAAATCAATCTGGGGCCTAATGTCAGGGATATTACTAGCAGGTATAAACCGGCCAGGAGGGTCCGGATTACACTGATAGGGTTGTATTATTACAAGCCCAGTAGAATATTTACAAGAGGTTACATCCCATAAAGGTTTAGGGCCCATGTATAAGGCCCACGGTTTGTAAACCGTTGTACCATGTAACTTGGGATGTAAGATAGAAAGACTAGAGACCGAGGCGGACACGTTTATGAGCCGGCCTCGGGACTCTATAAACCAGACCGGGCGTCGCCTCTATATAAAGGGACGACCCGGCGACGGTTCGAGAACTAGAAACAACAGCTCGAGACACAGGCAAGCGGATTCGCTCCCTGGTCATCGAAGCCCAAGCAATACCACACCAAACTAGACGTAGGCTTTTACCTTCATCGAAGGGGCCGAACTAGTATAAAACTCCCTGTGTCCTTCGTCCGCTTTAACCCCTTCAAGCTAACCCGAGCGATGGCCTCACACCTAAGTCCACTAAACCGGACATCTGACGTGCTAATTCCACGACACCTGGTATTCACGTGTACTTTGTACACACCCCTATCATTAATATACAGCACCAGGAGTAGGCTTTTTCCTCAACTGCAAGGGTCCGGACTAGGGTAAAACTTTGCCTCGTATTACCATCTAGCC
Source organism: Secale cereale (assembly GCA_902687465.1). NCBI lineage: Eukaryota > Viridiplantae > Streptophyta > Magnoliopsida > Poales > Poaceae > Secale > Secale cereale. The sequence goes on from LR738711.1 coordinate 196,778,933, forward strand.
TAACAGTCGGGGATATCCTACCGAATAATATGATGGAATCACATCTGCCAACTACTAAGAGAGAGGTGTGTATGGGGGGGCAATGTGTGCGAGAGAGGGCTAAAGATAATGTGCGTGCGGGAGACACGTAGGCACATATATGTGCGTATAGAGGGCTAGTAGAGACAGTGCGTGTGTATATATGCATGTGAGAGAAATAGTATTTTCCAACTGAGATTAGTGAAAAGAGTGGTACATAGTAGTCAGAAAGAGAGAGAGAGAGATAAAGAGAGAGCATGGTCGTGAGACTCCTCGACACCCGAGAGAGATTGTGAGCATGTGTGAAAGAGAAATGCCGATGCATATAAAGTGTGGGCACTTATGCGGTAGATAGAGAGATATATAGCACGTTTGTGAGAATGGGCTGATTCATAGTGCATCTACGTGTAAAATATGGTTCTATGAATTAAATTACAATATAAAGGGCATTATTATTTTTGGATGAGATCATGAATTTTGCAAATTGCGTATGGACGAAAATCGGTCTATCAGACACCCATACTCTATTGAGTTCTAGCATGTGCATGCGTTTATTTCATATTATCGATCCATAGAGTGAGAGCGGTTTGAAATACAGGCAATGGATGCTTTTGCAATTCATATATAAACATTAATTAATGCACTCCATGTTGTTAGTGTGAAGCACTTTATACATTTGTCATTTGCATGGATACATTCCAAATTGCTAGCTACGAAATAGAATACATGTCGAATTCAACATAAAGGGGGTTTTGAAGATTCGAATTCATAGGAAGTGCATTCAACTATTTGAACCCGAGATAATGGCATTTGTAAATCAGATGTAAAAGGGGGCATCAATCTTTGTTGTGCGTTTGAACATGCTATATATATTCATACGCATGTCTAACTTTTTTTTGCAACCAAGGAGATTATATCTAGAACCATGCATGAACTGAGGTAAGTTGCATATTTTTTAATATATACTCGTGTACAATGTATATTCAAATGTACCACCTCCATTCCAAAATAATCATAGCTTTAAGATTTTCAAGAGTAAAGATTTGTGAAGTTTGACAAATCCTGAATGTTCAATTCAAAGAACCGAAAACGTTAATGCTTCTGCTCCCAAATATTGAACGAAGAGCCAAATAGGCCTCTGGTCACCCGAAACTGCGCGAGACTAATGTTTGGCAGTAGGAAATTATTGTCCTGACTCTGGCCCATGTAGCCTATCGGCCCAATGTCTAAAGGTCTAAACCGGGGTAGGTTTATAACTTCACCAAAACGCCAGTCTCAACCGCCTCCGAGAAGCATTCATGCGCCGTGGGCGCCTAAAAACCCATGCGCTCGGCCGAAATCTATCCCGCCCACATTTGGGACACCTGAGATTACTGTCCTACCCCCAACCCGCAATATGTCCGAAATTTTAGATGGGGGCAAAGTTTGTAACTTTCCCCAAATTTCAAACAGGCGCATCCCATACCGAAACATTGTTCCCCCTCAGTTCCCCGCCTCCCTCCGTTTCCTCATTCATACTTCGTGGGCGCCAAAATGCCCTCTCCACCAGGCGCGAAACCCCAGCCTCCTTCGTCCTCCACCCCATAGCGCCCAACCCACCGCCGCCCAACTCCATCATGCCGGAGCCGGTACCCCAACATTGTCATCCAACGCAACCGCAACCGCAACGCCCTCAAGGACTTAGCAACTGAAGCAGAGGTAGAGCTGCCTCCACGACGCCGATGCCGACATGCGCCGTACCAGAACCACTCCGACCATGCCATCATGCGCCTCAGTGCTGCCGCTCCACTATCGCAATTGTCCACCACACCGGAGTTGTTCCCGCTACGCCGTCGTTTGCCGCCTCGGATCTGCTTCCCCGCCACCGAGAGACGGCCACCGCACCACACTCAACAACTTGGCCATGGGTTCGTCCAAGGCTGCACCATCCTCCATAACTTCTCGTTTCCAGCGAACCACAAGAAGATCGTTGGAAAAACAGAAGGAGGACACAGCACTGCCAGCAGAAAGAGGTACTCCTCTTCCCTTATTTGTGCAAACCTTACGTCTCTGCTCACACCGTATTCATTCCACGAAAGAAACTAGTTAAGCGCTTCTTGCTGCATCTTCTTCGTGATACTAAATGCACAAGGTTTCCTCCCTTTACTATTTCACCTTTGCTAGAGGTCAGTAGCCCGCATGGATTTCAATTCAGGGTCAGTTGAACCGCAATTAAAAGAAGCAGCACCCGCTTAGGCGCGCGGAGTACCTAGTCCGCCTGTTCGTCGGGGAATCAATGCATCGGTGTCTATCATAGGGGTGTGGGGCGCAGGAGCTGCTTGCGCCTGATCTGGTGGTCGGCGGGGCTTGAATGGATTGCCAGGGGGTTCCAAGCACGGTGGTGCGGTGAGGTCGGGGGGAGGGCCCAGGCAGGGGACTGGGCCGGTGGTCGCTGCCGTTTCGAGGAAGATCGTCAACACTGACTGGCTGGAGGTAGATGAAGGCGATCTGCCCGTTCTTTTTCCGTCCGGCGGTGCAGAAAAAATGGACTGACCTATTTGTTTTCAGTCAAATGTTATTTTCATAGAATCATGCAGTAATTGAGTGTGCCATGCATGTTGTAGAGCTATCATATGTCTCCCGTCATTTATTTCTCACCGACCTACTATCTGCTACCTTTACACTGTACTAATTGTGCACACACTTCACCCATACTCACACTATTGTTTTTTTATGCATGGGTATTTCAGACTCTGACGCAGTGTTGATGAATGCTGAAAAGAAAAGACAGAAGTCGCTCCAGTGTAATTCGAAGATAAGCACTAAGCGTTTCTGTCGTGGAATTAGCACGGCTGATGTCCGGTTTAACGGACTTAATGATGGAACCATCGCACGGGTTAGCTTGAAGGGGTTCATAGCACACAAAGGACACAGAGAGTTTATACTAGGTCGGCCCCTTCGATGAAGGTAAAAGCCTACGTCTAGTTGGTTTGGTATTGCTTGGGCATCGGTTTACAGGGAGCGGATCGCTTGCCTGTAGTCTCGACGGGTTGATTCTTGCTTGTCCCTGAACCGTCGCCGGGTCGTCCCTTTATATAGAGAGGCGACGCCCAATCCGGTTTACAGAGTCCCGAGGCCGGCTCATACTTGTGTCCGCCTCGGTCTCTGTTCTTTCTTCCTTATTCCTCAAGTTACATCATCAGGCGGTTTACAAATCGTAACTCTATACATGGGCCCTAAGATCTCATGGGCCGTAGCTTATTACTAAATATTACAACATATTATAGTAATCCGGTTTATACTAGCCGGTTCATACCTGCTAGTAATATCCCTGACATTAGGCCCCAGAATGATTTGAACTTGTTCACATCAATCTCCCTTGTCTTTTATAATTTTCTTCTGTGTCTTCTCATTTTTTGGTAACCGGCCCTGACGTCATCCTTGAAAATCACGGAACCTGATCGTGACATCATTTCCGCATTTAATGCCGTGAGCTGTACTGTAGCTTTGTTTAATGGTTATCCCGAAGATCGAGGCGTCAAAAGGATCTTTATCCGATCTTTGCTCCCTCGAATCCCGCACCTGTCGCTTCGTATCTGACCTCCCCTTATAAATACCGCCGTCCTCATTCGTTTATCTTCTTCTCGCATCTTCTTCCTCTGTCCATCGCCCGAGCTTCAAGACGCCATTGACGCCCGAGCTCGAACCGCCGTCGTCGACCGCCGAGTCCGAGACTTCACTGGCCGCTGCATCAACCTGACTTTTGACCAGAAAACCTCCGCCGCTGATCCCTGCTGTTCCAAGGTACATCTTTCTTCCTCATTGTAGATCCGTATCTTCTAGGGTTCTTGCTCATGCCTCCGCCATTAGAGCCTCGATCATAACCTCGTCATGTTCGCAGAAGTCTTGACCTTTACGTTCTGCCCTTAGATCATACTGCTTCCATGCTTTAGATCTCGTCATTTTCATAACCTGTAGATTCATCCGCTCCGTATATCACCCTTGTAGTTCTTCCCGTATGTCCTTGTATTTATTTTCCTTTTTCTTACATGCTCAGATCTGTTCTGCCTTTAGCTGTTTGCAAAAACCTGTTTCTTCTCCTTTGTAGATCTATTAGGTATACTCCGGTTTATACTGTCATACCCTGTTCCATGAAAAAATTTAAAATTGAACGTGACGGTTTAGCTGTTCCTCTTTTGCTGTCATGAACCGGCAGTAACATGGCTCCTTGTTATTGCCGGGTTAACCATATCATTAGTCCCTTGTCTAAACCGTTGCGTAATCTTCGTAGATATCTTCCGGTTTATACTGATGTACCCGCATAATCCGTTTTTGCACTTTATCTTTTCAGCACTCTGTCGGGGAAACTGGTAGCCCACGAACACCTATGGGACCGGAGCCCCTTCTACGGTACGGCAAGGGTGCGAAGGGAGCACGAAGAGCGGATCGAGGGGCACACGCGGGCAGTTTACCCAGGTTCGGGCCGCACGGATGCGTAAAACCCTACTCCTGCCTTGGTTGTATTGAGTTCGTGAGCTCGGGAGCTTGAAGATCTACAGTACCAGCTATACTGAGCGTAGGAGTGATCGAGTTTCTCCAGTCGAACCTCCTCTACGTTGTGCATGGGCCTCCTTTTATAGCTCAAAGGGGTCACTGACAGGTGCCAACGTAGAGGAGGGTAAAAATGTAAAACTGGTGGTGGTTGTAACAGTGCATGAACAGTGTATGAACAGTGGTCTTCACCTAACTCTGACGGTGGGGGACAACGGCATTGAATGCCCGTTGCCGTCGCCCCAAAAGCGTCCGTCCATGCGTCTCCGTTCGCCACGGCGATAGCCTCGTCACCACGGCTCGCCACCGTGTACCCCAGGCTGCATAGCCATCTGCCACGTGCCCCTGGAAGGGCCCCAGGGTGACGCGTGGCCAGATGAGCTGGAGTGCAGGCACACAGCGTAAGCTTCCCCCGGCAAGCACCTTGCCGGTGTCGCAATCTTGCCGGGCCCGGAAGCTTGTCGCTCTTCGGGTCCTGCCGGGGCGCATGATGCGCCACGATATACCTTCTTGAGGTGCTGTTCTTTGGCCTTCCTGGCAAGCTCCTCTTGCCAGGGTCTTGTGCTGGAATGATAACCTTGAGCCTGGTGCGGCCTTCCCGACAAGCTCCTCTTGCCGGGGTCTTGTCTCTTAACTTGAATACTTTGTTCTTGAATGGCTTAAAGGGGTCTAGAGTGGGCTTTGGCGGGCGCGTGGTGAGCCAGACCACGGGACGCTGCTACTGCCCATGCACTAGTCGGGATACTAAGGTACCCCTACTTTAGTACACCGACAGGAGCCCCCGGGCCTGGGCCACACACGGTGCCGAGCACTGTTGGGCCAGGCCCAGAACAGTGCACGGGCACACGCGGCCCACGGCGCGCCGTTTCCCACTCCAGATTCGCCGCATCCCTCCCTAAAGGCACGCGTCGATTGCGGCGTCGTGGGAGAGATCATGCCTGTTTCTTTAATGGGGAAATGCGGAACGTCCCCCACTTCCCCCTTAAAAGCAGAGGAAGCAGGGGCAGTTTCCCCCATTGCTTTCATTGTGTCTTGAATCTCCAGAAACCCCCGCCGCTCCCTGCCTCTGCCCTTCCTCCGCCGTCTTCACCACCCGCAACGCCGTCGACCTCCCTCGCCGTCCCCGCCATGGCCCCGAAGAGCGACAAGGCGAAGAGCGACAAGGCGAAGAGCGACCAGGCGAAGAAGGAGAAGTCCGACAAGGCGGCGAAGCTGGCAGCCATGCGGAGAAGGATGGTGGTCTTCCTGTCGAGGCTCGGCGCGAGGGAGCTACGGGACAAGTACTAGTTGTTCTGGGCGAGGGAGACGAAGGCTCACCCGCGCACCAGAGTCCTCCCCGCCGCAGCCGTCGACCTGTACCCGGGAGGTTACCACTACTTCGCTTCGTTTTTCCATTGCGGCCTGTGTCCTCCGTATTCAGAGTTCTTCTGCGATGTGATGAACACATACAGATTCCACCTCTTAGATTTCACCCCGAACACCGTCCTCACTTTGGCCGTTTTCGCACATCTGTGCGAAAACTACGTCGGGGTCCACCCAAATGTAGCTCTCTTCCGCCACTTCTTCACGCCTAGAGTAGAGTCCGGATCTCCACTCTCCGGCGGCATCTCCTGGATCTTCAGGCTCGGCAAGAAGGAGGCATACTTGATTGGGGAGCTCCACGGCAAGTGGGAGGAGTGGAAGGCTGACTAGTGCTGGGTCATGGAAGATGAGCCCGAGCGGTTCACCTTGCCGCGCCAGACTGCAATAGTGCGCGGCAAGGATTGGAGCGACTTGGCCCCGGAGGACGACAAGCTGCAGATTGCCCTTACTAGGATCCTTCGTCTCCGGGCCGCCAATCTTACTGTAGGTGAAGTCGGGGCCGATTTCCTCCGCCGCCGCATTGCCCCTCTGCAGGAAAGGAAGAGGCCTGCCTGGGAGTTCGGCAACGCGGCAGACCGCATGAGGCTGCGCCCCGGGTTGAATTACAACTTCACTGTCTTGGAACTCAAGGGGATGGTCCGGGAGCTGTTCAAACACGATCCCAAGCACAAGGAGTGGTTCACCCCGTCCCGGGGAGTAGTTCCGTTGTGCAACAACACTGCTCTTAGTGCCATCCGCGCGGCAATGCCTGAGTGTGACTCCCACGGAGTTGTCCCCACTTGGCTAATGCCCTGAGAGGAGACCGTGTAGGCCTTCTTCGACAGCTTGGTCGAATGGCCACGCAACCCCGAGGAGAAAAAGGGCCTCACCCGAGCGACCACCGAGCGGGATGTGGCATATATAGACGACAGGATGGAGGAGGCCGCCGCAGCGGCGGCCGCGGGGGAATTTGGGTACACCGTGGACGAAGCGGAAGCAGCGGACGTGGTGAGTCAGGCTGAGGAGGAGGAAATCCTCAAGCTGTTGAAGATTGCGCCCGAGGAGTTTGCCGGGGAGCCTGCCAGGGATCCTGCTGGGATGAGCGAGGCCGCCGGGCAAGGCACTGAGTCCAGTGAGCCCGCCGAAGAGGATGCCGAATCTGGCGATTCTGACGAAGACTCCGGCGGGTCTCTGAACCTCGACGACGCCTCCTCATCCTCAGAAAACTCTCCGCCACCACCAAGTCCTCCTCTGCCGCAAAAGAAGCGCCTCCGCAAGACCGCTGAGACGGCGAGGCCACAGGCGCCCCGACAACAGCCGAAGCGTCGTGCGACGCGCGCCACCACGACGAGCAAGGTCGTCAAGGAGGCGTCCCGTGTCCCAGCGACATGTGGAGGGGGATCTTCCCGTAGCGGTTCTGGTGTTCCTTCCGCCCCTCGGTCCTCGGGGACGACCGGGGCGGGGTCTTCACAACCCACAGCTCCGGAGCCCGCCAAGCGCCCGAGGGAGCCTTCTCCTCCAGCTCCTCGCGCTGGAGCGCGCGAGGCGAAGTTCGACTTCTCCGCCCTCAGCTCTGATGAAGAGGAGGAAGAGTAAGTACTTGCAATTTCTATTTCCTTTGATTTTTGTTGCTTCTGTCTTGATTGCTCTTGCTTGGTTTTGATCTTGTTTGGCTTCCAGGACGTTGACCCAGAGGATGGCGAAGAGGGCCAAAATCCATGTGGTTGACCTCGAGGACGACGAGCCTGCCGCAGCGACGGGGGATGCGCCAGCGACAAACTTGCCGGACCAGCCTGCTGCTCCGGAGAGCAGCCCCCAGCGCAGCCCCCAGCATAAGCCTTGCGTTCACTTTTCCGCTTGATGGGCGCGCTTGAGCTAGTTACCCTTATTGATGTCTTGTTGTCTTGTGCAGAAGTGGAGCCGCAGCCGCAGGAGCACCAAGAGGCCGCCCCTGACGAGCCGCTTGTTCCACCCTCCCCGCCAAGGACGGGCTCCTCGGTGAGGGACAGCGCTCCGCCAAGGATGGGTACCCCGCCAAGGGCGAGCACCCCGACAAGGGTGAGCACCCCGCCAAGGGAAGGCGCCAGCGGCCCTCCGCCGGCGGGGGCTTCTTCTACTCCGCCAAGGGAGAACTCCCCGGCGAGGGACCCCGCTACCAAAGAGGCCCGCGCAGGTAGCCCTTGTATTTTTCTTTTCTTGAATTCATCTTTTTTGGATATTTGCTTGACGATCTTTTCTTTTCTTTTTCTTCTGTCAGATCCGCCCGCCCCGGAGCCGATGGAGACGGAGACCAACGCCGAAGAGGACGTGCGCGGCAATGCTGGCGACGCCACCACCACCGAAGGAATGGCTGGTGCCGACGAGCCAGCCGCTGAAGAGACCGCCCCGACCACTGACGCTGCAGCAGGGGAAGGGACCGGCGACCGCACTGCTGGCCCTGAGGCCGTAGGAGCACCGGATGCTGCACCGGCCGCCGACCCCTCCGCCCCCGTGGCTAGGTCGAGCGTCTATCTGGGGGCCGCCAACGGGGTCTTTATCCAAGTCCCGTGGGCGTCCTCATCAAGGGCGCCCGCGGAGGGGGAGACCTTCGACGGAGAAGTTCTCGCCTCCGCCGGGCTGAGGGTTGTCGACGCGCTCGGCAGCAGCGACGAGCCCGAAGATGAGCAACTCCTACGCCGGCTTCTGGCCTTGTACCGGGCCAGGCAGGCTAAGTTGGAGTCCCGGGAGGCTCTGGCTGCCAAGGCTGGTGCTGATCTGGAGAAGCGTGCCGCGGAGCTCCGTGCCGCCAACCAGGCGGCCCTCCGAAACTTGGCGGAGGAGCGTGAAGAGCTTGCCGGAGCACACCAGGCGTTCCTCCTCGAGAAGGCCGAGGTGGAAGAGCAGCAGCGACTGGCCGCCGAGGATCTGTCTCGGCGGGAGGGAGAGCTCAACTAGCGGAAGGTCGACCTCGATAGCCACGAGGGCGACCTCACCGCTCGTGAGCAGGCCATTGGCGGGGCTCTGCAGGAGGCGAGGGATGCCGTTGCTGCCGCAGAGACCGCCAAGAGGGATCTGGATGCCCGGGTGGCGCAGATGGAGACGAACTTGAAGGCGAGCGAGGACAGGGTTGCCGCGCTCAACGTGGCGCGGGAGAAGGACGCCCACACCAACTCGGAGCTGCAAGTCCGCCTCTCCGAGAAAGGCAAAGAGCTCAACGACGCCAAGGACTCCATCGCAGACTTGGAGCTGAAGGTTTCCACCCTCAACGACTCACTTGACGCCTCCCGGGACCGTGAAACGAAGCTGAAAGAAGATCTCCGGTCTGAAAGGGCGCTGTTGGACAGCGCCGCCCTGTCGCAGAACAACTTCCAGCGGACGGTGGAGTAGTGGACTGAAGAGCTCGTCGCCTCCGCCGCCAACATCGATAGGGAGATGGTGGCGCTGAAGGCGGAGCACCTCGTGTACTCCCCCGACGAGAGCATCCCCCACAGCGCCAAGCTGAGCCTGTTCTTCACGGGGGTTGCGCCGGCCCTCGCGCGGCTACGGGAGAGGATCCCCGCACAGCTGGCTGACGAGGCACGCCGGCTTTGCACGGGTACCATGGAGCGGGTGTTGTCGAAGATCGTCTACCGCAACCCCGGGATCAACCTTGTCAACGTCCTCCGGACCCTGCCGCCCGAAGCTGACCAGGAGGCGTTGAAAGCCCAAGTTGCCCACATCGTAGCCAAGGCGGGCAAGATCAAGAGGGTCGACGGAGACCGAAGAGACTAGGCTCCCTTTTGTCGCTGTCGATTAAGTCATAGGTAGTAGTTGGTTAGAACAGTGGCAAGCTATCTTGTAATATAACTTCATTTTGGATAATCAATGCAGTGTTATCTCCCTTGTTTAGTCCTTTCACTTTGTATGCTTTCCACCCTACGCTTTTAGGGAACTTGCCGGCAAAGGGACCCTTGCCGCGAGCGCTGAGTGCGGGACTCTTAGCAGCCTGCTAGCACTGCCCTTGCCAGCAAGAAACCTTGCCGCAGCTAGTCGCAGCACACTTAGATTGCTGAGCGAACTCGAAAACGAAGTAAGGGCGCGACACTTGTCGCAGCTCACTTAAGCCATTGAGCGTGCTCGAAACAAAGTAAGGGTGCGGCTAGCCACGGGTAGGTTCCTCCGCGCACAGGTTTTCCATACAAAGTGTGGTCGTTCAACGAAGACAACTAAAAATTTAAAAAAATTGAATTGCTCAAACTCTGGCAACTTAGCTTTCATGGATTGTTTGCTTCCCGGCAAGGCTTCCCTTTCTTGAACAGCACTTGGTCCATACCTCTATCTCCTTCCCCCCCGGCAAACTTGTGCGCGAGGAACACTTCTTTTGTTTCAGAGAGAAAGGCAAAGAGGAGGAAACACAAGTATGGAGCCTTGCGGCTTGCTATTACTTACCGGGGATGTGTGCTGCACAAAGTGTCAGATGATACATGCAAGTAAAAGGGAAAGGCATGAAATGACAAATGGTGCGAAGCACAAAAGTTTTACTGATGCACGGGGTCTGCGCCCGGCCTTGTACAAAGGTTTACATGCAACAGCGGCAAGACTTGTACAGGAGGTGGTTGCCGGAGCGGATCACGGCAATCGCGCCTTATGGGTGAAACTTGCGAAGATGCTCTATGTTCCAGGAGTTGCTCACCGGTAAGCCTTCTTCGGTCTCAAGGCGGACAGCGCCGGGCCTTGTGACTTGTCTCACCCGATAGGGGCCTTCCCACTTTGGCGTCAACTTGTTGGAGTTCTTGGCGGACTGAACACGCCGAAGAACAAGGTCTCCTTCCTCGAGACTCCTGGCCCTGACCTTGCGGCTATGATAGCGACGCAAGGCTTGCTGGTATCGAGCAGCTCGTACAGCATCCTGGAGACGGTTCTCCTCGAGGAGCAATGCATCATCTTGCCGCAGTTGCTCTTGCTCAAGCTCATTGTAAGCGAGCACTCGAGGAGACCCGTATACGAGTTCCGTGGGGAGAACTGCCTCTGCTCCATAGACGAGAGCAAAGGGTGTCTGTCCGGTGGCTCGATTAGGTGTCGTCCTGATTGACCAAAGAGCCGCCGGCAACTCCTCGATCCAGTTTCTTCCGCACTTGTGCAGCCTGTCGAAGGTTCTTGTCTTTAGTCCGCGCAGCACTTCAGCGTTTGCCCTCTCCGCTTGACCATTGCTCCTTGGGTGAGCAATAGAAGCGAAGCAGACCTTGGCGCCAAGGTCTTGGACGTACTGCATGAAGGTGCGACTTGTGAACTGTGTGCCGTTGTCGGTGATGATCCTGTTAGGGATTCCGAAACGGCAAACGATCGACCTGAAGAACCTGACAGCTGACTGTGCAGTCACCTTTCTCACTAGTTCTACTTCTGGCCACTTTGTGAACTTGTCGATGGCAACGTACAAGTACTCAAAGCCCCCGACAGCGCGGGGAAAGGGGCGGAGGATGTCGAGCCCCCAGACCGAGAAGGGCCAGGACAAAGGGATCGTCTGGAGAGCTTGAGCTGGCTGGTGTACTTGCTTGGCATGGAACTGGCACGCTTCACACTTGGTTACTTGTGCAGTTGCATCTTGGAGGGCTTCTAGCCAAAAGAAACCTTGCCGGAACGCCTTCCCGGCAAGTGCTCTTGCGCCAATGTGGTGACCACATATGCCTCCGTGTATTTCTGCCAACAGCCTCTGTCCATCTTCCCGAGATATGCACTTCAATCTGACACCATTGAGTCTTCTTCTCTACAGCTCGTTGCCGACGAACTGATACATACGTGACTGCCTGGTAATCCTCTCTATCTCTTCCGGTTCTTCGGGAAGTTCCCAAGTTTGAAGAAAGCGGACGATTTGCTGTGCCCATGCTGGAGCCTGAGGCTCAACAACTAGGACAAAAGGCATCAGTGCTGCTGCGGGGACGTCAGCTTCTACGGCAAGAACCTGCGGCTCTCCTGGAGCTGAATGTCCCCCGGCAAGCCTGTCGGGGCAAGACTTGTCGGAAATGCCTGCTTCAACTGTACAGACCCTTGGGTCTGCAGGAGCAGACTGTTCCTCAGCAACTTGGTCGTTGATCTTGGGGACCTTGGCGGCGGCTTCAGGAAGATCCGCCGGCAAGTACTCGCCGGAGACCAACTTTCTTTTCTTGCTTTGCCCAACTGATGGCGTAACGGATGGTTGAGTTAGCTTGAGCATGAAGGTCCCTGGTTCCACAGGTAACTTCATTGCAGCACACTTTGAGAGGCCATCTGCGATATCATTCTGAGCTCTTGGGACATGCTCCATCTGCAGGCCTTCAAAGTGTTCTTCAAGCTTCCTCACTTCATCTACATAAGCTTCCATCAAAGGACTCTGGTAACTCTTGTTTACTTGTCGGACCACCAATTGTGAGTCTCCCCGCACAATCAGCTTCTTGATCCCAAGTTCGGCCGCAATTCTGAGGCCGGCAAGCAAACCTTCATACTCAGCAGTATTGTTTGTTGCTTGCTCCTTGGGAAAGTGCATCTGAACGACGTAGTTGAGGTGCTCTCCGGTGGGCGCTATGAGTAACACACCAGCTCCGGCACCTTGCAGCGAGAAGGCACCATCAAAGTACATTATCCACTCTTTGCTTGCTTCTTGGACGGGGATGCTTGTCTCTGGAACTTCTTCATCTGGTGTCGGGGTCCATTCTGCTATGAACTCTGCCAAAGCTCTGCTCTGGATAGTTGAGGTACTCTCAAACTTGAGACCAAAGCTTGACAGCTCTAGTGCCCACTCGACGATCCTGCCTGTTGCTTCTGGATTCTGCAATATCCTCTTCAATGGAAAGCGAGTGACCACCGTTATCTCGTGTGCTTGGAAGTAATGGCGCAGCTTCCTTGAGGCCATGACGAGGCCGAAAAGCAACTTCTGCACCCCAGAGTATCTTGACCTAGCCCCCTGCAAGAGGGAACTTACAAAATAAACTGGGCGCTGCACCATCTTCTTTCGCACTTCTCCTTGCTCCTGCGCAGACTTGTCCTTGTCGGGGCCAGAGCTTGTCGAGGAAGCCGCCTGCTTGTCGCTGGAAGTGCCTGCCGGGGCCGTGGTATCTTCCTCTGCCTCCCTCTCCGATACCAACGCAGCACTAACCACTTGATTGGTTGCTGCTAAGTATAGCAGCAACTTTTCTTGTGGCTTAGGTGCGACAAGTATTGGAGTAGAGGACAGGTATGCTTTCAAGTCTTGCAGCGCTGCCTCCACTTCCGGAGTCCATTTCATAGGACCTGCCTTTTTCAAGATTTTGAAGAAAGGCAGGGCGCGTTCTGCAGACTTTGAAATGAACCTGCTGAGGGCAGCCACACAACCCGCAAGCCTTCGTACATCTTTGACACGCTTTGGGGCTTCGATCTGCTCGATGGCCTTTATCTTGTCGGGATTGGCTTCAATCCCCCTCTGGGACACAAAGAACCCGAGAAGCTTGCCGGAGGGGACTCCGAAAATGCACTTCTCGAGGTTCAACTTGAGTTGTATCTTGCGCAGATTCTCAAAGGTTTCTTCTAGGTCTTGTATCAGGGTATCTTTGTCCTTGCTCTTGACCACTATATCATCCATGTAAGCTTCTACATTCCTGTGTATCTGTGGCTCAAAAGCAGTGTGGACCACCCTTGCAAATGTTGAGCCCGCATTCTTCAGTCCAAAGGGCATGCGTATAAAGCAATATGTGCCACATGGAGTAATGAATGCGGTCTTCCCTTCGTCTTCCTCAGCCATGAATATCTGGTGGTATCCGGAGTATGCATCAAGAAATGAAAGCAACTCACATCCAGCCGTGGAGTCAACGATCTGGTCAATGCGCGGCAAGGGAAACGGATCCTTGGGACAAGCTTTATTCACATCAGTGAAGTCTATACAAAGTCTCCACTTCCCATTAGCCTTACGCACGACAACTGGATTAGCCAACCACGTGGGATGTAGTACACCTCTAACAAGGCCTGCTGCTTCCAACTTCTTGATCTCTTCGGCAATAAACTCTTGGCGCTCCACCGCTTGCTTTCTGACCTTCTGTTTGACGGGCTGCGCGTGAGGACAAACAGCAAGCTTGTGCTCAATTACCTTCCTGGGAACGCCGGGGATGTCAGACGGTTGCCATGCAAACACATCGACATTCGCCCGTAGGAAGGCAACGAGCGCGCTTTCCTATTTGTGGTTGAGCGTAGCACTGATGGTGAAAGTACCACCAGTGCCGTCCTCCTTGGCGAACACCTTCTTGGTTGCAGGTGGAGCTGCCAATCCTCTCTTGCACTTGCCGGTGGAGCTCAATGGTGCGTCCTCAACGGCAGCGCAGCACTCCGAAGAGGTGCGTTTGCCGGAGTGGGCTCCAGAGCTCTTGCCGGACTTGGTCTTGGTCTTCCCCCCGGGAGCTTCAGCGGCATGTGTTTTGCTGTCTGCCACGGCTGCTGCGTCCCGGTAGATCTTGTCGGCGCAGATGAGCGCGTCTTTCTTGTCGTCGGGGACAGAGATGACGCTGATTGGCCCCGGCATCTTCAGCATGTTGTATGCATAGTGGGAGGCTGCCATGAACTTGGCGAGCGCGGGACGGCCAAGTATCCCATTGTATGGTAATGGGATATCGGCAACGTCGAACGTGATCCTCTCCGTCCTGAAGTTAAGCTCTCCGCCAAAGGTCACCGGCAGCGTGATCTTCCCCTTCGGCTTGCTCCTTCCCGGGTTGATTCCTTGGAACGTCCCGGTTTCCTCGAGCTCGCTGTCGGGGATCTGCAGCTTCTTGATCACAGCGGAGGAGATCAAGTTGAGGCCGGCCCCGCCGTCAACCAACATCTTGGTGACCTTGAGGTTGCGGATAGTTGGTGAAACCAACATCGGCAAGCACCCGACCGCAGTTGTGCGGTCAGGGTGGTCCTCAAGGTCAAAGATGATGGGCGTGCCGGACCATTTCAGCAGCCTACGCGACTCGACGGGTGGCTCAGCTGCATTCACTTCCCGCACCCATTGCTTGAGTTGGCGGTGGGAAGTGTGCAAAGAGGCACCTCCATCGACGCACAGAACTTCTGTGGCCTTCTGGAACTCCTGCTCGCTGTTATCTCCGTCATCCATATCCTCGTCATCGTCTTCGTCTTCATCCTTGTCGCGGCCCCGGGGAGGTCTGTCTCCTTGCCGCTGCTTGGCCTTGCCGCGGCGTCCTCCCCATCCATTGAACGGCCGCTTCTTGCTGGGCTCTCCCCCGCCTCCTTGGGCCTTCTCCTTGTCGCGACGCTCGTATTCAGCCTTCTGCTGTTCTACGAGGTACTCTACTCTCTTGCAGTTCTGGAGATCGTGGCCCTTGGTGCGGTGGATCTTGCAGTACTGCTTGTCGGAGCCGTCCTGCTTGTCGGCTGCCGCTACAGGGGCGGCCTCCTTGCCGGAGCCGCCAGCCTGTGTCTTCTTGGCGGCAGCCTCCTTGCCGGACTGCTCGACAACCAGTACCTCCTTGCTCTTCTTCTTCCTGTTGTTCCGCCGCCGGTTTTTCCTTGCCAGGGCGGCATCCTCGCTGTCACTTCCTCCTGCACCAGTATCCTCTCCGGGGAGTCTCCTCCCTTCTTCAGCACGGGCACACTTGTCAGCCAGAGCATAAAGCTCGCTGACGTCCCGGATCTTGGTCATCGCCATCTCCTCCCTCATCCGGCGGTTACGCACGGTCTGGTGGAACGCGCTGATAACCACGGCAGGGTGGACATCCGGGATGTTGTGCTGAACGCGGCTGAACCTTTGGATGTACTTGCGTAGGGACTCTCCCTCCTTCTGGGCAAGAATGTGGAGATCACTCTCCTGGCCGTGGGGTTTGTGGCCGCCCGTGAAGGCGCCAACAAACTGGTGGCATAAATCTTCCCAAGAAGAGATGGAGTTCTCCGGCAAGTGCATAAGCCAAGACCTGACGTTTGGCTTAAGCACGAGCGGGAAGTAGTTGGCTAGAATCTTCTCATCGCGTCCCCCGGCAGCCAGCACCGCAATGGTGTAGATGCTGAGGAACTCCGAGGGGTGTGTCTTGCCGTCGTACTTTTCGGGTACGTCGGGCTTAAAGTTCTTCATGCTGGGCCACTGGACTTGCCGCAGCTCTCGGGTGAACGCCGGGCAACCTGCCGCGTACGGCAAGTCGCCTGGTTCACCGGGCGCGTGCATGTCGACAGCGGTCCCAGCGCGCTGATCACACTGTCTTCTGGCTTCTCTTCGACGCTCGATACGGGTTCGAACATCTTCTTGTCGCCTGTCGTCAAGGACTTGGCGCTGATCGCGGCGAGCCCGCGGATCCGACGACGCCGTGGAGTCGCCGTCAACGTTGATCCGGCGGGTCGGCGATTTCTGCTTCCGCGGCGGGGAGTGCACGGTGGTTGCACCCTCGGCGGTCTTGTCACCGTCGGCCTTCGCTTGATCGACTTGCCGCGGCCGTGATGTTGCCGGCTGCTGCGGCGTGTCGTTGTTGGCAAAGGCGATGAGGCTCTGGATCGTAGCCCTCCAGTCTTCGGCCTTGTCCGCCGCTGGAGGGAAGTCGAGGAGCAGCTGAGCCCTGGCTAAGGCTTCTGCTGGAGAGGAGGGAAACGGTGGCGAGCGGTGTGAGGAGCGAGATACGCTCGGACTTCTAACCGCGTTAGAAGGAGCATGTTCTCGCCCCGGCGACCGCGCCTTGCTCGAGCCAGGACGCTGGCCTTGAGCGTCCTGTGACCCGCCGGCTTGGCCACGTCCCAGCAAGCGTATGGTACCTCCGGTACCACGTCGCTGCTGGTCAGGCACCTCCTGAGAGGGACGTGGTGTGTGCACGGACGGCGAGGCTTTGGAGTTCGCCCGGTCGTCCGTTTTGTCCTTGGACTTGGTGGCGCCGTGAGTCTCCCCACCGGCGTCCACTCTTCCGCCGGCGTCTCCCCCACCAACCGTCGGTTCTGGTGGTGGTGGGATCGACGCGGACGGGCCTCCGACCTCCGAAGCCTTCTTCTTCGGAGGCATGTTGATGTAATCGATGAAGTTGCTGAAGCTAGTGAAGTTGCTGAAGGTTGCGCCCGCGTGAGCGCCGGATCAGGTTCGCACAACCTCGACGCCCCCTACCTGGCGCGCCAAAGATGTCGGGGAAACTGGTCGCCCACGAACACCTATGGGACCGTAGCCCCTTCTACGATACGGCAAGGGTGCGGAGGGAGCACGAAGAGCGGATCGAGGGGCACACGCTGGCAGTTTACCCAGGTTCGGGCCGCACGGATGCGTAAAACCCTACTCCTGCCTTGGTTGTATTGAGTTCGTGAGCTCGGGAGCTTGAAGAACTACAGTACCAGCTATACTGAGCGTAGGAGTGATCGAGTTTCTCCAGTCGAACCTCCTCTACGTTGTGAATGGGCCTCCTTTTATAGCTCAAAGGGGTCACTGACAGGTGCCAACGTAGAGGAGGGTAAAAATGTAAAACTGGTGGTGGTTGTAATAGTGTATGAACAGTGGTCTTCACCTAACTCTGACGGTGGGGGACAAGGGCATTGAATGCCCGTCGCCGTCGCCCCAAAAGCGTCCGTCCATGCGTCTCCGTTCGCCACGGCGATAGCCTCGTCACCGCGGCTCGCCACCGTGTACCCCAGGCTGCACAGCCATCTGCCACGTGCCCCTGGAAGGGCCCCAGGGTGACGCGTGGCCAGATGAGCTGGAGCGCAGGCACACAGCGTAAGCTTCCCCCGGCAAGCACCTTGCCGGGGTCGCAATCTTGCCGGGCCCGGAAGCTTGTCGCTCTCCGGGTCCTGCCGGGGCGCATGATGCGCCACGATATACCTTCTTGAGGTGCCGTTCTTTGGCCTTCCTAGCAAGCTCCTCTTGCCAGGGTCTTGTGCTGGAATAATAACCTTGAGCCTGGTGCGGCCTTCCCGACAAGCTCCTCTTGCTGGGGTCTTGTCTCTTAACTTGAATACTTTGTTCTTGAATGGCTTAAAGGGGTCTAGAGTGGGCTTTGGCGAGCGCGTGGTGAGCCAGACCACGGGACGCTGCTACTTCCCGTGCACAAGTCGGGATACTAAGGTACCCCTACTTTAGTACACCGACACACTCGCTCTTCTGCCATTATGGCCAAACAATTTGTGTCTTGTGACTGGGTTCCTTTCATCAGCACGGAAGACAACTTGGTTAGAATTGCTGCCATTGTTACCTTAGGCCCTCAATCTATTTTGAAGTGGCGGGCTCCAGGAAACGAATGCCCTCCTACTCCCAGAGAAGGGGAGGTTATTGTTTTCTTTGATCACATAACTCGAGGCTTCACACCCCCTGGTTCAAAGTTTTTCCGGGATGTACTTGCCGCCTTTCAACTCCATCCTTAGGACATAGGTCCAAACTCTGTCTCCAATATTTGTGACTTCCAAGTGTTTTCAGAGGTGTGTCTGCAAGAAGAACCGTCTGTTGATCTGTTCCGGGATTTCTTTCACCTGAACCGGCGTACGGAATTCACCAGCGGACCGCATCAGGAACTCGGCGTGGTTAGCATCCAGAAAAGGAGAGACGTAGTCTTTCCCCATGCCGCTCTCCACACACACCCAAAGGAGTGGAACAAATCTTGGTTTTACTGTGTTGACACTTCCCCTGAAGGGGAAAACCCACTGCCGGGTTATCGCGAGCACCGTCTTCCGGAGGATCACCCTCTGCCACAACGACTCAGCTCCATCGAACGGCCCCGGTTTGCGTCTCAGCTTTCCAGACTGAAAGCTTTTATGGCCAACGGTTTAATAGGAACCGATTTTATGCGCTGTTGGCTCTCTTGGAGTATTCTTCCCTTGAGTCGGCGATCGCAGTTGATGTGCCAGTATTCTGGTAAACCGGACGACCCTCAATGGTTTACCAAGGATAAACTTTCTGAATCGGAGGTTATTGAATCGGCTAAGAAGATGCTCAACGTCTCCTTAGCGGACTGTAGCAAAGTCGGATTAGCTCCGTATTACAAGAAGAACAAGCTGCCTGCGGTAAGCTTTGCTTTGTCATGTATTTGTAATCCGTTATTTTAAACCGTTCTTTCAATTGTCTTTTCTTCCTTCGAATAGGCTGAGGATCCTTTCTGGAAGAGAAAACCTCAGGAGAAACCCGGCAAACAAGCATGCCGGAAGACCTTTGCTAATAAGAAAAGAAAAGCAGCTGTTGACTCTAGTTCTCACGCTGAGGATGACGATCCGGATTCCGAGGTATGAATTAATCTGGCTTTAATTTGCTTGCTTGTGCTCATATCTGTATCTAATGATAACTTTCCACAGGAGTTGGCTGAAGGTGATAAACCGGCCGAAGTTGAGGTAACTATCCTTTCTTCCGATTCAGAACCGCTTCCACAAAAGAGTCGTCGGACAGTCCGGAAATATCAATTTTCTCATCCTTATGCTCAATTGGATCCTAATTTTCTTTTGAAGAAACAACAACATGAAGCTCTTCGCCGGACCACTCGCCATAGCGGCCTGGCAGTGGAGTCATCCGGAATCTCTCTCACTCCGGCTCGGAGGCGCCGCCCTGATGTTATACTCTCTCCAACTCTCCTTCATCCCAAGGCCGGGCTTATCCGAAAACCTCTTAAACCGTGTGATCCTGATTATCAGGAGACTCCATTATCCTCCTCTGGTGAATCGACTGCTACGCAACTTCCCCCACTAAAAACTGTTCCAGGGTAAGTCTTTTAAACTTATCCGGTTTATGATTATATTTTGCTTCACAATGTTAACTCATTTTGCAAACTTCTTTCAGCAAGCCAAAGCCTAGCAAAAACCCAAAGGCCAATAAACCCACTACGGAGACTACTATTGATGATCTGGTGGTTGATCCGGCAACAACCGTCCCTCCAGAGGGCGAGCCTACAACTCCTCTTGAAAATCCTGCGCCTACGGATCATATCTCAGTGCCCGAGAACCCTACTGCTGGTGATATCCACAATCCGCCAAGTCCTGCCCGGGCCAATTCTCTTCAAGTCAATCCGGCATCTCCTAATCCGGTTCACAATACAGCTCCACCAACAGCACCTGCTTCTCCAGAAGTTGAAGTGACTGGCACTGCTTTCGTTGCTCCAGCTGAGCCCACTGTTTTGGCCAAACATACGGCTAAAGCGGAGAAGCTGCATAAAGAGAAAGGTAAATGGAGTACCGAGCTGTCCAATCTTGCTGATATGAGTGCCCAGGAGCTCTATTCCGGGTACTTGAACCGGATCCACAGCAGCCGAGATTATGAAGCGGGCTTGGTTAATCTGATGAAAGAAAAATATGAGGTAATCCTTTCCTTCTGACTTTGTGCTTTTGATATGCCTCTAACTATCTCATAGTAGCCCCCAAGTTCTGGTTTAGCTGCATGTTGAAGGTGAACCGGAACTTTATAACTTGAACAATTGATCTTACATTAGCCAACAAGTATCAAGTAGATAACTTGGTTATGTATTTGATACTTGTAAGAATTTCTTTGGATACTTCAATGTTCCATTATCCCCCAAGTGTCAAGTAGACAACTGCTTGTGTGCTTGAGACTTTTGTCTTTGAACTGCTGCTGTTTATATTTTCAACTTTACATTAGCCCCCAAGTGTCAAGTATACAACTTGTTTGTGTGCTTGAGACTTGTCTGATTTTTGCTTCTTATCACTTGATTTTACTTGTAGGCTGACTTAAACCGGAATGCTGATGAGATCAATGAGCTTCGGAGCCGCCTTGCTGAAACAGAGTCTGCTGCTTCGAAAGCCAAGAAAGATCTTCAGGTGAGTTTAAAGACTGCTGAAGATCTAAAAAAAATTCTTTGAAGAAGAGCGGACTACTTTTGAGGTTCAGAAGAAAGAGCTGGAGAAGAGGGTTCAGGATGTTGAGGGGGCGCTTAATCCGGTTACTGAAGAGTTAACCGGTTTAAAACGGCAAATTGAGTTAATGACTTCTGCAATCTTTGGTAAGTATAATCTGAACTCGTGCTTCATCCTTGCAAGCTTCCATCTGTGCCGGTTTAATTGTGATATTCATATGCAGGGCGCCGTGTCACCCATCTTGGGGATGATCTACGGAAGAAACTTAAGGCATGTTACACTTTGGTCGAGCAGCTGTATTCCGGCGCTCAGAGGATCATCAGTGCAACATCTTTTGGTAAGCCGGCCCCCACGACCATCCAAGGCACGTTGGAAAAGTTGTCTGTTCTACCAGTGTGTCTAGAAGAAGTTAAGAAATCTGTTGCTCGAGCCGGTGCCCTCATGGCACTTACCAAGGCTAAAGCCTGGGTCCCGGATCTTGATCCGGAAGAAGCTTTGACTGGATTTCCTGACACTAAAGAAGACGGATCCACTTTTACCGCGAAGGACCTCCACGCCTTGACGAAGGAGATGCGTCCCCTCGCCAGCAAACTTGCAGCTGAATCCGATTTATCCAGGTATCATCCGGGGTACGACTTGCAAAACGAGCGGGTGGAGCGGCCGGTTTATGACACCGTCAATTTAATCCCACCAGTTCGCCCTCATACCTTCGCTCCAGATATTGAACCGTCGGAACTCATCAGCGAAGAGATGTATTTTCGTGCTTTGACGAAAATCGACTGGTGCACCCCGGATTTCCAACCGCTTCAGGAGGATGAGGATATTCCGGATCAAGCCGATGGCCAGCCGTCTCAGCAGGAAGGAGCATAACTCCAAATTTATTGTTGTAGTTGCAGTCTCTGCTTTATCAAACAATCTTTTTAATCCGTGAGGCTTGCTATGCCTTGTAATAGGATAGCTGAAACATGATCCGCTTTGAACCGCATATTCTGACTTCTTGTTTTAATGTTTGCCAAATTAAATTTCGTCTGATGTCGCTTATCTTGCGTGTCATCTGTTCCTACATAAGTAACACTGAAAACATGTCCTAGCGGTTTGCCACTGGACAGATTAAATTGTTCTCACAGTATATCAAACAAGTATATACTTATATCAGAAATAAATTTATACCTGAGACTAAGTATGCTCAATACTCTTAATCCGGTAGAACCTTAAAATTTCTTGATGAAGATCTTCATGGATCCAATAACAAACCCGGGCTTGATAAAAGACACCGGTTTATATCGTTCTGAAAATTTGTTCAGAAATTTGTAGCTTGTTGCCTGATGGATGATCTGGGTTATAATGAACACCGGTTTATTCATGCTGGTATTCATGACCCAGACTTTTCACTTTATAGATATGTGGTCAACTTCTGTAGCTGTTCCACTTCGGCTTAAAGAATCATAAAACATAAACATCAATAAGCGAATTTGCAAATAAAACCATGTAGTCAAGGCTTTTTAAGAGCTGCCAGGCTCAAAGCAAGGTTCAGCCAATCACTGGATGCGGGAATCCCGTCTGTCCAGAGGGCCGGTGGATGTGGATTATCCATCTTTCCGTATGAACCATAAGAAAAAATTAGCCAATCACTGAATGCGGGTAAACCCATCTGTCCAGAGGGCCGGTCGATGGATGCGGGTAAACCCGACTGTCCATAAGAATTTTAGCCAATCACTGAATGCGGGTAAACCCGTCTGTCCAGAGGGCCGGTCGATGGATGCGGGTA
>LR738711.1:196801517-196845048 GCA_902687465.1 Secale cereale
AATCACTGAATGCGGGTAAACCCGACTGTCCAGAGGGTCGGTCGATGGATGCGGGTAAACCCGTCTGTCCATAAGAATTTTAGCCAATCACTGAATGCGGGTAAACCCGACTGTCCAGAGGGCCGGTCGATGGATGCGGGTAAACCCGTCTGTCCATAAGAATTTTAGCCAATCACTGAATGCGGGTAAACCCGACTGTCCAGAGGGCCGGTCGATGGATGCGGGTAAACCCGTCTGTCCATAAGAATTTTAGCCAATCACTGAATGCGGGTAAACCCGACTGTCCAGAGGGCCGGTCGATGGATGCGGGTAAACCCGACTGTCCATATAGTTTTCTCTGGCTCCATGGAATCATGGGTAGATCTTGAAGCGTCCTCTCTTGAACCGGATGTGACTTCCTACTCTTCAGAGAGTTTTATTGCTTCTGTGTATATTCTGCAAAAAATCAGTTTTAAACCGGCCAATATGTTGAAATATAACATATGATAAGACATACACGGTTGTCCTCACAAGATATTTGTATTGGAAAAAAGGCTGAGCCCCCGGTTTACCGAGGGTGCCGGTTTATTCATTGATCATAATATATACATAGGAAACAGTGGAGCTCATAGCTCAAGTATAGTATGGTCGTAAATGGGCGATGTTCCATGGCCTCTTCGTCTCCTCCTCTGATGTCCGTGAGTCCTTGTGTTCTCGAACGTCCAGAAGGTAATATGAACCGTTGTGCAGATTCTTGCTGACTACAAAGGGCCCTTCCCAAGGTGGGGATAATTTGTGCATATCTGTTTGATCTTGGATGAGCCGGAGTACCAAGTCGCCCTCCTGGAACGTCCTTGTTTTGATCCGGCGGCTGTGATATCTGCGTAAGTCTTGTTGATAAATTGCAGATCGTGCCGCAGCTATATCACGCTCTTCATCCAGCCGGTTCAAGTTGTCTTGCCTTGCTCTCTCATTGGCCGCTTCAACATAAGCTGTTACCCTTGGTGAATCATGACGGATATCACTTGGAAGGACCGCTTCAGCACCATATACCATGAAGAAAGGTGTATAACCTGTGGACCGGTTTGGTGTGGTGTTGATACTCCAAAGAACAGATGGTAACTCCTCAACCCAGCATCCTGGGGTTCTCTGTAAAGGAGTCATAAGCCGGGGCTTGATACCTCGCAAAATCTCCTGATTTGCCCTTTCAGCCTGACCATTGGATTGGGGGTGGGCCACAGAAGATACATCCAAGCGAATATGTTCTCGTTGATAGAATTCTTCCATCTCACCCTGAGATAAATTGGTGCCATTGTCTGTGATGATGCTGTGCAGAAAGCCAAACCGGAAAATTACCTTTTTGATGAATTTGACTGTCGTTGCCGCATCACACTTGCTTATAGGCTCTGCCTCAATCCACTTTGTAAACTTATCCACTGCTACTAGTAGATGAGTTTTCTGATCTTGGGATCGCTTGAAGGGTCCAACCATATCAAGCCCCCAAGTCGCAAACGGCCAAGTTATTGGTATCATCCGGAGCTCCTGCGCCGGAACCAGAGCACGTCTTGAAAATTTCTGACAAGCATCACACTTCCGGACCAGCTCTGCCGCATCAGCATGAGCGGTTAACCAATAGAAACCATGCCGGAATGCTTTAGCCACCAATGATTTTGAACCGGCATGATGACCAGAATCCCCCTTCATGAATCTCGCAAAGAATCTCACAACCTTCCTCAGCTGATACACACCGCTGAAATACTCCAGAAGTACTGCGATGATGAAGCTCTCCGTTTGCAATTGTCATGGACTTAGAACGCCGGACTATCTGTCGTGCCTCGATCTCATCATCCGGTAGCTCTCCTCGGCTCAAATACGCCAAGTAAGGCTGCGTCCAATCCGGAATTATATGAAGTGCTGCAACTAATTGTGCCTCCGGATCAGGAACAGCTAGGTCTTCCTCTGATGGTACTTGAACCGAAGGACTGTGCAACTCATCCAAAAAAGTATTTGGCGGCACTGGTTTACGTTGGGAGCCCAGCCGGCTTAAAGCATCGGCCGCTTCGTTCCGTCGCCGGTCCATATGATCCACCTGATACCCCTTGAAATATCCTGCAACTGCTTCAACTTCTCGTCTGTAAGCTGCCATGAGAGGATCTCGGGAATCCCACTTGCCTGAAACTTGCTGTGCCACCAGATCTGAGTCACCAAAGCACTTGACCCGGCTCAAATTCATCTCCTTTGCCATCCGCAAGCCATGAAGTAACGCTTCATATTCCGCTGCATTGTTAGTACAAGGAAACAACAAACGGAGGACGTAACAAAATTTATCACCTCGGGGGGAAGTTAAGACAACTCCAGCCCCCGAGCCTTCCAACTATCTTGAACCGTCAAAGTGAATCGTCCAGTACGTAAGATCCGGCTTCTCCTCAGGGGTTTGCAACTCTGTCCAATCATTGATGAAATCCACCAATGCCTGAGATTTTATAGCGGTGCGTGGCACATATTTTAATTCATGTGGGCTGAGCTCAATGGCCCACTTCGCCACTCTACCTGTAGCTTCCCTGTTCTGGATTATATCCCCCAACGGTGCTGAACTAACCACAGTTATTGGATGACCTTGAAAATAGTGCTTCAGCTTCCGGTTTGCCATGAACACACCATATACCAGCTTCTGCCAATGTGGGTACCTTTGCTTGGACTCAATGAGTACTTCACTCACATAATAAACCGGGCGCTGAACCGGGTATTCCTTTCCTGCTTCCTTGCGCTCAACCACAATTGCAACGCTGACTGCCCGTGCATTAGCAGCGACGTATAACAGCAACGGCTCCTTATCAACAGGGGCAGCCAGGACCGGTGGCTTTGCCAGTTGCCGCTTCAGATCCTCAAACGCCGCGTTGGCCTCATCACTCCATATAAACCGGTCTGTTTTCTTCAGCATCTGGTAAAGCGGGATCGCCTTCTCTCCCAAACGGCTGATGAACCGGCTTAATGCTGTGATCCGGCCAGCGATACGCTGAACATCGTTGATGCAAACTGGCTTAGTCAAAGATGTAATGGCCTTGATCTTCTCCGGATTAGCTTCTATTCCTCTGTTTGAGACCAAGAATCCCAGTAGTTTACCTGCTGGAACACCAAAGGCACACTTCTCCGGATTAAGCATCATCTTGTAAGCCCGAAGATTGTTAAAAGTCTCCTTAAGATCCTCTATCATTGTCTCCTCTTTCCTTGACTTAACCACAATGTCATCCACATAGGCATGAACATTCCTTCCTATCTGTCCTTTAAGACAATTCTGTACGCAATGCTGATAAGTTGCTTGAGCACTCTTGAGCCCAAAAGGCATAGATACATAGCAAAAAGCACCAAAAGGGGTTATGAAAGACATCTTCTCTTGGTCTTTAACTGCCATCTTGATCTGGTGATATCCTGAGTATGCATCCAAAAAGCTTAGCCGCTCACATCCCACTGTGGCATCGATAATCTGATCAATGCGAGGGAGAGCAAAAGGATCAGTTGGGCAAGCTTTGTTGAGGTCTGTGTAGTCCACACACATTCTCCACTTCCCATTCTTTTTTAACACCAGCACCGGATTAGCCAACCACTCCGGGTGAAAAACTTCCACGATGAATCCTGCGGCCAAAAGCCTGGCCACTTCTTCTCCTATAGCCTTGCGCCTCTCTTCGTTAAAGCGACGCAAATATTGTTTAACCGATTTATATTTCGGATCAATGTTAAGGCTGTGCTCAGCGAGTTCCCTCGGTATACCTGGCATGTCAGAAGGTTTCCACGCAAAGATATCCCGGTTCTCACGGATGAACTCGATGAGCGCGCTTTCCTATTTGGGATCAAGGTTAGCGCTGATAGTGAATTGCTTGGACGAATCACCTGGCACAAAATCAACTTGCTTGGTCTCCTCCGCCGATTTAAACTTCAACGCTGGATCATGCTCGGTAGTTGGCTTCTTCAGCGGAGTCATATCTGCCGGATCAACATTATCTTTATAAAACTTCAACTCTTCTGTGGCACATACCGCCTCCGCATAGGCTGCATCTCCCTCTTCACATTCCACTGCTATCTTGCGACTTCCATGAACCGTGATCGTGCCCTTGTGACCCGGCATTTTGAGTTGCAGATAAACATAACATGGTCTAGCCATAAACTTGGCATAAACCGTTCTCCCGAATAAAGCGTGATAGGGACTCCGGATCTTGACAACTTCGAAAGTTATCATCTCTGACCTGGAATCATGCTCATCTCCAAAGGTAACTTTCAAGTCAATCTTTCCAACTAGATAAGCCGACTTACCTGGAACCATCCCATGGAATACCGTGTTTGATTGTCTTAACTTCTTATCCGTCAGGCCCATACGACGGAAGGTCTCATAGTACAAGATGTTGATGCTGCTACCACCGTCCATGAGAACTTTAGTGAATTTATAACCTCCCACCTGGGGTGCCACTGCCAAGGCCAAGTGGCCCGGATTATCCACCCGCATCGGGTGATCCTCCCTACTCCATACAATCGGCTGTTCTGACCAGCGCAGAAATTGCGGTGTTGTCGGTTCAACCACGTTAACTGCCCGCTTTAAAACTATGGGGACCCCGACTTAGGAGTCGAGATCACCGAATGCACGTGTACAGTGATCCCAGAGATCAATGCTCACTGAACACACAGAAGCTGAAATAACAAGAGTCTTACATCCATACAAATAGTCTTACACGAATTAAGGCCATTATGGCCAAGTCTTACATAGATAGAGCCTCACGGGCTGAATGGGAAATAACTCAAATAGCGGAAGTCTTCGGTAAATGGGTAGAACCCATGCCATCTGCCTTAACCCTACATGCATTCTGACTGGGATAGCGTCCTAGTTCGCATGTTCGTCTCCAAAGAACTCTTCCTCATATTCCTGCTCTTCCATGCCTGGCCAATTAAATAACCAGTGGCAAGCCAATGAGTACTTTGAATGTACTCGCAAGCAACCCATGATGTGGTAACAATGCAATGGAACAATAATGAACAATCTAGCAGGAAGCTAGAACAATATGCTATCATCAAGTTTATGCATCAATAACCTCGCGTAACCTCGAGAACAGGTTACCGACATCAACATGAATATGATGCAACTCATCAAGTCAAGTCACCATCCTTGACTTGTCACACACATTCCAACACCGAGGAAGTAAAATTCTGGACATAGTTTAAGTAGCACCACCCAACTGTCCATGACCGTGGACACGGCTATTCGAATAGTTTTACACTCTGCAGAGGTTGCGCACTTTACCCACAAGATCCGGGGAACTTCCGTGTTATCCACGACCCGCGGTACCTCAAGTACCCGGGGTAAGCACCCGGTCATTACCTTTCCTTAGACGACACTAACATAGAGTCCACTCGTTGGTACACGGCCCTCGGGTACAAACAATAGATCACGGGACTTGCCCTAATTTCAATGTCACGCGTACCCGAAGGGACCAACGGTGTGTCCGGTGCCCTGTAAAAACAGTCATGATCGTCTATCCAAGCACGACCCCGTCCCGGGAAAGACCTCAAGTCTTCCCGTCACTAGTAATGCGGGCACCATGCTAGTATCGACCTAAGTAATCAATAAAGCCCCGTCCCATAAGGGGTAGTGTGGTTGCACATGTTTGGTTGGGACGGTAGTCACACATAAATCTAATCCATCATTCCACCATGCACATGATCTACCGGCACATCACTTCTTTCTCAAGTGATGACCTAACACTTCATCACCCTCGGGCATTAGGGGCACCCGATGGGTTTATGCAAAGATTTTAGCTACGAGAGTTCATCTCACACATGCATCATATAAGCATCATGACCATCTATTTGCATGTCATCTAGCACTTAGCAAGATCAAGATCAAGCATGCATCATGTGGTGGAATCAACTAGGTTACCATCGTAACCCTATCATCATGCATCGGAAACAAACGGTTCCGAGGAACAAGTGTATCATGGTCAAAGGGCTGCTTGCCTGGATTGGCTTGGTCTTCAAAGTCTTCAAGTCCTTCTCCTTCTTCTTCCACAGCAACTTCATCAAATACGGGATCTATACGTCGCATAATAACCACGGGAAAATAAGAATACAAATAAAACAGAAAAATCAAAGTGCTCAGAAAAATGTCAACTCATTTTTGTAAAATACTAGAGAGATTTCTAAGATGGGGAAAAATCTTAGTTGGAGTTTTGGAGTAACGGAATGGATTCTACTGATTTTTGAACAGGAGTTATACTGCTCAAATTCGAATTTAAATTTGAACAGTACAGAAAAGTTTCATGGATTTGAATGAAAGTGGTACCATTAAATAGGTTGGAATATTGCAAGATTTTAGGAGTTGAAAATATTTAATTTGGATCAATATTCTTTTCTGTATAAATGTTTAAAACATCAACAGAAAAGAAAAATGAAAAAGGGTCCTGTGCACTGGGCCAGAGGAGGCCACAGTGCACGGCCCAGACGGACTGGCCCAGCCGCACGGAGCCAGCGCGCGCGCACGTTAGGTTTTCAAACCTGACGGGCGGGGCCCGTGGGTCAGCGGCACAGAGGAGGGGGAGAGAGGTGGGGGGATGACAGGCGGGGCCCGCCTATCATCTCTAAGCCCACGGCCACGGTGGCGGCGAGCTCACCGGCGAGGATTCCGGCCACGGCGACGGCAACGGAGGCCAGGGACGTGACCAGCGTCGTGTTGCGGTTGCAGTGGTGGTGGTGCGGCACGGCGGGGAGTCCTGGTTCACCGGCGGCGAGGTGGGACGGCGGAAGCTCGTCGGAGGGTCGTGGTCGAGGTTGTTTCCGACTGCCACAGAGAGGGGAAACGAGGGGGAAAGAGTCAGTGAGGTGCGGCGGTTCCGAAACGGGTGGAAGGAGAGGCAGGGGAGGCCCGTACCTCGAGATCGCTGGCGGCCCGACGCGGCGGAGCTCCGGTCGATCCCGAGCACTGGGCGTCCTGGGGTTGAACTGGAGGTGCTGGGGGGATCGGTGGAGTGGTGTGAGGCTTGTGGTGGTGTTGGAGAGGCTCGGGAGGGCCTTATATAGCCGCGCTCGTGGTTCACCGTGGACCCGTGCGCCGGCGAGGTTGCAGGCGAGGCTAGAGAGGGTTCTGGAGCCTGGGAACACGCCGGGGAGGTCCGTGGACTAGCTCCACGTCCAGGTGAGGGGATAAGAGGAGCGGGGGAGCGTCAGAGGCGCGCGCGCGAGTGAAGCAGAAGAATGGCCGAAGCGGGCGGCCGGTGCGCGTGCGACGACGTTCACTGGAGGGCGCAGGAGGAGGGGGACAGCGCTGGGGAGGTCGCGGACGTCGAGGCGCCTCGACTGGCGCGAGGGGGAGGCCCGAGGCTGTCGGGGATCGGCGATTGGCTGGAGCCAGCGTGCGGGGTGCACTGTTGCGTGCTCCAGAGCGTGCGTTTGACTGGCATCGCCGCGCTCTCGCCGGTTTGGTCCAAACCAGCGTGTCCAACAGTGTCCAGCACGTTGTGGGAGGAGTAAAGAAAGGGCCTGAGGCCTTGGATGCCCTGGGGATGCAGAGAGAGAGGGAGAGGGCTGGTAAAATAGTGGAAGCTGGCTGTACAGCAAGGTAAAACAGGGGTTTCACCCTCCAATCATGGAGCTGAGGTGCTGGGGGAGTTACTGGAGGTAGCTGGTAACTCAATGAGCCTGTGGTAAGAAGTTGAGGCCATGGAGAAAAGTGAAAGTGGTCAAATTGGAGGTTTTAGCATTTCTGCAGAAGGTGTTTGATCAGTGTTTGATCAAGTAAATGAAGTCCACTTGACATGGCACTTGACAGGGTTGAAAGACATGAGAAAATAGGGTGCTTCACGAAATTTGGGCTCATTTGGAGAAACTAGCCAATGTAATTTTGGTGAACCCTAGAAATCAACAGAAACAGTTTCATCTTGATTGAGTCAAGCTAATCATCTCCCCTTGATGCACCACTTGGTGTAGCATCATCATTTGGGGTATTGATCATGCCCACAAAGTTTGAAGCTCCGGATAAAAAGTTGGTAATGTAAAGTTGTTCAAATTTGCATTTGAACAGAAAGGGTTTTGAGGTGATCTGATCAAGTTGCTCTATTAAAATTCTTGTGCTATTTGGTCTAGGTGCCTTATTAGGCCATTCTAGCATGTGCACCAAGTTTGAGAGCATTTGGACAAGTTTGGCAATGTAAAGTTGCTCAAACTTCAAATATGGACAGAATGGTTATGAAGGGGTTTGAGGAGGTTTTCTTGCTTCCCAAGGCATGGGACTTGGCAGGATCATCAAATATGTCATATATGACATGATAGAATTTCCCTGGAATTTTTGGAGAAAGTTTCCTTTGTAAATATTTCAAAAGCTTGAAATATCCAGAAAGGGTTTTAGAGGGTTTAGCCCATTATTTTGAACATGACCAAGTGTTGAAACTCTTATATATGGACAATATATGTCCTATGAGTCTCTCTGAATTTTGGCAAATATTTTTGAAACAGTCAAATAATTTTCCCCTATTAAAGACCATTTCTGGCCTTAAGAAAAAGCTTTTAAATAAAATAGGAAGATAACTTTTAAAATTATACCTTTGTGGTTTCTGGGAGTCCTATGACTACTAGGTCTCAAATAAACCTTTTGAAATAATTTTCACACCCTAAATCAAGTACTTGCAGTGCAAATCTCAATTCAGGGGTTTTTGGAAAACTAAATTTATAAAATACTTTTTGGCCAAATTAATTTTGTAAGAAAATACTATATTGTTATATGACACTTGGCATGATCATTGGGCAGAAGTTTTGAGTATAGAGATGAGATCTACAAGAGATCATAGTTGACTTTGATGAGCACATGAAAAAGCAAATGAAGAAAACTCAATTCCAAATAAAAGCCAAATGATGCTAAAAAAATTTGCTGGTCCAAATTTTCATGCTCCAAAGATACAAATAACATGTTACAAAATGCAGGGTGTGACAGACCTACCCCCCTTACAAGAATCTCGTCCCCGAGATTCCTAAACTAGGGCTTAAAAGAGATCGGGAAACTCTGATCTAAGATACTCTTCTCGTTCCCAGGTTGCTTCTGCTTCGGTGTGGTTGCTCCACTGGAGCTTGAAGTACTTGATGGTACGGCTCCGCGTACGTCGTTCTGCTTTGTCCAGAATACGAATGGGCTTCTCGCGGTAGGTCAAATCAGGCTGCAGATCAATGGCTTGGTGATCCACATCCTTGTAGAGATTGGGCTTGTCTGGAACTTGGAGACATTTCCGGAGTTGTGACACATGGAATACATTGTGCACATCGGATAGCTCATGTGGTTCCAACTGATAAGCCACTTCTCCTCGTCGTGCAGTGATCTCAAAGGGTCCAATGAACCTTGGTGCGAGCTTCCCCTTGACATGGAAACGCTTGGTTCCCTTCAGAGGAGTTACCCGCAGGTACACATGGTCCCCGACATGGAAACTCATGTCTCGGTGTCGAGTGTTAGCATAACTCTTCTGCCTTGACTTGGCTGCCTTTAATCGCTCTCTGACTAGTTGGACTTGCTCTTCTGCTACGTGGAGATTATCCGGTCCAAAGACTAGTCCTTCTCCAGTCTCTGACCAGTTGAGGGGTGTGCGGCATCTGCGTCCGTACAACACCTCAAATGGTGCCATCTGAAGGCTTGACTGGTAACTGTTGTTATAGGAGAACTCGGCAAAAGGAAGACAGTCTTCCCACTTGGCTCCATACGCCAGGACACAGGCTCGGAGCATGTCTTCGAGAATCTGATTGACTCGCTCAGTTTGACCTCCGGTCTGTGGGTGGAAAGCTGTGCTGAACGACAACTTGGTTCCCAAGGCTTCTTGGAACTTCTTTCAGAACCTTGAGGTGAACTGGGTTCCTCGATCTGACACAATCTCCTTGGGAACACCGTGAAGACTTACGATTCGGTCGATGTAGAGAGCTGCCAGCCGGTTGCCATCATAAGTGGTCTTGACAGGAATGAAATGAGCCACCTTGGTCAAATGATCGACTATGACCCAGATAGAGTCATGTCCTCTATTCGACCTTGGTAGTCCAGTGATGAAGTCCATTCCGACTTTATCCCACTTCCACTCAGGAACTTGGAGTGGTTGAAGCAATCCAGCAGGTCGCTGATATTCAGCCTTGACCCTTTGGCACACATCACACTTTGCAACATAGGTTGCAATCTCTCTCTTCATACCGTCCCACCAGAATCGTGCCTTCAAGTCTTGGTACATCTTGGTTCCTCCGGGGTGGATGGAATACGGAGGATCGTGGGCTTCTTGCAGAATCAGCGTCTTCAGCTCGGTGTTGTTTGGTACGCAGAGGCGACCTTTGTACCAAACAATCCCGTGCTCGTCTTCAGAGAATCCTAGGGCCTTGCCCAGCTTCATCTTCTTCTTGATACCTTCGATGCTTGCATGTCCATCTTGAGCCTTCTTGACGTCGTCCATCAGGGTTGGTCTGACTTCCAAATGATCCAGAAATCCGGGGGTGACCAATTCCAAACTGAATTGTTCGATCTCCTTAAACAAGGTTGGCTGCCTTTCTCGAATAACGACATTCAAAGAGCAAGCCTTCCTGCTTAAGGCATCGGCCACCACGTTAGCCTTCCCAGGGTGATACTGAACACTGAGGTCATAATCTTTGATGAGTTCCAACCATCTCCGCTGCCTCATGTTCAATTCCTTTTGGGTGAAAATATACTTCAGACTTTTGTGGTCTGTGTAAATCTCACACAGTTTCCCTGGGAGGTAATGCCGCCATGTCTTCAAGGCATGAACTACTGCCGCTAGCTCAAGATCGTGAGTAGCGTAGTTCTCCTCATGGGGTCGCAGCTGCCTGGAGAGGTATGCTATGACGCGGCCTTCTTGCATCAGAACGCTTCCCAATCCGGTTCGAGAGGCATCACAATATATCACGAACTCCTTGTGAATATCAGGTGTTGCCAGAACTGGGGCGGTGGTCAATCTCTTCTTGAGCTCTTGGAAGCTCTCTTCGCATTTTGGCGTCCACTCGAACTTCTTGTCCTTCTTGAGGAGCTGAGTCATTGGTCGTGCAATGCTAGAGAACCCTTCCACGAACTTGCGGTAATAGCCCGCTAATCCGAGGAAGCTTCTGACTTCCTTGACGGTCATTGGAGATTGCCATTGGGTCACAGCTTCGATTTTTTGCAGGATCAACAGATAATCCTTCCTCGGTCAAGACATGACCTAAGAATCCAACTTTATGCAGCCAGAACTCACACTTGCTGAATTTGGCATACAGTTGGTGCTCACGAAGCTTGTCTAGGACCATCCTCAGATGTTGCTCATGCTCTTCCTCCGACTTCGAGAACACAAGAATGTCATCAATGAAGACAACAACAAACTTGTCCAAATATTCCATGAAGACTTTATTCATGAGATACATGAAGTAAGCTGGGGCATTGGTTAACCCAAAAGACATGACCGTGCACTCGTACAGGCCATATCTGGTTACGAATGCCGTCTTCCGAATATCTTGGGGTCTGATCTTCAGCTGGTAATACCCAGATCTGAGGTCGATCTTGGAGAATACCTTGGCTCCGCTGAGCTGATCAAATAGATCTTCGATCTTGGGAAGTGGATACTTGTTCTTGATTGTAACTTCATTGAGGGAACGATAGTCAATGCATAAGCGGATGGTACGGTCCCTCTTTGCCACAAACAGAACAGGAGATCCCCAAGGGGAGGCACTCGGGCGAATAAATCCCTTCCTTAGCTGCTCTTCTAGCTGCTTCTTCAACTCGGCTAATTCTTCCGTCCCCATTCTATAAGGCTTCTTATAGATGGGTCCTGCTCCGGGCACGAGCTCAATGATGAACTCAATGTCACGGTCAGGGGGCATTCCCGGTAGTTCATCCGGAAAGACATCAGGATACTCACATACCACCGGTACTTGCTCTAGCCCAACTTCAGACAGACAGTTGACTTTAGCGGCTTGAGCGGAAGAGGAGTTGGGGGCAAGCTTGACTTCGACTCCTTGGTCATTGGTCACGGTGACTGTCCGATTGGCACAGTCTAACAAGCCTTGGTGCTTGCTGAGCCAATTCATACCTAGGATCACATCCAAGCCTTGCGATCTCAGGACGATAAGGTCTGCTAGGAAGTCTACACTGTTAATGGTAATACCGACTCCTTTATAGCCTATCTTGGCTCTCATCTCGGCTCCGGGGGTTTGTACCACCATAGGGTTACTCAGGGGTGTAGGGGTCATGCCACTTTTTAATGCAAATCTTTGAGTGACAAATGAATGCGTTGCTCCAGAATCAAACAAGACAGTTGCAGGCGCTGAGTTGACAAGGAACGTACCCAGCACGACGTCCGGGTCTTCCTGGGCTTCTTCAGCAGTGACGTGATTCACACGCCCCTTCCCATAGTTCGGTGGATTGCGAGGAGCTGGGTTCCTTGGTGGCATTCCACGGCCTTGTCCCTGGTTCTGCGCATTGGGGCGCGGAGCATCAGGCTTCTTGTTGGGGCACACCCTGGAGATGTGTCCGGGCTGACCACATCCAAAGCAAGTGACTTGGTTTGGATTGATCTTGTCACCACTCGTATTGGGGTTGAAAGCTGGCCTGGGGTTGGCATACTGCTGAGGCTGAGGATTGGCACGAGGTGCAGGAGCTCTTGGCTGCTGATAGGTTGGCTTGGCCGGGGCTGACTGCCACGGACGAGGCTTCTGGTTGCTGGAACTTCCCTTACTGACCAACTTGCGCTTGCGAGTGTCTTCCAAAGCACGCCGCTTGTCTTCAAGCATGAGTGCCTTGTTCACCAGGTCAGGGAAACACGGGCAGTCGCACACGACAAGCGAGTATTGCAGAGTCTGATTGAGGCCTTCCATGAAGCACTCCCTTTTGGCAGCATCAGTGCTGACATCCTCAGGGGCATACCTTGAGAGAATGCTGAACTTCTGCATGTACTCCTTGACAGTGCCACTTCCTTGCTTCAGGGCTCGGAACTCGCGCTTTTTGATAGCCATAATTCCGGAAGGAATGTGGGCCTTGCGGAATTCTGCCTTGAAGTTCACCCAAGTGATGTCTTGTTCAGCATGCATGACCTTGAATCCATCCCACCAAGCCCTAGCAGTTCCCCCGAGGCAGTGGGCTGCATAAGCCACCTTCTCGCAATCTTCGCTGCATCCGACTAGTTCCAGGATTTCCTCAATGGAACGGACCCAGTCATCTGCATCCAGGGGTTCAGTAGTCTCGATGAAGGTTGGCGGTGCATGCTTCTTGAACTCTGCCAACGTGGAACGTCCATTGCCATTCCCTGCCGGCTGGCGGTTGTTGGTGACAGCTTGAGCAATCAGCTGGAGAGCTGCAGTGTTGGCTTGGCGTTCTTCTCTGAAAGCTTGGAGAAGCTGAGCCATGTCCATGCTTGGAGGAGGTGGTGGTGGAGCTTGGTCGTTGGTTTGGTCGTGGCCTGCCTCTGGCTGAGAGGATGCTCCGGCTTCGGGCTGCTGGGTAGAGGTACCAGTACGAGTTACAACAGGCATCCTGTTGGAGCGGTAAAAGGTCTCATGACTCGGAAGAGGGAAAGCAAGATAGATGGGTGCCTAGTAAGGGGGTGGGTGTGACACTAAATCAAATCATGCAAGGGCCGAGAGGCCAAAACACATCCATTAAAATCCAAATGGGTGATGTATTCGTTTACATATGCCCGAAGGAGGAATACGACATACACCCAGACACAACAAAAGAAAACACTAGATGGTTTCATATGAACCATACAAGGACTCGACTGCGCATAGGGGTTACACGACCTATCCTACCATAGGGGTTACAACTGGCATATCCGAGTAGCGAATAATGCCTAAGCGGCGGAATGCTCGGTCGCGTATTCCGGCTCTTCTGGGTCTTCCTCCTTGTCTTCATCTGTCTGGGCTCCCTTGTCGCTTGAGGGAGTGGGGGAGTGGAGGAGTTGGATACGACGGTGCTTCGACGGTGGTGCAGGGAAAAGCTTGCGATATTCCCTTGCTGTCATCCGGCGTCGCCAAGGTGGTTCTTCACCCTTGGAAGATACATACTCGGAGGGCCTTCCGCCTCAATATGCGATAGCGGATTGTCCAGAAGGTGCTCCTTCCTTCTTGATCCTGTTTGCCTTCTCTTGAGCTCGACGAAGAAGTGACTTGGTCTTGTGAAGTTCTTCTCGAAGCTTCATTGATTCCGAGGCAAAGTCTTGTGCCAAGCTGTCGGCACATAGACTGAAGTAGGTCTGGAACCGAAGCGAGAGTCCTTCCTTCTGTGGAGGGGCTAGTGCGATGCTTTCTTCGTCACCTTCCTTCCGGTAAGGTAAGAAGCGAGTTGCCATCTTGGCTGCCATTTCCGGAAGAAGCTCGCGGAGACGGGTTAACGCCTTGAGTGCAGCAGCCTCGGCAGCGAGTGGTAGTGTTGCCATATGGGGTCCCTCGAAGAACCAACTTGTGGGAGGATCGTTTGCCTTCACGATCACTTCCACATGGTACTCCACCTCAGTATCGCTCACCCAATGCTCAAGGTAGGTGAGGATGGGTGCTCGGTGGAACTGACACTCCTGGAGGCTATCCTCGAGAAGTAGGGGAAACCCAGTGGTCAGGTGCTCTTCGGGTACAGCGGCCATCTACAAAGGTGGAATAGGAGGGGTTAATAAGCTGATGAAATCTCAGGTTTAGAAAAGAAGAGAGGTTCAGAAGGTTTTTGAAAAGGGGTCTCAACTAACTAACGCCCATGCTAACTAAGGCTTCCTACAGTCAACCTGGCTCTGATACCAGCTCTGTGGGGACCCCGACTTAGGAGTCGAGATCACCGAATGCACGTGTACAGTGATCCCAGAGATCAATGCTCACTGAACACACAGAAGCTGAAATAACAAGAGTCTTACATCCATACAAATGGTCTTACACGAATTAAGGCCATTATGGCCCAGTCTTACATAGATAGAGCCTCACGGGCTGAATGGGAAATAACTCAAATAGCGGAAGTCTTCGGTAAACGGGTAGAACCCATGCCATCTACCTTAACCCTGCAGGCATTCTGACTGGGATAGCGTCCTAGTTCGCATGTTCGTCTCCAAAGAACTCTTCCTCATATTCCTGCTCTTCCATGCCTGGCCAATTAAATAACCAGTGGCAAGCCAATGAGTACTTTGAATGTACTCGCAAGCAACCCATGATGTGGTAACAATGCAATGGAACAATAATGAACAATCTAGCAGGAAGCTAGAACAATATGCTATCATCAAGTTTATGCATCAATAACCTCGCGTAACCTCGAGAACAGGTTACCGACATCAACATGAATATGATTCAACTCATCAAGTCAAGTCACCATCCTTGACTTGTCACACACATTCCAACACCGAGGAAGTAAAATTCTGGACATAGTTTAAGTAGCACCACCCAACTGTCCATGACCGTGGACACGGCTATTCGAATAGTTTTACACTCTGCAGAGGTTGCGCACTTTACCCACAAGATCCGGGGAACTTCCGTGTTATCCACGACCCGCGGTACCTCAAGTACCCGGGGTAAGCACCCGGTCATTACCTTTCCTTAGACGACACTAACATAGAGTCCACTCGTTGGTACACGGCCCTCGGGTACAAACAATAGATCACGGGACTTGCCCTAATTTCAATGTCACGCGTACCCGAAGGGACCAACGGTGTGTCCGGTGCCCTGTAAAAACAGTCATGATCGTCTATCCAAGCACGACCCCGTCCCGGGAAAGACCTCAAGTCTTCCCGTCACTAGTAATGCGGGCACCATGCTAGTATCGACCTAAGTAATCAATAAAGCCCCGTCCCATAAGGGGTAGTGTGGTTGCACATGTTTGGTTGGGACGGTAGTCACACATAAATCTAATCCATCATTCCACCATGCACATGATCTACCGGCACATCACTTCTTTCTCAAGTGATGACCTAACACTTCATCACCCTCGGGCATTAGGGGCACCCGATGGGTTTATGCAAAGATTTTAGCTACGAGAGTTCATCTCACACATGCATCATATAAGCATCATGACCATCTATTTGCATGTCATCTAGCACTTAGCAAGATCAAGATCAAGCATGCATCATGTGGTGAAATCAACTAGGTTACCATCGTAACCCTATCATCATGCATCGGAAACAAACGGTTCCGAGGAACAAGTGTATCATGGTCAAAGGGCTTCTTGCCTGGATTGGCTTGGTCTTCAAAGTCTTCAAGTCCTTCTCCTTCTTCTTCCACAGCAACTTCGTCAAATACGGGATCTATACGTCGCATAATAACCACGGGAAAATAAGAATACAAATAAAACAGAAAAATCAAAGTGCTCAGAAAAATGTCAACTCATTTTTGTAAAATACTAGAGAGATTTCTAAGATGGGGAAAAATCTTAGTTGGAGTTTTGGAGTAACGGAATGGATTCTACTGATTTTTGAATAGGAGTTATACTGCTCAAATTCGAATTTAAATTTGAACAGTACATAAAAGTTTCATGGATTTGAATGAAAGTGGTACCATTAAATAGGTTGGAATATTGCAAGATTTTAGGAGTTGAAAATATTTAATTTGGATCAATATTCTTTTCTGTATAAATGTTTAAAACATCAATAGAAAAGAAAAATGAAAAAGGGTCCTGTGCACTGGGCCAGAGGAGGCCACAGTGCACGGCCCAGACGGACTGGCCCAGCCGCACGGAGCCAGCGCGCGCGCACGTCAGGTTTTCAAACCTGACGGGCGGGGCTCGTGGGTCAGCGGCACAGAGGAGGGGGAGAGAGGTGGGGGGGATGACAGGCGGGGCCCGCCTGTCATCTCTAACCCCACGGCCACAGCGGCGGCGAGCTCACCGGCGAGGATTCCGGCCACGGCGACGGCAACGGAGGCCAGGGACGTGACCAGCGTCGTGTTGCGGTTGCAGTGGTGGTGGTGCGACACGGCGGGGAGTCCTGGTTCACCGGCGGCGAGGTGGGACGGCGGAAGCTCGTCGGAGGGTCGTGCTCGAGGTCGTTTCCGACTGCCACAGAGAGGGGAAATGAGGGGGAAAGAGTCAGTGATGTGCGGCGGTTCCGAAATGGGTGGAAGGAGAGGCAGGGGAGGCCCGTACCTCGAGATCGCCGACGGCCCGACGCGGCAGAGCTCCGGTCGATCCCGAGCACTGGGGCATCCTGGGGTTGAACTGGAGGTGCTGGGGGGATCAGTGGAGTGGTGTGAGGCTTGTGGTGGTGTTGGAGAGGCTCGGGAGGGCCTTATATAGCCGCGCCAGTGGTTCACCGTGGACCCGTGCGCCGGCGAGGTTGCAGGCGAGGCTAGAGAGGGTTCTGGAGCCTGGGAACACGCCGGGGAGGTCCGTGGACTAGCTCCACGTCCAGCTGAGGGGATAAGAGGAGCGGGGGAGCGTCAGAGGCGCGCGCGCGTGTGAAGCAGAAGAATGGCCGAAGCGGGCGGCCGGTGCGCGTGCGACGACGTTCACTGGAGGGCGCAGGAGGAGGGGGGACAGCGCCGGGGAGGTCGCGGACGTCAAGGCGCCTCGACTGGCACGAGGGGGAGGCCCGAGGCTGTCGGGGATCGGCGATTGGCTGGAGCCCGCGTGCGGGGTGCACTGTTGCGTGCTCCAGAGCGTGCATTTGACTGGCATCGCCGCGCTCTCGCCGGTTTGGTCCAAACCAGCGTGTCCAACAGTGTCCAGCACGTTGTGGGAGGAGTAAAGAAAGGGCCTGAGGCCTTGGATGCCCTGGGGATGCAGAGAGAGAGAGGGAGAGGGCTGGTAAAATGGTGGAAGCTGGCTGTACAGCAAGGTAAAACAGGGGTTTCACCCTCAAATCATGGAGCTGAGGTGCTGGGGGAGTTACTGGAGGTAGCTGGTAACTCAATGAGCCTGTGGTAAGAAGTTGAGGCCATGGAGAAAAGTGAAAGTGGTCAAATTGGAGGTTTTAGCATTTCTGCAGAAGGTGTTTGATCAGTGTTTGATCAAGTAAATGAAGTCCACTTGACATGGCACTTGACAGGGTTGAAAGACATGAGAAAATAGGGTGCTTCACGAAATTTGGGCTCATTTGGAGAAACTAGCCAATGTAATTTTGGTGAACCATAGAAATCAACAGAAACAGTTTCATCTTGATTGAGTCAAGCTAATCATCTCCCCTTGATGCACCACTTGGTGTAGCATCATCATTTGGGGTATTGATCATGCCCACAAAGTTTGAAGCTCCAGATAAAAAGTTGGTAATGTAAAGTTGTTCAAATTTGCATTTGAACAGAAAGGGTTTTGAGGTGATCTAATCAAGTTGCTCTATTCAATTTCTTGTGCCATTTGTTCTAGGTGCCTTATTAGGCCATTCTAGCATGTGCACCAAGTTTGAGAGCATTTGGACAAGTTTGGCAATGTAAAGTTGCTCAAACTTCAAATATGGACAGAATGGTTATGAAGGGGTTTGAGGAGGTTTTCTTGCTTCCCAAGGAATGGGACTTGGCAGGATCATCAAATATGTCATATATGACATGATAGAATTTCCCAGGAATTTTTGGAGAAAGTTTCCTTTGTAAATATTTGAAAAGCTTGAAATATCCAGAAAGGGTTTTAGAGGGTTTAGCCCATTATTTTGAACATGACCAAGTGTTGAAACTCTTATATATGGACAATATATGTCCTATGAGTCTCTCTGAATTTTGGCAAATATTTTTGAAACAGTTAAATAATTTCCCCTATTAAAGACCATTTCTGGCCTTAAGAAAAAGCTTTTAAATAAAATAGGAAGATAACTTTTAAAATTATACCTTTGTGGTTTCTGGGAGTCCTATGACTACTAGGTCTCAAATAAACCTTTTGAAATAATTTTCACACCCTAAATCAAGTACTTGCAGTGCAAATCTCAATTCAGGGGTTTTTGGAAAACTAAATTTATAAAATACTTTTTGGCCAAATTAATTTTGTAAGAAAATACTATACTGTTATATGACACTTGGCATGATCATTGGGCAGAAGTTTTGAGTATAGAGATGAGATCTACAAGAGATCATAGTTGACTTTGATGAGCACATGAAAAAGCAAATGAAGAAAACTCAATTCCAAATAAAAGCCAAATGATGCTAAAAAATTTTGCTGGTCCAAATTTTCATGCTCCAAAGATACAAATAACATGTTACAAAATGCAGGGTGTGACAAAAACCTTCTGATCCCGTTTACAGATACTTGTGGTGAACACATGGTATTGCCCACTGCTCAACTCCTTCGGATTATTCTGATATCCAGATTGCGGTTGCTGTTGCTAACGCTGCTGATTACCTTGATTATTGTAATTACCTTGGCCCTACTGTTGACTGCCTTGGTTATTGTAACCACCCTGATTACGCGGCTGATTGCCCTGGTTATTATAACTTCCTTAACTATTTTGAGCACCGGCCCGGTTTTGATAACCATTGTTATTGCCCCTATATCCTGATCCGGAGCTGTTCCCCTGATGACCTGGACCATAAAACCCTGGGCCTGAACCGCCATTTGGAGGCCTGCCATTAGGATTAAAGTGGCCCATCATTGCTTCCATAAAGGGCCTGCACTCTCTTATAGTGTGTTTTGCCGGTCGTTGTTTCGAGCCATGCTTCGGACAAGGCTGATCTAACTCTTGGTCCCAGGTACAAGCCCCTCCGCCGGTTTGCTGAGGCGGGTTGCCCATCAGACGCTGAAAACCCCCTTGAATTTGGGTATTGGCTACGAAATCAGAGCCACCTTCTGCCTTTCGCTTGCCCAAGAAAGTTGCAGTAGCCGGGTTAACTTGCGCCGGTTTACCAGGTTTGCTAACCTTCCCTGCTTTGTCTCCTTCAGCTTCTGGATACTTGGTATTATCAGAGTCCCCATACTTTACCAGAGCACTCATGAGAGTTCCCATATCATTGCAATCCCTTTTAAGTCGTCCTAGTTTTAACTTTAAAGATTCAAACCGGCAATTGTTTTCCAAAGTCACTATCGCCGTACTAGGATTGATACCATTCGAAGAGTGCAAGATCTCTGATACTCGCCGCACCCAAGCACTTGTAGACTCCTGCTCTCCTTGCACGCAGGCTGCTAGATCCACCACTGACATCGGCTGCTTGCATGTATCTTTGAAGTTTTTGATGAACTGGCGACGTAGCTCTCCCCATGATCCGATGGAATTAGGGGGTAAACCCTTTAGCCAGGTCCGGGTTGTACCCTCAAGCATCATGGTGAAGTATTTTGCACAAGCCGCTTCATCTACGTCCAGCATCTCCATGGCCATCTCATAACTCTCCACCCAAGCTTCAGGAGGTAAATCCGTAGTGTAATTAGGTACCTTGCAGGGCCCTTTAAAATCCTTGGGCAACTTTACACTCCGTAAAGCGGGGATAAGACACTGTACTCCAAAGGAACTTGTCGTAACTCCCATCTCTGTCGTGGCAGTTTGAACCGGCGTTGTCTGATGGACCTCCTCCCGGGCTACGGATCTAACCCAGTTCACATCCTGAGCTTGAGCATCCGCGCCTGCTGGATTATCCTTTTTGTGCCGATGTCGCCTGCGCTCACTGCTAGATACTTCTGGCTCCTCCCAATGCCTAGTGTAACTCCGGCTGGGACGTGGTGTTGAATGTAGCCTTTCCCTGCTATGAGAATATGCTTGCTGCTGTATTAACGCCGTATTAAGCAACTCCTTTGTCCGTCGTGCCTCCAACGCTGCCCGGGATGTCCCCTCCACGGGTAAAGCGGCCAAACGTGCAGCAGCAGCCATGATGTTATCCAAAGGATTTGAGTAATGACCTGGAGGGGTAGGAATGTGAGCTGCAGACGTGATCCGCCGATCTTGATCCGCAGTGGGTTGCTGAACCGGTTCTTCCCTGGCTGGAGGTGCCCTCCGGTTTAGAGCCGGATCGTTGCTGGCTCCAGCCCCGGGTGTCCTGAACAGATCCGTCACTTCATAAACCAACGGTAGACGAGACTGGTACTTCCGGCCCCTTACCCCCTGCACAGAGGCATGCTCCATCCTTAGATAAAAAGCCTGATCATCCAGCTCCGCTTGCCTTATTGCTATCATTGCTTTCTCTGCTTTCAAATCCTCTTTCAATTGATCAATCCGGCCTTTCAACTGAAGAAGCTCTGCATCATGCTGCTCCTTGTCTGCTGGAGCTATCGTTGCCACCGCTT
Source organism: Secale cereale (assembly GCA_902687465.1). NCBI lineage: Eukaryota > Viridiplantae > Streptophyta > Magnoliopsida > Poales > Poaceae > Secale > Secale cereale. The sequence continues at coordinate 196,822,627 of LR738711.1, forward strand.
TAGCTGTGAACTCCTCGATCAAGGTGGATAGAACGTCGGCAGGTGAGAGGTCTGGGCCGCTCCCCCCTACACCAGTTTCTGCTGTCGTCCGGTTCACCGTGGGCTGTGAACCGGCCATAAAGACAGCCACCCGGTTTGGCGGATCAAAGGGGTCCAGAATACTGTTTCCATCGGACTCACCCTCAGACCGGCCGTCCTGCAACTGATACAAAGACTCAGTTTCTCCGGATGAAGATTCGTCGTCGGAGTAGACAACTGTTGCACCATCGGACTTCGATCCTTCCTCGGTTTGGACCCCATGAATTGCTCCAACGAACACGCGCTTCATGGCGGGCTGAATCCGGGCCGATCTTGCACGCTGAGCCGGCTCGATGATGTTGGGGTAGATGTCCGGCTCATGTCCCGGTTCACCGATCTTGCCGATGAAGACGTGGATGCCGCCGAAGGGAACCCGGTACCCGTATTCGATTGAATCGGCCTCCGGCCCCCAGCCTGCATCGTCGATGTAGATCCGGCCGCGGCGACTCTTTGTCATCCGGCCGACCGCGTAACCCTTGAGCCCTTCAAAGCTGCCCTTCAAGAACTCGAAACCATCGTGCGGAGGCCCCACGGTGGGTGCCAACTGTCGTGGAATTAGCACGGCAGATGTCCGGTTTAACGGACTTAATGATGGAACCATCGCACGGGTTATCTTGAAGGGGTTCATAGCACACAAAGGACACAGAGAGTTTATACTAGTTCGGCCCCTTCGATGAAGGTAAAAGCCTACGTCTAGTTGGTTTGGTATTGCTTGGGCGTTGGTTTACAGGGAGCGGATCGCTTGCATGTAGTCTCGACGGGTTGATTCTTGCTTGTCCCTGAACCGTCGCCGGGTCATCCCTTTATATAGAGAGGCGACGCCCAGTCCGGTTTACAGAGTCCCGAGGCCAGCTCATACTTGTGTCCGCCTCGGTCTCTGTTCTTTCTTCCTTATTCCTCAAGTTACATCATCAGGCGGTTTACAAATCGTAACTCTATACATGGGCCCTAAGATCTCATGGGTCGTAGCTTATTACTAAATATTACAACATATTATAGTAATCCGGTTTATACTAGCCGGTTCATACCTGCTAGTAATATCCCTGACAGTTTCAGCGCTCTAAAGGTTGTAGTGTCAGCAGTTGGAGACAGTAAACGTAGCTCTGCAGTTGATGATCTCAATTGTCACACACAACCATCCCAGGTGCTTGCTTTAACTTCGCGCTGTCAAATTTGGTTGCATGTTGCATATGGTGTCTAGCTTGTATTGCTTCCAATTTGGTTAAATTGCATCTGCTTACTTTACACATTATACCTTTGATAATGACATGCCTTCCTGTTTTTGATACATACTACATATGTCTATTAACCATGTTCGTACATCAAACTAATGCTCTTTTGTATCACTCATCAATCACTTATGATGAGACAGTCACCCAGGTGGGTTAGTGTGAGACGCCATACTCGTTTAAAGAGTGCAGTGTCATCCTCCCCACAAGATTCTCAAGAAAAAGCAAGGCTAAATGAAGATAGTCAATGTAGCTCTCTAGTTGATGACCGCAATTCCCCCACACCACCATCACAGGTGCTTGCTCTAACTTCGTAGTGTGATATGTGGTTGCATGTTGCATACGGTGTCTAGCTTGTAATGCTTCTAATTAGGGTAAATTGCATCTGCTTAGTTTACACATTATACCTGTGAATATGACATGCCTTCCTATTTTTGGTACACACTACATCTATGTGTTAACCTTGTTCTTACATGAAATTACCTCTCTTATGTATCCTGCATCAATGACTTACGATGAGTCACCTTTATTCGTTGCATATTGCATATTATTTCTAGCATGAGGCCATGCACTGCTTCTAATTTGGTCAAATACATTTGTTAGGGCACCCTTTTAATTTGGCAGAGTGATATTGGTTTCATCTTTCATATGGTTTCTAGCTTGCATTGATTCTAGCAAGTACAAGCACCTTGTGCTTAGTTTACAGTTTATACATCATACATGTCAATATGTCATGCCGTCCTATTTTTCATACATATTCCATCCTCCTATCATGCGGCTACCTTACATGAAAGTAGTGTTCATCAGTATCATGCATCAATAAGTTCCGAAGAGCAAATTTTATTCCTTTTTCTTGTGGGTTTGACTTGACAAGGCAAAATCAAGAAAGAGGAAGGAAAAGAGTAAGGAAGGCGATGATGGTTGTCCTCTGCAGCAACGTAAACGGAGCATCTGTACCGATTCTCCTTGTACTGATAGTGCATTACGAGGTCCAAGCCTCCGCTCCCCTACTCCACCATCCAAGGTGCTTGCTCTAAGTTGGCAGTGTGATATCTGGTTGCATGTTGCATATGGTGTCTAGCTTGTATGCCTCCTAATTAGTGTAAACTGCATCTGCTTAGCTTACACATGATATGTGTGAATATCACACGCTTTCCTGTTTTTGGTACATACTATATATGTCTATCACACCATGTTCTTATATGAAACTACTCTTCGTGTGTATCCTGCATCAGTCACTTATGATGGAACACCTTTAAGTTGGCAGTGTGATATTGGTTTGCGTCTTGAATATGATTTCTAGCATGTATTGCTTCTAGTTTGATGAATGCCACCTATGACGAGATAGTTTTAACTTGGTAGAGTGATATTGATTGCACCTTTCATATGGTGTCTAGTTTGCAGTGCTTCTAATTTGTTGAAGTGCCTTCTGCTTAGTTACCACATCATAGGTGTGAATATGTCAAGCCATCCATTTTTCGTACATATTCCATCCTCGTATCATGACTTTGCCTTTCATTAGAGTAGTGTTCGTCAGTATCATGCATGAATGAGTTCTAAAGAGCGAATTATATTCCTTTTTCTTGTCAGTTTGACCACACAATGCAAAATCAATAAAGCTAAAGGAAATGGTCAAGGCATTGGATGATGGTGGTCCTTCCGAGCAACTGAAACAGAGGTTCTCTACAGATTCTACTCCGCCACCCTCCCAACAAGATTCGCAAGACAATGCAAGGCTAGACAGTCAGCATAGCTGAGTAGATGATGAGCACATCTCCCCTACTCCACCATCACAGGTGCTTGCTCTAACTTGGCACTATTATATGTGGTTGCATGTTGCGTATGATGTCTAGCTTGTATTGCTTCTAACTTTGTTGAATTGCATCTGCTTACTTTACACATAATGCCTATGAATATGACACGTGTTCCTGTTTCTAGAACATACGTGTACATGATGAGCACATCTCCCCTACTCCACCATCACAGGTGCGTGCTCTAACTTGGCACTATTATATGTGGTTGCATGTTGCATATGATGTCTAGCTTGTATTGCTTCTAACTTTGTTGAATTGCATGTGCTTACTTTACACATAATGCATGTGAATATGACACATGTTCCTGTTTCTAGAACATACATGTACATGATGAGCACATATCCCCTACTCCACCATCACAGGTGCTTGCTCTAACTTGGAACTATTATATGTGGTTGTGTTTTCCGTATGGTGTCTAGTTTGTATTGCTTCTGATTATGTTGAATTGCATCTGCGTAGCTTACAACTTATACCGGCAATGATCACTTACCCATAAGAGACATTTAACTTGGGACTGTGATGTAGGTTGCATCTTGCATTGTCTTCTAGCTTGTAATGCTTCTAATTTCTGGAAATGGCACTTACGACGAGACACTTTTGCCCTGATAGAGTGATATTGGTTGCATGTTCATATGGTGCCTAGCTTTCATTTCTTCTAATTTTGTTGAAATGCCGTCCGCTTACTGTTTTTCATACATATTCCATCCTCCTATCATACGTGTGAATATGAAACGTTGTCTTTTTTTGTATATATTCCATCCTCCTATCCCGCGCTTGCCTTACATCGAGGTAGTGTTCGTCTGTACCATGCATCAACCAGTTATGCAGAGCTAATTTTATTCATCTTCTTGTGGTTTTGACTTCATAAGGCAATATCAGAAAATAGGAAGGAAAAGAGTAAGTTAGGGGATGTTGGTGGTCCTCCGCATCGACACAAACAGAGACTCTCTAGATTTTCCACTTCTACTGCTAATGAAGTTGAAGTCCCAAGTGTACATGATAAGTTCATCTCCCGTACTCCACCATCGCAGGTGCTTGCTCTACGTTGACAGTGCGATAATTGGTTTCACGTTGCATATGTTGTCTAGCCTGTATTTCTTCTATTTTGATTAAATTGCACCTGCTGAGTTCATACATTATACATGTGCATATGACATGGCGATCTGTGTCTAGAATACACTGCATCTATCTATCATACCATGTTCTTAGATCAAAGTACTATTGTTGTGTATCCCGCATCAGTCACTCATGATTGGACACTTTTAACATGGCAGTTTGTAACATCCCAAATTTTTAATTTGGAATGTTATACATAGATCATATTTGCATTTCATATTTTTGCATTTTTGTTCGTGGAGTTTCTCGAAGTTCTAAGCAACTCAAGGACCTACGGAGAGAGTTGGGAATTTTACCGTTTTCGTATTTGAGTTCGCTCGAATACCGGTACGAGGACAGTGTGATTCTAATTATTTTTCTCTCCTAAAAATATTTCTAAATACAAAATATGAGCGGAGATAATATGATTTCTCCAAAATAACAGAAATATTGGAGGAAAAATATTAAAATCACTTTTGGTATTTTTTCTGGATTTATTTGCGGATTTACTTGCATAGGAAAAATACGCGTTTTTCAAAAGTGCATTTAGGTCCGGGAAAAATGTTCACTTTGTCCTAAATATTATTAGAGGAGGGTGAAAATCTATTTCGGGAATTTTGGAGTCCGTTTGGTATTTCTTTCGTTACTTTTTCTGCGCCAGGACTCTTTTAGAAAAAAAAAAGGAAACCGACTAGGAGTCTTATTGGCCCAGGACTCCCGGGCTTTATAAGCGCTCGCAGCCGGCCCGTCGCCCCCAGCCAGCCCGCGCCGTGCCCCATACCCTAGCGCGCCGCCAGCCCCGCCGCTAGCCCCGTCGCCGCCGCCGCCGCTGCCGCTGCCGCCGCCCGCGCCGCCGCCGCCGCCGCTGCCGCCACCATCGCTGCTGCCGCCGCCCGCGCCGCACGCCCGCCGCCGCTGCTGCCGCCGCCCGCCAGAGCCACCGCCGCCCGCGCTGCCACCCCGCCCGCCGGAGCCGCCGATCCCGCCGGAGCCGCCGAGGTATATGCCGCCATCGGTTTTTTTTAAAGACCCGGTCGGTTTTTTAGGAAAACCCTAGATCTGTTTTTTTAATAGATCGGTTCGGTTTTCGTCGGTTTAGTTATTTAGCGGACGTTCTTCCGTACGTTCGTTTTAACGAACGGTTTTCGTTAGTTAACCACAGACAGCGAACGTTCGTTCGTTAGCCTGTTCGTCGTTTTTCTTTTTCGGGGTATTTATCCGCGGTTATTCCGATCGTGATTTCTGCCCTGATCTTGTTTTTCGTTTTTCTTTTCTCTCGAGAGTCGGAATCAGGTGATTCAAAATCCCAGATCTTCGTCTCGATGCCCTCTTTACGTTTAATCAACTTGAACAAAGTTTTGGCTATTGTAAAATTTGACTTTAGACCAACTAGTATCTCGGAGCTTGTTTCTTTTGCAGTTTGAGTTTCGTTGCCTCTTTCGAGTTGATTCTTTTTGCAAACCGGAGTTCTTAAGTTGAACTTTCTGGTTAGATCTCTTATTTGAGTTTTACCCGTGCATTAGTTAAGTACTTATTGTATGCTTGTTTGATTGCGATAGAGTACCCGGAGTGCGCCGCTTGCTAGTTTGAGTCTCTAGGTTTTGCGGATCATCAGCAAGGCAAGTAACACTTTGATCATGCTTTCCAATTACCCAGTTTTCATTGCATTAGTCAAACCCTCACACATTGCATGAGTAGGATCAATTAACTTGTGGGGTTGGGAAGTAGATTGAGGTAGTACCTATTACCTGCATTACATTCAAACCTTTGGGAGTCACTTCTACGTTTGTTGTTAGGACATGCTATGCTCGTAGACGTGGATTGGGTGAGTGAAATCCATGACAGATGTGAGTTTGTTAATTAATGGTTCAACTTAAGGTGGCAACATTAATACACATCTGGGTGGATTGAGGCATCTGGGTATTCCAGTGATTGCCTATTTTTCTTTTGGACCGCCACCCAGGCTCAAAGGGATCATGAGATTTTTCATACTAGAAACTTCCGTGTGCAGCCACATGCCAATATGGGCTCTGGCATAGTTGAGTAAGTTGTGGGAAACCTTTCCATGATGGGCTAGCAGATGTAGTTGGGTTTTGTAGGTGTATCGGCCTATCTATCTGGTTAAGGGGACCTCTTCGGAAAGACTGTGTCTCGTTCATCCGTTTCTCAAACACCATGCAGTGCGAGAAACCAAACGGAGGCGATCGAGTCTTGTGGGGAAAAGTGCACAAACCTCTGCAGAGTGTACAAACTGGTCATGATTAGCCGTGTCCCCGGTTACGGACGTCTTGAGTATCTAGTAATTGGATTATCATGTGAATCTCATCATGTTACTTTAATTAATTTTGTTGGGTTTAATGATGAACTTTAATTGGGGTTGAGAGGATGTCTATCTTCTCAACGATGTTTGAACTACCATGATAGTAAAATAAAATATATTCCTTTGAAGTAGGGAAAAATTGGCTTTATGCAAAAACTTAAACCATAGAGCTTTCCACCAGCCATATTGCATATAGTATAGCCTTAGTATCATTGCATTCTCTTGTGTTACCTTGCCAGCATATTCCATGTGCTGACCCGTTTTCGGGCTGCAACATTTCATGTTGCAGACTTTTCAGACGACGAGTAAGATGCCCCTTTTAGGTCGTGGTTCTATACTCAGTGATGCCGCTGGAGTTGATGGACTCACTTATCTTCCAAGCCTTCCGCTGTTATTGTGTTAGATGGCCTTCAGCCATATTATTTGTAATAAATTCATCGTTGGACTATCGATGTAATAAGTGTGTGATTGCTACTCTATTATAAATCCTTCAAGTACTGTGCGTGTCAGCATTACTGATCCAGGGATGACACTGATGCACAGAGATCAGACTGTTTGAGGTCTGGTCGCTACACAGTTTGATAGTGGTTGCATCTTGCATTGATTTCTACGTTGTACTGCTTCTAATTTTACGAATTGCCACTTATAAAAACACACTTTTAACTTGGCAGAGTAATATTGGTTGCATCTTTCATATGGTGTCTAGCTTGCATTACTTCTATTTTCTTGAAAATCCTTCCACTTAGTTTACACATCGTAGCTGTGATTATGTCATGACGTCCTGTTTTTCTTACATATTCCATCCTCATACGGTTGTCTTACATCAAAGTATTGCTTGTCTGTATCATGCATCAATGAATTCTGAAGAGTAATTTCTTTTGTGCTGTGGGTACGGCTTGACTTGGCAAAGTCAAAAAAGAGCAAGGAAAATAATATAGTAGGGAGTGGTGTTACTCGTCGGGTGAAACGGAAAAGGATATGCCGTCCAGATTCTGCTGGTACTTATAGTGCAGTAGAAGGTCCAAGTCCACCGGCTAAATCTACAAACACAGATATGAGGAGGAGATGAAGATACTTGTGGAGAAGAATGATGATTTGACCCGGAAGTTAGGGATACTCATGGAAGAAGAGGACGAGGAAGAAGAACCCAAGGAGATACCACCGGAGGACTATATCATCATAGATGACACGGATTCGGAAGCTGAGGATGGCAAGGATGAAGACTATGAAGATGAAGCTGGAGCTGATATTATGGAATCCTCTGTCGAGCAATATTTTTAGATGACCACCCTGAGACTAATAGTTACTACCATATATTAGTTTTAGAACACTTTTGTAACGATCATTAGATTTGTAAGACCTTGTTTGAAATTGATTGGTGTGATATGATTGTGTGTTTGTCTCATATGCATATGGGTAGTGATTTTCCCTTAGACCTATTTTCTATTCTAATCTCTTCCCTCTACACCCATCAGATGCCTCCAAGACGTGAATTCGAGTTTCCCCCTGAGCTCACCCAGTTGATCCAGCAGCAGAACACCCTGATGCAACTTCTTGTCCAGAACACCCAGAACAACCAGAACAACAACAACAACCCTCCACCACCACCACCCGTGGACAACTTGACCTGTTTCTTAAGGTTGCAACCACCTGTGTTTGCTAGCAGCATCGAACCAATTGTGGCTGATGACTGGCTACGCAAGATTGGAAGGGATTTGATCACCGCCAATTGCACGGAGGCTGAGAAGGTGCGAATTGCCGCACACCAGTTGTCTGGACCAGCCGCAGCATGGTGGGAGAATTACACAGCCACTTACCCCGTAGCTAATGTGACTTGGGATCAGTTTCAGCAAGCTTTTCGTACCGCACATGTCTCAACTGGAGCCATGAGTATGAAGAAGCAGGAGTTTCGCAATTTGCGCCAAGGGAATCGTACTGTGGCCCAGTACGTGGATGAGTTTAGTACCCTATCTCGTTATGCCCCAGATGATGTGGCCACAGATGCCAAGAAGCACGAGAGATTCATGGAAGGGTTGAATGATGAGATGAGTGTACAGTTGATGGTGGCAACTTTCAATAATTACCAGGAGTTGGTTGACCGCGCCCTAATGATTGAAAGGAAGCATCAACAGATTGAGAATCGCAAAAGGAAGTATGGGCAAGGAAATTATAATTCTGGAGCTCAGCAGAAGCCCCGCTTTACCCCTAAAGCGGTAGGACAGTTTCAGCATACACATGGAGGAAGTAGCTCACACAACCACAATGGCACCAAGAATGGCAATGGCAATGGGAATGGGAATGGAGCCAATGGAAACCAGAACCGCCCTACACAGTCCACACCCACCAAGAGGGATTTTAGCCATGTCACTTGTTACAAGTGTGGGAAGACTGGACATTATGCCAATGAATGCTCAGAAGCTAAGAATGGGAACGACAATGGAAGCGCCAGGAAGCAGCCCAACCCATTCAACAAAGGACAAGTGAACCACGTGGCCGTGGAGGAGGTAGAAGAGCAACCAGATGCTGTTGTCGGTAAGTTTTTGGTTAAGACATTTACCGCAATAGTTCTTTTCGATACTGGTGCATCGCATTCATACATTTCAAGGGGATTCGTAAATAGACATAGGATGTCCACCCGAGTTCTTAAGACCCCCATGTTAGTAAGTTCACCTAGAGCAGATTATATGGCACACCAAGGATGTCTTCAGACGCCATTAATCATAGGACGCCATACTTTCCCCTCTGACCTAATAGTCCTGGAGTCACAAGGATTGGATGTGATATTAGGTATGGATTGGCTATCGAAGTATGGAGGTAACATTGATTGTGCCAGTAAGTCTATTTTGCTCACCACCCCGGAGGGAAAAAGGATTAAGTATGTATCTAGGCATTCGCCTATAAGGACTCAAGTATATTCTCTCACGGGAGTTGTTCAGGAGGAAGTGCCAGTAGTGAAGGATTATCCGGATGTGTTTCTAGAGGAGTTACCTGGCATGCCACCGGATAGAGATATAGAGTTTTTGATTGAACTTTTGCCAGGCACCGGGCCAATTTCTAAGAGACCATATAGGATGCCCGGAAAGGATTTGGAGGAAACTAAGAAACAGATTAAGGAGTTACTGGATAAAGGATTCATACGCCCAAGTTCTTCGCCCTGGGGTTTGCCAGTACTTCTAGTGGAGAAGAAGGATGGATCGTTAAGAATGGTCGTTGATTACCGTGGATTGAATGAAGTAACGATCAAGAACAAGTACCCATTACCAATGATTAATGATCTGTTCGATAGATTGCAAGGAGCTAAGATATTTTCTAAGATCGATCTGCGATCAGGGTACCACCAATTGAAGATCTGAGAACAAGATATACCTAAGACGGCCTTTACCACTAGGTATGGGTTGTACGAGTATACCGTTATGTCGTTTGGTCTGACAAATGCACCGGCATACTTTATGAACCTGATGAACAAAGTGTTTATGGAGTATTTGGATAAGTTCGTCGTAGTGTTCATAGATGATATTTTGATCTTCTCGAAGGATGAAGAGGAGCATGCAGAGCATTTGCGTTTGGTGTTGGAGAAGCTCAGAGAACACTAGTTATATGCCAAGTTTAGCAAATGTGAGTTTTAGTTGAAGGAAGATGAATTTCTCAGACATGTTATATCCGGAGTAGGAATAGCAGTAGATCCCGCCAAGGGGGACACTGTGACCCATTGGGAAGCACCAGCAACAATTGGAGAGATCCGGAGTTTTCTTGGACTCGCAGGATACTACCGGAGATTCATCGAGAATTTCTCGAAGATTGCAAAGCCAATGACGGAGTTGTTAAAGAAGGACACCAAGTTCAGTTGGACAGAAGAATGTGAGGCCAGTTTTCAGGAATTAAAGAAGCGATTGGTCTCATCCCCTGTGTTGATTTTGCCAGATCAACATAAGGATTATGAGGTGTACTGCGACGCGTCACGTCGAGGACTAGGAGTTGTTCTTATGCAGGAAGGAATAGTTGTTTCGTATGCTTCACGACAACTGAAACCTCATGAGATGAACTATGCCACCCATGATTTGGAGTTAGCAGCTGTAGTGCATGAATTGAAGACGTGGAGACATTTTCTCATTGGAAACCATTGTGAAGTATATACGAATCACAAGAGTTTGAAGTATATATTCACTCAGAAGGAGTTGAATCTTAGGCAAAGGAGATGGCTGAAACTCATTAAGGATTATGACATAAGATTGCATTATCATCCCGGAAAGGCTAACGTAGTAGCTGATGCGCTAAGCCGTAAGAGCCATGTCAATACCCTAATGATGGAAGGATTTCCAAAGGAATTAGCCGAGGACCTACGAAAACTACGTATGGAGATAGTTCCGAGAGGCAATGTAGCAACATTAGAAATCCAGTCTACCCTGATGGATAAAATCAGAGAAGCTCAGAAAGCTGACAAGGAGGTTGTCGCTATAAAGGAGAGGATGAGCGAAGGAAAAGCTAAAGGTTTTCGTGAGGATGAACACGACACCTTATGGTTTGAGGACCGCATTTATGTTCCCAATGACCCGGAGATCAGGAAGTTGATTTTACAGGAGGCCCGTGATTCACCATACTCGATTCACCTAGGAAATACTAAGATGTATTTGGATTTGAAGGATATTTTCTGGTGGACCGTGATACGTCTCAAACGTATTTACTTTTCCAAACACTTTTGGTATTGTTTTGGCCTCATTCTTGCATGATTTGAACTAAACTAACCCGGACTGACGCTGTTTTCAGCAGAACCACCTGTATGGTTTTATTGTGTGCAGGAAAACGGATTTTTAGGTATCTCAGAAAAATCCACGAAAAATCACAGAAAATCCACGCACCCGAAGGAACCAGGAGCCAGAAGAGGGGCCAGAGGGGGCCAGGGGTGCCCAGGCGCCCTGTGGGCGCCGCCCCCCTGGGCCGCGCCGGGGGGTCGCCTGGGTGGGGCCCACACCCCCTGGTGCCCTACTTTGCCTCGTATTTTTACTCGCGAGGCGAAAACCCCAGATCAGAAGTTCTTTTCACAGTTTTCCGTCGCGGAGCCGCCGCCACCCTCTGTTCTTCCTCGGGAGGGCTAATCTGGAGGCTGAATTGGCCTCCGGAGAGGGGAGATCGTCGCCATCGTCATCATCATCACCACTCCATCATCCCTCCATGTGTGAGTAATTCCCCTGCTGTAGGCAAAGGGGATGGTAGGGATTGGATGAGTTAGATCATGTAATAGTTTGTCAGATCGTTGGGGGCATGTTGCCTATCATCTACTATGGTGTTTATCATCTTTGCTTCAACTTGTTATTCTTAATGCTTGACACTTAGGGCCCGAGTGCCATGATTTCAGATCTGAACCATATGTGTTTGCATGAATATATTTGTGTTCGTGATCCTATCTATGAGTTGTTTGCACCTGTTACGGTTCGGAACCGGCGATCCCAAAAGTGACAGCTTGGGACACCATAGGGGATGGTCCATAGTTTGAGGATTACATGTATCCATTGAGTTCATTTCTTTGTTCCGGTGCTCTTTGACAGGAGCACCTTAATCTCCATAAGTTCCTTTTGGCCCTGTTCGTAGCGGGATGGTAGGACAAAAGATGTTGTGCAAGTTCTTATTGAAAGCACGTACAACTACCTACGGGATACATGCCTAATGTTTGATATTTGCCTAGATGATCATTACTTTTCCGTGTGCCGTGCCCCCAAGTTAGAATCATGATATATCTCATCCATGCAGCGCCCAACCATCCGTCTCCCTAGCCTACAGTGTTTTAAATCCTGCTTGTCACTAGTTGCTACTTTTGCCATTTACTTTTGCTATTTACTTTTACTGTTTACTTTTACTATCACTATCATATCACTGTTACCACTTATCTCTTGTTGCAAGTAAGTATATTTCAGGTGCGGTTGAATTGACAACTCAACTGTCAAAGCTTATAAATACTCTTTGGCTCCCCGTGTGTCGAATCAATAAATTGGGTTATTCTTACCCGCGAAGACTATCTCGATCCCTTACGGTTGAGGGTTATCAAGTACCGTTTTCTGGCGCCGTTGCCGGGGAGCATAGCAATATTTACAAGTCTACTTGAGGTATCCTACCTGCTGCACTTCATCCACTATGGGTAAGAAAGGAGACCCCAAGGTTCTGATCTTACTGTCTACTACAAGAAGAGGTACTGCTCTGAGCACTAGTGCTACGCTTGATTCACCTTCTGTTATGAGTAAGTTTGCCTCACCACCACCACAAGATGCTCCTACTGAATCTGTTACTATGTCCGATACTCTTGATGATGCTTCTACTACTGTTGATGATATTAGTTCCCTTGGTTATGCTCTTGAGAAACAAATTGCTGCTGCTGCTAAGAAGTCTGGAATTGAAATTCCTGTTACTCGCTACCCTATTGGTGAAACTTATGATTATCCTGATTTGAGTAAACTCAAAGAGAGACTCCTTGATGATGATTACTATATGCTTGACGAAGATTTATGCAGGGAACTGACAGAGTTTTCTGGCTCTGACCCTAAAGTTATTAAGAAACTATTTGAAAAACACTCTTTGAAGAACAAAACAGTTCCTGATCCAGAATTTGCTACATCTCCTATATGCATTGATGATCCTGATTATGATTTCTCTGTTGATCTTTCACTTATACCTATGGTTGAAGCTGACCCCTTTTATGGCAGAGAAAATGATGATGATATTGCACACCTGACTAAACTCGGTGAGTTAGGTGGCCTATTTACCACAGATGAGAAGATACGATACTTTTATATCACCAAGATTCTTCCTTTCTCCTTGAAGGAAGGCGCTAAAGCATGGTATGATTCGCTTCCATGCGGTTCCATTAAGAGTCCTCAAGACTTAGCTCACTCTTTTGTTGATAAGTACTTTCCTGCTCACATGCAACATGCTGCTTTACAAAGAATTTATAACTTTAAACAGTTGCAGGATGAGTCCCTCCCTAAAGCTTGGGGGAGGTACTGCGGTCTGATTCGGGCTAGACCAGGACATGAAATCCCTAAGAATGAATTAATCGATATATTCTATGCTGGTCTAACTGATGAATCCAGGTCCTATTTGGACAGTTGTGCTGGTTGTGTTTTCAGGAAAAGAACACCGGACGATGCGGAAGATTTGATGGGCAGGATTGCCAAAAACCATGAAGATTGGTCCGTCCCTGAACCGCCTCTACCACCAAAGAAGAGGGGTTAGTTTGTTCTAAGCCCCGAAGATATCGAGAAGCAAAGAAGTCTATTAAAGAGAAAGGTATTAAAGCTGAAGACGTGATGAACCTACCCCCTATTGAGAAGCTGTGTGAGCCTACCACTCACCCTCCTATGGTAGAGGTACACTCTCTTTTAGATTTCAACGCAAGTGACATCCCTCATGGTAAGCCTCCTGATCAATGTTTAGATGAGTTTGATAATTTTATTATGAAACAAAATCATTTTAATGAGAGGATACAAAGTCAGTTGCATGATAATTCCCTTGCTATCAAAAGACTGCTTGATGTTTTAGATAGAACAGTTAATGATGTTCAATGTCTTGTGAAGCATTTTCATATGGTTCAAACTTAGCTTGACCAAATTTCTAATGTGCAAAGAGATTTGCTTGCTAACAATGCCAAACAAGATAATTTGCAGGCTTTCGGGATTAAGACCCGAGGAGGAACTAGCACTCAAGATCCTCTCTATCCAGAGGGGCACCCGAAGAGAATCGAGCAGGATTCTCAAATGCAGGAAGAAGAAATTGTTGGCTCTCCAAAGAAAAAGAAGAAACATAAGGAGACTGACAATTCTAATGATCCTATTGCAGATGAAGAGCCAACTATTGATCCTAACAGCGTATCTATCTCCGATGCTGAGACTGAAGACGGTGTTGAACCTGAAGGTAAGGATAGTGAGAAGAATGATCCGCCTAAAGTTCGAGAGGAAGAAGCACCTGACAAACGTAAGAGGTACACTAAAGAAGACTTCATTGCAAGAAAACATGGGAAGAAAAGAGAACCATGGGTGCAGAAACCCATGCCCTTTCCAGGTAAGTCCATCAAATCCAAAGAAGAAGAGCATTACAATAAGTTTTGTGAGTGGATTAAACCTCTTTTTCTTCAAATTCCTTTGACTGAAGCTATTAAGTTACCTCCTTATTCAAAATATATGAAAGATATTGTCACCAATAAAAGAAAAGTTCCTAATGAAGCAATATCTACTATGCTTGCTAACTACTCTTTCAGTAGCAAAATTCCTGAGAAGCTCGGTGATCCAGGTATACCCACCATTCCTTGCTCCATAATGAATAATTATGTCAAAACTGCTTTATGTGATCTTGGAGCAGGAGTGAGTGTTATGCCTCTCTCTCTTTATGAGAGGCTTTGTTTAGAGAAACTAATTCCAACAGATATCTCCCTTCAGATGGCTGACAAGTCAACCGCTGTTCCGATAGGTATTTGTGAGGATGTTCCCGTAGAAGTTGCTAATTGTTTGATTCTTACTGATTTTGTTGTGCTTGACATGCCCGAGGATGGGAGCATGTCCATTATTCTTGGTAGACCTTTTCTTAACACCGCAGGTGCTATTATTGATTGCAATAAAGGGAAGGTTACCTTTCATGTGAATGATAAAGAACACACGGTATATTTTCCAAAGAAGACCGACAGGAGGCATGGCCTCAACTCTATAGAGAATATTGAGACCGTGAAAATTGGAGAATGGGACTGTCCACTACATGTGCCTCACAAATACAAAACTATCGTGGTGGGGACAATGTCCATCAAGGTAAAGGTTCAGTGATTACTTTGTGAGAGGTGAGACTTTTTGCTCTATATATCGCCTGTTTGTTGGTAAGACTTGATCAACCTTACTAGTAAACATGTTTTATATAGATAAAAAGTTGAGCTTGTTATGTTTTCGTTTGTTTTTAGTTTTTTGTCCTACTTGCTGTACCAAGTATTTATGTTTTGAAGCTTCACAATACTACTCACTACTTCAAGTTTTCAGAGAGTTTCATAGCTTTTTGAACTTCGAAAAAATTTCAACAGTGAAGTTTTCAGAAAAATTCCTGAAAAATAAAAATAAAAATTTCCACGTCGGGAGTGACCCAGAAAGTCCTGGGGCCAGCTAGGGGGGCCCACCAATGGCCCAGGCGGCCAGCTGGCGCGGCCCAGCCCCTGGCCGCGCCCACAGGGCGCCTAGGGCCCACAGGACCCCCCTCCTGGTATGTCTTCTTCCTCCCTCTCTCTCTTTCTCCAAAAACACGAGTTCTGCACTTGTTCTTGTGTTCTTGCTGTTCTTGGAGGCGATTCTTTGATCTCTCTCTACAGCCCCTCATTTGAGCTAAAATTTTGAGCAAATACTCCCTGGTATGTGACTCCTCCACCCCTCCAATTATATTTTTTATTGGTGGCCTCATTTGTGAGTATTTAGTAGTTCTTGGTGCTGTATAGATGAGTTTGCATGCATGTGTAGAAAGTTATTTTCCAAGTTTTGATGCAAGTTTATGCCTTAGGAAAGTGAGTTGAGTAGTTTGCCTTAACTCATCTTGTTTTAATCCTCGTTTTTGTAAACTGAAAAAAAAATCAGAAATGATTTTGTTAGGAAGGGCAAAAGGGTGGCTTGAGAAGAGGAGGCCCGCACACTCCGATCGAGTAACTAGGGTCGCAGCTTCACCATCGACTGCTAGGGTGAGCTATAATGAAGATCATGTGCCCCTGGAGTTGTTGGAAGACACAAGTCCAGCACGTGCGATGACATTTCCATGTGATGAATTCCTTGAAGCTGCGGGAATCAAGGATGAGTTTTATAATCTTTGTGCTAATGCAGGTTTGACACGACTCGTCACGAGCCGTGTTACTCAGTATCAACAACTCACCTCCAGTTTCATTAACAGTTTTAGATATAATCCTGATTCAGGTGCTATTGATTTTAAAATTTACAGTGATCTTATCACCATGACTTTGGGAAATTTTTGTGAAATAACAGGTGTGCCGAACATTGGGAGGACGGCTAGGATGGCCACTCAGCCCTCCGAGCTGAAAACCGTCATCAACTCTCTCTGCACCATGGGTACGAGGGATATTCATCGGTCGAAGATCTCCAGCATCTTATTTCCTCACCTCAGGTATTTTGCATATTATATTGCTAGAGGGGTGTTAGCTCGTGACAACACGAGCAGCATTTCTGCTCCGGATATTGCTATCCTGGCAGCAGCCCTCTCAGGGAGGTCTGATTATAATTTGGGTGCCTTAATTGCTCGACGCCTTGCTATGAACGGTAACAAGGGGGACTTATATGGTGGCGTTTATGCCACACTTATCTTAGAACATCTTGGAGGCACCCCACACCCTGATGCTAATCCTTTTACTTATTTAAGCTTTGATCTTGCTGCTATGAAAAGGCATAAGTTTGTTACCATGGGTTCTGAGCTTGATAATCTTGTTTATATCTTGCGTTTCGGAACTACCGCGGAACGCGAGATCCGTCTA
The DNA here is from genome assembly GCA_902687465.1 of Secale cereale. Lineage (NCBI taxonomy): Eukaryota > Viridiplantae > Streptophyta > Magnoliopsida > Poales > Poaceae > Secale > Secale cereale. Next base: position 196,839,652 of record LR738711.1, read on the forward strand.
CCTGCACCTCTTTTGTTTGATTTTTCTCGCAGGAACGGATGGTCCTTTGATGTTGTCCAGTTCGATGAGTTCATGGTCCAGTATCAGTTTCATAACCCCATGGAGGGGGTTGTGCCCGACGAGGAGGAGCACGGTGAGTTACCAAATTTTCAGGGAGAAACCGCCACCGAGTTTGGTGAAGGTTCTTCCTCTGTTTGGCGTTCGGAACCTTCCTCGTGAGAGACTCCGAGGAGTTCGGTGTACGCGCCAGCATCCTTCTACGACCCTTGGACTCACCACCATACCCCCGGAGCAGGAGGCTCTTGGGGGCAGTAGCTGCTACCAACTTAGGCCAAAAGCCTAAGCTTGGGGGAGTACGTGCCCCTCTCACTTTTCCATTGTATTATCCGTTTTATTCGCTTTGATCTTTTCGAAGTTTTTGCCCGTTCTTCTTTATTTCTCTATTTGCGAAAACAACAAAAAGATTTTCTCTTTCTTTTGCTTTCGTTCAACCTTTGAAATAATCCAAAAAGATTTCCTTTTTCTCTTTAGTGTGCTTTGTTTTCAGAGTTCAGCTCAAGTCCGTGATGGCATTTAATAATATTTCCTACGTTCGATCGTGCAAGTGACAAGCAGTAATGACGAAGATTGACTGAAAGGAAGCAACAAGGAAGACCGGTATGAACTCTTCTTGTTTCTACTTTTGTACATATGCATGTACTTATGATCTAGAGACCAGCTTGTAGCGACATAGTGCTATGTTTACAATGCTCGTCCAGTGGTTCATGCTTTCCTTGTGGCTAGTCTCGAATAACTAGAGTATATAATGTGTTATTGAAATGATCTACATGCATTGCACTATTCATAGTCTGGTATACTAAGGTGGTATTTCCCTTTAGAGAATTTTTGGATTGACTTGGCACATGCTTACACATGCTTAAGACTAAAAAGTCTACTCTGCCTTGATGATCTTTGAGTTTCAGAATATTTATATCACTTTCATGCCCGATACAATGTTGCTTTGTCGCTCTGCATGATTATGACCGTTATTGCTCTCTAGTTGGTCGCTTCCCAGTCTTTTGTTAAACCTCCACCTGTACTAAGCGGACTGACTGCTTGTGCATCCAAAATCCTTAAAACCTGTTATGCCATATGAGTCCACCATACCTTCCTATACATGGTATTTACCTGCCATTCCTAACGAAGACTTTCGTGTGCCATCTCGAAATTAATCAAAAGCATTTCTCTTTTTGTGCCTATGCTTTAGCTCATGAGGAAGTAGTAGTTAATTCATGATGTTTTTAAGTAGGACAAGTTTCACCCCTGGATTGCATGTATAATGTGCAAACCCATAATACGAGAAGGAACTGGCATTGAGTGCGCCCGGCTAAATAAAGATAATATAACAAACAAACCCTCCTTCACGCTTTGTCCATGAGAAATCGGAAAACTTTGGCAGTGATAAACAAAGGAGATTAAGAGGATGTGATCGTCCTCATGCGGGAGCCGTTCCTCGAGACTTGTCCAGCTTAAGAAGTGATTGAGTTATCTGCTAGCATTCGTTGACGAAATATGCACCTCTCAAAAACGTTTTACCTCTGTTTTTAAAACCAAGAGCTCTGGTACATGTTTAGTTTTTGTTTCCGACCACGGGTTTTCAACCTTGCCAAACAAAAGCCATGGTTCGAGAGTCTCCACCCTCTTTCTTCAAAGCACTAACTAGGAGAGCATAATTGTCATTCTGAGTGTAATGTGCATTGTCCCAAAGTATTACATTGTCTTCTGCATGCTTGTGATATGATTTATTCTGAAATTCTTAGTTCTAGTCTCCTTTAAAACTCTGGAGGAGTTTCTGCATTTATGTTTTGCTTCACTCATGGAGACTAGCGAGATACCACCCTAGTATGCTCAAGCTATGTGCAATGTAATATTGTCTTGATTTTCAGTAGTATATTGTTTACTTTTAAGTATTTGTGACTAGTCACTTGAAAGAAGGATTGCTCCTTGAATTGTCCTCATAGTACTGTTTCAATACTTGCTAGACTATTTTCGTAGTACATGCTTATATACATCTAATGAAGCAAAAGAGTTTGTCAAAGTTTTCTTTGTCGCGTCCAGTTCGTTGAACTGAATTGCTTGAGGACAAGCAATATGCTAAGCTTGGGGGAGTTGATACGTCTCAAACGTATCTACTTTTCCAAACACTTTTGATATTGTTTTGGCCTCATTCTTGCATGATTTGAACTAAACTAACCCGGACTGACGCTGTTTTCAGCAGAGCTGCCTGTATGGTTTTATTGTGTGCAGGAAAACGGATTTTTAGGTATCTCAGAAAAATCCACGAAAAATCACAGAAAATCCACGCACCCGAAGGAACCAGGAGCCAGAAGAGGGGCCAGAGGGGGGCCAGGGGGTGCCTAGGCGCCCTGTGGGCGCGCCCCCCCTGGGCCGCACCGGGGGGTCGCCTGGGTGGGGCCCACACCCCCTGGTGCCCTACTTTGCCTCGTATTTTTACTCGCGAGGAGAAAACCCCAGATCAGAAGTTCTTTTCACAGTTTTCTGTCGCGGAGCCGTCGCCACCCTCTGTTCTTCCTCGGGAGGGCTAATCTGGAGGCTGAATTGGCCTCCGGAGAGGGGAGATCGTCGCCATCGTCATCATCATCACCACTCTATCATCCCTCCATGACTTCTCCCTCCATGTGTGAGTAATTCCCCTGTTGTAGGCAAAGGGGATGGTAGGGATTGGATGAGTTAGATCATGTAATAGTTTGTCAGATCGTTGGGGGCATGTTGCCTATCATCTACTATGGTGTTTATCATCTTTGCTTCAACTTGTTATTCTTAATGCTTGACACTTAGGGCCCGAGTGCCATGATTTCAGATCTGAACCATATGTGTTTGCATGAATATATTTGTGTTCGTGGTCCTATCTATGAGTTGTTTGCACCTGTTACGGTTCGGAACCGGCGATCCCAAAAGTGACAGCTTGGGACACCAAAGGGGATGGTCCGTAGTTTGAGGATTACATGTATCCATTGAGGTCATTGCTTTGTTCCGGTGCTCTTTGACAGGAGCACCTTAATCTCCATAAGTTCCTTTTGGCCCCGTTCGTAGCGGGATGGTAGGACAAAAGATGTTGTGCAAGTTCTTATTGCAAGCACGTACAACTACCTACGGGATACATGCCTAATGTTTGATATTTGCCTAGATGATCATTACTTTTCCGTGTGTCGTGCCCGAAGTTAGAATCATGATATATCTCATCCATGCAGCGCCCAACCATCCGTCTCCCTAGCCTACAGTGTTTTAAATCCTGCTTGTCACTAGTTGCTACTTTTGCCATTTACTTTTGCTATTTACTTTTACTGTTTACTTTTACTATCACTATCATATCACTGTTACCACTTATCTTTTGTTGCAAGTAAGTATATTTCAGGTGCAGTTGAATTGACAACTCAACTGTCAAAGCTTATAAATACTCTTTGGCTCCCCGTGTGTCGAATCAATAAATTGGGTTATTCTTACCCGCAAAGACTATCTCGATCCCTTACGGTTGAGGGTTATCAGACCGGTATGAAGAAGGATATTGCGGAGTATGTAGCAGTTTGTGATGTATGCTAGAGAGTGAAGGCAGAACGTCAGAAGCCACCAGGATTATTACAACCTATGCCAATACCCGAATGGAAGTGGGAGAAGCTTGGCATGGATTTTATCACCGGATTGCCTAGGACCAAAGTAGGATATGATTCAATCTGGGTAGTAGTAGACCGATTGACGAAGGTAGCCCACCTTATCCCCATGAAAACCACATATACTAGTGCAAAGTTGGCAAAGATATACATGACCACAATTGTATGTCTGCATGGAGTTCCGAGGAGCATCGTATCAGATAGAGGGACCCAGTTTACATCAAAGTTTTGGAATCAGTTACATGAAACCTTGGGTACCAGGCTAGAGTTTAGCACGACGTTTCATCCGCAGACGGATGGACAGACTGAAAGAGTCAATCAGATTTTGGAGGATATGCTGAGAGCATGTGCATTAGATTATGGATCTAGTTGGGATGACAACTTGCCCTATGCAGAGTTCTCATACAACAACAGTTACCAAGCCAGTTTGAAGATGGCCCCTTTCGAGGCCTTGTATGGAAGGAGATGCCGCACACCGTTGTCGTGGGACGAAGTTGGAGACCAACAGTTGTTTGGACCAGACTTAATCAAAGAGTGTGAGGAGAAGGTGAAGTTGATCCGAGATAGACTGAAAGTAGCTCAGTCCAGGCAGAAGAGTTATGCAGACTCGAAGCGTAAGGAGATAACCTATGAGATCGGAGACAGAGCATACCTGAGAGTATCGCCTCTGCGAGGAGTTAAACGTTTCGGAGTTAAATGGAAATTAGCCCCGAGATTTGTAGGACCTTACCGTGTTCTGGAACGCATGGGAGAGGTTTCCTATAAGTTGGAATTGCCCGAAGGATTGTCAGGAGTGCACGACGTGTTTCACGTTTCGCAGCTTAAGAAGTGCCACGTGGAGATGGCCGACATACCGCTTAGAGACACAGTACCACTGGAAGCAATTCAGTTGGACAGTGATCTGACCTACGAGGAGAAGCCTGTTAAGATTCTCGAATTTTCGAGCAAAGTTACCCGCAGTAAGGTTATCAAGTTTTGCAAAGTTCAGTGGAGTCACCACACTGAGGAAGAAGCCACCTCGAAACGAGAAGATGATCTACGCAAGGACCACCCACACCTGTTCTCTAGCCAAGTCGAATCTCGAGGGCGAGATTCATTCTAAGGGGGGTAGGTTTGTAACATCCCAAATTTTTAATTTGGAATGTTATACATAGATCATATTTGCATTTCATATTTTTGCATTTTTGTTCGTGGAGTTCCTCGAAATTCTAAGCAACTCAAGGACCTACGGAGAGAGTTGGGAATTTTACCGTTTTCGTATTTGAGTTCGCTCGAATACCGGTACGAGGACAGTGTGATTCTAATTATTTTTCTCCCCTAAAAATATTTCTAAATACAAAATATGAGCGGAGATAATATGACTTCTCCAAAATAACAGAAATATTGGAGGAAAAATATTAAAATCACTTTTGGTATTTTTCTGGATTTATTTGTGGATTTACTTGCAAAGGAAAAATACGTGTTTTTCAAAAGTGCATTTAGGTCCGGAAAAAATGTTCACTTTGTCCTAAATATTATTAGAGGACGGTGAAAATTTATTTCAGGAATTTTGGAGTCCGTTTGGTATTTCTTTTCTTAGTTTTTCTGCGTCGGGACTCTTTTAGAAAAAAAAGGAAACCGACTAGGAGTCTTATTAGCCCAGGACTCCTGGGCTTTATAAGCGCTCGCAGCCGGCCCGTCGCCCCCAGCCAGCCCGCGCCGCGCCCCAAACCCTAGCGCGCCGCCAGCC
>LR738711.1:196845183-196876155 GCA_902687465.1 Secale cereale
CCCCACCGCCGCCGCCGCCGCCCCGCTCGCCGGACCCCGCCGGAGCCGCCGAGGTATACGCCGCCATCGGGCTTTTTTTAAAGACCCGATCGGTTTTTTTAGGAAAACCCTAGATCTGTTTTTTTAGAATAGATCGGTTCGGTTTTCGTCGGTTTAGTTATTTAGCGGACGTTCGTCCGTACGTTTGTTTTAACGAACGGTTTTCGTTAGTTAACCGCAGACAGCGAACGTTCGTTCATTAGCCTGTTCGTCGTTTTTCTTTTTCGGGGTATTTATCCGCGGTTATTCCGATCGCGATTTCTGCCCTGATCTTGTTTTTCGTTTTTCTTCTCGCTCGAGAGTCGGAATCAGGTGATTCAAAATCCCAGATCTTCCTCTCGATGCCCTTTTTACGTTTAATCAACTTGAACAAAGTTTTGGCTACTGTAAAATTTGACTTTAGACCAACTAGTATCTCGGAGCTCGTTTCTTTTGCAGTTTGAGTTTCGTTGGCTCTTTCGAGTTGATTCTTTTTGCAAACCGGAGTTCTTAAGTTGAACTTTCTGGTTAGATCTCTTATTTGAGTTTTACCCGTGCATTAGTTAAGTACTTATTGTATGCTTGTTTGATTGCGATAGAGTACCCGGAGTGCGCCGCTTGCTACTTTGAGTCTCTAGGTTTTGCGGATCATCAGCAAGGCAAGTAACACTTTGATCATGCTTTCCAATTACCCAGTTTTCATTGCATTAGTCAAACCCTCACACATTGCATGAGTAGGATCAATTAACTTGTGGGACTGGGAAGTAGATTGAGGTAGTACCTATTACCTGCATTACATTCAAACCTTTGGGAGTCACTTCTACGTTTGCTGTTAGGACATGCTATGCTCGTAGACGTGGATTGGGTGAGTGAAATCCATGATAGATGTGAGTTTGTTAATTAATGGTTCAACTTAAGGTGGCAACATTAATACACATCTGGGTGGACTGAGGCATCTGGGTATTCCAGTGATTGCCTGTTTTTCTTTTGGACCGCCACCCAGGCTCAAAGGGATCATGTGATTTTTCATACTAGAAACTTCCGTGTGCAGCCACATGCCAATATGGGCTCTGGCATAGTTCAGTAAGTTGTGGGAAACCTTTCCATGATGGGCTAGCAGATGTAGTTGGGTTTTGTAGGTGTACCGGACTATCTATCTGGTTAAGGGGACCTCTTCGGAAAGACTGTGTCTCGGTCATCCGTTTCTCAAACACCATGCAGTGCGAGAAACCAAACGGAGGCGATCGAGTCTTGTGGGGAAAAGTGCACAAACCTCTGCAGAGTGTACAAACTGATCATGATTAGCCGTGTCCCCGGTTACGAACATCTTGAGTATCTAGTAATTGGATTATCATGTGAATCTCATCATGTTACTTTAATTAATTTTGTTGGGTTTAATGATGAACTTTAATTGGGGTTGAGAGGATGTCTATCTTCTCAACGATGTTTCAACTACCATGATAGTTAAATAAAATATATTCCTTTGAAGTAGGGAAAAATTGGCTTTATGCAAAAACTTAAACCATAGAGCTTTCCACCAGCCAAATTGCATATAGTATAGCCTTATTATGATTGCATTCTCTTGTGTTACCTTGCCAGCATATTCCATGTGCTGACCCATTTTCGGGCTGCAACGTTTCATGTTGCAGACTTTTCAGACGACGAGTAAGATGCCCCTTTTAGGTCGTGGTTCTATACTCAGTGATGCCGCTGGAGTTGATGGACTCACTTATCTTCCAAGCCTTCCGCTGTTATCGTGTTAGATGGCCTTCAGCCATATTATTTGTAATAAATTCATCGTTGGACTATCGATGTAATAAGTGTGTGATTACTACTCTGTTATAAATCCTTCAAGTACTGTGCGTGTCAGCATTACTGATCCAGGGATGACACTGATGCACAGAGATCATACTATTTGAGGTCTGGTCGCTACATAGTTTGATAGTGGTTGCATCTTGCATTGATTTCTACGTTGTACTGCTTCTAATTTTCCGAATTGCCACTTATAAAAACACACTTTTAACTTGGCAGAGTAATATTGGTTGCATCTTTCATATGGTGTCTAGCTTGCATTACTTCTATTTTCTTGAAAATCCTTCTGCTTAGTTTACACATCGTAGCTGTGATTATGTCATGACGTCCTATTTTTCTTACATATTCCATCCTCATACGGTTGTCTTACATCAAAGTATTGCTTGTCTGTATCATGCATCAATGAGTTCTGAAGAGTAATTTCTTTTGTGTTGTGGGTACGGCTTGACATGGCAAAGTCAAAAAAGAGCAAGGAAAATAATATAGTAGGGAGTGGTGTTACTCGTCGGGTGAAACGGAAAAGGATCTGTCGTCCAGATTCTGCTGGTACTTATAGTGCAGTAGAAGGTCCAAGTCCACCGGCTAAATCTACAAACACAGTATCACCTGCTCCACTAGCTGCAGCATCCGCTTCAACTGTACCAGCATCTCAATGAGTTACTCGTTCGTTTGCTCCGGAACTGGCCAGTTCCCAAGCTGCCTTCACACCCAACACTACTTCCGAAGCACTATTGACACAATAGGACTTGGCAAGATCAGATGAACCTCATGAGCATCAACACCAAGACGGTACCTGACCGAGTCAAGTTGCAGTTGCATGCACCTTTATATGTACTCTCACAGTTTGATGTACACTAACACTTTCCATATTCGTTGTTGAACTAGCACCACGACGCAAGCGGAAACAGACATCAGTGATAATGCTTGACAGATTAACAAAATCTAAAGGAGGAAGAATGGAGATCCATTTTGAGGCAGGTTTAAAAAGGCCACGTGATTCTACAGAGTCAGCCAAGTTAGTATCAGAGGCAGCCATTGCCGTTAGGTGTCATGCACGTATCCTCCCAACATGGATCCAGTACAGGAATGAGAAAGACAATACCCAGTTTAACACCTTCCTTGACCATTTATCCGTAAGTAATGTTATTCATCGCAATTAGTAATATTGTCTTGCTCTGTCCCATACTTTCTAGCTTCCTCCTAATAAGACTAACATTCTTTTTTCAACAGATGAGGTTCAAGTTGGATCTGAAAGATGATGCAACTAAACAAGCATGCACTCATGTTTTTAAGTCTGCTCTGCGACAGTATCGGTACCACCTTAGAAAATCTCACTTTGAAGGCAAGGCTAACAATGAAATCGCCCAAACATCTCCAGTGGAATATATTACAAATGAAGACTGGACAGCCCTCGTTAAACATTGGTCTGATCCAAAGTATCAGGTAGGCTATATGTATTTGATCAGACCACATATTGAACTTGTATTTATGTATGTGCCTTACAAGTGTGTCTGCTTCTAGGCTAACTGTTTTAAGAACAAGACCAACCGTTCTAAAGTGAAATTCAAACAGACAACATGATCTCGTAGCTATATTGCACACTGTCATGCTCTTGTAAATAGTTGCTACTTCCTTCTTTTTTCTGTGCCATATTATCGTATCTATATTGACTTGTTCCAAATATAGAGGAAAGCATGTGCGGACCAAAAAGAACCTGAATCGAATGCAGTGCAAATCTTCAAGGATTGCCACATCAGCAAGATGAAGGGCATGAGCACACCAGTTCAAGCCGCTGTTGTAAGTCCTTACTCCCCCTGCCTTTGAACTGATTGTGTCGGCGTCCTGGGAACCAGGGTACCCAGACTTGCATGTCCGCAGGCCGCGACGCGCTCCTACTACGGCCTGGTACGGCCCAGCTGATCGACGAGCTGCTCAAGACCCTCGCGAGGGGGCTAGACCTCGCAAGGAGAACGACGTCAAGACCCCCTCAGGAGCAGCCTCGGCTAGGTTGCTCCGGAGGGGCAGAGAATCCAAGCCCAAGCCTGCCTCAGGAGGAGGCAGTGGCGCGAGCAGTGACGCACCGCGCCAGCGGGTGCCAGCACGTGCTCGCAGCGCAGTTGCCGTTTTGGTGCAAAGAAGATTGCGCAGGCGCAAGTTCCCGAGGAGCAGGACAAAGGTTTCCCCTTTGGTGCAACAAGACCGAAGACCGCAAGGACGACAGGGAGGATGTCATCACCGAGCCCACCACCGCGTCACCGCCTGATCCCTTTGCAGGCGAAGACCGCTTTTGTCAAGATAGGAACGTCCTTGTGTTCCCGCTCAAAATGGCCGTTGTGGGATCCCTTCCCGCCTCAACATTTCGGGGGAAGAGGACCCTGGCCGCCTATATAAGTAGCTAGGGTCTCCACTATGGAGGCATTCTGATCAGATCCAGAGACTCCGCCATCGCACAAAGGAGCAAGAACCCTTGCCTCCTGACCCTCCTGAGCTCTCCTCCTGAGCTCAGGAACCACTGTACTCATTCATACTCAAGCCCTCCCGAGGCTAATCCACCAAAGCAGGAAGTAGGGTTTTACACCGCAAGGTGGCCTGAACCTGGGTAAATTCGTGTGTGTTTTACTTGTTATTCGCTTGAATCTCTTCATCGGACGAGGGCGAGATGCTAGGTAGACGTGAGTGGGAGAGATCTTCGTTCACGCCCCTGTGTTCGAACTTCTTGGGTTTGCGGAGCCCGTAATCCGACATTTGGCGTGCCAGGTAGGGGGCGTGTTCAAATCTCGCCCCTCCGACGACCTCGCCTTCCCTCTCATGTTCCGTGCCGCCATGATGATCGCGGCCTGCCGCATCCGCGTGGAGGCTTGCGCTGTCCCCGTCGTCCGAGCAGCATCGGCGGACCGCGCCACCCATGGGCGCTCCACCTCCTTCCTCAACGACGTTTTCGCCGACCGGGCCACCGGAGAGCGGCCTGCTCCGCCACTTCCACTCCCTATGGCCTCGCCGGTGGCGCTCTTAGTGGCGCAGAGGCTGCCCTGGCACCGGCCACCCAGGGAGCAGCTCGACGCTCGAACGGCCTGCGTCGACGGGCTGCGAGGCGCTGCCGGCTGATACGTCTCAAACGTATCTACTTTTCCAAACACTTTTGATATTGTTTTGACCTCATTCTTGCATGATTTGAACTAAACTAACCCGGACTGACGCTGTTTTCAGCAGAGCTGCCTGTATGGTTTTATTGTGTGCAGGAAAACGGATTTTTAAGCATCTCAGAAAAATCCACGAAAAATCACAGAAAATCCACGCACCCGAAGGAACCAGGAGCCAGAAGTGGGGCCAGAGGGGGGCCAGGAGGTGCCAAGGCGCCCTGTGGGCGCGCCCCCCCTGGGCCGCGCCGAGGGGTCGCCTGGGTGGGGCCCACACCCCCTGGTGCCCTACTTTGCCTCGTATTTTTACTCACGATGCGGAAACCCCAGATTAGAAGTTCTTTTCGCAGTTTTCCGTCGCGGAGCCGCCGCCACCCTATGTTCTTCCTCGGGAGGGCTAATCTGGAGGCTGAATTGGCCTCCCGAGAGGGGAGATCGCCGCCATCGTCATCATCATCACCACTACATCATCCCTCCATGACTTCTCCCTCCATGTGTGAGTAATTCCCCTGCTGTAGGCGAAGGGGATGGTAGGGTTGGATGAGTTAGATCATGTAATAGTTTGTCAGATCGTTGGGGGCATGTTGCCTATCATCTAGTATGGTGTTTATCATCTTTGCTTCAACTTGTTATTCTTAATGCTTGACACTTAGGGCCCGAGTGCCATGATTTCAGATCTGAACCATATGTGTTTGCATGAATATATTTGTGTTCGTGATCCTATCTATGAGTTGTTTGCACCTATTACGGTTCGGAACCGGCGATCCCAAAAGTGACAGCTTGGGACACCAAAGGGGATGGTCCGTAGTTTGAGGATTACATGTATCCATTGAGTTCATTGCTTTGTTCCGGTGCTCTTTGACAGGAGCACCTTAATCTCCATAAGTTCCTTTTGGCCCCGTTCGTAGCGGGATGGTAGGACAAAAGATGTTGTGCAAGTTCTTATTGCAAGCACGTACAACTACCTATGGGATACATGCCTAATGTTTGATATTTGCCTAGATGATCATTACTTTTCCGTGTGTCGTGCCTCAAGTTAGAATCTATCTCATCCATGCAGCGCCCAACCATCCATCTCCCTAGCCTACAGTGTTTTAAACCCTGCTTGTCACTAGTTGCTACTTTTGCCATTTACCTTCACTATTTACTTTTTGCTGTTTACTTTTACTATCACTATTATCACTATCATATCACTATTACCACTTATCTTTTGTTGCAAGTAAGTATATTTCAGGTGCGGTTGAATTGACAACTCAACTGTCAAAGCATATAAATACTCTTTGGCTCCCCGTGTGTCGAATCAATAAATTGGGTTATTCTTACCCGCGAAGAGTTTCTCGATCCCTTACGGTTGAGGGTTATCAATTACCGTTTTCTGGCGCCGTTGCCGGGGAGCATAGCAATATTTACAAGTCTACTTGAGGTATCATACCTGCTGCACTTCATCCACTATGGGTAAGAAAGGAGACCCCAAGGTTCCGATCTTACTATCTACTACAAGAAGAGGTACTGCTCTGAGCACTAGTGCTACACTTGATTCACCTTCCGTTATGAGTAAGTTTGCCTCACCACCACCACATGATGCTCCTACTGAATCTGTTACTATGTCTGATACTCTTGATGATGCTTCTACTACTTTTGATGATATTAGTTCGCTTAGTTATGCTCTTGAGAAACAAATTGCTGCTGCTGCTAAAAAGTCTGGAATTGAACTTCCTGTTACTCGCTACCCTATTGGTGAAACTTATGATTATCCTGATTTGAGTAAATTCAAAGAGAGGCTCCTTGATGAGGATTACTATATGCTTGATGAAGATTTATGGAGGGAACTGACAGAGTTTTCTGGCTCTGACCCTGAAGTTATTAAGAAACTATTTGAAAAACACTCTTTGAAGAACAAAACCGTTCCTGATCCTGAATTTGCTACATCTCCTATATGCATTGATGATCCTGATTATGATTTCTCTGTTGATCTTTCACTTATACCTATGGTGGAAGCTGACCCCTTTTATGGTAGAGAAAATGATGATGCTATTGCACACCTGACTAAACTCGGTGAGTTAGGTGGCATGTTTACCACAGATGAGAAGATACGATACTTTTATATCACCAAGCTTCTTCCTTTCTCCTTGAAGGAAGGTGCTAAAGCATGGTATGATTTGCTTCCATGCGGTTCCATTAAGAGTCCTCAAGACTTAGCTCACTCTTTTGTTGATAAGTACTTTCCTGCTCACATGCAACATGCTGCTTTACAAAGAATTTATAACTTTAAACAGTTGCAGGATGAGTCCCTCCCTAAAGCTTGGGGGAGGTACTGCGGTCTGATTCGGGCTAGACCAGGACATGAAATCCCTAAGAATTAATTAATCGATATATTCTATGCTGGTCTAACTGATGAATCCAGGTCCTATTTGGACAGTTGTGCTGGTTGTGTTTTCAGGAAAAGAACACCGGACGATGCGGAAGATTTGATGGGCAGGATTGCCAAAAACCATGAAGATTGGTCCGTCCCTGAACCACCTCCACCACCAAAGAAGAGGGGCATGTTTGTTCTAAGCCCCGAAGATATGCGAGAAGCAAAGAAGTCTATTAAAGAGAAAGGTATTAAAGCTGAAGATGTGAAGAATCTACCCCCTATTGAGAAGCTGTGTGAGCCTACCACTCACCCTCCTATGGTGGAGGTACACTCTCTTTTAGATTTCGACGCAAGTGACATCCCTCATGGTAAGCCTCCTGATCAATGTTTAGATGAGTTTGATAATTTTATTATGAAACAAAATCATTTTAATGAGAGGATAGAAAGTCAATTGCATGATAATTCCCTTGCTATCAAAAGACTGCTTGATGTTTTAGATAGAATAGTTAATGATGTTCAATGTCTTGTGAAGCATTTTCAAATGGTTCAAACTTAGCTTGACCAAATTTCTAAAGTGCAAAGAGATTTGCTTGCTAACAATGCCAAACAAGATAATTTGCAGGCTTTCGGGATTAAGACCCGAGGAGGAACTAGTACTCAAGATCCTCTCTATCCAGAGGGACATCCGAAGAGAATCGAGCAGGATTCTCAAATGCAGGAAGAAGAAATTGTTGGCTCTCCAAAGAAAAAGAAGAAACATAAGGAGACTGACAATTCTAATGATCCTATTGCAGATGAAGAGCCAACTATTGATCCTAACAGCGTATCTATCTCCGATGCTGAGACTGAAGACGGTGCTGAACCTGAAGGTAATAATAATGAGAAGAATGATCCGCCTGAAGTTCGAGAAGAAGAAGCACCTGACAAACGTAAGAGGTACACTAAAGAAGACTTCATCGCAAGAAAACATGGGAAGGAAAGAGAACCATGGGTACAGAAACCCATGCCCTTTCCAGGTAAGTCCATCAAATCTAAAGAAGAAGAGCATTATAATAAGTTTTGTGAGTGGATTAAACCTCTCTTTCTTCAAATCCCTTTGACTGATGCTATTAAGTTACTTCCTTATTCAAAATATATGAAGGATATTGTCACTAATAAAAGAAAAGTTCCTAATGATGCAATATCTACTATGCTTGCTAACTACTCTTTCAGTGGCAAGATTCCTGAGAAGCTCGGTGATCCAGGTATACCCACCATTCCTTGCTCCATAATGAATAATTATGTCAAAACTGCTTTATGTGATCTTGGAGCAGGAGTGAGTGTTATGCCTCTCTCTCTTTACGAGAGGCTTTGTTTAGAGAAACTAATCCCTACAGATATCTCCCTTCAGATGGCTGACAAGTCAACCGTTGTTCCGATAGGTATTTGTGAGGATGTTCCCGTAAAAGTTGCTAATTGTTTAATTCTTACTGATTTTGTTGTGCTTGACATGCCCGAGGATGGGAGCATGTCCATTATTCTTGGTAGACCTTTCCTTAACACCGCAGGTGCTATTATTGAGTGCAATAAAGGGAAGGTTACCTTCCATGTGAATGATAAAGAACACACGGTATATTTTCCAAAGAAGATCGAGAGGAGGCATGGCCTCAACTCTATAGAAAATATCAAGACCGTGAAGATTGGAGTATGGGATTGTCCACTACATGTGCCTCACAAATACAAAACTATCATGGTAGGGACAATGTCCATCAAGGTAAAGGTTCAGTGATTACTTCGTGAGAGGTGAGACTTTTTGCTCTATATATCGCCTGTTTGTTGGTAAGACTTGATCAACCTTATTAGCAAACATGTTTTATATAGATAAAAAGTTGAGCTTATTATATTTTCATTTGTTTTTAGTTTTTGTCCTACTTGTTGTACCAAGTATTTATGTTTTGAAGCTTCACAATACTACTCACTACTTCAAGTTTTCAAAGAGTTTCGCAGCTTTTTGAACTTCGAAAAAAATTAAACAGTGAAGTCTTAAGAAAAATTCCAGAAAAAATTAAATAAAAATTTCCACGTCGGGAGAGACCCAGAAAGTCCTGGGGCCAGCCAGGGGGACCCACCAGTGGCCCAAGCGGCCAGCTGGCGCGGCCCAGCCCCTGGCCGCGCCCATAGGGCGCCTGGGGCCCACAGGACCCCCCTCCAGGTATGTCTTCTTCCTCCCTCTCTCTCTTTCTCCAAAAACGCGAGTTCTGCACTTGTTCTTGTGTTCTTGCTGTTCTTGGAGGCGATTCTTCGATCTCTCTCTACAGCCCATCATTTGAGCTGAAATTTTGAGCAAATACTCCCTGGTATGTGACTCCTCCACCCCTCCAATTAGATTTTTGATTGGTGGCTTCATTTGTGAGTATTTAGTAGTTCTTGGTGCTGTATAGATGAGCTTGCATGCATATGTAGAAAGTAATTTTTCAAGTTTTGATGCAAGTTTATGCCTTGGGCAAGTGGGTTGAGTAGTTTGCCTTAGCTCACCTTGTTTTAATCCTCATTTTTGTAAATTGCAAAAAATTTCAGAAATGAGTTTGTTAGGAAGGGCAAAAGGGTGGCTTGAGAAGAGGAGGCCCGCACACTCCGATCGAGTTACTAGAGCCGCAGCTTCACCATCGACTGCTAGGGTGAGCTATAATGAAGATCATGTGCCCCTGGAGTTGTTGGAAGACACAAGTCCAGCACGTGCGATGACATTTCCATGTCATGAATTCATGGAAGCTGCGGGAATCAAGGATGAGTTTTATAATCTTTGTGCTAATGCAGGTTTGACACGACTCGTCACGAGCCGTGTTACTCAGTATCAAAAACTCACCTCCAGTTTCATTAACAGTTTTAGATATAATCCTGATTCAGGTGCTATTGAGTTTAAAATTTACAATGAACTTATCACCATGACTTTGGGAAATTTTTGTGAAATAATAGGTGTGCCGAACGTTGGGAGGACGGCTAGGATGGCCACTCAGCCCTCCGAGCTGAAAACCGTCATCAACTCTCTCTGCAGCATGGGTACGAGGGATATTCATCGGTCGAAGATCTCCAGCATCTTATTTCCTCACCTCAGGTATTTTGCATATTATATTGCCAGAGGGGTGTTAGCTCGTGACAACACGAGCAGCATTTCTGCTCCGGATATTGCTATCCTGGCAGCAGCCCTCTCAGGTAGGTCTGATTATAATCTGGGTGCCTTAATTGCTCGACGCCTTGCTATGAACGGTAACAAGGGGGACTTATATGGTGGCGTTTATGCCACACTTATCTTAGAACATCTTGGAGGCACCCCACACCCTGATGATAATCCTTTTACTTATTTAAGCTTTGATCTTGCTGCTATGAAAAGGCATAAGTTTGTCACCATGGGTTCTGAGCTTGATAATCTTGTTTATATTTTGCATTTCGGAATTACCGCGGAACGCGAGATCCGTCTACCTGCACCTCTTTTGTTTGATTTTTCTCGCAGGAACGGATGGTCCTTTGATGTTGTCCAGTTCGATGAGTTCATGGTCCAGCATCAGTTTCATAACCCCATGGAGGGGGTTGTGCCCGACGAGGAGAAGCACGGTGAGTTACCACATTTTCAGGAAGAGACCGCCACCGAGTTTGGCGAAGGTTCTTCCTCTGTTTGGCGCTCAGAACCTTCCTCGTGGGAGACTCCGAGGAGTTCGGTGTACGCGCCAGCATCATTCTACGACCCTTGGACTCACCACCATACCCCCGGAGCAGGAGGCTCCTGGGGGCAGTAGCTGCTACCAACTTAGGCCAAAAGCCTAAGCTTGGGGGAGTACGTGCCCCTCTTACTTTTCCATTGTATTATCTGTTTTATTCACTTTGATCTTTTCGAAGTTTTTGCCCGTTCTTCTTTATTTCTCTCTTTGCAAAAACAACAAAAAGATTTTCTCTTTCTTTTGCTTTTATTCAACCTTTGAAAAATCCAAAAAGATTTCCTTTCTCTCTTTAGTTTGCTTTGTTTTCAGAGTTCAGCTCGAGTCCGTGATGGCATTTAATTATATTTCCTACGTTCGATCGTGCAAGTGACAAGCAGTAATGACGAAGATCGACTGAAGGGAAGCAACAAGGAAGACCGGTATGAACTCTTTTTGTTTCTACTTTTGTACATATGCCTGTACTTATGATCTAGAGACCAGCTTGTAGCGACATAGTGCTATGTTTACAATGCTCTTTCGGTGGTTCATGCTTTCCTTGTGGCTAGTCTCGAATAACTTGAGTATATAATGTGTTATTGAAAGGATCTACATGCATTGCACTGTTCATAGTCTGGTATACTAAGGTGGTATTTCCCTTTAGAGAATTTTTGGATTGACTTGGCACATGCTTACACATGTTTAAGACTAAAAAGTTGTAGGATCGAAGTAGGTCTAGAGGGGGGTGATTAGACTACTTGACAATATAAAAAATCTGCCTTTAGATCATGCAAAGTTTTTGGCAGTTTCACAAACAAGATCAAATCAAGTAACACCCTACACATGCAATTCTAGAGTATATGCAGCGGAAAGTAAATTGCACATGTAAAAGAGAGGTGGAGAAGATCAAACGCAGTTTGGTGACACGGAGATTTTTGTCGTGGTTCCGATAGGTGGTGCTATCGTACATCCACGTTGATGGAGACTTCAACCCACGGAGGGTAACGGCTGCGCGAGTCCACGAAGGGCTCCACCCACGAAGGGTCCACGAAGAAGCAACCTTGTCTATTCCATCGCGGCCTACGCCCACGGAGGACTAGCCTTACTCGGGGTAGATCTTCACGAAGTAGGCGATCTCCTTGCCCTTACAAACTTCTTGGTTCAACTCCACATCATCAAGACGGAGGCTCCCAAGCGACACCTAACCAATCTAGGAGGCACCACCCCCCAAAAGGTAATAGACGGTGTTGATGATGATGAACTCCTTGCTCTTGTGCTTCAGATGATAAACTCCCCAACACTCAACTCTCCTCACTGATATGGCTGTGGTGGAAGAAAGATTTGAGTGGAAAGCAACTTGGGAAGGCTAGAGATCAAGTTTCATATGGTAGGAATGGAATGGCTTGATCTCAACACAAGGGTAGGTGGTTCACTTCTCAGAAAGTGTATGGTAGGAATGGTGGTACTTTCTGATGGCTCTCCTCACAAATGAGGAGGGGGTGGAGGGGTATATATAGCCTCCACACAAAATCCAACCGTTACACACACATTTGACCAATCTCGGTCAGACCGAAGTGAAACTCGGTCAGACCGAAAGTTCAAATATAGTGAACGTTGGGATTTTCGGTGGGACCGAAAATACCATCTCGGTGAGACCGAAGTGAGTCAAAGGTTAGGGTTTGCCATTTCGGTGAGACCGAAAATATAAACTCGGATATTCCGAATTGATGTCAACTGATCACAGAAGGTTGGCAGCCCTTTTTCGGTGAGACCGAAACTCAGAATCGGTTTGACCGAGAAGCTAGGGTTTGGAGAAACAACTGAAGTGGTTCATCTCGGTGGGACTGAGTTGGAGAAATCGGTGTGACCGAGATGTTAGGGTTTGTAGAGATAACTTCATCTCGGTGAGACAGAGTTGGTTTGACCGAGATTACTTATGGGTGTGTGTTAAGTAGTGAATAGTGCTGATAGTTGAGGGAGTTAGATCACCAAGCACTTGAGCAACAAGAACATTAACACAACCTCATCCCCTTTTAATAGTATTGGCTTTTCCTATGGACTCAATGTGATCTTTGATCACTAAACCAAAAAAGGAGTCTTGAGCTTTTGCCAATGCTTGTCTTAGCATTTTGAGGGGTCCACTTCTTCAGACATTTCCATACCCATATCATCGAACTTTTCTGAAATGATTCTCAAGAGAATATTAGTTCAATGATATATATGTTGTTATTAATTACCAAAACCACCCGGGGATTAGTTGCACTTTCAATCTCCCCCTTTTTGGTAATTGATGACAACATATAGATCAAAGCTTCGACAAAAGATATAATCAATGAATAATATCGTCGCTTTGAGAAGTATGTGATAAACAAGAGCTCCCCCTAAATTTGTGCATTATTTAAAATTTGCGTTTGAATGCAAATGCACAATCGATTAGGATTATGGGTCACTCTTCCATGTCACATACATCTTGGTGGAGCGCACAAAATGATAAGAATGAATAACATGCACTTAATCACCAAGACAAGAGTAAATAGCAATACAATAAGAAATAGCATAGATAAGCAATAAGCACAGATTAAAGCATAGTATGACTAAGCACTCATTAAGGTAGCATCAAACGTAGTAGCAAGCACACATAAAGTATCTGGAACCAAAAGAAACCAATGTATCACAGAGAAAACCGGCAAAAGACGAAAAAGACGAAAGAGCACTCTCTCTCTCGAAGCCCTATGATCTATAACAATTTCTCCCCCTTTGGCAACAAGTTACCAAAAAGTTCGAAAAGGTATAGAGCTAAACGTCACTGCGGGCTCGGCTGGCGGCTCCCGTCTGGGTCGATGTCGGTGTAGAGATAGCTGCATCTGCGAAGACCTCTGCTGATGTCTGCGGTGGAGGAGTGGATGCTGGAGCTGTAGGAACTGCTGGAGCTGTAGCTGGTGCTGAAGTGGTAGCCCTGGAGTCTGTCACTGGGATAGCTGCAGATCTGGATCCTCTGGGAACCTGAGCAGTCTGGCGATGAGAGTCCTGGACTAGATCATCCTGCATAAGCTCTGCTCTCTCCTGCCTAGTCTCCTCCATGTCTGCCTCAAGCTTGTTGACAGACACCTGAATCTCAGTCAGCTTCACGTCCAGAGCGTGGATCTTGTCCTCGACAATCCTCTCAAGGCTCTCCTGAGATTGCTCAATGCTGGCCAGGCATTGTTCAATTCTCTGGGTTGCTTCAAGAATCTGTTCTCCAAAGCTCTTTGGCTTAGCTGCTGCTGCTGCTGCCTCTTTGTCAGCTTTGGCTTTCTTCGCAGCTTCGATCTTGGCTTGCCCTTCAACTGAGGTGGGATCCTCTTCATCCATCACAACTACGTTGTCCTCATGCTCTGGCTGCAGTGGCAAGTGCTTCCTATCCAACATGAATTTGGCCGTGCCAAACTTGGCGTTGATGAGCATCTGTATCTGCGGAGCAAACCCACACGACCTCTTCTGGTCAGCTGCAGTCCTCTTAATGGTTTCTACCATCAAGTCCATCACCTTAAAAGGTGCCTTCTCATCGAGAATGTGCAGCATGTTGATAGAATAGCCTCGTATCATCCGGTGGTCACCTGACTTAGGCATCAAAGTATGCCTCAGAATAGTGTTAGTAGTGGTCAGACCTGCCTGGAGATAATACACTGAGCCGAGCTTCCATCCCTCCAAATCAGCAGCTGGGATCTCCTTGTACATATTCTTCATAGAATCATGACTCTTCTTAGGAATCCCATAGACATCAATGTCGTCCTCTCTCTGCACAGGAGCGTTCAGAAGTTCTGCCCATTCTGCAACAGTTGAAGAAAACCTTTGACCTTCAGTCATCCAGGTGATCTTGCCATCAGGATAGAAGTGGGCTGTGGCATAGAACTGCATGATCATCTCGTCATTCCATGCTGTCAGTTCTTGACCCACAAAATCAGCAACTCCACATGCAGTAAAGCTCTCATGCACATGGGGAAAGAAGTCCCGATGCTCTCTACTGTCAATATACTTCCAGTCAACATACCTGGTGTCAGCAACAATGGGCTTCTTATCCATTAGCACGGTCTCATAGAAATCCTGCTGCTCTCTGGTGTGGAATCTGGGGTCCACAGCAGTCCTTCTTCTAACGGCATATGGATCAGACTGTCTCCATAGCCTGAGACCTTTGTCCTTCCTTGCCTTCATGTCCTCAGCTTGAGGATGAGCATCATTGTGGAGTGGCAACTTGGGACGGAGCTTGAGCAACACATGCTCTTCATCTGACTCAGAAGGTGGCATCTCACCTTTGTTCTTCTCAGAAGCTGGAATGCTTCTGGTTGTCCTCTTGGGCTTCGCTGGAGCTGCCTTAGCTTGAGCAGGCTTCTTGGGCTTGGAGGAGGCTTGAGCCCGAATAGCATCACCCATGAACTTAGCTTTCTGAGGAGGAGGCTGGGGTGCTTCTTCTTCTTCTTCTTCTTCAGCATCAACTTGAGGTTCAGCATAAACAACTCTCTTCCTCTTGGAAGTCTTCTTCACCTTGCTTGGAGCTGGCTCTTCCAAGATGAGCTTCTTAGCAACTGCAGACTGTTTTACCTTGCTTGTGCCTTTCCTTGTTTGCTGCCCTTGGTGCTCTTTGGCAACCACATTCCTCTTGGGCTTGGAGGTAACTTCCTCAGCAACAAAGTCGGAATCCTCATCATCAGAAGTTCTCTTCTTCCTGGTTCTCGTAGCTGCAGGAGGCAGACCACTAGGGGTGCTCCTCTCACCATCATCACTAGAGCTGCTTGCAGGACTTGTATCTGCCTCTGGAATTTCAGCAAATGGTGATTCAGACCTGTTCTGGCTGTCACTGACATCTGACATGGCTGAAAAACCTGTGAAAAGATAAGGTATAGGCAGAATGGAAGAGTTATCACAACTGCAGAAGTTTTTGCAAAAAAAAAATGAGTTAAAAACTTAGTTTTGAGTTTTCACAGAATGTATTTCGGTCAAACCGATTTCAAGTTTCGGTGTAACCGAAGTGTTCAACAGAACCTACACACCACTTTCGGTCAGACCGAAATGGGTTTCGGTCCTACCGAAAACTTAGGGTTTCACAGAAACTTCAATTCGGACATTCCGATTTCCACAACTCGGTCAGACCGAACTGTGTAGTGCAATGGTCAGAGACCAAATCGGTCAGTCCGATTTTCAGGAATCGGCTTCACCGAGATGCATTCCGTGGAAACCTAAACCTAAGAATTTTCCTCGAAACTAGAAGATCTGAACAATGTATTGGGATCATATCAAACGTGGATTGAATCAGGGCAGTCCTATCATGCAAGAATCAGAAGTGGAGCATGAAAGGGATCGGGACACACCCTAACTTGGTGGTGTCCCTCTACGGCAGCAACGGCGGAGAAGATTACCGTTGACGGCGGCGGAGACCTGCGGCGAGGGCGCACAGGTGATGAAGGCGACGATCCGTAGACCAGGGCGGCGGCAGCAGGGGTCTTGGAGGGCGAACGTTTGAAAGGAATAGATCGCGCGCAGCCCTCAGTATATATAACCCCGTGCTGTCGGTGGGACCGAGTTGAAAAACTCGGTGTCACCGAGATGCATAATTGCAGTGCAGTTACGCATATCGGTCAGACCGAGATTTTGAACTCGGTTTCACCGAGATGAAACCTAGATCAATCTAAGTGTTTCGGTTGGACCGAGATTGGGAAGCCGGTCAGACCGAAAAGGACTTAGAAGGTTTTGGAAGTCAGCCTTAGACGAATCGGTGGTTCCGAGTGCTCCTCACTCGGACTGTCCGAAAAAGACTTGTTCAAAGTTGTGATATAAGCATGAATAGAATTTGAGACAAGATAGCATAGATAGCTAGGGAAGGTGCTTAGGCATTCTTGTCCATCCATTTGGCCAGAAAAAGAAACCAAAACAATCAAAACCACAAATGGATGTCCTTGAATGAATAGAATCATGCATTCAACATGCTCACACAATAAGATAGCAACTGAAATATGTGTCAAACATGCACAACCAATCACTCTAGCTACTAGCACACAATTTGTCGATGACTAGGTCATCTATATATGAGTATATTGACTTAGGAGCCAAATGAGAACATTTGATCATAGGTCATACTCATCGTTTAAGCACAAGTGGGGTTACCACTTTTACATAAAGCATTTATGTGTTCACATCATTTGGAGATGCTTTAGCTCAATTTTTAGAGCAAAGCTCCCCCTAGATGTGAGAACCCCCTTTTAAAGGGTCAAACTAACCTTGGGTTGTCGTAGAAGACTTCATGTAGATGTTGAAGATGTGGATGCTCAATGTTGATGTAGATCATCAAGAGTTGAGAGCTATCCTTGAATTAGGGCACTTTCAATACCTACATGGGTTAGTCCCACAAGGAACAAACAAGAATATCCATGGACATAGAGTGAAGTACACAAGAGATGATGTCCATGAAAGCAATGATTACCTTGTCCCTTGACTTACCAACAAGAGGGTTTGTGACTCCTTGAACAAGTGCATGATGTGGAAGTTGATCGCACAAGTTCTTGCCAAAATGAATATGAGTGAAGTTTGTTGGCGGAGTCACCCTCAAGAACCTACTAGTTCTTCTTCTTTGGGATCCACATCATCTTGATGGGAATCCTTGGTGTTGTAGTTGAGCTTGACGAAGTAGAACTTGATGTGTCCTTGGGAACCCACTTGACCATGGCTTGAGGTGCTTCAATGAATGCATCAATCTCCTCTTGAAGCTTGTCCTTGGCCTTTAGCTTGTGGTCTTGTGGTGGAAGGTCATCTTGAGCTTGTTCCACATTGGAAGAAGTAGGATCATACTTCTCCTTTTGTGAGACAAACTGTGGAGTAGGGTATTGACCTTCTTCCCACTCAACACCTTCGGCGTTGAACTTTCGCTCAAAACCAATCCCTTGATTCTTCCGGTGTCTTCCTTGTTTGCGAACAATCTCCTCAAAGTTCTTGCTTCCGCCAAGACTCTTGTAGACACCTTTCTCTATGATTTCCTTCAATAAGCTATTTTCTTGCTCAAGTGTAACTTGGCTTGAAACATTGTTAGTGGAATCAAGAGAACTACTAGAAGTAACAACATTTGATTTAACATTGTTATTGTTACTACTAGAGGAAGAATTTTTCTTATGCTTGTCATGCTTAGTCTTAATAGGTGGCAAGAAATTAGACAAGAGAAGTCGTTTGGCAAGATATGAAGAACTCTTCTTTCGAAGATCGTCATTGATCGCTTTTAGAAACTCATGTTCTTGCTCTAGAGTGAGCTTCTCGAAGCGTAGCTTCTCATGAGATCTTAGGAGCTCTCTATGATCTTCTTGAGTTGTTTCATGAGCTAACTTAAGAGTGTTTAGTTCTTTAGTTAGACGCTCAATCTCCTTCATAGCATTGTCATTCGACTCTTCTCGACTATAAAGACTACTAGCATTTTCATCATTACTTAGCTCACTAGATTTATCATGCAAGAGCTCATCTTCACCAAGTAAGTCATCCTCATCACTATCAAAGTCAATGAATTCAGGGTGTGTTACCTTGGGGCCTTTAGCCATGAAGCATCTTCCAATTCCCTCATTTGGTGAATCAAATAAGTCGTAGGAGTTGGAGTTGGAGGATACGAGTGCAAGTCCGGCAACACCTTCATCTTGACTATAGTCGGAGTCGGAGTGATAGCTTCCATCGGATTGACTGTCAGAGTCGGAGCCGGAGACCCATTCACCAACATGATCTTGATGTCTTCTTCTTGTGTAGCTCCTTGATGACTTGTCTTTCCTCTCCGAATCCTTGCTTCTCCGAGAAGGTCTTCGTTCATAACGATCATCTCTACTCCTTCTCTCTCTCCGAGGTGACTCATCTCTTGCTCTTCTTCTTGGAGATTCTTCTCTTCTCTTGTGGGGAGCCGTACACTCATTTGAGAAGTGTCCGGGTCTTCCACAATTGTAGCAGTTTTGATCACGACTAGAAGATCTCTTTCCATCATATGATCTAGACTTTGAGCTTCTTTCTTTGCCTCTATTCTTGTAGAACTTGTTGAAGTTCTTGACCATTAGGCTTATCTCTTCATTGGAAACTAGCTTGTCACTTGAGGTAGTAGGAGCATCACTTGTAGCTTTGTAAGCACCACTTGACTTGTTGTGAAGCTCTTCCTTATCCTTAAGTGTCATTTCATGGGCAACAATTCTTCCAATGACTTCAGTTGGCTTGAGAGTCTTGTAGTTTGGCATCATTTGGATCAAAGTGCACACGGTGTCATACTTTCCATCCAAAGCTCTGAGAATCTTCTTAATGATGAATCGGTCGGTCATTTCTTCGCTTCCTAAGCCAGCAATCTCATTTGTGATGAGAGCAAGCCTAGAGTACATTTCAGCGACTCCTTCACCATCCTTCATCTTGAACTTGTCAAGTTGACCTTGAAGAATATCTAGCTTTGATTCCTTCACAGATTCAGTACCTTCGTGCATTTCAACCAAAGTATCCCAAATCTCTTTAGCATTCTCAAGACGGCTGATTTTGTTGAACTCTTCGGGACACAAAGCATTGAATAGAATGTCACAAGCTTGAGCATTGTTTTGCAACATCCGCAACTCTTCCGGTGTAGCTTCGCGATCCGGAACTTTTCCTTCTTCAAAGAAATCACCTTGCATGCCAACACAAATAATGCCCCATGCGGCTGGGTTATGACCAAGAATATGCATTTTCATTTTATGCTTCCAACTAGCAAAATTTGTACCATCAAAGTAAGGACCTCTACGATAATTACCCTCACTAGACGCCATACTCTCCTAGGTTGTGAAACCAAGCTTATGGAGTCCAATGCAATGGAAACCAAGGCAATGGAGACCAAAGCTCTGATACCACTTGTAGGATCGAAGTAGGTCTAGAGGGGGGGTGATTAGACTACTTGACAATATAAAAAATCTGCCTTTAGATCATGCAAAGTTTTTGGCAGTTTCACAAACAAGATCAAATCAAGTAACACCCTACACATGCAATTCTAGAGTATATGCAGCGGAAAGTAAATTGCACATGTAAAAGAGAGGTGGAGAAGATCAAACACAGTTTGGTGACACGGAGATTTTTGTCGTGGTTCCGATAGGTGGTGCTATCGTACATCCACGTTGATGGAGACTTCAACCCACGGAGGGTAACGGCTGCGCGAGTCCACGGAGGGCTCCACCCACGAAGGGTCCACGAAGAAGCAACCTTGTCTATTCCATCGCGGCCTACGCCCACGGAGGACTAGCCTTACTCGGGGTAGATCTTCACGAAGTAGGCGATCTCCTTGCCCTTACAAACTTCTTGGTTCAACTCCACATCATCAAGACGGAGGCTCCCAAGCGACACCTAACCAATCTAGGAGGCACCACCCCCCAAAAGGTAATAGACGGTGTTGATGATGATGAACTCCTTGCTCTTGTGCTTCAGATGATAAACTCCCCAACACTCAACTCTCCTCACTGATATGGCTGTGGTGGAAGAAAGATTTGAGTGGAAAGCAACTTGGGAAGGCTAGAGATCAAGTTTCATATGGTAGGAATGGAATGGCTTGATCTCAACACAAGGGTAGGTGGTTCACTTCTCAGAAAGTGTATGGTAGGAATGGTGGTACTTTCTGATGGCTCTCCTCACAAATGAGGAGGGGGTGGAGGGGTATATATAGCCTCCACACAAAATCCAACCGTTACACACAGATTTGACCAATCTCGGTCAGACCGAAGTGAAACTCGGTCAGACCGAAAGTTCAAATATAGTGAACGTTGGGATTTTCGGTGGGACCGAAAATACCATCTCGGTGAGACCGAAGTGAGTCAAAGGTTAGGGTTTGCCATTTCGGTGAGACCGAAAATATAAACTCGGATATTCCGAATTGATGTCAACTGATCACAGAAGGTTGGCAGCCCTTTTTCGGTGAGACCGAAACTCAGAATCGGTTTGACCGAGAAGCTAGGGTTTGGAGAAACAACTGAAGTGGTTCATCTCGGTGGGACTGAGTTGGAGAAATCGGTGTGACCGAGATGTTAGGGTTTGTAGAGATAACTTCATCTCGGTGAGACAGAGTTGGTTTGACAGAGATTACTTATGGGTGTGTGTTAAGTAGTGAATAGTGCTGATAGTTGAGGGAGTTAGATCACCAAGCACTTGAGCAACAAGAACATTAACACAACCTCATCCCCTTTTAATAGTATTGGCTTTTCCTATGGACTCAATGTGATCTTTGATCACTAAACCAAAAATGGAGTCTTGAGCTTTTGCCAATGCTTGTCTTAGCATTTTGAGGGGTCCACTTCTTCAGACATTTCCATACCCATATCATCGAACTTTTCTGAAATGATTCTCAAGAGAATATTAGTTCAATGATATATATGTTGTTATTAATTACCAAAACCACCCGGGGATTAGTTGCACTTTCAAAAGTCTACTCTTCCTTGATGATCTTTGAGTTTCAGAATAGTTATATCACTTTCATGCCCGACTCAATGTTGCTTTGTCGCTCTGCATGATTATGACCGTTATTGCTCTCTAGTTGGTCGCTTCCCAGTCTTTTGCTAAACTTCCACCTGTACTAAGCGGACTGACTGCTTGTGCATCCAAAATCCTTAAAACCAGTTATGCCATATGAGTCCACTATACCTTCCTATACATGGTATTTACCTGCCATTCCTAACGAAGACTTTCGTGTACCATCTAGAAATTAATCAAAAGCATTTCTCTTTTGTGCCTATGTTTTAGCTCATGAGGAGGTAGTAGTTAATTCATAATATTTTTAAGTTGGACAAGTTTCACCCCTGGATTGCATGTATAATGTGCAAACCCCTAATACGAAAAGGAACTGGCATTGAGTGCGCCCGGCTCAAAAAGATAATATAACAAACAAACCCTCCTTCACGCTTTGTTCATGAGAAATCAGAAAACTTTGGCAGTGATAAACAAAGGAGATTAAGAGGATGTGATCGTCCTCATGCGGGAGTCGTTCCTTGAAACTTGTCCACCTCAAGAAGTGATTGAGTTATCTGCTAGCATTCGTTGACGAAATATGCACCTCTCAAAACGTTTTTATCTCTGCTTTTAAAACCAAGAGCTCTGGTACATGTTTAGTTTTTGTTTCCGACCACGGGTTTTCAACCTTGCTAATAAAAGCCACGGTTCGAGAGTCTCACCTTCTTTATTCAAAGCACCAACTATGAGAGCATAATTGTCATTCTGAGTGTAACGTGCATTGTCCCAAAGTATTACATTGTCTTCTGCATACTTGTGATATGATTTATTCTGAAATTCTTAGTTCTAGTCTCTTTTAAAAACTCTGGAGGAGTCTCTGCATTTATGTTTTGCTTCACTCATGGAGGCTAGCGAGATACCACCCTAATATGCTCAAGCTATGTGCAATGTAATCTGGTCTTGATTTTCAGTAATATATTATTTACTTTTAAGTATTTGTGACTGGTCACTTGAAAGAAGGATTGCTCCTTGCATTGTCCTCGTAAGTACTGTTTCAATACTTGCTAAACTCTTTTCGTAGTACATGCTTATATACATCTAATGAAGCAAAAGAGTTTGTCAATGTTTTCTTTGTCGCGTCCAGTTCGTTGAACTGAATTGCTTGAGGACAAGCAATATGCTAAGCTTGGGGGAGTTGATACGTCTCAAACGTATCTACTTTTCCAAACACTTTTGATATTGTTTTGACCTCTTTCTTGCATGATTTGAACTAAACTAACCCGGACTGACGCTGTTTTCAGCAGAGCTGCCTGTATGGTTTTATTGTGTGCAGGAAAACGGATTTTTAAGAATCTCGGAAAAATCCACGAAAAATCACAGAAAATCCATGCACCCGAAGGAACCAGGAGCTAGAAGTGGGGCCAGAGGGGGGCCAGGGGGTGCCCAGGCGCCCTGTGGGCGCACCCCCCCCCCCCTGGGCCGCGCCGGGGGGTCGCCTGGGACGACAGGGAGGATGTCATCACCGAGCCCACCACCGCGTCACCGCCTGATCCCTTCGCAGGCGAAGACCGCTTTTGTCAAGATAGGAACGTCCTTGTGTTCCCGCTCAAAATGGCCGTTGTGGGATCCCTTCCCGCCTCAACATTTCGGGGGAAGAGGACCCTGGCCGCCTATATAAGTATCTAGGGTCTCCACTATGGAGGCATTCTGATCAGATCCAGAGACTCCGCCATCACACAAAGGAGCAAGAACCCTTGCCTCCTGACCCTCCTGAGCTCAGGAACCACTGTACTCATTCATACTCAAGCCCTCCCGAGGCTAATCCACCAAAGCAGGAAGTAGGGTTTTACACCGCAAGGTGGCCTGAACCTGGGTAAATTCGTGTGTGTTTTACTTGTTGTTCGCTTGAATCTCTTCATCGGACGAGGGCGAGATGCTAGGTAGACGTGAGTGGGAGAGATCTTCGTTCACGCCCCTGTGTTCGAACTTCTTGGGTTTGCGGAGCCCGTAATCCGACATTTAGCACGCCAGGTAGGGGGCGTGTTGAAATCTCGCCCCTCCGACGACCTCGCCTTCCCTCTCCTGTTCCGCGCCGCCATGATGATCGCGGCCTGCCGCATCCGCGTGGAGGCTGGCGCTGTCCCCGTCGTCCGAGCAGCATCGGCGGACCGCGCCACCCATGGGCGCTCCGCCTCCTTCCTCGACGACGTTTTCGCCGGCCGGGCCACCGGAGAGCGGCCTGCTCCGCCACTTCCACTCCCTATGGCCTCGCCGGCGGCGCTCTTAGTGGCGCAGAGGCTGCCCTGGCACCGGCCACCCAGGGAGGAGCTCTACGCTCGAACGGCCTGCGTCGACGGGCTCCGGGGCGATGCCGGCTGATACGTCTCAAACGTATCTACTTTTCCAAACACTTTTGATATTGTTTTGACCTCATTCTTGCAAGATTTGAACTAAACTAACCCGGACTGACGCTGTTTTCAGCAGAGCTGCCTGTATGGTTTTATTGTGTGCAGGAAAACGGATTTGTAAGCATCTCAGAAAAATCCACGAAAAATCACAGAAAATCCACGCACCCGAAGGAACCAGGAGCCAGAAGTGGGGCCAGAGGGGGGCCAGGGGGTGCCCAGGCGCCCTATGGGCGCGCCCCCCCTGGGCCGCGCCGGGGGGTCACCTGGGTGGGGCCCACACCCCCTGGTGCCCTACTTTGCCTCGTATTTTTACTCACGACGCGGAAACCCCAGATTAGAAGTTCTTTTCGCAGTTTTCCGTCGCGAAGCCGCCGCCACCCTCTGTTCTTCCTCGGGAGGGCTAATCTGGAGGCTTAATTGGCCTCCCGAGAGGGGAGATCGCCACCATCGTCATCATCATCATCCCTCCATGACTTCTCCCTCCATGTGTGAGTAATTCCCCTACTGTAGGCAAAGGGGATGGTAGGGATTGGATGAGTTAGATCATGTAATAGTTTGTCAGATCGTTGGGGGCATGTTGCCTATCATCTACTATGGTGTTTATCATCTTTGCTTCAACTTGTTATTCTTAATGCTTGACACTTAGGGCCCGAGTGCCATGATTTCAGATCTGAACCATATGTGTTTGCATGAATATATTTGTGTTCGTGATCCTATCTATGAGTTGTTTGCACCTATTACGGTTCGGAACCGGCGATCCCAAAAGTGACAGCTTGGGACACCAAAGGGGATGGTCCATAGTTTGAGGATTACATGTATCCATTGAGTTCATTGCTTTGTTCCGGTGCTCTTTGACAGGAGCACCTTAATCTCCATAAGTTCCTTTTGGCTCCGTTCGTAGCGGGATGGTAGGACAAAAGATGTTGTGCAAGTTCTTATTGCAAGCACGTACAACTACCTATGGGATACATGCCTAATGTTTGATATTTGCCTAGAAGATCATTACTTTCCCGTGTGTCGTGCCCCAAGTTAGAATCTATCTCATCCATGCAGCGCCCAACCATCCATCTCCCTAGCCTACAGTGTTTTAAACCCTGCTTGTCACTAGTTGCTACTTTTGCCATTTACCTTCACTATTTACTTTTTGCTGTTTACTTTTACTATCACTATTATCACTATCATATCACTGTTACCACTTATCTTTTGTTGCAAGTATATTTCAGGTGTTGTTGAATTGACAACTCAACTGTCAAATCTTATAAATACTCTTTGGCTCCCCGTGTGTCGAATCAATAAATTGGGTTATTCTTACCCGCGAAGACTATCTCGATCCCTTACGGTTGAGGGTTATCACCGGCGGAGGGTTGCCCTGTCGTGGGGTAACCTACATCCTCAGAGGATCCCAAGCACCGGCATCGACCCAGCACGTCAAGTCACACTTTTGGCGCATCGGGGCCGCCGCCCAGCCGCAGGAGGCCCCGCGGGCACAGGGAGCGCAGGGGCACGTCGTTACCTTCGGCTCTGGCGACCGCGCCACAGTTGCAGCTGGCACGAACGTCCTCCCCACGATATGCACTCCCACCATCTACGGGGTGGCCATCCCGAGGACCCTCATCGACGGCGGCGCCGGGCTCAACATCCTCTCCCCCGAGGCCTTTGGTCATCTGCCCGTGTCCTACAGGCAGCTCCTCCCCACCAAGCCCTTCTCAGGGGTCGCGGGCTCGGCCGTGCCGCTCGGCCAGATCCGCCTCCCGTCACCTTCGGCACACCTGCTAACTACCGTAGTGAGCTCATCGACTTCGACATTGCGCCCATCCACCTGCCCTACAACGCCGTCCTCGGCTTCCCAGCCTTGGTGAAATTCATGGCGGCGACTCACCCGGGCTACAACACCGTCAAGATGCCCGAGAGTAGCGGCGTCATCACTATCAAAGGGGACCCCAAGGCCACCCTTCAGGTCCTCGGGCACGCTTACAGGGATGCCGTCGCAGCTCATTCAGATACGAAGGGGGCTCCGGAGACACCGGAAGCCGCGCCTACCAAGAAGAAGCAGCTCTTCTCTCAGGACCTGGCCGAGACGAAGCAGGTGCCCGCTGACGAGGAGGGCTCAGGAGCCACCTTCACCATTGGCACGGGCATGGACCCTGAGCAAGAGGCAGCATTGGTTAGCTTCCTCAGGGCTAACAAAGATGTGTTCGCTTGGAAAGCCACTGACTTGGTCGGGGTGCCTAGGCATGTCATCGAGCATCACCTTACGGTGTGCCCCAACATGTGCCCTATCAAGCAAAAAAGCATGAGACAGGCCGCGGAGAAGCAGGCCTTCATCGTTCATGAGGTTTGGAAGCTAGAGGAAGGAGGCGTCATACGGGAGGTACATCACCCAGAGTGGATGGCCAACCCTGGCATAGTCCCAAAGAAAGGACAAGGAGCGCATCTGCGTCAATTTCTCGAGCCTCAACAAATTCTGCCCTCGGGACCCGTTCCCTCTCCGCGCATCGATCAGATCGTGGATTCAACGTCTGAGTGCGACCTGCTCTGCTTCCTCGACCCCTTCTCAGGCTACCACCAAATTAAGATGGCGGTGGAGGATATGGAGAAAACGGCGTTCCAGACCCCTTGCGGGGTCTACTGCTACGCATGCATGCCTTTCGGGCTGAGAAACACGGGCGCCACCTTCCAGCGCCTGATGCACATCACCCTCAGCCCTCAGCTCGGGAGGAACGTGGAGGCCTACGTCGACGACATTGTGGTCAAGACTAGAGAGGCCAGGACTCTCATCCAGGACCTAGAAGAAACGTTTGCCAACCTGCGCAAGGTGAAGATGTGCCTCAACCCGGAGAAGTGCATGTTTGGTGTAGCCTCTGGCAAGTTGATAGGGTTCCTGGTTTCACACCGGGGCATTAAAGCTAATCCGGAGAAGATCAAGGCCATCGAAAGAATAAAGCCGCCCACAACCCTGAAGGAGATGCAGAAGCTTGCGGGATGCGTAACGTCCCTGGGGCGCTTCATCTCTAAGCTTGGTGAACGCGCCCTCCCGTTCTTCAAGATCCTGAAGATGAAGGGGCCCTTTGAGTGGACTCCGAAGGCCGATGCCGCCTTCCGGGGTCTCAAGGAATACCTCACCAGCCCGTCGGTTATGGTGGCACCACGACCCCTGGAACCCATGACTCTCTATCTCACCGCTACGCCTCACTCCGCCAGTGCAGCGTTAGTGGTGGAGCGCGAGGAGAGGCCCCCGAAGCGCGAGGCCACGGGGCAATTTGGCATCCTCAGGACCCTCGTCGCCCCCTGACGTAGCTCCGGACGTAGATTCGACCACAGTTACTGGTGGCCCCGCCGTCCGGCAAGAAGCACCCAAGATTCCTGCTACGCATGAGGATCCAGCTGCGCCAACCCTCGGGGAGCACCCAATGTACTTCGTCAGCACCGTACTGCGCGACGCGCGCTCGCGCTACCCGATGCCTCAAAAGCTGCTCCTGGCACTCCTGGTCACCTCCAGGAAGCTGCGCCATTACTTCCAGGGCCACCCTATCAAGGTTGTCTCGTCATACCCTCTCAAGAAGGTGCTCCGGGGCCCGAATGTCGTCGGGAGGTTCGCCGAGTGGAACATCGAGCTCCAGGCGTTCCAGTTGGAGTTCAGCACCACGCGAGCGATCAAAGGAGCGGTTCTGGCAGACTTTGTGGCAGAATGGACCGACGCGCCGGAGCAGGGGGGTGGAGAGGATCGCTCACAGGCCCCTGGCGATGAAGCCCCAGACGGATGGGTGGTATACTTCGACGGCGCCTTCTCGCGCCTTGGCGCGGGAGCTGGCGCCATGTTGGTATCTCCCACTCAGGACAAGTTGTACTATGCCGTGCAGCTTTGCTTCTAGCAAGGCGAGAAGGTCTCCAACAACATCGCAGAGTATGAGGGCTTGGTTGCTGGGCTGAAGGCCGCCGCTGAACTGGGGGTCAGGCGCCTCACCATCAGAGGCGATTCGCATCTCCTCGTCAACTTCTCCAACAAGAAATACAAGCCCAAGGACGAGCACGTGGAGGCATATCTAGAGGAGGTGCGTAAGATGGAAAAGCGATTCCGAGGGCTGGAGGTGCAGCACGTGCCAAGAGGCACGAACAAGGAAGCGGATGACATCGCCAAACGAGCCTCCAAGCGGGAGCCTCAGAGGCGGGGCATCTTCGAGGAGCGGCTTCTCAAGCCGTCGGCAACACTGCCTGCTCCTGAGTTGGCGTCCCCTCAGCAGGGGCTACCTACGGCGCCTGCAGCCGGAGCTCCGCCCTCCGGACCGGCCTCCGGAGCCCGCCTGCTACTCGCCGCGGAGCCCGAGGAGGGTTGGTGGACCCAAGATCTCAAGATGTACCTGCAACACGACACCTTGCTAGACAAGGAGCAAGACATGGAGCACGTGCTCCGACAGGCCTCGGCTTACTGCATCCAAGACGGCGAACTCTACAGGAGGCGCCCCAATGACGTCTCACTAAAGTGCATCTCGAGGAAACAAGGACGCGAGCTGTTGGCTGACATCCACGGTGGGGACTGCGGTCACCATTCTCGTCCCGCACCCTCGTGGGCAAGGCCTTCCGCAGCGGCTTCTATTGGCCCACTGCGCTTAACGACGCCATGGAGCTTGCGCAGGCTTGCGAGGCATGCCAGTTTCACGCCAAGCAGATCCACCAACCAGCGCAGGGCCTCCAGACGATCCCGCTCTCCTGGCCCTTCACGGTCTGGGGATTGGACATCCTAGGTCCATTTCCCATGGCATCGGGCGGCTACTGCTTCCTGTACGTCGCCATCGACAAATTCACCAAGTGGGCAGAGGTGGAGCCTGTTCGCGCGATCCCAGTCGGGTCGGCCGTCAAGTTCATCCAGGGCCTCGTGAGGCGATTCGGGGTCCCCAGCCGCATCCTCACGGATAACGGTTCGCAGTTCACAAGCAATCTCTTCAGCTCATATTGTGCTAACCTTGGAACACAGATTTGCTACGCCTCAGTGGCTCACCCCGGGAGCAACGGTTAGGCCGAACGTGCCAACACGGAAGTCTTGCGTGGCCTCAAGACGAGCAGCTTTAAGAAGAAGCTCAAGGCTTGCGGTAGGGGCTAGATCGACGAGCTCCAATCCGTGATGTGGTCTATCAGAACCACCGCTACCAAACCCATGGGAGAAACTCCTTTCTTTCACGTTTACAAGGCGGAGGCGGTCCTCCCTCATGAGGTCAAGCATCGCCCCCCACGGGTCTTGGCTTTCAACCAGGAACGCCAGGATGCCGCCTGGCGGATGGACCTCGTGCTCGGCGAGGAGGGCCGCCGCCGAGCTGCCCTCAGGGCAGCGTGATATCAGCAGGTGTTGCGGCGGTACCACTGCCGTAGTGTCCGCACAAGAACACTTGAAGTTGGTGACTTGGTCCTGAGGTGGGTCCTCTCCCGGGAGGGGTTACACAAGCTCTCGCCCATGTGGGAGGGCCCGTTCAGAATCGCCCGTGTCTCTAGGCCTGGTGTTGTGCGCCTGGAGACGCTGGATGGGGTACCTATCCAGAATTCCTGGAACATTGAGCACCTCGGGAGGTTCTATCCGTAATCAAGGCTTCGTTCCCGTGAAGGTCTCCGCTCGTGACACTCACGTAATAATGAGTTGGGACTATACACGCCTCGGAGTCTCCTGAGCGTTGCCTGCGGGCCATCAGACGGGGGTCCCACCCACATCCCAGTGGCAGTCCTTAGCTCCGCGCTGGGAAGAAGACGTAGTGTAGGGGTCGGATGCGACCTTTTTCCCTTTTTTGGCTTGGTGTTTGGCTGTCAGCCTTTTCTAATTCCTTGGCTATCAGCCCTTCCTCTACCCCATGCTATGAAGTTCTCGTGTTTCTTGAATTTGCTTGGAAGTCTTCCTTGGGATTTTCTCTCGCCGGTTTTAAGTTCAGCTTGTTAAGAAGGGGCTGCGCCGCTTGCTCTCCTTCGCGTGCCTCGCATGTGGGGGCTGGGACACGGTCGGTCCCGGCTCTCGTCTGCCATGGTCCCGTGACCTCGCCTGGCCAAGCCTGCTCAGGCTCTGGCGTCGGACTTCTCAGTCCACACGACCTATTCTGCCGAGCCAGCTCAGGCCTTGGCGCCTTAATCCACGCCCGGCGCTCTCAAGCGAGCCCAAGGGCGCAAGCCCTCAGCAGCTCACAGCGGCTCACTCATACTCGGGGGTTGCGCAGGTCAGGACCCCCAGAATTCAGCCATCCTCATGGCCCGTCGGGGGCTCATGATGCCAATGAGTCAGGAGCACTTCGCCTCAAGACGTCGCAGCACATAAGCTAAGTAATCTCACCCGGACCAAAAACATGATAACAAGTTCTCACTTCATACATATGTCATAGTCCATTACACGCCTTCTCGAGGCAACTTAAAATTTTGACACGGGAAGGAAATGAAGAAAAAGAAGAAGCAGAGGCCGACCCACCAAGCCACAGCTCCGCCAAGCCGCGGCTCGGCACCGTTGCCCCCACTCAGTCGGAGTTTCCCAGCTCCTCCCGCTTCATCGAGCCACAGCGGCGCAACGACCCCCTCCCCTTGCCGAGCCGAGCTCAGCGGCGCGGTGGCTCATTGTAGCCATCGCTGCTGGAGGAGCTATTGCTGCCACAGAGGGGGGACCCGCGGCGCCCTCCAGGGCCAAGCTCGTCTCCAGAGGAGGAGCTGCTCCTCCGGACGCCGTCCCCACCATCCTCTTCGTCGTCAGCCTCAGGACAGCACCCAAGGTGCCTCCCTTCCTCCGAGAAGACCCTGACGAACAGTGTTGAGGCACCATCATACCTGAAGTGGAGCATGCACCTCCCCTGCAGCCGGCGTGCGCGCGCAAACGACTGCCAGCCACGCTCCAGGAACACGTCGCCCGAGGGAGCAATGTCGACCTCCACCCAGGACGCACTACTGCAGCAACCGTCGGTCTGCAGCCAGAGGCCGCTGGGGCCTCCAGCTGGTAGCACATTGCCGAACGAGCGGGGGAGCCGGAGCCACAAACCGCCAGGCTTCTCCGCCCACACCACGAACTCCGACGACACATCGAAGGAGTGGAGTTGCGGGTGCGGAGGACGCACGACCGCTAAACGCCGCCTCGCGCCTCCCCCCCCCCCCCCCCCCCCCCCCCCCCCCCCCCCCCC
>LR738711.1:196876261-196913382 GCA_902687465.1 Secale cereale
CCCCCCCACCGCAGCCACGACCACCTTCGTCGCGAGAAGAGGCACCGCGCCTCTCACCGGCGACCGCGTCGAGACCCGGAAGGCCGCGCCCGCTCCCTCGAGGAGCCGCCGCAAGCGCAGCGGCATACTTGCGGGGGCGGCCGCTGCCCCTCTTCAATGGCGGTGAAGCCAAATCCTTCGGGGCCTTCCCCTTCTCCGTGGCGGATGGCTTCCTCGATGGTGCCATGAAGACCTCGCGGCAAGAAGAAGAGCGGGGAGTGAACAAGGAGGCAGACAGCGCTGGCTTGAAGACGGCTTGGGGGCTCCCCCCCTAGTCCCATTTATAGGACGGAGGAGCCCAACCGCCAATCATTGGCGTCACAGCCATAATGACCCTGTCATCCGTACCAGGAGTTGTCAATTCGCACGGTTGCCAAGACTGCGTTGGAAGCGGAGTCGGCACGTCCCACCCAAGCGTCACGCGCCAGCCTGGCCCGCAGCCTTTTGGGGCCCGCGGCACTTCATCCTCGACTATGGCTTCGCCCCGAAGCCAACTCCGCGCGCGCCTTGGGCCCGGGGGCTACTGTCGGCGTCCTGGGAACTAGGGTACCTAGACTTGCCTGTCTGCGGGCCGCGAGCTACTCAAGACCCTCGCGAGTGGGCTAGACCACGCGAGGAGAACGACGTCAAGACCCCCTCAGGAGCGGCCTCGGCTAGGTTGCTCCGGAGGGGCGGAGAATCCAAGGCCAAGCCTGCCTCAGGAGGAGGCAGTGACGCGAGCAGTGACGTACCGCGCCAGCGGGTGCCAGCGCGTGCCTGCGGCGCAGTTGCCGTTTTGGTGCAAAGAAGATAGCGCAGGCGCAGGTTCCCGAGGAGCAGGACAAAGGTTTCCCCTTTGGTGCAACAAGACCGAAGACCGCAAGGACGACAGGGAGGATGTCACCACCGAGCCCACCACCACGTCACCACATGATCCCTTTGCAGGCGAAGACTGCTTTTGTCAGGATAGGAACGTCCTTGTGTTCCCACTCAAAATGGCCGTTGTGGGATCCCTTCCCGCCTAAACATTTCGAGGGAAGAGGGCCCTGGTCGCCCATATAAGTAGCTAGGGTCTCCACTATGGAGGCATTCTGATCAGATCCAGAGACTCCGCCCTCGCACAAAGGAGCGAGAACCCTTGCCTCCTGACCCTCCTGAGCTCTGGAACCACTGTACTCGTTCATACTCAAGCCCTCCCGAGGCTAATCCACTAAAGCAGGAAGTAGGGTTTTACACCACAAGATGGCCTGAACCTGGATAAATTCGTGTGTGTTTTACTTGTTATTCGCTTGAATCTCTTCACCGGACGAGGGCGAGACGCTAGGTAGACGTGAGTGGGAGAGATCTTCGTTCACGCCCCTGTGTTCGAACTTCTTGGGTTTGCGGAGCCCGTAATCCGACAGATTGGTACTGTGATGTGTTCATTTAACTACTTGGTTTGCAGCCAATGTCAGTTACTCTGTGCACTTTTATACACAGTTGTCTTAACGTATCATTTCACCTTACATGGTTTAAAAGAGATGAAGGATATTCTTTTGGTCTTGATCTGTATTCTAGTTGTTATGTTCAAGTGCGCACACAATAATAAAATAGCATGTTTGTTTTATATCTGTTTGCCCATGATATGAATGATGTCATACTATGTTCATCCTACTTTAGACCATGTCTCTTTATCCTTAGATGTCAACGAATGTGAGGAAATAGACAATACAGCAGGCATGCTACATGGACATATGTTCCGAAAGTGAGTTTATTATGTAGTTGGCACTACAATACATGCTAATGTATTACAGTAGTTCACCAAAATAAGTTATGTATAAACGTGTAACCTACTTCGTTTGTTTTTGTCTCATTATTAATTTATCTGGTACACTAATCTACAAGTTCAAACTTTCAGGAACCTACGGAAAAAATGATTGAACAACCACAACCACCTGAAGGTGACGAGGCTACCACAGGCATAATGTCACCTCTTGCTGCAGTGTGTCAGTATCTCTCCACTAACAGTGCAAAAAGCACCTTCCTGCGTAATTCTGGGTTGGTTGTCAAGGTAACCTCGTCCAAATCGCCTACTGAACAAAATCTTCCTGCTAGACAGAGTGATATATTTGTGCTCTAGACACAAGTCCAATCCCTAATGGACGTCATTTTGGAAACAAGAATAGAGGTTGACAAATGTCGTCAAGATATGAATGGTTTTGAAACCAGACTATCAGACATTTGCTTCGTTGTTCAAGAGCAATGGC
Source organism: Secale cereale (assembly GCA_902687465.1). Lineage (NCBI taxonomy): Eukaryota > Viridiplantae > Streptophyta > Magnoliopsida > Poales > Poaceae > Secale > Secale cereale. The sequence goes on from LR738711.1 coordinate 196,878,526, forward strand.
GGAAAAAAGGTGAAGATCGTGCTGCTCCATCAGATTCTACAGCCTGAAACATTAGCACTCAGGTCAAATAATCTGTGCTTCTATACATCTAATGGTGCTTTTATCTACAAGGAATGTAAACTTTATGCCAACGGCCTTTTGTTGTGATACAACATTTATGATGCTACCAAAGGCTGCAATAATTACGACGCTATTTTTGTATAGTGTAGGTTTATCTTAGTAACGTATTCGGCCGAAAGCTTTGTAGGAGCCCAACATGCCAACATTCATCGGGCCCATTCCAATTGGGCTAAAAACGATTATGGGCCGAAATTTGCATGTAGCCCACTAAAAATATCTGGGCCTAAAACAGCATAAGATTTCATATTTTTCTGGTAGGCCTGTGCCCATAGTGGGCCTTTAACAGGCCTAAACATAATTTGGGCCCTCAGTAACAATAGGCCATTTACAGGAGTAAATATCTCGAGCCCATAAAAAACATGGGCCTTTAAAAGACCGAAAGTGAGATTGGGCCCATTTACGATGCGGATCTTTCACAGGCCGAAATTCAGACGGGTCGTAAATGTGCCGACCTAATACATGGGCCTTTAACAGGCCGAAAGTTCGGTCGGGCTAGATTATTGTCATTTTTATATGGGCCGTTAATGGGCCCAATGTGACATTGGGCCACATATGGCCCATGGATATCGTCCGACGTTAACATGCCGAAAATCACAACAGGCCGAAAGTGGCCCAAATCTGTAGTGGGGCTCTAACAGGCCGAATGTTAGACATGGCTGAATATGACCCAAATCCTTCACGGTCGTTTATGGGCCGAAAGTTTCAATGGCCTGTAAATGGGGCCAAATGAAGCAAGACCTTTAACAGACCGGAAATACACCGGGCCGTAATTCAGCCCATATACTTAGCGGACTATTAACGAGCCAGAAGTGACCATGGGCCGCGATGATGACAAGTTTAGGACAGGCCGTTGATGGGACGATTTGACACTAGCCGTACGGGCCTTAACTGAGAATGTTGGGCCTTTAGCTGGGCCGGCCCATTATGGTCCGCAAAATCTCGCGGGCCTTTAGCTGGGCCGCCCCATTATGGCCTGCAAAATCTCATGGGCCTTTAGCTGGGCCGGCCCATTATGATATGCAAAATCTCGTGGGCCTTTTGCTGGGCCGGCCCATTATGGACCGCAAAATCTCGTGGGCCTTTTGCTGGGCTGGCCCATTATGGACCGCAAAATCTTGTGGGCCTATAGTTGGGCCAGCCCATTTAAACTTTACGTGCCACTTTTGGGCCGGTCCACGTGTCAACATATCATAGGCGCTCTCGCCCATTGGATGAGTGACACCTATGCCAACGCGGAGCTGCCACGTGTTTCCGTGAGCCAATCAGAATTTTACACGTGGAAAATCCCCATTGGTCAGGGTTGTTAACGGGTTATCGGATCCAAAACCGGACCCGATAGCTTAACAGCTTTCCATTACGGTGGATGCCACGTGTCGGTCACCCTTGACGAAAGCACTTCTGTGACGCGCGATTTATCGTCATGGAAGTGGACACTTCCGTGATGATAATTTTCGTAATGTCATGGAACACTTCTACGACAGCATAGGTATGACTATCTTCATTCTGTCATAAATTTGTCATGGATGTACATGCATGACAGAAAATGTGACCTACTATGACAAACACGTATCATCACGGAAGTGTATTTTATTTTGTAGTGTTGTGGGCCCCCCGAGACCCCCTGACCTATTTCATTCGCCTATATATTCTCAAATATTCCAGAAACAATAGAACATCCATCGAAATCACTTTTTCGCCGCCGTAACCTTTTGTTCTCGTGAGATCCCATCTAGAGGCCTTTTCCGATACTCTGCCGGAGGGGGAATCAACCACGGAGGCCATCTACATCAACACCATTGCCCTTCCGATGAAGTGTGAGTAGTTTACCACAGACCTACGAGTCCATAGCTAGTAGCTAGATGGCTTTTCTCTCTCTTTGATCCACAATACCATGTTCTCCTCGATGTTCTTGGAGATCTATCTGATGTAATCTTCTTTTGTGGTGTGTTTATCAAGATCCGATGAATTGTGGGTTTATGATCGGATTATCTATGAATAATATTTAAGTCTCTTCTGAATTCTTATATGCATGATTTAATATCTTAGTAATTCTCTTCAAACTATCGGTTGGTTTGGCCAACTAGATTGGATTTTCTTGCAATGGGAGAAGTGGTTTGCTTTGGGTTCAATCTTGCGGTCCTCAATCCCAGTGACAGTAGGGGACATGACACGTATTTTATTGTTGCCATCGAGGATAACAAAATGGGGTTTTCATCATATTGCTTGAGTTAATTCCGCTACATCATGTCATCTTGCTTAATGTGTTACTATGTTCTTATGAACTTAATAATACTCTAGATGCAGAATCATTTCGGTCGATGTGTGGAGTAATAGTAGTAGATGCGGGCAGGAGTCAGTCTACTTGTTACGGACGTGATGCCTATATTCATGATCATTTCCTTATATATCATCATAATTATTCGCTCTTCTATCAATTGCTTGACAGTAATTTGTTCACCCACCATAATGTTTGCTATCATGAGAGAAACCACTAGTGAAATCTATGGCCCCCGGGTCTATTTTACATCTTATAAGTTTCCGATCTACTATTTTGCAATCTTTCACTTTTCAATCTATAAATCAAAAACCCAAAAATATTTACTTTACTAGTTCATCTATCTCTATCGGATCTCACTTTTGCAAATAACCGTGAAGGGATTGACAACCCCTTTATGGCGTTGGGTGCAAGTTGTTTGATTGTTTGTGCAGGTATTTGGCAATTTGTGCGTAATTTCCTAATGGATTGATACCTTGGTTCTCAAACTGAGGGAAATACTTACTCTACTTTGTTGCATCACCCTTTCCTCTTCAAGGGAAAAACCAATGCATGCTCAAGAGGTAGCAGGGGTGTCCACGAGTCGAGGACAAGGTAGGGTCGTGCCCTAGGGGGTGGGCGTGCCTCCCACCCTTATCGTTGACTCGGGACTCTTCTGGCCCAACTCTTTTGCTTTGGGGGCTTCTTCTGGTCCATAAAAAATCACCGTAAATTTTCAGCTCATTTGGACTCCCTTTGATATTCCTTTTCTACAAAACTCAAAAACAAGGAAAAAACAGAAACTGACACTGGGCTCTTGGTTAATAGGTTAGTCCCAAAAATAATATAAAATAGCATATTAATGCATATAAAACATCCAAAACATATAATATAATAGCATGGAACAATAAAAAATTATAGATACGTTGGAGACGTATCACTCAGCGCACGCATCACCACCCCACCGTCTCCTAAATCGTTAACACCGATGTCTAAGGCCTTGTTGTCGTCCTCCGCGTGCTTTGGTGCGCTCGCCGTGGGGCCGCCCTCGCGTTGTCAACATGGAGAGGATGACACTAGGGGCCCACCATGGACAGAGGATGACACCAGGGGCCCACCATGTCCATGGCCGTACGCAAGCAAGTTCCTCATTTTTTGTTATATATACTCCATTGTCAACGTATAGAAAAAGAAAATGCTTCCTCCTAGTGGTTTGCTAACATCTTGGACTCACGACATTGTCGGCGTATAATCAATAGACAAGAGAACACCACAAGATTGGCTCACACATGGGACATAGCTGCTCGAGCAGTTTTTTTTTGATATTGTTGAGACGGAGCAGGGTTTCAACTGGGCTGTGGCCCGTCTAGCCCAGGCTTCTATTCTACGTTCACCACATGACCAGCCCAGCTATTTTTTCTTTGTGAAATTGAGCCCAGTTTATTTTTTCTAAAGAATACCCAATCTAGGCCTATTTATGTGTCTATGCCCTGCTCGGCTGCAACTCTTTCAAGACAGCTGCAAATCTTGAAAGTAATACGAAATGGGGTGTAAATATAAAAAACGGACGAAAAATTGGCAATTACTTTCAAATTTCTGAATATTTTCACATTTTTAGATTCCAATTTCACTGGGCTTAAACATAATTTAAACATATCTTCAAAGTACTTTAAATCTGGGTCGACATTTCGGTATTAAAAATAGTTTGGACCCCACCGAAATATGCGAAATTTCGTTTAATTTTTTAACCCTGGCCCTGTCCAACAAAAAAACGGACTGCAATATATTGCATAAGAAGTTGCAATGAGTTGTAAATTATTAGAAAAATAGGGAATGGTCTAACTTGGGGGCCTATTAAGTTGACGTGTATGCAAGATTTTTTTTACTTATTATAAACACAAGATTCTAGCAGACGTGGCCGTTGGATGTCAATCCAATGGCCGTCGTGCTTCTTCAATCTCTGATCTTCTTGCTCCAGCCGCCAAATCCAGCACCAGCGGGACCGCCTGCTCTCGCCTCCCATGGTCGGCTGTGCTGCCGCGCATGCCTCACCGCACCCTACTACTCCCACCACTGGCCAGGCCATCCCTCTACTCACCCACATCCCCCCACTATTGTGGCTTCGCCGCCTCCGGGCCATTCCCTTCCTAGGTCTCACCGTTGTCCATCGCCTTGGTGTTCTCGGCACGGCGTGGTCAACATTGTCAACAAACGACAACATCGAAAGATGGATGTGCATGGAGAGGCCGACAGTTGGGACCTACATGGTCCATAGCCGCATGCAAGCAAGTACCTCCTTATTAGGCCAAAAGAATGAATCCTCCCAATGACAGTTGGGACCCACCACCTATATCTTGGCATGGAAGGAAGTGCCTCCTTATTAAGCAAAAAATAGCGAGTGCTCCCCATGACAGCTGGGGCCCACCAGATTTGGAGGCTGGCTTGTGGCCCTACTAAGTTGACACGTACGCATGGCATTGTCAACTTAGTCAACAAACGATTCTATCACCAGTGACCGTTGGATTGTTAACATCCAACGGTCGTCCTGCTTCTTCAACCTCTGATTTTCTTGCTCCAGCCGTCCAAACTACCGCGTGCTCCTACCTCCCGTGGTCGGCTATGCTGTCGCGCAGGACTCACCGCCCCCTACTACTCCCACCGCTGGCCAAGCCATCCCTTTACTCACCCGCACCCCATGTTATTCTGTGGCGACAGCAGCCTCACACCACAGTCGAACCAGTCAACCCTCGTACTACCCTTCGCGTGTTCCCAGGCTCCGCGTTGTTCCCTACCTCACCATCGTCCACTGCCTGGTGTTGTCCGCGCGGTGTGTTCAACATGGTCAAGAAACGACTTCCATCGGAAGAGGACTCTACGTGGAGAGGCTGACAGCTGGGTCTATGGCCGTAGCAAGGAAGTGCCTGCTTAGTACGCACAAAATAATGATTCCTCCACCTGACTGTGGGACCTACCGGAAGGTCCTGAAAAAATGTTTCCCCCCTGACAGCTGGGACACCAGCTACATCTTCGCACGCAAGAAAGTGCGTCCATATTACGGGCAAAAAAATGATTCTTCCCCTGATAGCTGGGACCCACCAGATATATCTTCGCACGCAAGTAAGTGCCTCCTTATCCTCCCTGATAGATGGGACCCATTGGGTCGAACCGTACGTAGGGTTGTTTGTCTGGTCACAAACGTGTATGTACATACTGGTCAATCGATCTCTTTGCAGCGATGAACCATGGCCGAGTAAGGAGATGCACGTGTCGTGGTAGAGGCGCGGACGTAGCATGTCACATAGTCCCGTCTATATATATCGTGTACATGTATGTACAGCCACGCTGCAAGAAAGTAAATGCGGCTATGTACATACATAAGGGCGGGGTCTCTAACGCATACTCGCGCATATGTACGGCCAGGCTCGGAACGCGTCCTGTTCATTGATGGCTTCTCGCCCCTCGTTGGTTACCCCAAGTGGAAGGTTTGAGATGCAGTGTAGCGGAAGTTTTCCCTTGGCAAAGATACCAAGGATAGATTTCCCTGAGACTCCCAGTTTCAACAAGAAGGTGTCAACTGCTAACGGCGCCAGATATTAGCAATCAACGTGGACCTGCACACAGATACAAATAACTTTGCTCCCAACGAGTACAGAGAGGTTGGCAATCCCTCCGGCCTTGTAGTTTACAAAGGATCAAACGCAAGTGATAATAGTGATAGGTAATGCTGCAATAGTAAGTAAAAAGCGGAAAGTAAATAGCGGGTGTGATCAGTGATGGTAATATGGACCGAGGTCCCATGATGTTCACTAGTGATGTCTCTCTCCCAAAAGACGATAAAACAGCTATGTGAGGTAAACAAAATACAGCTGGGCAATTGACAGAATTATGTGCGCAAACCAATGCTAACTATGTTACAAGAAAGGTAGAGGTTCAAAGCATGGGCGGTATGCCAAGGCAAGTAGACCGAAATCCATCTGCATCTACTACTAATCATCCACCTTGAGATATCTATCCAGAACATCTCGCTGGTATTAAGTTGCGAGTCCCACCCATAGTGTAAACTCAAAGCAACAGACAACTGCATTAAAAGAACTTTGCGTAAAGTAAACAATCCTTGCACCCGCGGGCACAAGCACCGTTGTTTTCCCCCTTGTGGCAATAGCACATCCCCTAGACTCATGTTTCTGTCACTCAAGCTAGTCATCGAGGGGCATGAACCCACAATCAAGCATAACGTTCCCTCTTGGAGTCACTACCTACTACTTGGCCAAAGCAATAAATAACAACGGAGAACATGCAAGAATTACTTACGAACATAAATATAAAAGAGGTAGATCAAATATATTACTCAAACACAATCTGAACATAATCTCACAATCCATCGGATCCCAGCAAACTCATCACAGCAACAGCATAAGGATTACATATGTGCCTCGATCATGTAGGGCAGCTCACGAGGACTAATTAGTGAAGCACAAGAACGGGAGGAGAACATCACATAGCTACTGGTCATGGACCCATGGTCCAAGGGAGACTACTCACAACTCATCCGGGAGGCGTCCATGGTGGTGGAGAAGCTCCCGGTGGTGATCCTCCCCTCCGGCAGGGTGCCGGGAAGAGTTCTCCTGGTGCTCCCGATCTTGGAAGCGGTGGCGGCGGCGGAACAGAGATGAGATCGGGAAAAAGGGTTCCCATCTCAAGGGTTTCGGGACACGATATAAATATATGCCAAAGGGGGGCATCAGCGGAGGCTCGGGGGGCCCAGGCGCCCCCCCGGCGCGGCCAGGGGGGGCGCGCCACCAGGGCGCCTGGAGCCCTGGTGGCCCCCCTCCGGCTGTACTTTGGCTGCTGGGAAGCTTCTGGAGCGCTGATTTTTTATATAATTTTTCCGGGATTTTTCTGGCAGTTCTCGTAATGGGAAAACCTGAAATACAAAAACAGCAGAAAACAGAAATTGGCACTGGGGTGCACTGAGTTAATAGGTTAGTCCAAATATGATCAAAAGTGTATGGAAGTGTATAAATATCATAGCAATATCACCCAAAAGAGGCATGGAGCAAGCAGAAATTATAGATACGTTTTGGACATATCAACATCCCCAAGCTTAATTCCTGCTCGTCCTCGAGTAGGTAAATGATAACAAGAATAATTTCTGTGGTGACATGCTATTAACCATATAGGACTTTTTCATAGTCATATGACAAAAGCTTACTGAGACAATGAATCTGTAGTAATTAAGTTGCCTCATGAGAAAATCACAAAGAACTGAATGTTTTACAATATGATACTGAAACATCAAATAGATTTGTAATGAGCATGGTGTGCAAATATGATAAAGTGATATCTCGCTTCCCCCCTTTAGTGAAGCAAAACATAAATGCAGGGGCACCTCCAAGGTTTAAGTGATGACTAGATACAATGATTTCAAAATAAACGATATCATAATCATGCAAAAGACAATGCTACTTTGGGACAATGCACATTACACTCAGAATGACAATCATGCTCTCAGTAGTTGGTGCTTTAAAAGAAGGTGGAGACTCTCGAACCGTGGCTTTTGTTGGCAAGGTTGAAAACCCGTAGTCGGAAACAAAGACAAAGCATGTACCAGAGCTATTGGTTTTAAAAACAGAGGTAATAATATTTTTTTTCTTAGATCATGCATCTTTCGTCAACGAATGCTAGCAGATAACTCAATCACTTCTTGAGATGGACAAGTTTCGAGGAACGGCTCCCGAATGAGGACGATCACATCCTCTTAATCTCCTTTGTTTATCACTGCCAAAGTTTTCTGATTTCTCATGAACAAAGCGTGAAGGAGGGTTTGTTTGTTATATTAATTTTGAGTCGGGCGCACTCAATGCCAGTTCCTTCTCGTGTTATGGGTTTGCACATTATACATGCAATCCCGGGGTGAAGCTTGTCCAACTTAAAAAGATCATGAATTAACTACTACTTCCTCATGGACTTAAAACAGAGGCACAAAATAGGAATGCATTTTTTTTCTTTTCTGAATAATTTCGAGATGGTACACGAAAGTCTTCGTTGGGAATGGCAGGTAAATACCATGTAGGAAGGTATGGTGGACTCATGTGGCATAACTGGTTTAAAGGAATTTGGATGCACAAGCAGTCAGTCCGCTTAGTACAGGTGGAGGTTAGCAAAAGACTGGGAGCGACCAACTAAGAGAGCAATGACGGTCATAATCATGCAGAGCGACAACGCAACATTGAATCAGGCATGGTAGTTATACCGCTACTCAGAAACAAAATATCATCAAGGCTTGACAGACTTTCTTTAAAGTCTTAAATATGCGTGAGCATACGCCAAGTCAATCAAAATAAATTATTGAAGGAAGATATTACTAAACCATACCACATCATAGGCAAACAAATCATGTTGGTATTCCAATAACACATTGGAAACCCTCCAGCTATTTGAGACTAACCATAAGAAAACATGAATTACTAAGCACCATTATGCACGTAGCATCTTTATCATAGGCATACCAACCAATGCAACGAAAGCAAACTCTCTTAATAAGATAATCATGATAAATAAAGAGAGTTCAAGCAACCAACTAAACAAAAGCTCTTTAAAAAGATAAGCATGAAAACTAAAAGCTAAGCATGATAGTAGCTATTGAAAGACAAAGAACACACACAGCAAAGATAGACATGAAAATTCTATGTTATGTTCTAGGTAGAAGTGGAGCGTGTTTCTCTCCCACATAAAGAAAGCTGAGTTCCGACTCGTTATGAAAAGCTAAAGAAAACTAAAAAGGAAAACTAAAAGAAAGACGCTCCAAGCATAGCACATAACACATGAAGTGATAAAAATATAGTGGAACGAAAGACGAACTGATAATGTTGATGGAGAAGGGGATGCACGGGGGCATCCCCAAGCTTAGATGCTTGAGTCTCCTTGAATATTTCTTGGGGGTGCATGGGGGCATCCCCAAGCTTGAGCGTTTGACACTCCTGAATCTTTTTATCATCTTCCCTCGCACACTTGAAAACTCCCTTCATACATAACTCATCATAATCTGATTAGCGAGGTTAGTACCCATAATAAAATAATTGTTCCTTGCTGGAAATAAGGATATTCTTGAAGGTCTACTATTTCTCAAGATTGCCAAAAGGTTTTTGCAAAGAAAAAGCAAGCTCTAGGTTTGCAAAATGAAGGAAAGGCAAAACAGGACAGAATCTGTGAAAAACAGAACAACAGGTAGTAAATGATTTTTTCGGGGCACTTCTGCAACTCTAATCAAAAAACTCAGAACAGACGCACGAAAGACAATTGTATAGAGCATGCTGTCGAAAACATTCAGACCAAAAAGATGGTCTGGTGATTTTATACGAATTTTTCTATCCAAGGACAGAATCTGTTTCCTGGACAGCACGTCACAACTTTTGAACTTTCTTGCAATCAGAGGCTACACTTGGCACAAAATTGAAAAGTAAAGATTCAATGATGATGCTACTGTAGTAACAACATCAAGACACAACAAAAGCAAAATAAAAATTTTATTCATGTGGGCTGTCACCCAAAAGCGCTTTCTTTTATGCCTTTAAGCTAGGCATGGTGCAAAGAGGAATCAATGACCATCATAATAATCGGAGCTATAAATTGCTTCAAATGGTTCCTCAACAAGTTCACTCTTGTTCCTTCTAGGAAAGGGGTACACACCTTTTGCCTTCCCGCGTAAGCGGATTTGTCCCTTACCTATATCGATGAAGCCTTTTACTGCTCGGAGGAAGTCCCTTCCAAGCACTATATTTCCTTGGTTTGGCTCCATGATGAAGAAATCAACCATTGTAATCCCTTTAAGGAATTTAATTGGCACGTCTTTTATTCTTCCCTGGATTTCAGAAATATCTCCATTAGTGTGTTCATGATAAGATGGTAATCTATCCATGTTAAATTTTAAAGAATCATGAGCAATTTTTGGCATAGTAGAAACCATAGATCCAATATCACAATAAGCAAAGAAGTCTTGATTAGAGATGCTAATCCTAACAAAAGGCTCCCAATCATTGTCTATTTCCAAAATGTCTTTCTTATTGGGTTTGGGTTTCTCTACCTTCATCAAGTCTAGAGCATCCATTCTTTTCTCAATAGTAGAAAGTCTATCTATGACAGTATCAAAACTATGATCATAAACAAAGTAACTAGATAGACCATGTATAATTTCAAGAGCTCTAGCTTCATCACACTCTAGGAAATCTCCTTCAGCTATAATATCAAGAGAGTGTTTACACCATTTAAAAAGACCATGGTAAAAATTTCTAAGCACAATTTTTATAGGTATCCAAGGCATAATTCTCCTATGTGCATCAGAAATTCTGTCCCATGCCTTCTTCATATTTTCTCCATCCTTTTGATGGAAATCTAGGACTTCAGATTCCCTCAAAGCACCAAATCCTAACATGCTTGACTAAACAGAAAGGACTACTAGCAGAAAAGCAAATAAATTTTTTTTTGTAATTTTTGATAGAAGACACTAAAGCAAAAACTGAAAGGTAAACTAACAAGACTAAAAAGCAAAGGTAAAAGATAGCGTGCAACTCCCCTATCCTGAAGAGTGGAGTCCCCGGCAACGGCGCCAGAAAACTTTGCTTGATGGCTTCTCGCCCCTCGTTGGTTACCCCAAGTGGAAGGTTTGAGATGCAGTGTAGTGGAAGTTTTCCCTTGGCAAAGATACCAAGGATCGATTTCCCTGAGACTCCCAGTTTCAACAAGAAGGTGTCAACTGCTAACGGCGCTAGATATTAGCAATCAACGTGGACCTGCACACAGATACAAATAACTTTGCTTCCAACGAGTACAGAGAGGTTGTCAATCCCTCCGTCCTTGTAGTTTACAAAGGATCAAACGCAAGTGATAATAGTGATAGGTAATGCTGCAATAGTAAGTAAAAAGCGGAAAGTAAATAGCGGGTGTGATCAGTGATGGTAATATGGACCGGGGTCCCATGATGTTCACTAGTGATGTCTCTCTCCCAAAAGACGATAAAACAGCTATGTGAGGTAAACGAATTACAGCTGGGCAATTGACAGAATTATGTGCGCAAACCAATGCTAACTATGTTACAAGAAAGGTAGAGGTTCAAAGCATGGGCGGTACGCCAAGGCAAGTAGACCGAAATCCATCTGCATCTACTACTAATCATCCACCTTGAGATATCTATCCAGAACATCTCGCTGGTATTAAGTTGCGAGTCCCACCCATAGTGTAAACTCAAAGCAACAGACAACTGCATTAAAAGAACTTTGCGTAAAGTAAACAATCCTTGCACCCGCGGGCACAAGCACCGTTGTTTTCCCCTTGTGGCAATAGCACATCCCCTAGACTCATGTTTCTGTCACTCAAGCTAGTCATCGAGGGGCATGAACCCACAATCAAGTATAACATTCCCTCTTGGAGTCACTACCTACTACTTGGCCAAAGCAATAAATAACAACGAAGAACATGCAAGAATTACTTACGAACATAAATATAAAAGAGGTAGATCAAATATATTACTCAAACACAATCTGAACATAATCTCACAATCCATCGGATCCCAGCAAACTCATCATAGCAACAGCATAAGGATTACATATGTGCCTCGATCATGTAGGGCAGCTCACGAGGACTAATTAGTGAAGCACAAGAACGGGAGGAGAACATCACATAGCTACTGGTCATGGACCCATGGTCCAAGGGATACTACTCACAACTCATCCGGGAGGCGTCCATGGTGGTGGAGAAGCTCCCGGTGGTGATCCTCCCCTCCGGCAGGGTGCCGGGAAGAGTTCTCCTGGTGCTCCCGATCTTGGAAGCGGCGGCGGCGGCGGAACAGAGATGAGATCGCGAAAAAGGGTTCCCGTCTCGAGGGTTTCGGGACACGATATAAATATATGCCAAAGGGGGACATCAGCGGAGGCTCGGGGGGCACAGGCGCCCCCCCAGCGCGGCCAGGGGAGCCGCGCCACCAGGGCGCCTGGAGCCCTGGTGGCCCCCCTCCGGCTGTACTTTGGCTGCTGGGAAGCTTCTAGAACGCTGATTTTTTATATAATTTTTCCAGGATTTTTCTGGCAGTTCTCGTAATGGGAAAACCTGAAATACAAAAACAACAGAAAACAGAAACTGGCACTGGGGTGCACTGAGTTAATAGGTTAGTCCAAATATGATCAAAAGTGTATGGAAGTGTATAAATATCATAGCAATATCACCCAAAAGAGGCATGGAGCAAGCAGAAATTATAGATACGTTTTGGACGTATCATTCATCGAGAGTCAACCGGCTTGGACGAAACAGCCGGAATGGGGTTCGGCGTACCGCAAAATGGAGGAAAACGGCCTTCTGTTCGACCGCGTACGTTCAAAACAGGGTCTTGTTCATTGGGAAGGGTCTGGCCTACCGCGGAACAGAGAAAACGGACTTGTGTTGGAGCTCCTACGGTCGAAATGGGGTGTTGTTGATTGGGAGGGGTGTGGCATACTGCAAAACGGAGGAATCAGACTTGTGTTGGAGAACCTACGATTGAAATGGGGTCCTGTTCATCGGGAGGGGCGTGGCGTACTGCAAAATGGGACTCCACGGGCTACTGTTCATCCACCGTCTACTGCCTCGCTCCAGCCTCCACGGGCTACCGTCGACTTCCTCCAGCATCTACCTGCTACTGTTCATCCACCGTCGACTTCCTCTCGCCTCCACGCGCTACTGTTCACCACAAGATCCTGTTCATCCAGCCTCCATCGGCTATTGTTCAGCCAGCGCTCCACAGGGGGGTCATGTTCAACCAGCCCTCCACTGGGTCCTATTCAACACCAGCCCTGCACGAGGTCCTATTCATCCACCCCCAACCGTCTTGGGTGTGTGGCAGCCTCCTCTCGATCAGGGTCCTGTTCATCCAGCGGGAACGGCCACTACTATCACGGGGTCCTGTTCACCCAACCCCCACCGGGAACAGTTCATCCAACCCCCAACAACGGTCACAGTTCATCAAGAGGCAGCGACAAGGTTCGATTGGCTTCAGTTAGCAGCAGTAGCGAAGGAATCGGTCGGGTTCAGTTAGCAGCCAGCAGGGATCGATCGCTCGGGTTTAGTAACTTGGCTAGTGCAATCGCTTGGGTTCAGTAAGCGAATGCCTCGCTCGGGTTCAGTTAGAGCCCAATGCCTCGCACATACACGTGACGTGTACGAGAGAAACGTGTAAACCTCCGTGCATCGCTCCGCCCCGACCAACCACCGTAATCGATAACTCCCCGAAATTTTCCTCGCCCTCGCTTCTACCAAGAATTTTTTTCCGTCATGGACGGCCCAAAGAATGTCATGCAGGTGATAACCCACAAGTATAGGGGATGACAACAGTTTTCGAGGGTAGAGTATTCAACAGAAATTTATTGAATCGACACAAGGGGAGCCAAAGGATATTCTCAAGTATTAGCAGTTTAGTTGTCAATTCAACCACACCTGGAAGACTTAATATCTGCAGGAAAGTACTCCCTCCGTCCCAAAATAAGTGACTCGAAAGAGACTCAACTTTGTACTAACTTTAGTACAAAGTCGAGTCACTTTTGAGTCACTTATTTTGGGACGAAGGGAGTATTTAGTAGCAAAGTATAGTATGGAAGTAACGGTAACGGTGGCAAAAGTAACAGTAGCAATTTTGTAGTAATTGTAATAGTGGCAACGGAAAAGTAACTAAGCAAAGATCAATATGTGAAAAGCTCGTAGGCAATGGATCAGTGATGGATAACTATGTCGGATGCGATTCCACATGCAACAGTTATAACATAGGGTGACACAGAACTAGCTCCAGTTCATTAGTGTAATGTAGGCATGTATTCCGAATATAGTCATATGTGCTTATGGAAAAGAACTTGCATGACATCTTTTGTCCTACCCTCCCGTGGCAGCGGGGTCCTATTGGAAACTAAGGGATATTAAGGCCTCCTTTTAATAGAGTACCAGACCAAAGCATTAACACTTAGTGTATACATGAACTCCTCAAACTACGGTCATCACCAAGAGTGGTCCCGATTATTGTCACTTCGGGGTTGCCGGATTATAACACATAGTAGGTGACTATTGACTTGCAAGATAGGATCAAGAACACACATATATTCATGAAAACATAATAGGTTCAGATCTAAAATCATGGCACTTGGGCCCTAGTGACAAGCATTAAGCGTAGCAAAGTCAAAGCAACATCAATCTTAGAACATAATGGATACTAGGGATCAAAACCTAACAAAACTAACTCGATTACATGGTAAATCTCATCCAACCCATCACCGTCCAGCAAGCCTACGATGGAATTACTCACGCACAGCGGTGAGCATCATGAAATTGGTGATGGAAGAAGGTTGATGATGGCGATGGCTACGGATTCCCCTCTCCGGAGCCCCGAACTGACTCCAGATCAGCCCTCCCGAGAGAGATTAGGGCTTGGCGGCGGCTTCGTATCGTAAAACGCGATGAATCATTCTCTCTGATTTTTTTTCTCCCCGAACGTGAATATATGGAGTTGGAGTTGAGGTCGGTGGAGCTCCAGGGGGGCAACGAGGCAAGGGGGCGCGCCCCCACCCTCGTGGATAAAGTGTGGGCCCCTGGTGTTGATTCTTTCGCCAGTATTTTTTATAAATTCCAAAAATATTCTCCGTGAAGTTTCAGGTCATTCTGAGAACTTTTATTTCTGCACAAAAATAACACCATGGCAATTCTGCTGAAAACAATGTCTGTCCGGGTTAGTTCCATTCAAATCATGCAAGTTAGAGTCCAAAACAAGGGCAAAAGTGTTTGGAAAAGTAGATACGTTGGAGACGTATCAACTCCCCCAAGCTTAAACCCTTGCTTGTCCTCAAGCAATTCAGTTGACAAACTAAAAGTGATAAAGAAAAACTTTTACAAACTCTGTTTGCTCTTGTTGTTGCAAATATGTAAAGCCAGCATTCAAGTTTTCAGCAAAGATTATGAACTAACCACATTCACAATAACATTTAGGTCTCGTGTTTACTCATATCAATGGCATAATCAACTAGCGAGCAATAATAATAAATCTCGGATGACAACACTTTCTCAAAACCATCATAATATGATATAAAAGATGGTATCTCGCTAGCCTTTTCTGAGACCGCAAAACATAAATGCAGAGCACCTCTGAAGATCAAGGACTGACTAGACATTGTAATTCATGGTAAAATAGATCCAATCACGGTCATACTCAATGTAAATTAATAGTAATGCATGCAAATGATAGCGGTGCTCTCCAACTGGTGCTTTTTAATAAGAGGATGATGACTCAACATAAAAGTAAATAGATATGCCCTTCACAGAGGGAAGCAGGGATTTGCAGAGGTGCCAGAGCTCAAGTTTTGAAATAGAGATAAATAATATTTTGGGTGGTATACTATCATTGTCAACATAACAACCAAGAGATCTCGATATCTTCCATGCTACACACATTATGGGCGGTTCCCAAACAGAATGGTAAAGTTTATACTCCCCCACCACCAACAAGCACACTCCAGGGCTGGTCCGAAACAACGGGTACCGTCCATACCAACAACAGTCTTGGGAGAGTTTTGTTTGCAATTATTTTGATTTGATTTGAGCATGGGACTAGGCATCCCGGTTACCGGCCATTTTCTCGTGAATGATGAGCGGAGTCCACTTATCGTGAGAATAACCCACCTAGCATGGAAGATATAGACATCCCTAGTTGATACATGAGCTATTCGAGCATACAAAACAGAATTTCATTTGAAGGTTTAGAGTTTGGCACATACAAATTTACTTGGAATGGCAGGTAAATACCGCATATAGGAAGGTATGGTGGACTCATATGGAATAACTTTGGGATTTATGGAAGTGGATGCACAAGCAGTATTCCCGCTTAGTACAAGTGAAGGCTAGAAAGAGACTGGGAAGCGACCAGCTAGAGAGCGACAACAGTTATGAACATGCATTAAGATTAATCAACAATGAGTGCAAGCATGAGTAGGATATAAATCACCATGAACATAAATATCGTGAAGGCTATGTTGATTTTGTTTCAACTACATGCGTGAACATGTGCCAAGTCAAATCACTCGAATCGTTCAAAGGAGGATACCACCCTATCATACCACATCACAGCCATTTAATAGCATGTTGGCACGCAAGGTAAACCATTATAGACTCCTAGCTAATTAAGCATGGCATGAGCAACTATAATCTCTAATTGTCATTGCAAACATGTTTCATTCATAATAGACTGAATCAAGAACGATGAACTAATCATATTTACAAAAACAAGATAGGTCGAGTTCATACCAACATCTCTCATCTCAATCAGTCCATCATATATCGTCATTATTGCCTTTCAGTCGCACAACCTAACGGTATGGATAATAATAATAGTGCACGTGCATTGGACTAAGCTGGAATCTGCAAGCATTTAATACAAGGGAGAAGACAAGGTAATATGGTCTCTTGGTTAAATCAACAACAATGCATATGAGAGCCACTCAACATTTTCATCATGGCCTTCTCCTCTAGACCCCCAAAGAAAAGAAAAGAAATAAAACTATTTACATGGGAAATCTCCCAACAAGCAAAAGAAGAACGGGAAATCTTTTTGGGTTCTCTTTTAATTACTACTACTACACGCATGGAAAGTAAACTAGCTAAAATCTACAACTAGTTTTTTGTTTTTCTTCAGGTTTTTCAAACACACAAGAAAAAGACTTAGAAAAGAAAATAAACTAGCATGGACAGTACAATGAAAAAGTATGAGCACCGACGACTCGCATGAGTGTGTCAACATGAATGTAATGTCGGTGAGAAATACGTAGTCCCCCAAGCTTAGGCTTTTGGCCTAAGTTGGTCTATGGCCACGGATCAAAGCTACTCTCTCCGGTGTACGGAGGAGTGTCCTCTGGGTGCCACTGGCTGGCGATCTCCTCCGGATCCCACTGATAAACACACTGTCGATAAGGGTCAAGTGGTGGCTCAGGCTCAGGCTCTGGACCTCGTGTCAGGCTCCGGTACGCATAAATGGAATTGTTCGCGCTGGTCGGGGAGAAAAACGGTGAGGCCTTCATTCTCAGCTCCGCAGTGTGAGGAATATTGTATTTGGGCTTTTTATTCTCCTCATTCCGCTTATCCTCCAAGCTTCGGCTTGAAGAACCTCTCAACAATCTCCTCGACATTTTCTTCCTCTGAAATTTTTAGTGACTCAAAATAAAAGTGAACATAACTCAACAAAAGTGATAGCAACTACTCCCACAAGTGCCTAGAGGCTATATCATGCATTAGAACTACTTGGGGCCATATAAATTTGACATGCAAGCTCAAGAACAGGGTCACCTAAGCAGCAAAATTTTGCAATAAATAAAGCACTAGAACAAAAACTAAAGGGACCATTGGAGGAGTCACATACCGAAGAACAATCTCCCCAAATAGTTTTGTGAATGGAGCTTTGAGCAAGGAGATCGAAGATGGCAGCAAGATGAGCTAGAACACGGGTTTGATCTATGGGAGGATTTTTTCTGGAGGAAGACGAAGTGAGTGGGTGCTGGAATAAGTGGAAGTGGTCCACGTGGGGTCCACGAGGCAGGGCCGCGCCGCAGGGGGGTGGGCGCGCCCTAGTCCCTCGTGGCCAGGTGGTGTGGCCCCTTGGTGTGTTCTCAGTTCCAAATATTCTTAAATATTATACAAAAAATCATATTTCATTTTCGGGACATTTGTAGAACTTTTATTTTCTGGGTATTTTTTATTGCAAGGATAGTTTAGAAAACAGGCAGAAAATACTATTTTTGCTTTATTTAATCTAAATGACAGAAAGTAAAAGGAGGGTACAGAGAGTTGTTCTTTCTAACTTCATCCATCTCATGCTCATCAAAAGGAATCCACTAACAAGGTTGATCAAGTCTTGTTAACAAACTCTTTCCGAATAACATGGAACCGGAGAATTTTCGAATAACACTAGGTTACCTCAACAGGGATATGCATGTCCCCAACAATAAGAATATCATATTTCTTCTTTACTGTATGAAGAGGAAATTCAGAACCTCCAATGATAATCGTTGAAATTTTTCCAATAGAATTGATACTGTGGACTTGAGGTTGTTTCCTCGGAAAATGTATTGTAGGCTCATTACCATTAACATGAAAAGTGACGTTGCCTTTGTTGCAGTCAATAACAGCCCCTGCTATTCAAAAAGGGTCTACCAAGGATAATCGACATACTATCGTCCTCGGGAATATCAAGAATAACAAAGTCTGTTAAAATAGTAATGTTTGCAACCACAACAGGCACATCCTCACAAACACCGACAGGTATAGCAGTTGATTTATCGGCCATTCGCAAGGATATTTCAGTAGGTGTCAACTTATTCAAATCAAGTCTACGATATAAAGAGAGAGGCATAACACTAACACCGGCTCCAAGATCACATAAAGCAGTTTTAACATAGTTTCTTTTAATGGAGCATGGTATAGTTGGTACTCCTGGATCTCCTAGTTTCTTTGGTATTCTGACTTTAAAAGTATAATTGGCAAGCATGGTGGAAATATCAACCTCAGGTATCTTTCTTTTATTGGTAACAATATCTTTCATATACTTAGCATAAGGATTTGTTTTAAGCATATCAGTCAAACACATATGCAAAAAGATAGGTCTAATCATTTCACAAAAGCGCTCAAAATCCTCATCATCCTTTTTCTTGGATGGTTTAGGAGGAAAATGCATGGATTTCTGAACCCATGGTTCTCTTTCTTTACCGTGCTTCCTAGCAGCGAAGTCTCTTTTATCATAATGTTGATTCTTTGATTGCGGGTTATCAAGATCAACAGCAGGCTCAATCTCTACATCATTGTTATTGCTAGGTTGAGCATCAACAAAAACATCATCATTATCATTATCACTAGGTGCATGTTCATTACCAGATTGCGTTTCAGCATCAGAAATAGAAATATCATTGGGATTCTCATGTGTGTCAACAACATGTTCACTAGAAGCATGCAAAGTCTTATCATTTTTCTTTTTCTTCCTCTTAGAAGGACTAGGTGTATCAACATTAGTTCTCTGAGAATCTTGCTCAATTCTCTTGGGGTGGCCCTCAGGATACAAAGGTTCCTGAGCCATTCTACCTCCTCTAGTCATAACTCTAATAGCATTATCATTTTTCTTATTATTTAATTCATTGAGCAAATCATTTTGTGCTTTAAGCACTTGTTTTACCTGAGTGGCAACCATAGAAGCATGTTTACTAATGAGTTTAAGTTCACCTTTAACTCTAGACATATAATCACTCAAGTTTTTAATCATATAAGCATTACGTTTCAATTGTCTACCAACATAAGCATTGAAGTTTTCTTGTTTAACAATAAAATTATCAAACTCATCTAAGCATTGGCTAGCAGACTTATTACGAGGAATATCACCTTCATCAAATCTATAGAGAGAATTTTCCTTTACTACCTGTGTCGGGTTATCAAGACCATGTATTTCTTCAATAGGTGGTAAATTCTTAACATCTTCAGCTTTAATACCCTTTTCTTTCATAGATTTCTTTGCCTCTTGCATATCTTCGGGACTGAGAAATAGAATACCCCTTTTCTTCGGAGTTGGCTTAGGAGTTGGTTCAGGAAGTGTCCAATCATTATCATTACTCAATATATTATTCAATAACAATTCAGCTTGCCCAACAGTTCTTTCCCTGAAAGCACAACCAGCACAACTATCTAGGTGGTCTCTGGAAGCATCGGTTAGTCAATTATAAAAGATATCAAGTATTTCAGTTTTCTTGAGAGGATGATCAGGCAAAGCATTAAGTAATCGGAGAAGCCTCCCCCAAGCTTGTGGGAGACTCTCTTCTTCAATTTGCACAAAATTATATATTTCCCTTAAGGCAGCTTGTTTCTTATGAGCGGGAAATATTTAGCAGAGAAGTAATAAATCATATCATGGGGACTACGCACACAATAAGGATCAAGAGAATTAAAGCATGTTTTAGCATCACCCTTTAGCGAGAACGGAAATAACTTAAGGATATAGTAGTAACGGATTTTTTCCTCATTGGTGAATAGGGTGGCTATATCATTTAATTTAGTAAGATGTGCCACAATAGTTTCAGATTCATAGCCATAAAAAGGATCAGATTCAACCAAAGTGATTATCTCAGGATCGACAGAGAAATCATAATCCTTATCGGAAATACAGATAGGTGAAGTAGCAAAAGCAAGGTCATATTTCATTCTAGCATTCGAAGACTTTTCTTTCAGCTTAGCTAACAATTTCTTAAGATCATATCTATCTTTGCAAGCTAAAAGATCTCTAGCAGTTTCTTCATCCATAACATAACCATCAAGCACAACGGGAAATTCATAGCTAGGGGGAGAATGTTCATCATCACTTTCATCAATATTATCAGTTTCAATAATTTCATTCTCTCTAACCCTAGCAAGTTGTTCATCAAGAAATTCACCTAATGGCGCAGTATTATCAAGCATAGAAGTAGTTTCATCATAAGCATCATTCATAGCAGAAGTGGCATCATCAAGAACATGCGACATATCAGATTCAATAGCAGGTGTAGGTGTCGCAAGTTTACTCATAACAGAAGCTGAATCAAGTGCAGAGCTAGATGGCAGTTCCTTACCGCCCCTCGTAGTTGAGGGGTAAATCTTGGTTTTTTTCATCTCTCAAGTTCTTCTTAGTGATCAACAGATATAAATCCCAAGTGACTCAAAGAATATAGCCATGCTCGCCGGCAACGGCGGCGGAAAATAGTCTTGATAACCCACAAGTATAGGGGATCGCAACAGTTTTCGAGGGTAGAGTATTCAACCCAAATTTATTGATTCGACACAAGGGGAGCCAAAGGATATTCTCAAGTATTAGCAGTTGAGTTGTCAATTAAACCACACCTGGAAGACTTAATATCTACAACAAAGTATTTAGTAGCAAAGTAGCATGGAAGTAACTGTAACCTTGGCAAAAGTAACAGTAGCAGTTTTGTAGTAATTGTAACGGTGGCAACGGAAAAGTAACTAAGCAAAGATCAATATGTTAAAAGCTCGTAGGCAATGGATCAGTGATGGATAATTATGTAGGATGTGATTCCTCATGCAACAGTTATAACATAGGGTGACACAAAACTAGCTCTAGTTCATCAATGTAATGTAGGCATGTATTCCGAATATAGTCATACGTGCTTATGGAAAATAACATGCATGACATCTTTTGTCCTACCCTCCCGTGGCAGCGGGGTCCTATCGGAAACTAAGGGATATTAAGGCCTCCTTTTAATAGAGTATCAGACCAAAGCATTAACACTTAGTGAATACATGAACTCCTCAAACTACGGTCATCACCGGGAGTGGTCTCGATCACTTCAGGGTTGCCGGATCATAACACATAGTAGGTGACTATTGACTTGCAAGATAGGATCAAGAACTCACATATATTCATGAAAACATAATAGGTTCAGATCTGAAATTATGGCACTCGGGCCCTAGTGACAAGCATTAAGCGTAGCAAAGCCATAGCAACATCAATCTTAGAACATAATGGATACTAGGGATCAAACCCTAACAAAACTAACTCGATTACATGGTAAATCTCATCCAACCCATCACCGTCCAGCAAGCCTAAGATGGAATTACTCACGCACGGTGGTGAGCATCATGAAATTAGTGATGAAGGAAGGTTGATGATGATGATGGCGACGGATTTCCCTCTCCGGAGCCCCGAACGGACTCCAGATCAGCCCTCCCGAGAGAGATTAGGGCTTGGCGGCGGCTCCATATCGTAAAACATGATGAATCCTTCTCTTTGACCTTTTATCCCCGAACATGAATATATGGAGTTGGAGTTGAGGTCGGTGGAGCTCCAGGGGGCCCATGAGGCAGGGGGGGCGCGCCCCCCACCCTCGTGGACAGGGTGTGGGCCCCCTGGTGTTGATTCTTTCGCCAGTATTTTTTATAAATTCCAAAAATATTCTCCGTGAAGTTTCATGTCATTCCGAGAACTTTTATTTCTGCACAAAGATAACACCATGGCAATTCTGCTAAAAACAGCGTCAGTCCGGGTTAGTTCCATTCAAATCATGCAAGTTAGAGTCAAAAACAAGGGCAGAAGTGTTTGGAAAAGTAGATATGTTGGAGACGTATCAGCAGGTGCGTCCCCGGCCCACCCAGGACAAAAAGCCCATTTTCTGTCATGATTTTTTGTCATAGAAGTAGGAGCCCACCACATCTATGATGATATGTGTTTTGTCACAATTATGGTCATAGAAGTGTCATAAGCATGAGAGGAAAAAAATCGTTCGGGCCAAAATGTCACAGATGTGTCTTCTTTTTGTAGTGTTCCCTAGAAGGGGTCTTGAATCCACTAGGGGATCTTCCCCTAGGAGGTCTTGATTCTCCTAGAGGAGTGGATACAAGGAGCAAAGCTCTCAAATGTCTCTCAATAATTTACTAACCCTAACAAATGGTCTAGGTACGGAATATATAGCTAGGAGGATGTAAGGGATGAAGTGGAGGGTGAAATGGGAAAAACACGACTGGCTCCCTTGAGAGCCCGTGCGCACCGGGTAAGTGAGGCCCGTGGGAACGGTACACGCCCGTGAGCACAGGCTCAGCAGCATCTACAGCGAGGGGCCCCATGCGCACGGGGTATTCTCGGATCATGTGTGGGGGGTATCCAGAGACTTTCTGGACATCATGTGCTCATAGGGTCCGAAGAGCCCGTGGGCACGGGGTCACCAGGGCAGAACTTCTTCTTCCAGCTGCTGGCCTTTGTCTTCTTTGCAACCTTTGTGCCCTTCTTCTTGGACTTGGTGGACCTTCTTAGCTTCCTCGTAGGTGTCTTTCTCATACATAATGATGCACAATGTTTCGTGGTGAGGTAGTAAACAAGTTCCAGACGAATCCAAGTTTAGCTCAATGAGGAAGGAGTTCACCTCGGATTCAATTGCCCTAGTGTGAGCTCTTGTCATAGGTCCACGTGGTGCTTCATGAGTTGATGTAGAGTCCATGGGGATGATCTAAGTATTCTCTGCATCATCTCCCCCCTGGGAAAGATTCGACCTTGGATCGATAACCTCATCACCGTGGAAGGGAGATAGGTCAGAGACGTTGAAGATATCGCCCGTGTTGTACTTGTCACGTGGTATGTCGATCTTGTAGGTATTATTGTTGTAGCGTTGTAGCACCTTGAAAGGTCCATCAGCGTGTAGTAGTAGCTTGGACTTGTGTTCGTTGGGGAAGCGGTCTTTCTGAAGGTGTAGCAATACAAGATCTCCGTTATTGAACACCATGGGGTGTTTGTTGATGTTGCGCTTGGTCGTGATGCGGTGCACTTGATTCTCGATCACCTTTCTTGTGTCTACATGCATCTTCTTGAGATAAGTAGCTCATTCGCGTGCATCCATGTTGATGCGCTCTTGTAGAGGAAGAGGTAGGATGTCCAAAGGTGACAAGGGGTTGAATCCGTAGATAACCTCGAAGGGGATTTTGACGGTAGTAGAGTGTCTTGCATGATTGTAGGCGTACTCCCCGATGGGTAAGCACTCCTCCCACTCCTTGATGTTCTTCTTAATCAACACACGAAGGATAGTGGATAGCGTCTAGTTGGTGACCTCCGTTTGGCCGTTGGTTTGTGGGTGGTATGCCGAAGAAAATAAGAGCTTGATTTTGAGCTTGGCACAAAGTGTCTTCCAAAAGTAGTTGTGGAACTTGACGTCGCAGTCCAACAGAATAGTCTTGGGTACTCCATGTAGACGCAAGATTTCCCTACAAAATATATTGGCCACATGTGAAGAATCGCCTATCTTGTTGCATGGAATAAAATGTGCCTGATGTCTACTACACAACTTGTTCTTGTAGACTCGTGTTGGGCCTCCAAGCACAGAATTTTATTAGGACAGTAGCAAATTTCCCTCAAGTGGGTGACCTAAGGTTTATCAATCCATGGGAGGTGTAGGATGAAGATGGTCTCTCTGAAACAACCCTGCAACCAAATAATAAAAAGTCTCTTGTGTCCCCAACACACCCAATACAATGGCAAATTGTATAGGTGCACTAGTTCGGCTAAGAGATGGTGATGCAAGTGTAATATGGATAGTAGATATTGATTTTTGTAATAGTAACAATAAAAAACAGCAAGGTAGCAATTGATAAAACGGAGCACGAACGGTATAGCAATGCTTGAAAATGAGGCCTAGGGTCCGTACTTTCGCTAGTGCAATTTCTCAACAATGCTAACATAGTTGGATCATATGATTATCCCTCAAAGTGCAATAAAGAATCACTCCCGAGTTCCTATTAGAGGAGAACAAAAGATAGAAATTGTTTGTAGGGTACGAAAACCACCTCAAAGCTATCCTTTCTGATCAATTTATCCTAGAGTTCGTACTAAAATAACACAAAGCTATTCTTTCTGATCAATCTAACCAAGAGTTCATACTAAAATAACACCATATGACACACATCAACCAACTCTAATGTCACCTAGATATTCCAATGTCACCACAAATATCCATGAGTTGATTCTACGATATGCATCAAACAACTTCATGATCATAATATTCAACTCACACAAAGAACTACAAGGAGACCCCAAAGTTTCTATCAAAGAAAAGATAATAAAAACATGCATCAACCCCTATGCATAGATTACCCCAATGTCACCGCGAGAATCCGCAAGTTGAGTGCCATAACATACATCAAGTGAATCAATATGATACCCCATTGTCACCATGAGTATTCAATTGCAAGACATATATCAACTGTTCTCAAATCTGAACATTCAATCCGACATGACAAAACTTCAAAGGGTAAAGATTCAATTTATCACAACAAGAGTAGAGAGGGGAGAAACATCATATGATCAATCTATGTCATCAAAACACATGATATATCATGATCGTGACATCTCGAGATCGCGCGAGAGAGAGATTAAACACATATCTACTGGTACAAACCCTCAACCCCGGGGGTGGACTACTCCCTCCTCATCACGATGGCCGCCGGGATAATGAAGATGGCCACCGGTGATGGTTTCCCCCTCCGGTGGAGTGCCGGAAACGGCTCTAGATTGGATCTCATGGGCTACAGAGCCTTGCGGCGCCGGAACTTCTGATCTAGGTTCACCCCGAAGGGTATCAGAATATTTGGGAATTTATAGGGCGAAGAAGGGTTGCGGGAGGCCACTGAGGTGGGCACAACCCACCTGGGCGCGCCTAGGCTGGGGGCCCAGGCGCGCCCTGGTGGGTTGTGCCCCCCTCATGGCACCCCCCCCCCAAGTGCCGCTCTGGCCCATCCTGGGTGTTCTGGTCCATAAAAAATCTCCAAAAAGTTTCGCGGTGTTTGGGCTCTGTTTGATATTGATTTTCTGCGATGTAAAAAAGAAGCAAAAAACAACAACTGGCATTGGGCACTGGGTCAATAGGTTAGTCCCAAAAAATGATATAAAGTTGCTATAAAATGATTGTAAAACATCCAAGAATGGTAATAAAACAACATGAATACTTCATAAATTATAGATACGTTGGAGACGTATCAGCATCCCCAAGCTTAATTCCTTCTCGTCCTCGAGTAGGTAAATGATAAAAGAAATAATTTCCGAAGTGTGAATGCTAGCAAAGTGCACAAGTTTGATCAATTACAATTTCAAACACTTTTCCTAGCATCATAACAAGAATTATTTCCTATAAAACTCCTCATGTTAGAGTAGCAACCAATTCACATGTTAAGGTTCAAACAATGAATTCTCTTGAAACTCAACAACCTATGCTCTCAGTCACCAAGCAATCGTAATTCAACTTATTCAATAGAGTTTAAGTAAGAGCTCCACATACTCAAGCATCATATAGTCTTATATGATTGCTAACACTCGCCGCATACACATGAGCAAAACGTTTCAACCGAACATATAGAAAGATAGGGGCTTGTAATTTCACCTCCCAACATATTCACCTTTCGGTGATGTCAACAATAATAACTCATGCTACCCATATTCAGCTGGACATATGTGCCTAGATCTTTCCTCACCACATGATGCTTGCCAAAAGAGAAAAATAAAAAGGAATAGAGAGAAAAACTTTGACTCTTTGTATAAAAGTAAATACTGAAAAGTAAAAGATAGGCCCTTCGCAGAAGGAAGCAGATGTTGCCATGCGCTTATTTGTTTGTATGATCCATCCCTTAGTGCAAAAGAACATCACGTTATATTGCCCTTATGATAGCAACCTTTATTATGCAGCCTGTCACTTTTATTCTATGCCATCACAAGTTCATACAACGCTCAATTTTCTCTTACACTAAATGATCTAACGCTTTTAGAAGCAATTTTTATTGCTTTTTGCATCGATGACAACTTACTTGAAGGATCTTGCTCAATTCTTAGGTAGGTATGGTGGACTCTTGAAGATAAGATTTGGGTTTTAAGGGTTTTTGGATGGACAAGTAGTATATCTACTTGGTGCGGAATTTTTGGCTAGCAAAGATAAGGGGGCAAGCACCACATGTTGAAGGATCTATGACAATATAACTTCTATGTGAATATGAACAAACCTAAACTATTCGTTGTCTTCCTTGTCCAACGTCAACAATTTTGGCATATAATATTTTGTTGGGGGCTCACAATCACAAAAGATTTCCAAGATAGTGTATTTGCATGTGAAAGTTCTCTTCCTTATATTAATTATTCGTGAATTGCTTGTATGACCAATATTGTGATTGTCAAGCCTGAAAGGATTTCACTTTCTAAACCCAATGTGAAGCTACCACTAGGCATGATATGATTTCAACTTCATGACATTCAATTTATTCAAGAATTTACTCATAGGATATAAGTGAAGCACAAGAGTAAATGACAAGCTACTCCAAAAAGATATAAATGAAGATCATGAGAATAATATTTCTTTCTCTCAAATTAATTTAAGTGAAGCAAGAGAGAATTTCTTCACAAATACTAAAGCACACCATGCTCAAAAAGATATAAGTGAAGCACTAGAGCAACGGCGCCAGAATAGAGCTTCGTTGACGGGATGTGAATGCCGCTTACTTAGCCTTCTTGGCAACTATTTGGGGGCTCTATTTTATTTAAAAACTTTCAGATCTAAGTATTTTATTAAAACAGAAAGCAAACAAAATAAAATGACATTTCAAGAATAGCACATCTCATGTGAAGAAGCAAAAAATTAGGATCAACCGATACTAACCGATAATTGTTGATGAAGACAGGTGGGATGCCTATCGGGGCATCCCCAAGCTTAGATGCTTGAGACTTCTTGAAATATTATCTTGGGGTGCCTTGGCATCCCCAAGCTTGAGCTTTTGTGTCTCCTTAATTCTTCTCATATCACGGTTTTCCTAAATCTCAAAAGCTTCATCCATATAAAACTCAACAAGAACTCGTGAGGTAAGTTAGTATAAAGCAATGCAAAAACCTTATCATTCTCTACTGTAGAAAATCACTAAAATTATTATTAAACATTGCATACTAAATGCCTCTGCATATTTAATACTCCTATCCTCAAATAGAATCATTAAACACGCAAACATATGCAAACAATGCAAACATAACAGCAATATGTCAAAACAGTACAATCTGTAAAGAATGCAAGAGGATACATACTTCCCTAACTCAATTTTTTTTAAAAATGATCTAGGAAACATACCATAGCTTGTTGTGCAAAAAGTTTCAACCTTTTATCACATTCTGACTTTTCTCGGGAATTTTTGCAACAACGACAAACTTTCTGTTTTCAAACAGCAACATATAGACTTGCAAAATAAGCATGGTAAAGGCTATCCTTGACACGTTTATTAAAATAAAATATGCAAAACATTATTCTAAATACCATAAAGAAAATAAAAAGAATGACACTCCAAGCAAAACTCAAATCATGTGAGGAATAAAAATATAACTTCAAGTGAGCTACCGATAATGTTGGAGATGAAAGAGGGGGTGCCTTCGAGGGCATCCCCAAGCTTAGTTGCTTGGGTATTCCTTGAGTATTTCCTTGGGGTGCCTTGGGAATCCCCAAGCTTAGGGTATTGCCGCTCCTTGTTCTTCTCATATCGATATCGCACCCAAAACTTGAAAACTTCAATCACACAAAATTTAACAAAACTTCGTGAGATGGGTTAGTATGATAAAACAAATCATTCACTTTGGGTAATGTCAAAGACAAGATTCACAATTGTACCCACACAATGCCTACTAGAATGTATCATTTCTACAATTTATATTGATTAATACAAGCCATAGAAACTAGAAAAGAAGCAAACTATGCATTGAAAACAGAATCTGTCAAAAACAGAACAGTGTGTAATGATCTGCACAACCACCATACTTATTCAACTCTAATAATTCTGAAAATTTAGGACAACATAGGAAATTTGTATATAAATCATGTGCCAAAATTTCATCTAATTATCACATTCCAGTGATTTATTGAATTTTCTACACTGGAAGCAAAATTTTCTGTTTTTGCACATAATCAAATCAACTATCATCCAGACTATCCCAAAGGCTTTAATTGGCACTTTATTGAAACAAAACATGTAAAACATGATTACTACAGTAGATTAACCATGTTAACACACAAAAATAGTAGGTATAAATGTTGGGTTGTCTCCCAACAAGCGCTTTCTTTAATGCCTTTCAGCTAGGCATGATGATTTCAATGATGCTCACATAAAAGATAATGATTGAAACACAAAGAGAGAATCATGAAGAATATGAGTAGCAAATTTAAGTCTAACCCACTTCCTATGCATAGGGATTTTTTGAGAAAACAATTTATGAGAACAAGAATCAACTAGCATAGGAAGGCGAAACAAGCAAAACTTCAAGGTTTTCAACACATAGAGGGGAAACTTGATATTATTGCAATACCTACTTGCATATGTTCCTCTATCATAGTAATTTTCAGTAGCATCATGAATGAATTCAACAATATAGCCCTCACATAAATCATTCTTTTCATGATGCACAAGCATAGAAATTTTGCTACGCTCTAGATAAGCAAATTAATTCTCATGAATAGTGGTGGGAGCAAACTCAACAAAATAACTATCATTAGATTGAAAATGAAAGTCATGATGACAAGTTTCATGGTTATCATTATTCAATATAGCATACATGTCATCACCATAATCATCATAGATAGCAACTTTGCTATCGTAGTCAATTAGAACATCCTCCAAAGTAGTGGATTCATCACTAAATAAAGTCATGACCTCTCCAAATTGACTTTTATCAATATAATCATCATAAATAGGAGGCATGCTACCATTATAACAAATTTCCACATCAAATCTTGGGGGGCTAAAAATATAATCTTCATCAAACATAGCATCCCCAGGCTTATGGCTTTGCATATCATTAGCATCGTGGATATTTAAAGAATTCATACTAACAACATTGCAATCATGCTCATCATTTATGCCAAACATTTTATAGCATTCTTCTTCTAACAATTAAGCACAATTTTCCGATCCATCATTTTCAAGAAAGATATTATAAAGATGATCAATAATATGATGCAACCTCAATTCCATTTTTTTTAGTTTTCTTTGACAAACCAAACTAGTGATAAAACAAGAAACTAAAAGATTCGATTGCAAGATCTACAGATATACCTTCAAGCACTCACCTCCCCGGCAACGGCGCCAGAAAAGAGCTTGATGTCTACTACACAACTTGTTCTTGTAGACTCGTGTTGGGCCTCCGAGCGCAGAGTTTTGTAGGACAGTAGCAAATTTCCCTCAAGTGGATGACCTAAGGTTTATCAATCCATGGGAGGTGTAGGATGAAGATGGTCTCTCTCAAACAGCCCTGCAACCAAATAATAAAAAGTCTCTTGTGTCCCCAACACACCCAATGCAATGGCAAATTGTATAGGTGCACTAGTTCGGCGAAGAGATGGTGATACAAGTGTAATATGGATAGTAGATATTGATTTTTGTAATAGTAACAATAAAAAACAGCCAGGTAGCAATTGATAAAATGGAGAACGAACGGTATAGCAATGCTTGAAAACAAGGCCTAGGGTCCGTACTTTCGCTAGTGCAATCTGTCAACAATGCTAACATAGTTGGATCATATGATTATCCCTCAAAGTGCAATAAAGAATCACTCCCTAGTTCCTATTAGCGGAGAACAAAAGATACAAATTGTTTGTAGGGTACGAAACCACCTCAAAGCTATTCTTTCCGATCAATCTATCCTAGAGTTCGTACTAAAATAACACAAAGCTATTATTTCCGATCAATGTAACCGAGAGTTCGTACTAAAATAACACCATATGACACACATCAACCAACTCTAATGTCACCTAGATATTCCAATGTCACCACAAATATCCATGAGTTGATTCTACGATATGCATCAAACAACTTCATGATCATAATATTCAATCCACACAAAGAACTACAAGGAGACCCCAAAGTTTCTATCGAAGAAAATATAATAAAAACATGCATCAACCCCTATGCATAGATTACCCCAATGTCACCGCGGGAATCCGCAAGTTGAGTGCCATAACATACATCAAGTGAATCAATATGATACCCCATTGTCACCACGAGTATTCAATTGCAAGACATATATCAACTATTCTCAAATCTGAACATTCAATCCGACATGACAAAACTTCAAAGGGTAAAGATTCAATTTATCACAACTAGAGTAGAGAAGGGAGAAACATCATACGATCAATCTATGTTAACAACTCCCATGATATATCACGATCGTGACATCTCGAGATCGCGCGAGAGAGAGAGAGAGATTAAACACATGGCTACTGGTACAAACCCTCAGCCCCGAGGGTGGACTACTCCCTCCTCATCACGATGGCCGCCGGGATGATAAAGATGGCAACCGGTGATGGTTTCCCCCTCCGGTGGAGTGCCAGAAACGGCTAGATTGGATCTCATGGACTACAGAGCCTTGCGGCGGCAGAACTTCTGATCTAGGTTCACCCCGAAAGGTTTCGGAATATTTGGGAATTTATAGGGCGAAGATGGGGTGCGGGAGGCCACCGAGGTGGGCACAACCCACCTGGGCGCGCCTGGGGGCCCAGGCGCGCCCTGGTGGGTTGTGCCCCCCTTCGGGCACCCGCCAGATGCTGCTCTGGCCCATCCTGGGTGTTCTGGTCCATAAAAAATCTGCAAAAAGTTTTGAAGTGTTTGGGCTCCGTTTGCTATTGATTTCCTGTGATGTAAAAAAACAAGCAAAAAACAGCAACAGGCATTGGGCACTGGGTCAATAGGTTAGTCCCAAAAAATGATATAAAGTTGCTATAAAATGATTGTAAAACATCCAAGAATGATAATGAAACAACATGAATACTTCATTAATTATAGATACATTGGCGATGTATCAGTGCCCTCTTAGAGAATCAGTCCACTATAACAAATACGAAATCCCTTCCATTTTTAGTTCGAGGCAAACCAAGTGCAAAATCCATACTAATGTCTTCCCATGGGTGATACGGAATAGGAAGTGGCATATATAGACCATGCGATTGAGCTTTGGACTTACCTTTGCGACATGTCGAACATCGGTTGGTGAAGCGTGAGATATCGCGGAACATCTTGGGCCAAACATAGTTCTTGGAGAGAGTAGCGAATGTCTTGTCACATCCGAAATGACCCATAAGTCTTCCTCCATGAGCCTCTTGCAAAAGTAACAAACAAAGAGAAGACTCGAGGATACAAAGTCTATTAGCTCTCATTAGATAGTCATCCTTGATATAGTATCATTCCCATGATGTATGCGTCAAACACTTAGCATAAGGAATAGCACAAGTAACATCATGCGCATATAAGTATTTGATATGTTCAAATCCAAAGACATGCAATTCTAGTTTTGTAGCAAGCATGCATCTGCCGGAAAGAGCATCCACCACAACATTTTCCTTTCCTTTGATGTACTTGATGACATAAGGAAAGGACTCAATAAATTCACTCCATTTGGCATGTCATTTATTCAGTTTAGTTTGACCCTTGAGATATTTTAGTATTTCATGATCCGTATGAAGAATGAACTCATGAGGGCGGATATAGTGCTCCCAAACATGTAAGACTCTCACTAACGCATATAACTCTTTGTCATAAATGGGATAGTTAAGTTGCGCTCCGGAAAGTTTTTCACAAAACTAAGCGATGGGGCGCTTCTCTTGCATCAACACACCTCCTATGCCATTACCTCTAGCATCACAATGGACCTCAAAAGGTTTCTCAAAGTTTGGTAAAGCAAGCAATGGATCATGTGTTAGCATATTTTTAAGCTCGTTGAAAGCGGTATCGTGGGATGGTCCCCAAACAAAAGAACCATTCTTCTTGCTCAAAGCATGTAGCGGTGATGCAATTATGCTAAAATCCTTCACGATAATAGAATCCGGCAAGACCAAGAAAATTATGCACTTGTTGTGAGTTGGTAGGTTGTGGCCAAGTTTTAATTGCATCAATTTTAGTTACGTCAACATGCACACCCTTAGAAGAAACAACCAATCCCAAGAAGACAAGTTTATCAAGTCCAAAAGTACATTTTTCCATGTTTTCATATAGGCGCTCGTCTCTAAGAACTTGTAAGACTTCTCTAAGATGTATGACATGCTCCGCAAGCGATTGACTAAATACAAGAATATCGTTAAAGTAGACCACAACACATATTCCAATGTATTTGCGAAGAACATACCACATCACTTGCATGAAGGTGTCGGGTGCTTCCAATAATCCCATTGGCATCACTAACCATTCGTACAACCTGGATTTGGTTTTAAAAGCAGTTTTCCATTCGTCACCCTCTTGAATGTGTATTTGGTAATAACCACTTTTAAGATCATTTTTTTAGAAAATTGTGGATCCACATAATTCATCTAACATGTCATCTAGGCGCGGAATGGGGTGACGATATCCAACGGTGATAGCATTTATGGGACGGCAATCGGAACACATGCGGAAACTACCATCTTTCTTAGGCACAAGAATAACAAGAATGGCACAAGGGCTTAGGCTTTCATGTACATGGCCGTTGTCGATGAGTTGTTGTACTTGCCATTGTATTTCCTTGGTTTCCTTGGGGTTGACGCGGTATGGTGCCTTGTTTGGTAGAGGCGCACCGGGTATGAGATCGATGCAGTGTTCGATGCCGCGAAGAGGAGGTAATCACGGACGTAGCTTGTCGGGGGAAACGTCCTTGAATTCCTGCAATAATTGAGACAACACTAGAGGTAGATGGTGAGAGTTGTTAGTTCCAACCACTTATTCTTTGCACATGAGCATATAGTGGATCACACTAGTTGGTTTCTCACACACTTCTCTCATATCGCTTTTGGTGGTTAAAAGCACTAGGTCTCTCTTATCGCTCATCATGGAGGCACTCGATTTTTTCTTATGGCGCTCACTCTCCTTTTGGTGGGTCACTCTCTCACTATTCTCTCCATGATGGGTGGATACTTGCTTGTCGGTGATCACGTGACTTGGTGACATAGGTCATCGCACGAACTCCTTACCCTTCATCTTGAAGCTATATTGGTTGGTTCACCCATTGTGTAGGACGTCGCGGTCATATTGCCAAGGTATGTCCAAGAGAAGGTGGCACACTTATATAGGAACCACATCACACTCCAAGGTGTCTTCGTATGCGCCAATCTTGAATGAAACTTGCACCGTGTGCTCCACTTGAATTTTGCGTGAGTCTCTAAGCCATTGGACCTTGTAGGGATAGGGATGCTTCCTCTTCACTAGTTGGAGCTTGGAGCATAATCCTTTACTTGCTAGATTGTGGCAACTTCCTCCGTCTATGATGACCTTGATGGAACGTCCTTGTATGCCCGCTTTGGTGTGGAAGATATGGCATATTTGATCTTCGTCTTGTTGTTGCTAAAATGTCAAGACCTTGGAGACGGTGAGACCGGGACTTGAGTCGTTGTCACAAAAGACTTGATTTTCTTCATCCTCATTAATTTGACGGTGCATGCCCACATGCTCAAGTGCTTCCATTTTTCCTTCGCTCAGGCAGTCGTTGTAACGCCCGGGTAATCACGCTACAGTAATTCCCTACTAATGATGCCACGTCATCGTGTTACTGTTGATAGCATCACGCTAATCGAAAACCCCGTTCGAAATAAGAACCCGAAAAAGAAATAAACAAAATAAGTTTTCAAAATGATAATTAAAAATGTTCGGGCGGTGCTAAATATTGCAAGATCAATTATGGACTAGTTATTACAATTTCTAAAATTGCCTAAGTATTTTAAATGAAGTAAAACAGAAAAGGAATAATTAAATAAAAGAAAAGGAAAAGCAAACAACAAAATAAAATAAAAACTAACCTAACCTAATCTACTGGGCCTCGGCCCACTACCATCTAGACTACCTATAACCCCACCCCTCGGTGGGAAATATCCCACCGACACCTTTCTCTACCGACACCTTCCCCCCCCCCTCTCTCCCTCGATTGGATCGGGGGGAGAACCCCATCGGCG
>LR738711.1:196913757-196941514 GCA_902687465.1 Secale cereale
AGCGCCGGCGCCCCGCCGTGCTCGGGTCCGTGCTGCCTCGAGCACGGGCGCCCACGCCCGAACCAGCGCCCGCAAAACCGCCCCGTTTAGGCCTCCTGGGCCACTGCCAGGGTGGCCCCGCACCCTAGAACAGAAAAGAAAAAAAAGGTTTTAATAAAAAAAAAATTAATTGATTAATTAATTAACAAATTAATTAAGTTAATTAATCACCTTTAGATTAATCTAATCATTAATTAACCTAATCTGTAATTAACTAAAACATAATTAAATTAACTAAAATGTTAGTTAGTTTACTGCCTATGACACACGGGCCCCACTGGTCAGTTTGACCAGTCAATCATGATGACGTCAGCATGATGTCATGCTGATGTCATAAATCATTTTTCGAATTAATTTAATTAATATTAAATTCCAGAAATTAATAAAACCTTTAGAAAATCATATCTTTTAAACCGTAACTCGGATGAAAATAATTTATATATGAAAGTTGCTCAGAATTTCGAGACGCATCCGAATACGAAGACCGTTCGTCCACCACACATCCCTAGCATACCGAACCCGCAACTTTCCCCCTCCGTTTCATCCGCCCGAAAACGCGAAACACCGGGAATACTTTCCCGGATGTTTCCCCCCTTCGTCAGTATCACCTGATACTGCGTTAGGGCACACTTAGCACCGTTACATGTCATGTCATGCATCGTCATGCATCTGTTTGCATTGTATTCACTGTTTCTTCCCCCTC
This sequence comes from Secale cereale, assembly GCA_902687465.1. Taxonomy (NCBI): domain Eukaryota; kingdom Viridiplantae; phylum Streptophyta; class Magnoliopsida; order Poales; family Poaceae; genus Secale; species Secale cereale. The sequence goes on from LR738711.1 coordinate 196,914,500, forward strand.
TTCTCTCCGGTAGACTACGAGACCGACGCTGCTGCTGCCCCGATCGACTACGGTGTTGACGACCCCACTTTGGCTGCCGAGCTTCCAGGCAAGCCCCCCCTTTGATCACCAGATATCGCCTACTCTTCTCTCTACTGCTTGCATTAGAGTAGTGTAGCATGTTACTGCTTTCGGTAATCCTATTCTGCTGCATAGCCTGTCTTTGTTGTTATCACTGTTGATACTTTACCTGCAATCCTATATGCTTAGTATAGGATGCTAGTATTCCATCAGTGGCCCTACACCCTTGTCCGTCTGCCCTGCTATTCTATCGGGCCGTGATCACTTGGGGGTGATCACGGGTATATATTACATACACTTATACATGATACTTGATGTGACTAAAGTCGGGTCGGCTCGTTGAGTACCCGCGGTTGATTCACGGATTGGGGGCTGAAAGGACATACTTTCCCGACGGCCCTCTGTGTGGATCTTTGTGGCGGAGCGACAGGGCAGGTTGAGACACCTAGGAGACAGGTGGCCTGGCCCTGGACGTTGTCCGCGGTTGTTTCATAATAACACGCTTAACGAGTTTGGATATTTGATCTGAGTCTGGCCATTTGGTCTATACGCACTAACCAGCTGCGTGGGAACAGTTATGGGCACTCGACGTCGTGGTATCAGCCGAAGCCTTCTTGACGTCAGCGACTTAGCGGCGCGCGCCGGGTTGGACCGCGTAACGCAACTTCCTTAGTAATGGAGGTTGCTAGGTCTGCTCACCGGCCGCGTACGCAACGTGCAGGTGTGCGTTGGGCGATGGGCCCGGACCCCTGCGCGCCTAGGACTTAGACCGGCGTGCTGACCTCTCTGCTGTGCTTAGGTAGGGCTGCGACGTGTTGATCTTCCGAGGCCGGGCATGACTCTGGAAAGTGTGTCCGGCCAAATGGGATCAAGCGTGCTGGGTTATGTGGTGCACCCCTGCAGGGAAGTTAATCTATTCGAATAGCCGTGTCCCTCGGTAAAAGGACGACCCGGAGTTGTATTCCGACCTCATGATAACTAGAACCGGACACTTGATAAAACACACCCAGATGAGTTCCAAATATAACTCGGTGGTTGCTCTCTCACAGGGTGATGTGCGGGAGGATCGCCGAGTAGGATTATGCTATTCGATGTTACTTGGTGAACTTACCATCTATTCTCTCCTACTGCTGCAAGATGGAGGCTGCCAGAAGCGTAGTCTTCGTTTGGATTAGCTATCCCCCTCTTATTCCCGCTTGCTGCAGTTCAGTCCACCGATATTACCCATATCCTTGTTACCATTGCATATGTAGTATAGATCCTGGCTTGCGAGTACTTTGGATGAGTACTCACGGTTGCTTTGCTTCCCCTTTTCCCCCTTCTGTACCTTCTTCTCGGATGTTGCAACCAGATGGTGGAGCCCAGGAGCCAGACGCCACCTACGACGACTCCTACGACACCGGAGGCGCCTACTACTACGTGCAGTCTGCCGACGACGACCAGGAGTAGTTTAGGAGGATCCCAGGCAGGAGGCCTGCTCCTCTTTCGATCTGTATCCCAGTTTGTGCTAGCCATCTTATGGCACCTTGTTTAACTTTATGTCTATACTCAGATTTTTGTTGCTTCCGCTGACTCGTCTATGATCGAGCACTTGTATTCGAGCCCTCGAGGCCCCTGGCTTGTAATATGAAGCTTGTATGACTTATTTTAATTTTAGAGTTGTGTTGTGATATCTACCAGTGAGTCCCTGATTATGGCCGTACACATTTGCGTGCATGATTAGTGTACGGACAAATCGGGGGCGTCACAGTCGTATGTGCCATCATCAGTTGCAATCATGGTGCGTCGATTGGTTCATTGGTATGACTTATGTCCTCGGCCGCCACATGTAAAACATTTCATGGAACTTGTCTTGACGAGGTCATCCATTGGCGTCGGTGTTGAAGAAGTTTTGGGTTTGTAACTGCTTGCCAGTGGACGAGTCGAAGAGGGATAGCATGTTTCGAGTTTGGTTTGTCACCGGTACTTGGTTATGCTCTCGAGGTAGGAGGTGCCAAAGTTGTGGGCGCTTGTGTGTATGAGCCATAGGGCTTGGAAGAGTACTTGGCATATTTGAAGTCATCTGGTACTTGCCGCTCCGCCTTGGTTGCTTGGTGAACTAGCTCGGGGAGGTTGGAGTACGGTTGGAAATCCGCAATCTTCTTGATAGGATGTTTGAGTCCATTCAAGAAGCAAGCCATCATTTGCTCATCATCTTCCTTGACGTTTGCTTGAATCATGGCAATCTCCATTTCTTGATAGTATTCTTCCACCATATTCGTGCATTGCTTGAGGAGTTGCAATTTCTTGAAAAGATCCCAGCTATAGTGTGTAGGCATGAAACGGGCGCGCATGACATCTTTCATTTGGGTCCAAGTTCTGATGGGTGTTTCTCCTCTATCCCTTCATCGCTCGATCAATTCTTCCCACCAAATGAGGACATAGTCTTGAAACTCGAGTTATGCCACGGCAATTTTATTCTCCTCATCATAGTTGTGAAGACGGAATATTTTGTCGACTTTCAGTGCCCATGAGAGATATTCTTCGGGGTCGGTGCTTCTGGAGAACTTGGGCATGGCGAACTTGAGGTTGCCGTAGAGATTCTCTCCATTGTCAATGTCGTGTTGTCGAGGTCATGCTTGAAGTGGACGTGGGTTCTCAAATTCTTGTTCTGCTTCACGAACTTGAGGTAGACGGTTAGCTTGCGGCTTTGTGAATTTATGAGGTTGGCGATGCATTCTTGCTTGGTTGCACCATTCTTGTTGGGCCTCATGGAGTCCTTCTTCTTCGCGAACATGGCACTTGCGATTGTGGACAGCTTGAGTCGCATCTCGGAGAGCATGTTGAGCTTCAAGAGCATGATCTTCGTGTTGTTGTTGTTTGTCGGCGTCCTGGGAACCAGGGTACCCAGACTTGCCTATATATGGGCCACGACACGCTCCTACTATGACCTGGTACGGCCCAGCCGATCGACCAGCTGCCCAAGACCCTCGCAAGGGGGCTAAACCTCACGAGGAGAACAACATCAAGACCCCCTCAGGAGCGGCCTCGGCAAGGTGCTCCGGAGGGGCGGAGAATCCAAGGCCAGGTCTGCCTCAGGAGGAGGCAGAGACGTCAGCAGTGATGCATCGCGCTAGCGGGTGCCAGCGCCCGCCAGCGGCGCAGTTGCCGTTTTGGTGCAAAGGAGGCAGCGCAGACGCGGGTTCCCGAGGAGCGGGACAAAGGTTTCCCCTTTGGTGCAACAAGACCGAAGACCGTAAGGACGACAAGGAGGATGTCACCGCCGAGCCCACCACCACGTCACCGCCTGATCCTTTTGCAGGCGAAGACTGCTTTTGTCAAGATAGGAACGTCCTTGTGTTCCCGCTCAAAAATGGCCGTTGTGGGATCCCTTCCCGCCTAAACATTTCGGGGGAAGAGGAACCTGGCCACTTATATAAGTATCTAGGATCCCCACTGTGGAGGGACAAGTGAGACCAAGCCCAGCCAAGTGAGGAAGATCCATAAACTCTGCCACCACGCAAAGGAGCAAGAACACTTGCCTCCTAGCCCTCCTGAGCTCAGGAACCACTGTACTAGTTCATACTCAAGCCCTCCCGAGGCCAATCCACTAAAGCGGGAAGTAGGGTTTTGCACCACATGGTGGCCTGAACCTGGGTAAACTCTTGCGTGCTTCATCTGTTGTTTGCTTGAATCTCTTCACCGGGCGAGGGCGAGACGCTAGGTAGACGCGAGTGGGAGAGATCTTTGTTCACGCCCCTGTGTTCGAACTTATTGGGTTTTGCGGAGCCCTGAATCCGACATTTGGCGCGCCAGGTAGGGGGCGTGTCGAGATCTTGCCTCTTCGACGACCTTGTCCCGCTCTCGTCGTCGACTTCGCTCCACAGCCATGGTGGACACACGCCGAGCTCTCGCCGCCTACCGCGCTGCAAACGTCGCTCCGACGGCGCCCGCGGGCAACGGCGCGCCGCTCCGCCCCAACTCGTCGGTCGCCAACGTCGCCACCGACCCGGTCGTCCACGAGCAGCAGGACTCGTCGCTGCCGCCCTCCGTGCCCCACGATGGCCGCACGGCGACACCTTCACCCTCTCCGGCCGCGGCGTCGTCCTCGCTGGTCCGCCGCGGGCCAGTCTATCAGCAGCCCGCGCTACTATGGCGCGGGAGCTCTTACGCTACCGCCCGGCGGATGACCTCTACGCCGAGTGGCTCCACCGCATCACCGATCTCGTCAATGCCGCTGGAGAAGCACCTGCACCAACGCACTCTTCCCGTCCCCCGTCGCCCCCGGTGGGGAACGAAGGCCACAGAGTCCCGGCTCTGCCTCCACTCTACGGCGCCGGCCAGGAGGTCCGGCGTGAGGCTCCTCGACGTGAGCAACCCCGCAGAGCCCATGCGCGCGACGAGGAGAGCTGCCAGGTGATTCCTCATCCCCAGGCGGGAGCTCGCGGGCCCTTGGCCTGCAGCGCCAAGACCACGTGCCACAGGAGGTGGTGGCACCAGCGCCCCAAGAACCAGCACCGCAGGCGCAGGGGGAGCCTGCGATCATGAGCGTGGCTGGATGTCGCGCCCTAGCTCCTGAGCTACGGCGCCTCGTCTGGCTAGGCAAGTTCAAGCCGGGCCTGCCTCCGCGCTACGATGGCACCACCGACCCCACGGAGTTCCTCCAACTCTACGAGCTAAGCATCGAGGCGTCCAACGGCACCGAGCAGGTCATGGCGAACTGGTTCCCCATGGCTCTCAAAGATGGCGCACGCTCCTGGCTCCTGAACCTCCCCGTGTGATCCATCTCCTCCTGGCAAGAGCTTCGTGAGCATTTCGTCGCCAACTTCCAAGGCACCCGCGACCGAGCCCCGGCAGCTGCTAATCTGCGCCGCGTGAGCCAGTAGCCGGGAGAGACCCTGCAAAAGTACATCCAATGCTTCAACACCGTGCGCCTCCGGATCCCTAGGGTCTTGGACGAGGCCATCATCTCGGCGTTCTCCGACGGCGTCCGCGACGTCAGGATGACGGAGGAGCTCGCCATTCACGAGGACCTGTGCACAGCCCTCGAGATGTTCAAGCTCACGGCAAAGTGCGCCAGGGCGGAGGAAGGACGCCTCTCCCTCCAGGAGCTGCCTGAGGCGGAGGCGGACGACAAGAAGGCCAAGGCCAGAGAAGCAAAGCGCAAGGGACCCGCCGTGCTGGCTGCGGAGCCAGAAGTGAAGCGTGGCTGTGGCTACGATGACCTCCCCAGAGACAATCGACCGTACTGCGTCTTCCACAACATCCACAGCCACAACACTAACGACTGCCAGGAGCACAGGGCGATGCGCGGCGGGCGCGTCGGGTAGCGCCCTGAGTGCGACAACCGCGGCTACGACCGTGGAGGAGGCCGAGGTGGAGGACGTTGGGACGGCAGGAACTCATGCCAAGGGTGGCTCGAACAGCCTCGTGAAGACCACTGGCAGGAGCAGCCTCGTGACGCCCCCTGGCGCGACCAGCCTCATGAGGGTCGCCCTCAAGGCAATGGAGGCCTGCCTCCGCTGCCGCCACCGCCAAGAAGGAATGACGACGACCGCCATGGAAATGGAGCAGGGGCTTCCATGAGCCGTGTGCAATTGCATGCATCTTGGGAGGAGCCCATGCTCCGGCTGCCCATCACATCTTCAAGCAGTTTGCCCGTGAGGTGAACGCGGCGCTTCCCAGGCCTGACTCCGCGCGCAACCTCAGGTGGACCAAGCAAGTCATCGCCTTCGACCCCAAGGACCAGATCAAGTGCACCGCTGCCCCAGGCGCTCTCCCGATACTCTGCACCCCGACCATCAGCAACGTCCTCGTGACCAAGACCCTCATCAACGGCGGGGCAGGACTCAACGTCCTCTCCGTCCAAACCTTCGGGACACTCCAGGTCCCCTACGATCAGCTCCACCCGACCAAGCCATTCTACGGAGTCACGGATGGCTCCATACTCCCAATGGGGCAAGTCCGCCTTCCCATCACCTTTGGTGACCGCGACAACTACCACACCGAGCTCATCGACTTCGACGTCGCCAACATCCACCTCCCGTACAACGCCATCCTTGGGTATCCAGCCCTCGCCAAGTTCATGGCGGCGACCCATCATGGCTACAACGTCCTGAAGATGCCTGGGAGCGGTGGAGTCATCACGATCGCCTCCGATGAGAAGGAAGTGGTGCGTTCCCTAGAGCGCGCCTACCAAACTACGGCGGTCTAATGCTCCGATGAGGATGGAGCCGTCCTCGCCCTACAGACCGCCCCCAAGAAGAAGAAGAACCTACTCGTCAATGGACCTCAAGACACAGGGGGCTCCTGACGGCCCTGCCTCAGGACTCGCGTCTGCTGACAAGGCGCCCTCCACCCTTGCATAGGGAGGCGCGCCCGATGCCCCTCTCTTGATGGGCTCGGGGGCTCTCCTCTGGAGTGTCTCTAGACTCACCAGCGTCTCGAGGGAGGTGTTCAGGCACCACCTGGAGGCGTGTCTCGACGCGCATTTTTGTGAGCCCAGCGTGGACCACTCAGCGCTGGGGGCTCAGGACTTCATCGACCAAGCTACCGAGGAACTTCAGTACGCAAGACTCATCCACGATGGGCGTAACCGCACAACCCCAAGCTCACCTGCTCGCGGCCCGAGCGACCGTTTCCGCGTCTGCATTGACATCGCGGGTCTCAATCGAGCCGCCTCTCAAGAGCCCTTCTGGCCGACGGCGGTCGGCCGGAGGAGGGCCCTCGCCTGCAACTACGTTCGCACACTCTTCGGCTTCTGCAACGTAGCTGCCATGTTCCAGCGTCTCGCGCAGCAGGCCTTGGAGGCTCGGGAGGCTCAGTGGTAGGCGGTCCGGACGGAGCAAGAACCGGACCCGCGTGACCACTGAGAGCCTTCGGAGCCCCTAGGCCTCAGGAGCCCGACGATCTTCAGGAGCAACCCGCATGGCTCGCATCTTCAGCTACTCCAACTCTTCTTCGACAAGTATCAGGTGACGCTTCAGGTATCCAATCGAAGGCGCCCCCCGGGTTGCATCATCCTCGGACTGCTGGGGGCTGTTCCCCGGCAGTCGTCTCCCTTTTTGTGCAAGATCAAGGCTGGATGTTTCTTTCCATTCGCATTATTTGCATGCTTGGCGTTCTCACCGCCACTAAGGTCATGAGCCCTTGTGAGCCCACTCGCGACCGCCCCATGATTAAGGACTGGCACGGCGTCTGTGCTCGGGTCTGTCCCTGCAGCGTCGCTAAACCCAAGGGCTGAGCTCTGTCTCGCGAGCCATTCCCATGACGTCACCTCCCGTGGTCCTTGGTGCCTTTCTCTCGCATGGGCTAATCGTGGATGGGTAAGTAGGGGCCCGTGGCAGGTGCCTCAGTCACGCGGGAACCGCGCGTCGGTTGTTTTTCTTTTGGATCATTGCATGAGAAGACTGGGCACGATGTATGTGCTCAGGTCCGTCCCTGCAGCGTCGACAAATCCAGCGGTTGAGCTCTGTCTCGCAAGCCATTCCTGTGACGTCACCTCCTGGGGTCGCTGGTGTTGTGGCCTTCTCATGCGATACCCTCTAGAGATGCACTCGGCGCAGGTCGACACAACACCTCTCTTTTCACATTTTGCAGAAGAAGACTCACGTGCAACCCGCCTCAGGGTAGGGTCTCGTGAGTGATGCGTAAGCTCACGAGAACTTCCTCAGAGTTGTTCAGCTCATCCTGAGGAGGGCCCATATACACCTTGGTTGTCCTACCGTGCAAGCCACGTGTCAGGACGGGGCTGTACACGCCTCGGAGTCTCTCCCGGTGGGAGGCTCCCTCCCACGGTCCAGTGGAAGTACCATGCTCCGCGCTGGCAGATCCAACCAAGGAGCGGTTATGCCCACGAACCAGTGGAAGCACCAAGCTCCGCGCTGGCCGCTAGGACCGAGGCGCGGTTATGCCCACACTCCGCACAAGTGTGGTAGCTCTATGCTTCGCGCTAGTTATAAACAACTGAGGGCGGCCCCCATTGGTCGCACCAACCTCAGGGAGCTTTTCAGCTCACGACGCTCACAGCTTCTCCTTGGATGGGTGTCGCGAGAGGGGATAGGCACGGGGGCTATGCTCAGGTCACGCCTGGCTGACGCCACCCTACCAGGTGCCCTGACACCTGGCCTTCTCGCGCCCCCATCCCAGGCGAAGGCTCGTGAGCAAGGTATGGTGCTCGTTCTCCTTCATGAGAGCCGTTCGTACGTCAAAGGGGACCCCTAGGCATCGCGACCTAGGGGCCTAACTAGCCACGTAGCCCCTCATCCCTTGAGTCTAGTTATGACGATAACCCCGGTCACCTGGAGGGCTCAATGGCGATCGAGGTATGCACGGGGTTGGGCCCTGTCGACGCAGAATGCAAACGGGATCGCTTGAACGTCAAGGGGGACCCCTGGGCATCGCGACCCAGGGGCCTCACTAGCCACGTAGCCCCTCATCCCTTGAGTCTAGTTATTATGATAACCCCGGTCACCCGGAGGGCTCAATGGCGATCGAGGTATGCGCAGGGTTGGGCCCTGCCGACACAGAGCACCTAAGCAAACATGAAAGGAAGCAAGCACGGAAATCATCTAGCTATTACAATAATACCAAGTTTTTCAAATTCAAACAAAGTTCTCATGCCTCCCCGAGGCACTTGCACTTCTCTCTTTGTACATGAACAGATTAGGCATCACCAAGCGCATCATCACCGGTCTCCACCTCTTCGGATGTGATAGTAGTGGCCTGGAGGAACACCTCCACCAGCTCCATGACCTTCGCCCCCAGGGCCTCGACAGCCATGCCCTCCATGACTATGGTCATGGGCTCGGACAGCGTGGCCAGGTCAAGGGTGGGGTCACGAAGACTTAGGTGGTTGCACACCTGCATCAGAACCAAGGTAAGGAGCGTGCGGCTCTCGACGTCGGCTAACTGGCTAATTGCGGCCACAACCTCGTGCAGGGACTTCACAAGCGCGGCGAGGAGCCCGGCAGGGCCTCCCTCCGGGGTGGCCAGCGGTTCCTTGAACCCTTCCCCGTAGGCGGCCTGCAACGTCGTACGGGCCTCCAGATCAAAGGCGGCGAGGGCCTCGCGACTCACTGCTGTCGAGGCCGCAAGGGCGTCCTCCTCGTCGCGAGCAGCTTGGGTCGCCTTGGCCTGCTCAACCTCAACCTTCAGCTTCTCTAGGGCCGCGCGGTCAGCAAGCTGCTCTTGTTGCAGCCGGGACGTCTCAGCCTTCTGCGCCTCGAGCTCCTTCTCCAACCTCTTGAGCTCCAGGGCGCGCCCAATGCCTTCCTCGCAAAGGGCCTCCAGCTCGCTCTCCGCCTTAAGGCAGCGCTTCTCGAAGGACGCAACATCGGCTCGCGCGGCGTCGCAAGCCCACGCGGCTGCCACAGCTTCCTCTCGACCCTTGGCAGCGATCGCTGAGGCCTAGTTCCAGGAGGTCCGCACAGACTTGTCTGCCAGGAGCCACCCGTTGACCAGCCCCAGGCGCCCTTCCATCGCGTGGCCATCACAACCTTCAAGTTCGGCGCGAAGCTGACCCAGCACGGCGAAGGCAGCCTCCAAGGTCTCAGGGCCAGGCTGCGTCGGCTGGCGCACGAGCACCGACAAGACCGGCTGCCCGACCAGGGGCTCGGGGGCTCCGGCCCCCCTCGCTGAAGCAGCCGGAGCAGAAGCCTCCGCGGCCTCGCAGGCAGCAAGGACGCCCTCAAGTGACGCCGCCGCCGCATGATCGGCGGCCCGGTTGGCCGGGACGCCCAGCGTCGTGGCACCCTTCGCTGTAGTCGCATCAGCAGCAGAAGGGGCACGGCACCGCGACGTGACCTCCCCCTTCGCCTTCTTCATCACGCCACCCAGGCTACTGCATCAGGAGAAGCACATCAGGGACACAACAACTAAGGATAGCAAGAGATTGCACACTTACTCGTCAGAGGTGAGGCGCGCACTTCTCTTCACCAACAGGTCAGTCGCGGCCGCTAGCGCTATGGGCGTGCCGGTGGTCCGGATCTTGGCAAGGCGCGAGGCCACAGTCCTAGGCGCAACCGTGATCGCCAGTTTTGCCGGCACGGCACTCCTCGGCGGGGTCGTCGCGTTGCTCCCCCCAGATGCTGCGTGTCCAGATCGACGTGGAGTAGTCGCCTGGGGCCGCCCGGCGGCACCTGCGCCTAACACCATTGCTCTAGCAGACGCCTCGGAGGAGTCCCCCTCTTCGTCTAGGGTCTCCTCGGAGCCACCCTCATCGCTCCCGTCGTCGGCACCAGAAGACACGTCAACCGTGGGCAAAGCGCCCACGGGCGCACCAAAACCTGCCACGGCCTTCAACAGCTCGGCCTTGTCAGGGTGGCTATACAGCGGCAGGTGGGTCCCGAGGAGGTCCTCGGGAACCATCCCTAGGAGGGTGACTGAGGTGAAGTCCAGATCGGCCTCGGCCAGCGCCCCTAAGTGCAACCGGAGCCTGTCGTCGTCGTCCATCAGCTCCCACATGGGGCGCGAGTGTGCCTGCAGCGGCGCCAGATGCTGCCTCAAGAACTCCTTCACGATCTGGCCCCCTTCGAGCCTCGAGCCCAGGTCGGCCTCAATGCTTGCCAGGACAGGCCCGGCAAGGGGGTCGGTGAGCTTCGCGTAGCTCCAGCCGGCGCGTTTCGCCGGACGGGTGGTAGGTAGCGCCAGCAGAGGGTGGACGCGTTGGGCATCCAGATAGACCCACCTCTTCCGGTGGGAGTCTATCTTCTTCCTGGCCGTCATCAGCCGACAGCCCTGGCGCTGGAAGACGAAGGAGACGTAGCTCGAGCATGGGCCCTCGTCGTATCGGCGCATGGAGAAGAAATGGCGGAAGAGGGCGACAGTCGGCCTCACCCCCACGAGCGCCTCACAGTAAAAGGCGAAGAGCGACAGGACGAAGATGGAGCGAGGCTGGATATGGAGAGCATGCACCTGGTAATGTTCCAGGATGGCATAGAAGAACTCTGAGAAGGGCGGCACGAGCCCCACGGAGATGCTGTGGAGAAAAAAGGGGTAGCATGACTTCGGCAAGATCCGCGTCGTGGTGGATCTAGCCTAGATCCCCGTCGGGCCATGCTCGTTGTGGATGCTTGATAAGAAAGGTTGTACCTCTGAGTAGTCCTCCTCCTTGGTGATGGAGGACTCCTCGAGCGCCACCTCAAGGGAAGAAGCAGATCCGGACGCTGGCGCGGCACCCTTGTTCCTCTTCGCCATTGTTGAAGGTGCCGAAGGATGTAGGCGATTTAGGAAGGCAGGAGGCGTAGGAGGGAGAGATCTAAGCACGAAGGAAGGGAAGCAATAACTCCCCCATAGCGGAGACGGCCCCTTTTTGTCAAGACGCACGGTTTCTGAGACGGCGTGGGGAGCAGGGTCGCCCACGTCCCATCCAACCGTCACGCGCCAGCCTAGCCTGCAGCCTTTTTGGGGCCCGCGGCGCTTCGTCCTCGGCTAAGGCTTCGCCCCAAAGCCAACTCCACGTGCGCCTTGGGCCCGGGGGCTACTATCGACGTCCTGGTAACCAGGGTACCCAGACTTGCCTGTCTGCGGGCCACGACGCGCTCCTACTATGGCCTGGTACGGCCCAGCCGATAGACCAGCTGCCCAAGACCCTCACGAGGGGGCTAAGCCTCGCGAGGAGAACAACGTCAAGACCCCCTCAGGAGTGGCCTCGACAAGGTGCTCCGAAGGGGCGGAGAATCCAAGGCCAAGTCTGCCTCAGGAGGAGGCAGAGACGTCAGTAGTGACGCACCGCGCCAGCGGGTGCAGTTGCCGTTTTGGTGCAAAGGAGGCAGCGCAGACGCAGGTTCCCGAGGAGCGGGACAAAGGTCTCCTCTTTGGTGCAACAAGACCGAAGACCGCAAGGACGACAAGGAGGATGTCACCGCCGATCCCACCACTGCGTCACTGCCTGATCCTTTTGCAGGCGAAGACTGCTTTTATCAGGATAGGAACGTCCTTGTGTTCCCGCTCAAAATGGCCGTTGTGGGATCCCTTCCCGCCTAAACATTTCGGGGGAAGAGGACCCTGGCCGCCTATATAAGTAGCTAGGATCCCCACTATGGAGGGACAAGTGAGACCAAGCCCAGCCAAGTGAGGCAGATCCAGAAACTCTGCCACCACGCAAAGGAGCAAGAACACTTGCCTCCTGACCCTCCTGAGCTCACCTCCTGAGCTCAGGAACCACTGTACTAGTTCATATTCCAGCCCTCCCAAGGCCAATCCACTAAAGCAGGAAGTAGGTTTTTACACCACACGGTGGCCTGGACCTGGGTAAACTCTTGCGTGCTTCATCTGTTGTTTGCTTGAATCTCTTCACCGGGCGAGGGTGAGACGCTAGGTAGAAGCGAGCGGGAGGGATCTTCGTTCACGCCCCTGTGTTCGAACTTCTTGGGTTTTGCGAAGCCCTGAATCTGACATTGTTCTTGACGTAGAGCGTCGGTGGCTTGCTCATCTTGTCATTAGCATTGGCATTCTAGCACTTGATCTAAGGTGGCGCAGTTGTGTTGATGATGACGTTCTTGCTTGCGAAGTTGCTCTTGTGTAACATTGCCATGGAATGGATTTTGATTGGATTGGCATTCTTGGCGCGCGGCTCAATGAAGATAGCTTGATGTCTGTGTACTTGAACTGGAAAAAGAGTCATAGGAATGTCGACTTTAGTGGCGCCGTCTTGGTGGTGAAGAAGTGGAAGAAGACCGGTTGATCATCAAGGCACGTAACTCCTCCATTTGAGTTGACATCTAGTCATTGAGGTTGTCCATGTGATTGGAGAGAGGAGTGTCAAAGTAGTCTCTTGTTCATTCTTCGTAATGCCGCAAGTCGGTGGCAATTTTGTCAATGCGGTCTCCCAAAGCTTCACCGTCTTCGTGCAATGCTCTTTGAACACCGAAAAGATGCAATTTGGTGACAAAGTTGGTAGATTCTTGATGTTCATCGAAAAGCGGGTTCACCGAAGTACTTGGCATGTCCATCATGATCAAGTGGGGTGAGTAGGATAAGGGAAAGAACAATACCTAAGTTACCTTTTTCGAAGATTGAGAATGTATCGAGTATCACTCAATGTAATGCTATGATAGTAGAATTGGTATCGGGTTCGTTTCTCACACCTACAAGTAAAAGGCTTTTCGAGGAGGTCGGTTAGGATGTGTGGCACACAATTTCAAGCACATGTTAGTCAAGATATCAAAAATGTTGAGAAGAGTCACAAAACTTGCAAGTAAGGCACATATATCACAACCCAAGGATATCACGTGGAAACGCACACACAGAAGATAGGTGAGATCCGTACAACCAAGGGGTGAGCTCAAGATATGATACCACGGAAAATGCTCTTGTTGCACGGATGCTAGAGAGACGTAGCTCAATTTCTCAAATGGGTAAGATACGCTTGTGCACCTACCTATACGAGTAACCGCGCCCCTCTCAAATCCCCACTATGCTAAGTATGTATGATCCAAGAGGATATATAATATGCAAAAATGGCTCAATGTTATTGCTTACTACCTCTTTGTTCTTCTATTTTTGCTTAAAAGCTTTTGATACGTCTCCAACGTATCTATAATTTTTTATTGTTCCATGCAATTATTTATGATGTTTTGGATGTTTAATGGGCTTTGTCATACACTTTTATATTATTATTGGGACTAACCTTTTAACCCAAAGGCCTTGTTGTTTTTTGCATGTTTCATGGTTTTACAGAAAAGAGATATCAAACGAAGTCCAAACGGAATGAAACCTTCGGGAGAGATATTTTTGGAGAAATCACGCACGGGAGACTTGAGAACCACGGAGTAGGGCATACGTGGTGCCCACGAGGGTGGGGGGCGCGCCCCCTATAGGGCGCCCCCCTGCCTCGTGGGCCCCACGTTTGGCCCCCGGTGCCCTCCTTCCTCCTATATATACCTACGTACCCCGAAACCATCAGAACAACAGAGAAAACCCTAGTTCCACCACCGTAACCTTCTGTTCATGTGAGATCCCATCTTGGGGCCTGTTCCCGAGCTCCGCTAGAGGGGGGATCTTCCACGGAGTGCTTCTACATCATCATCATCGCCTCACCATGAGTTGTGAGTAGTTTACCATAGACCTTCGGGTCCATAGCTAGTATCTAGATGGCTTCTTCTCTCTCTTTGGATCTCAATACAAAGTTCTCCTCAGTCTTCGAGGAGATATATTCGATGTAATCTCTTTTTGCGGTGTGTTTGTCGAGATCCGATGAATTGTGGGTTTATGATCAAGATTATCTATGAGAAATATTTGGTTCTTCTCTGAACTCTTTATGTATGATTATAATATCCTTGCAAGTCTCTTCGAATTATTGGTTTGGTTTGGCCTACTAGATCTATAGTTCTTGCAATGGGAGAAGTGCTTGGCTTTGGGTTCAATCTTGCGGTGTCCTTTCCCAGTGACAGTAGGGGCAGCAAGGCACGTATTGTATTGTTCCCATCGAGGATAAAAAGATGGGGTTTATATCACTAAGTTTGAGTGTATCCCTCCACATCATATCATCCTGCTTAAGGCGTTACTCTGTTCTTATGAACTCAATACACTAGATGCATGCTGGATAGCGGTCGATGTGTGGAGTAATAGTAGTAGATGCAGAATCGTTTCGGTCTACTTGTCTCAGACGTGATGCCTATATATAATGATCATGCCTAGATAGTCTCATAATTATTCGCTTTTCTATCAATTGCTCGACAGTAATTTGTTTACCCGTCGTAGAATATCGCTATCATGAGAGAAGCCACTAGAGAACACTATGGCCCCCGGGTCTATTCTCAACATATCAATCTACATCTACTTTACTTTTCCACTTTTACTTTATGTTCTTATAATAAAAAATACCAAAAATATCAAACTATCATCTCTAACAGATCTCACTTTCGTAAGTGACCATAAAGGGATTGACAACCCCTTATCGCATTGGCTCCGAAGTTCTTATTTGTTTGTGCAAGTGCGAGGGACTCACGCGTGGTCTCCTACCGGATTAATACCTTGGTTCTAAAAAACTGAGGGAAATACTTACGCTACTGTATTGCATCACCCTTTCCTCTTCGAGGGAATACAACGCAAGCTCGAGAAGTAGCAAGAAGAATTTCTGACGCCGTTGCCGGGGAGGCTTACGCAAAAGTCATATACCAAGTACCTATCACAAACCCTTATCCTTCGCATTACATTTTTTGCCTCTCGTTTTCCTCTCCCCCACTTCACCCTTGTCGTTTTATTTGCCCTTCTTCTGCCGCGTGTTTATCGTTCGCTTGGCTCTTGTTTGCTTGTGTGTTGCTTGCTTGCTTGTCATCATGTCTAGCACACCTATCATTATCAACACTCCCGAGAGTGAGGTCCTCAACTTTAAACAAAGGGAGGAAGAAAACTGAAAAGATGCCTGGTATAGAATTTGCAATGCTCAAAATAGATCTACTAGGAAGCTTTCCACTTCCGTGCTTCTTCGCAATTTTTATGTTGGCATAACTCCGTGGAATAGATTTATCTTAGATACCAGTACCGGAGGGAATTTCTTGGGTAGCCATACTTTTGATTCTTATAATGCGATGAGTGAATTATTTGGCTCACCACCTCTTATGGTTAATGGGACCGTCTTAACTTTGGAGCATGTTATGCAAAGGTTAGAAATCATTGAAAACAAAGTTGCTACGGTAGAACTGGTAGAAAACTTGGATAGAAAAATCCATAATGAAATTACCCAATATGGATCCAAGGTAGGAGTTGTTCTGGAAAATCTTAAGGAAACTTTGTTTGATGGCTTCTCGCCCCTCGTTGGTTACCCCAAGTGGAAGGTTTGAGATGCAGTGTAGCGGTATTTTTCCCTTGGCAAAGATACCAAGGATCGAATTCCCCTGAGACTCCAAGGTTCAACAAGAAGGTGTCAACTGCTAATGGCGCCAAATACTTAGCAATTAACTGGACCTGCACACAGATACAAATAACTTTGCTCCCAACGAGTACAGAGAGGTTGTCAATCCCTCCGGCCTTGTCGTTTACAAAGGATCAAACGCAAGAGATAATAATGATAGGTATAATTGCAACTAGTAAGTAAAAGCAGAAAGTAAATAGCGGATGTGATCGATGATGGTAATATGGACCGGGGTCCCATGATGTTCACTAGTGATGTCTCTCTCCCAAAAGACGATAAAACAGCTATGTGAGGTTAACGAATTACAGCTGGGCAATTGACAGAATTATGTGCGCAAACCAATGCCAACTATGCTGCAAGAAAGGTTGAGGCTCAAAAGCATGGGCGGTACGCCAAGGTAAGTAGACCGAAATCCATCTGCATCTACTACTAATTATCCACCTTGAGATATCTATTCAGAACATCTCGCTGGTATTAAGTTGCGAGTCCCACCCATAGTGTACAAGCACCGTTGTTTTCCCCCTTGTGGCAACAGCACATCCCCTAGACTCATGTTTCTGTCACTCAAACTAGTCATCGAGGGGCATGAACCCACAATCAAGCATAACGTTCCCTCTTGGAGTTACTACCTACTACTTAGCCAAAGCAATAAACAGCAACGGAGAACATGCAAGAATTACTCAAGAACATAAATATAAAAGAGGTAAATCAAATATATTACTCACACACAATCTGAACATAATCTCACAATCCATCGGATCCCAGCAAACTCAACATAGCAACAGCATAAGGATTACATATGTGCCTCGATCATGTAGGGCAGCTCACGAGGTCTAATTAGTGAAGAACAAAGAGGGGAGGAGAACATCACATAGCTACTGGTCATGGACCCATGGTCCAAGGGAGACTACTCACAACTCATCCGGGAGGCGTCCATGGTGGTGGAGAGGCTCCCGGTGGTGATCCTCCCCTCCGGCAGGGTGCCGGGAAGAGTTCTCCTGGTGCTCCCGATCTTGGAAGCGCGGCGGCGGCGGAACAGAGATGAGATCGCGAAAAAGGGTTCCGTCCTCGAGGGTTTTGGGACGCGGTGTAAATATATGCCAAAGGGGGGCATCAGCGGAGACCTGGGGGGCCCAGGCGCCCCCCGGCGCGGCCAGGAGGGGGGCCGCGCCACCAGGGCGCCTGGAGCCCTGGTGGCCCCCCTCCGGCCCCACTTTGGCCGCAAGGAAGCTTCCGGAACGCTGATTTTTTATATAATTTTTCCGGGATTTTTCTGGCAGTTTACGTAATGGGAAAACCTGAAATACAAAAACAGCAGAAAACAGAAACTGGCAATGGGGTGCACTGAGTTAATAGGTTAGTCCAAATATGATCAAAAGTGTATGGAAGTGCATAAATATCATAGCAATATCACACAAAAGAGGCATGGAGCAAGCAGAAATTATAGATACGTTTTGGACGTATCAACATCCCCAAGCTTAATTCCTACTCGTCCTCGAGTAGGTAAATGATAACAAGCATAATTTCTGTGGTGACATGCTATTAACCATATAAGAACTTTTTACAGTCACATGACAAGTGCTTACTGAGACAGTGAATCTGTAGTAATTAAGTTGCCTTATGAGAAAATCACAAAGAACTGAAAGTTTTACAATATGATACTGAAACACTCAATAGATTCGTAATGAGCATGGTGTGCAAATATGACAAAGTGATATCTCCCTTGCCCCCTTTAGTGAAGCAAAACATAAATGCAGGGGCACCTCCAAGGTTTAAGTGATGACTAGATACAATGATTTCAGAATAAACGATATCACAATCATGCAAAAGACAATGCTACTTTGGGACAATGCACATTACACTCAGAATGACAATCATGCTCTCAGTAGTTGGTGCTTTAAAGAAGGTGGAGACTCTCGAACTGTGGCTTTTGATGGCAAGGTTGAAAACCCGTGGTCGGAAACAAAAACTAAACATGTACCAGAGCTCTTGGTTTTAAAAACAGAGGTAATAATTATTATTTTAGATTATGCATATTTCGTCAACGAATGCTAGCAGATAACTCAATCACTTCTTGAGCTGGACAAGTTTTGAGGAACGGCTCCCGAATGAGGACGATCACATCCTCTTAATCTCATTTGTTTATCACTGCCAAAGTTTTCTGATTTCTCATGAACAAAGCGTGAAGGAGGGTTTGTTTGTTGTATAATTTTTTAATGAGCCGGGCGCACTCTATGCCAGTTCCTTCTCGTATTATGGGTTTGCACATTAGACATGCAATCCCGGGGTGAAGCTTGTCCAACTTAAAAAGATCATGAATTAACTACTACTTCCTCATGAACTAAAACAGAGGCACAAAAGAGAAATGCTTTTTTGAATAATTTCGAGATGGTACATGAAAGTCTTCGTTAGGAATGGCAGGTAAATACCATGTATAGGAAGGTTTGGTGGACTCATATGGCATAACTGGTTTAAAAGATTTTGGATGCACAAGCAGTCAGTCCGCTTAGTACAGGCGAAGGTTAGCAAAAGACTGGGAGCGACCAACTAAAAGAGCAATGACGGTCATAATCATGCAGAGCGACAAAGCAACATTGAATCAGACATGGAAGTTATATCGCTACTCAGAAATTAAAGATCATCAAGGCTTGATAGACTTTCTTTACAGTCTTAAATATGCGTGAGCATACGCCAAGTCAATCAAAATAAATTCTTGAAGGAAGATATCACTAAACCATACCACATCATAGGCAAACAAATCATGTTGGTACTCCAATAACACATTGAGAACCCCCCAGCTATTTGAGACTAACCATAAGAAAACATGAACTACTAAGCATCATTATGCACATAGCATTTTATCATAGACATATCAACCAATGCAACAGAAGCCAACTCTCTTAATAAGATAAGCATGATAACTAAAGAGAGTTCCAGCGACCAACTAAACAAAAGCTCTTTAAAAAGATAAGCATGAAAACTAAGAGCTGAACATGATAGTAGCTATTGAAAGACCAAGAACACACACAGCAAAGATAGACATGAAAATTCTATGTTATGTTCTAGGTTGAAGTGGAGCGTGTTTCTCTCCCACACAAAGAAAGCTGAGTTCCAACTCGTTATGAACAGCAAGCAAAAGCTAAAGAAAACTAAAAAGGAAACTAAAAGCAAGACGCTCCAAGCATAGCACATAACACATGAAGTGATAAAAATATAGTGGAACGAAAGACGAATTGATAATTGTTGATGGAGAAGGGGATGCACGGGGGCATCCCCAAGCTTATATGCTTGAGTCTTCTTGAATATTTCTTGGGGGTGCATGGGGGCATCCCCAAGCTTGAGCGTTTGACACTCCTGAATCTTTTTATCATCTTCCCTCGCACACTTGAAAACTCCCTTCATACACAACTCATCATAATCTGATTAGCGAGGTTAGTACCCATAATAAAATAATTGTTCCTTGCTGGAAATAAGGATATTCTTGAAGGTCTCTGTTTCTCAAGATTGCCAAAAGGTTTTTGCAAAGAAAAAGCAAGCTCAAGGTTTGCAAAATGAAGGAAAGGCAAAACAGGACAGAATCTGTGAAAAACAGACTAGCAGGTAGTAAATGATTTTTTCGGGGCACTTCTGCAACTCAAATCAAAAAACTCAGAACAGACGCCCGAAAGAAAATTGTATAGAGCACGCTGTCGAAAAAATTCAGACCAAAAAGATGATCTGGTGATTTTATACGAATTTTTCTATCCAAGGACAGAATCTGTTTCCTGGACAGCACGTCACAACTTTTGAACTTTCTTGCAATCAAAGGCTACACTTGGCACAAAGCTGAAAAGTAAAGATACAATGATGATGTTACTGTAGTAACAACATCAAGACACAACAAAATCAAAATAAATTTTATTCATTGTGGGCTGCCTCCCAAAAGCGCTTTCTTTTATGCCTTTAAGCTAGGCATAATGCAAAGAGATCAAGTCTTATCAAGAGTAAAAGAATAGCTAGCCCGTATAACGGACTCAAAAGGTAACTTAATCTTCTTTCTAGGGAAGTGTTCCATCCCTTTCTTGAGAGGAAATTGGAATTTTATATTCCCCTCTTTCATGTCAATGATGGCACCAACGGTGCGAAGAAAAGGACGTCCCAAAATAATTGGACAAGAAGGTTCACATTCAATATCCATAATAGTAAAATCAACGGGAACGTGGTTGTCATTGACAATGATAAGAACATCGTCGATCCTCCCCAAAGGTTTCTTTATGGAAGAATCAACAAGACGAACACCAAAAGAACAAGAATCAAAAGGTTTCAATTTAAGCATATCATATATTCTTTTGGGCATAACGGAGGTACTAGCTCCAACATCACATAAAGCATAGCAAGAGAAGTTATTCAACTTAATTTTAATCATAGGATCCCAACCATCTTCTAGCTTTCTAGGTATGGAGGCTTCTACCCTAAGTTTCTCCTCCCTAGCTTTGATGAGAGCATTAGTGATATGCTCGGTGAAGGCAAGGTTAAGCGTGCTAGTGCGGGGATCTCTAGACATCTTGTGAAGGAAATCAATAACTTCGGTAAGGGTGCAATTATCAAAATCAAGGTCACTACTATCAAGTAAGGTGGTAGTGGTGTCCTTTAGGCTCACTTGTTTGGTAGTTTCTATAGTCATAGCATCACCATTAATAGGTCCAATGGGACCAGGAGTGCATTGGGTGCTAAGAGTATGGATATCCTCAACAACTTGAATAGTAGCAACAGTGTGGTGGGTAGGAAGATTCTTAATTCTATCTTCTTCCTCCTTTTCTCTAGCCCATCTCTCTTTAAGTTTAGCCAACATCCTAATGTTTTCATTAATTTGCACTTGAATAGCATTCATAGGAGTGACCTTCCTCTCCTCGAGAGGAGAAGTTCTAATTTTAAGCAATTCTACCTCATGGGCTAAATTGTCTACCTTCGAAGAGAGATTATCTAGTTTGTTTAGTTTTTCTTCTACACTCTTATTGAAGGCTTTTTGGGTAGTGATGAAATCTTTAAGCATACTCTCTAGTTCAGAAGTGGAGTTCTTGGTGCTAGGATAAGCATTGTTATTCCCATCGGAATTAGAGGGGAACGGTCTAGGATTGCTACCAAAATTACTCTTATAAGCATTGTTATTAAAATTGTTTCTAGAGATAAAGTTCACATCTACTTGTTCTTGAGCAATCAAAGAATTTAAAGGAACATCACGAGGATCAACAGAAGATTGCTTGGAAAGTAGAGACATGATCAAGTCAACTTTTTCATTTAGGGAGGAAATATCCTCGACAGAGTTTACCTTCCTACCTGTTGGAGCGCGTTCGGTGTGCCATTGGGAATAATTGGTCATCATCTCATCGAGAAGCTTTGTGGCAGCGCCAAGTGTAGTTGACATAAAGGTTCCTCCCGCGGCTGAATCTAACAAGTTCCGCGAGGTAAAGTTCAAGCCTGCATAAAAAGTTTGGATAACCATCCAAGTAGTCAAACCATGAGTAGGGCAGTTCTTGACAAGAGACTTCATGCGTTCCCAAGCTTGGGCAATGTGTTCATTATCCAATTGTTTAAAATTCATTATGTTACTTCTTAGTTGGATAATTTTAGCAGGTGGATAGTATTTTCCAATAAAAGCATCCTTGCACTTGTCCCAAGAATCTATGCTATTTCTAGGCAAGGATTGAAACCAAATTTTAGCTCCTCCTCTCAAGGAGAAAGGAAAAAGCTTAAGCTTAACAATATTACCATCTATTTCTTGGTACTTTTGCATATCACAGAGTTCAACAAAATTGTTCAAGTGTAAAGCAGCATCATCTCCAGCATCGGAGAATTGATCTTTCATAACTAGGTTCAGTAAAGCAGGTTTAATTTCATAAGAAGGTGCTGAAGTGGCGGGTGTAGTGATAGGCGTGCAAATAAAGTCATCGTTGTTATGACTAGTGAAGTCACACAACTTGGTGTTCTCGGTGGAACCCATAGCAGCAAGCAAGCAAGATAACTATTTTTATGATTTTTGATAAAAGATACTAAAGCAAAACTAAAAGGTAAACTAACAAGACTAAAAAGCAAAGGTAAAATATAGCATGCAACTCCCCTATCTTGAAGAGTGGAGTCCCCGGCAACGACGCCAGAAAACTTTGCTTGATGGCTTCTCGCCCCTCGTTGGTTACCCCAAGTGGAAGGTTTGAGATGCAGTGTAGCGGTAGTTTTCCCTTGGCAAAGATACCAAGGATCGAATTCCCCTGAGACTCCAAGGTTCAACAAGAAGGTGTCAACTGCTAATGGCGCCAGATACTTAGCAATTAACTGGACCTGCACACAGATACAAATAACTTTGCTCCCAACGAGTACAGAGAGGTTGTTAATCCCTCCGGCCTTGTCGTTTACAAAGGATCAAACGCAAGAGATAATAATGATAGGTATAATTGCAACTAGTAAGTAAAAGCAGAAAGTAAATAGCGGATGTGATCGATGATGGTAATATGGACTGGGGTTCCATGATGTTCACTAGTGATGTCTCTCTCCCAAAAGACGATAAAACAGCTATGTGAGGTTAACGAATTACAGCTGGGCAATTGATAGAATTATGTGCGCAAACCAATGCCAACTATGCTGCAAGAAAGGTTGAGGCTCAAAAGCATGGGCGGTACGCCAAGGTAAGTAGACCGAAATCCATCTGCATCTACTACTAATCATCCACCTTGAGATATCTATCCAGAACATCTCGCTGGTATTAAGTTGCGAGTCCCACCCATAGTGTAAACTCAAAGCAACAGACAACTGCATTAAAAGAACTTTGCGTAAAGTAAACAATCCTTGCACCCACGAGTACAAGCACCGTTGTTTTCCCCCTTGTGGCAACAGCACATCCCCTAGACTCATGTTTCTGTCACTCAAACTAGTCATCGAGGGGCATGAACCCACAATCAAGCATAACGTTCCCTGTTGGAGTTACTACCTACTACTTGGCCAAAGCAATAAACAGCAACGGAGAACATGCAAGAATTACTCAAAAACATAAATATAAAAGAGGTAAATCAAATATATTACTCACACACAATCTGAACTTAATCTCACAATCCATCGAATCCCAGCAAACTCAACATAGCAACAACATAAGGATTACATATGTGCCTCGATCATGTAGGGCAGCTCACGAGGTCTAATTAGTGAAGAACAAAGAGGGGAGGAGAACATCACATAGCTACTGGTCATGAACCCATGGTCCAAGGGAGACTACTCACAACTCATCTGGAAGGCATCCATGGTGGTGGAGAGGCTCCCGGTGGTGATCCTCCCCTCCGGCAGGGTGCCGGGAAGAGTTCTCCTGGTGCTCCCGATCTTGGAAGCGCGGCGGCGGCGGAACAGAGATGAGATCGCGAAAAAGGGTTCCGTCCTCGAGGGTTTTGTGACGCGGTGTAAATATATGCCAAAGGGGGGCATCAGCGGAGACTTAGGGGGCCCAGGCGCCCCCCCGGCGCGGCCAGGAGGGGGGCCGCGCCACCAGGGCGCCTGGAGCCCTGGTGGCCCCCCTCCGGCCCTACTTTGGCCACAAGGAAGCTTCCGGAACGCTGATTTTTTATATAATTTTTCCGGGATTTTTCTGGCAGTTTACGTAATGGGAAAACCTGAAATACAAAAACAGCAGAAAACAGAAACTGGCACTGGGGTGCACTGAGTTAATAGGTTAGTCCAAATATGATCAAAAGTGTATGGAAGTGCATAAATATCATAGCAATATCACACAAAAGAGGCATGGAGCAAGCAGAAATTATAGATACGTTTTGGACGTATCAGCAACCCAAATTTATATTATTTTTTTGCTTATGTTTAGGAATAAATATTTCATATAGCTTCTGTTTAGATGTGGTTTTGTGCTTTTTTTTAGTGTTTGTGCCAAGTAGAACCTTTGGGAGGACTTGTGTTAAGTTTATGTGATCTTGCTGTGAAAAACAGAATCGTTAGCGCTCGCGAGAATGGTCACCAGAATTTACTGGAGCGTGCTATTTAGTTGATTCTTTTTGCAGATGATTAATAGACAAATTCCTCACGTTTACCAATTTAGTTTGAATTTTTTGGAGTTACAGAAGTATGTGAAACCTGTAGATTACTACAGACTATTCTGTTTTTGACAGATTCTGATTTTCGTGTGTTGTTTGCTTATTTCAATGCATCTATGAGTAGTATTGGGAAGTATGAACCATAGAGAAGTTGGAATACAGTATGTTTAACACCAATATAAACAAAGAATGAATTCATTGCAGTAACTTTGAGTAGTGGTTTGCTTTCTTATACTAACGGAGCTCACGAGATTTTTGCCTAAGTTTTGTGTTGTGAAGTTTTCAAGTTTTGAGTATTGCTTTGATGGACTGTGGAACAAAGAGTGGAAAAAGCCTAAGCTTGGGGATGAACATGGCACCCCAAGGTAAAATTCAAGGACAACCAAAAGCCTAAGCTTGGGGATGCCCCGGGAAGGCATCCCCTCTTTCGTCTTCATCCATCGGTAACTATACTCAGAGCTATATTTTTATTCACCACATGTTATGTGTTTTACTTGGAGCGTCTTGTACAATTTGAGTCTTTTTTGTTAGTTTTTTCACAATTATCCTTGCTGGACACACCTATTTGAGAGAGTTAAATATGGCCTAGGAATTGATAGAACACTCTATGTGCTTCACTTATATCTTTTGAGTTGAATAGTGTTTGCTCTAGTGCTTCACTTATATCTTTTAGAGCACGATGGTGATAATATTTTGAAGAAATTGTCGAACTCTCATGCCTCACTTATATCCTTTTGAGAGTATATTAAAACAGCATGATAATGTGCTTAGGCTATAAAACTAGTCTTCACATGATAGACATCCAATATCAATGTAGTAAAAACTTTCACACTAAGTGCATTGAATATGATGAGAAGTTGGATGCTTGATAATTGTTCTGAGATATGAGGATAGTGATATTAGAGTCATGCTAGTGGAGTTATTATGAAATTGAGAAATACTTGTGTTAAGGTTAGTGATTCCCGTAGCATGCACGTATGGTGAACCGCTATGTGACGAAGTTAGAGCATGAGGTATTTGTAAAGTGTCAACCTTTGTGTGGAGGTCGGGGGCGCGCGATGGTTAACTCCTACCAACCCCCCCTAGGAGCATGTGTTGATTGCTTTGTTTTGATGACTCGTAGATTTTTGCAATAAGTATATGAGTTCTTTATGACTAATGTTGAGTCCATGGATTATACGCACTCTCACCCTTCCACCATTGCTAGCCTCTCTTGTACCGCGCAACTTTCGCTGGTACCATACACCCACTATATATCTGTGACGTCCGGATAATTAAGCTACAGTAAATGTCTGCTAATGATGCCACGTCACCACTATTACTATTGCTAAACTCGTTTAGATGCAAAACGGTTCGAATCCAAATTTAAAATAAAGTCAAACAAGTGAAGTTTTCAAATGACAAAACAAAAATGTTCACAATATCTCAAATAACCCCCTGGTATTTTTCGAAGAGAAACCAACATTAAATGGATTTTTAGATTACCCCTGGAAATATTTTATTTGATCAGCGGGATTAAGTAAAAACATTTTAATTCAAGTATAAATTTGAAAAATTCCAATTGGCCTCAACCCTTTTTGTGAAGCCCTGTAAGATAGCCTAGTATTTATGTGCTAAGTCTCACAATTAACAAAATTCATCACGCAGCAAAAAGGTAAATGCAAAACATTGGAGAAAAATACTAAACAGTAAATAAAAAGAGGAAGCCTAATTATTATTGTGCACTTGTAGCCCATTGCTACAGTGCACAGCCCAGCCCATCAACCATCCATCCCCTTTCTCCCTATACAGAAGCTTGGCGTGGCAGCAATCCACGGCGCCACGGCCGCCGATGCTCGACGTCTGGCGCTACAGGGACGCCGGGAGGAGGATAAGACCATCCCCAAACGCGTAGGCAAACCCTAGCGCCCACTTTCCCCTCCCCTCGCTCGTTCTCATCTTCACATCGCGCAGCCGCATCAGCCGCCATGGGCGAGCTCTTCACCATGGCCATCGTCGTTCCCGAAAGCTGAGGAGGCGTCCAACAGCATCCTCACCGTCGACTACATCAGCGAAGCCCTCGTGTACGATCTCCTCGCCACGGGAGCGCCCGGATCGAGCCCGTCTTCAACCTCCCGTCGCCGTCGTTCGATGTGTCGATCTGTCGTCTCTCTGCACTACTAAGCTCCCGTCGGCCTTCTTGTGCCTCTCGGTGAGCCATCACGACTCTATTCCCCTTCCCTCCCGTCGAATCCATCGTCGTTGGCCGTTGCATCAGCGTGCCTGAGCTCCGGGCGAGCTCGCGGCCGCCGCGCACGTGGCCGCACTCTCGAGTGCCTCCGGCTTCCTGGTATGGCCCCTGCGCTGTCGACGCATGCGCCGGCCGCACCCTGGACCTGCCCGCTCGCTGACCCCCGGCGTCGCCCCGCCTCTGTCCTCCACCTCCGTCCGCCGCTACCCGAGCGCCCACCTCGCGCTCGCCGCGTCGTCGCCACACGCTCACCCACTCCTGGCCGAGACCTGCCCCTGCTCGCGCCTTGGCGGCCCCGACCGTGCCCGCCGGCTAGCGCCGGCGCCGTCCGCGCGCTCGACACCGCTCCTAGCACTGGTCGCTGCTCCCCGCGCTGATGCTCTGCTTGCTGCCGCACTGCTGTTGCTTCTTTTCTTGCAACTGCTGCTAGCTACTGTTGCTGCTGCTAGCTTTTCTAAATCTACAATGACTAACCCTCTAGACAGTCCCTAAACAGCAACTAAACAACTACTAACAGGAGGAAAAATAATATGAGTAAAAAGTATACTTGACAAACTCCATTTTATCCCACTGGAACAAATCCATTTGGTGCAAGGATTAAATCCAATAAAAATCACAAAATGCTATCATAGCATTGTGGTTAGAACACCCCTAGCACCGCTTATTGTCATGTCATGCATCTAATTGCATATGTGTGCTTGGTATTTATTGTTTCTCCCCCCTCTTCTCTCCGATAGACCCCGAGACCGCTGCTGATGCCCGTGTGATCGACTACGTCGACGATGACTCTACTTCCGTTTCAGCGGAGCTTCCAGGCAAGCCCCCCC
>LR738711.1:196941579-196978484 GCA_902687465.1 Secale cereale
TCATCCCGATATCGCCCATTCCATTCTTCCTTATGCTTGCATTAGATTTTGCTACTGTTATTGTTTGATCCTATTCTGATGCATAGCCTGCTTTTGTACCTGCTATTGTTACCTACATGCTATGCTAAACTGCTTAGTATAGGTTGGATAGTGATCCATCAGTGACCCCACCTTGTCCTTGTTGCCCCTGCTTCATCGTCGACGACTCGAGCAACGTGATCGAAGATCGGAGACCGACACTTCACATCACATCACACCCCCTTTGTTGCTCGACTCTGCAGAGGTACTATCGGGTGCCGAGGGTGAAACCTCGTAACGCACTCATGCTGATAACTCTGTAGTGTAGCTATTCGGTCGTGGTCATCGAGGGTGATTCCTCTTTCTCCATTCCCGATACGACTCTGTCGTGCAACCCCTCAAGTGTGAACCTCGGGGGGTGATTCCTCATTGTTCACCTTGACGGACACATCGAGTGGAATTCATCGGGGGTGATTCCTCGGGTTTTCCACCTTGATGTTTTGGACACACGGTTACATGGACTTTACTTGAGACCTTTGTGAAAGGTGGGCGGGCCCGGAGAGCACCCGCGGGAATTTTTACGGTGGCGGCTGGCTGTTTAGCGGTATCACCCAGGAGGGGTGATAGCTCCGGACTTGTCCCGACAGCCGTCACTTCTATCAATAATGCACTAACAGATTTGGGTATTTGTTCTGAGTTGGCCTCTGGCCTTTACGCACTAACCACCACGCGAGAATAGTTATGGGCCTCGGCGTCGTGGTATCAGCCGAAGCTTTGTCAGACGTCCAGTTCAGCATTGTGGCACGGTTGGGCCGGCGCCATCCAGTATAGAGGTGGTGCCTGGTCCGCCCTGCTCGCAACTACTCGGAGTGCAACGGGCGATGGCCCATGACCCCGGAGTGCTTAGGATGTATACCGGCGGGGACCTCTCTGCTGAGCCTAGGTAGGGCTGCGACGTGTTGATCTTCTAAGGCCGAGCATTGACCCAGAAAGGTGTGTCCGGTCAAAGGTGATCGAGCGTGAGGGTAACGTGAAGCACCCCTGCAGGGAAGTTATCTATTCGAATAGCCGTGTCCACAGTAACGGACGTTCAGTCTTATATCCTGATCTATTATAACTAGATATGGATACTTGAGATATGTGACGGATATGTGGCTACGAGATTACTTTCTCGCGGGGGGTCGAGGAAGGATCTCTAGGCTGTTAATACTACAACATGCTTGTTAATTATAAACTGCTATTATGTATTTCCTTCTACTGCTGCAAGATGGTGCTTCCCAGAAGATGCTTGAAGATGCTAGTCTTTGATAGGCTAGGCTTTTCCCCTCCTCTTCTAGCATTCTGCAGTTCGGTCCACATATACAGCTTTTCCTTTGATACTGATGCATACTTAGTATAGATCTGATGCTTGCGAGTACTTTGGATGAGTACTCACGGTTGCTTTGCTCCCCCTTTTCCCCCTTCTTCTTCTTTCTGGTTGTCTCAACCAGATGGCGGATCCCAGGAGCCAGATGCCTCCCCAGTCGACTACTACTACTACCCCGACGGAGCCTACTACTACGTGGAGACAGCTGACGACCAGGAGTAGTTAGGAGGTCCCAGGCAGGAGCCCTTGCCTCTTCGATCGTTGATGTTTGTGCTAGCCTTCTTAAGGCAAAACTTGTTTAACTTATGTCTGTACTCGGATATTGTTGCTTCCGCTAACTCTGTTGCTTTCGAGCTTCTGTATTCGAGCCCTCGAGGCCCCTGGCTTGTATTATGAAGCTTGTATTATTTTAATTTGTGTCTAGAGTTGTGTTGTGGTATCTTCCCGTGAGTCCCTGATCTTGGTCGTACACATTTGCGTGCATGATTAGTGTACGGTCAAATCGGGGGCGTCACAAGTTGGTATAAGAGCTGACTGCCTGTAGGATCCCCCTTTCCAACTCCTTGGACGAAGTTGAGTCTAGTCTTTGAAAAATTGTTTTACTAACATGACTGTGTGGCTTACGGGCCATGTCGCCAATTGGGTGGTATTAGGATTTTTTACTCCTCGATCTTTACTCCAGGACTCTGAACTCTCTTCTATTCGGGTTAAACGGATTTACTAACTCAAACATTAGGATCCCGTGACCACATTCACCCCAAAGATGGATATAGCCATAGTTTTCCTTAGTATAGTAATTATGAATAGTGCACAGTATGTCTTGTTGACTACAACGATGCATTCATAGTGTTTCCTTCACTATGCAAGTTTCATCATGTACGGTCACTAGTCTTAGCAAATGCTCAATGCTAAACTACTCCCTGTTACATTTTAATAGGATGGCTGACAATCCACCACCTCCACCCTATATTGTCGCAATGATGCAGCAGTTTGAACTGAATCGTCAATTTATGACTGGTGTAATGGCTCAGCTCCCAAACCAGAATGCTCATCAACAGCTTGCCCCAATAACACTGCCAGAATTCGTGCGCCTCAACCCGTCCATTTTCCGCAACTCCACCAATCCTATGGATGCTGATGATTGGCTCCGTGACATCCAGTTTGAGATGAATTCAGCTAATGTTGCTCCTGCCAGTTATGTCACCTTTGCGACATTTCACTTGAAAGGTCCAGCTGCCAATTGGTGGGAAAGCCACAGGGGTATGCTGCCTGCCGAAACTGTAACAACTTGGCAGGAATTTCAGTTAGCCTTCCGTGCACGACACATTCCTCAAGGTCTGATGGACCAGAAGAAGAAGGAGTTTCGCAAACTCTCACAGGGCACAATGACTATGGACGAATATCAGAGGAAATTCCTTGAATTATCCCGCTATGCTGAGGATGACGTCGACACTAACGCTCATAAGCAGGAGAAATTCCGTGAAGAATTGCGTCCCGATATAAAGCTCGCACTTGTTGCTCATGATTGCGTAGAC
The DNA here is from genome assembly GCA_902687465.1 of Secale cereale. Lineage (NCBI taxonomy): Eukaryota > Viridiplantae > Streptophyta > Magnoliopsida > Poales > Poaceae > Secale > Secale cereale. The sequence continues at coordinate 196,944,499 of LR738711.1, forward strand.
TTTGCGACGCTTGTCAGCCAAGCTTTTCGAACTGAAACTGGTCTGACTGAGTACCAGGAGTCGCTCAAGCGTACTAGAGATGTAGGCCCATCCTCGCGCCAGCCTTCTCAGAAACGTCGAGTCTGGATCCCACACAATGTTCATCACCGACCTGCTCCGACACCAAGGCCGTCTTATGTTGCACCTCGTCTGCCTCCGCCGCCGAGTCAACTAACTATTCAGGGTGGACAGTCCAATACCGTGGCTCCTCCCCACAATGATCGTTTATGCCGCAAGTGTGGACAACTAGGGCACCGTACTCTGAACTGTCGCCTGGGTCAGCCGCAAAATACTTCAAATCCTCCTGCTGGTCGTCGAAAGGGCCGTCGCAACCATCCTAGCAGAAATCGTAGTGCTAGGCCACCTGGTATGAGTGGTGGTCAGATCACCCATGTCAAGATCGAAGAAGCTCGTGAGTCCCCAAAGATCGTGATGGGTACCCTTCGCGTTAATTCGGTGCCAGCTTCTGTTCTCTTTGATTCAGGAGCATCGCATGCTTTCGTGTCCCAACAATTTGCTCGACTACATGGGTTAGATATGGAAAATTTGCCCATTCCTTTGGCAATTCAATCTCCAGGGTGTGATACGTCTCAAACGTATCTACTTTTCCAAACACTTTTGATATTGTTTTGACCTCATTCTTGCATGATTTGGACTAAACTAACCCGGACTGATGCTGTTTTCAGCAGAGCTGCCTGTATGGTTTATTTGTGTGCAGGAAAACGGAATTTTAAGCATCTCAGAAAAATCCACGAAAAATCACGAAAAATCCACGCACCCGAAGAAACAAAATGCCAGAAGTGGGGCCAGAGGGGGGCCAGGGGGTGCCCAGGCGGCCTGTGGGCGCCCCCCCCCCCCTGGGCCGCGCCGGGGGGGCGCCTGGGTGGGACCCACACCCCCTGGTGCCCTACTTTAGCCCGTATTTTTCCTCCCGATGCAGAAACCCCAGATCGGAAGTCCTTTCGCTGTTTTTCGTCGCGGAGCCGCCGCCACCCTCTGTTCTTCTTCGGGAGGGCTAATCTGGAGGCTGATTTGGCCTCCGGAGAGGGGAGATCGTCGCCATCGTCATCATCATCACCACTCCATCATCCCTCCATGACTTCCCCCTTCATGTGTGAGTAATTCCCTTGCTGTAGGCGAAGGGGATGGTAGGGATTGGATGAGTTAGATCATGTAATAGTTCGTCAGATTGTTGGGGGCATGTTGCCTATCATCTAGTATGGTGTTTATCATCTTTGCTACAACTTGTTATTCTTAATGCTTGACACTTAGGGCCCGAGTGCCATGATTTCAGATCTGAACCATATGTGTTTGCATGAATATATTTGTGTTCTTGATCCTATCTATGAGTTGTATGCACCTGTTACGGTTCGGAACCAGCGATCTCAAAAGTGACAGCTTGGGACACCAAAGGGGATGGCCCGTAATTTGAGGATTACATGTATCCATTGAGTTCATTGCTTTGTTCCGGTGCTCTTTGACAGGAGCACCTTAATATCCGTTAGTTCCTTTTGGCCCCGCTCGTAGCGGGATGGTAGGACAAAAGATGTTGTGCAAGTCCTTATTGCAAGCATGTACAACTACCTACGGGATACATGCCTAATGTTTGATATTTGCCTAGATGATCATTACTTTTCCGTGTGCCGTGCCCCGAGTTAGAAACTATCTCATCCATGCAACGCCCAACCATCCATCTCCCTAGCCTACAGTATTTTAAACCTTGCTTGTCACTAGTTGCCACTTCTGCCATTTACTACCGCTATTTACTTTTGCTGTTTACTTTTACTATTACTATCATCACTATCATATCACTGTTACCACTTATCTTTTGTTGCAAGTTAGTATATTTCAGGTGCGGTTGAATTGACAACTCAACTGTTAAAGCTTATAAATACTCTTTGGCTCCCCATGTGTCGAATCAATAAATTGGGTTATTCTTACCCGCGAAGACTATCTCGATCCCTTACGGTTGAGGGTTATCAAGTACCGTTTTCTGGCGCCGTTGCCGGGGAGCATAGCAATATTTACAAGTCTACTTGAGGTATCCTACCTGCTGCACTTTATTCACTATGAGTAAGAAAGGAGACCCTAAGGTTTCGATCTTACGATCCACTACAAGAAGAGGTACTGCTCTGAGAACCAGTGCTACGCTTGATTCACCCTCTGTTATGAGTAAGTTTGCCTCACCACCACCGCATGATGCTCCTACTAAATCTATTACTATGTCTGATACTCTTGATGATGCTTCTACTACTTTTGATGATGATATTAGTTCACTTGGTTATGCTCTTGAGAAACAAATTACTGCTGCTGCTGGAAAATATGGAATTGAACTTCCTGTTACTCGCTACCCTATTGGTGAAACTTATGATTATCCTGATTTGAGTAAACTCCAGGAGAGGCTCCTTGATGATGATTATTATATACTTGATGAAGATTTATGCAGGGAACTGACAGAGTTTGCCGGCTCTGACCCTGAAACTATTAAGAAAATATTTGAAAAACACTCTTTGAAAAACAAAACCGTTCCTAATCCTGAGTTTGCTACATCTCCTATATGCATTGATGATCCTGACTTTGATTTCTCTGTTGATCTTTCGCTTATACCTATGGTTGAAGCTGACCCCTTTTATGGCAGAGAAAATGATGATGCTATTGCACACCTAACTAAACTTGGTGAGCTAGGTAGCCTGTTTACCACAGATGAGAAGATACGCTACTTTTATGTGACCAAGCTTCTTCCTTTCTCCTTGAAGGAAGGTGCTAAAGCATGGTTTGATTCACTTCCATGCGGATCCATTAAGAGTCCTCAGGACTTAGCTCACTCTTTTGTTGATAAGTACTTTCCTGCTCATATGCAACATGCTACTTTACAAAGAATTTATAATTTTAAACAGTTGTAGGATGAGTCCCTCCCTAAAGCTTGGGGGAGGTACTGCGGTTTGATTCAGGCTAGACCAGGACATGGAGTTCCTAAGAATGAATTAATTGATATATTCTATGCTGGTTTAACTGATGAATCTAGGTCCTATTTGGACAGTTGTGCTGGTTGTGTTTTCAGGAAAAGAACACCGGACGATGCGGAAGATCTAATGGGCAGGATTGCCAAAAACCATGAAGATTGGTCCGTCCCTGAACCACCTCCACCAACAAAGAAGAGGGGCATGTTTGTTCTAAGCCCCGAGGATATGCAAGAAGCAAAGAAGTCTATTAAAGAGAAAGGTATTAAAGCTGAAGATGTGAATAATCTACCCCCTATTGAGAAGCTGTGTGAGCCTACCACTCACCCTCCTATGGTAGAGGTACACTCTCTTTTAGATTTCAACGCAAGTGACATCCCTCATGGTAAGCCTCCTGGTCAATGTTTAGATGAGTTTGATAATTTTATTATGAAACAGAATCATTTTAATGAGAGGATAGAAAGTCAGTTGCATGATAATTCCCTTGCTATCAAAAAGTTGCTTGGTGTTTTAGATAGAACATTTAATGATGTTCAATGTCTTGTGAAGCATTTTCATATGGTTCAAACTCAGCTCGATCAAATTTCTAATGTGCAAAGAGATTTGCTTGCTAACAATGCCAAACAAGATAAATTGCAGGCTTTTGGGATTAAGACCCGAGGAGGAACTAGTACTCAAGATCCTCTTTATCCAGAGGGACATCCGAAGAGAATCGAGCAAGATTCTCAAATGCAGGAAGAAGAAATTGTTGTCTCTCCAAATAAGAAAAAGAAACATAAAGAGACTGACAATTCTAATGATCCTATTGCAGATGAAGAGCCAGCTATTGATCCCAACAGTGTATCTATCTCCGATGCTGAGACTAAAGACGGTGCTGAACCTGAAGGTAATGATAATGAGAAGAATGATCCGCCTGAAGTTCGAGAGGAAGAAGCACCTGACAAACGTAAGAGGTACACTAAAGAAGACTTCATCGCAAGAAAACATGGGAAGGAGAAAGAACCATGGGTACAGAAACCCATGCCCTTTCCAGGTAAGTCCATCAAATCTAAAGAAGAAGAGCATTACAATAAGTTTTGTGAATGGATTAAACCTCTTTTTCTTCAAATTCCTTTGACTGATGCTATTAAGTTACTTCCTTATTCAAAATATATGAAAGATATTGTCACTAACAAAAGAAAAGTTCCTAATGATGCAATATCTACTATGCTTGCTAACTATTCTTTCAGTGGAAAGATTCCTGAGAAGCTCGGTGATCCAGGTATACCCACCATTCCTTGCTCCATAAAGAATAATTATGTCAAAACTGCTTTATGTGATCTTGGAGCGGGAGTGAGTGTTATGCCTCTCTCTCTTTACGAGAGGCTCTGTTTAGAGAAACTAATTCCTACAGATATATCCCTTCAGATGGCTGACAAGTCAACCGCTGTTCCGATAGGTATTTGTGAGGATGTTCCAGTTGAAGTTGCTAATTGTTTAATTCTTACTGATTTTGTTGTGCTTGACATGCCCGAGGATGGGAGCATGTCCATTATTCTTGGTAGACCTTTCCTTAACACCGCAGGTTCTATTATTGATTGCAACAAAGGGAAGGTCACCTTTCATGTGAATGATAAAGAACACACAGTATATTTTCCAAAGAAGACCGACAGGAGGCATGCCCTCAACTCTATAGAGAATATCGAGACCGTGAAAATTGGAGAATGGGACTGTCCACTACATGTGCCTCACAAATACAAAACTATCATGGTAGGGACAATGTCCATCAAGGTAAAAGTTCAGTGATTACTTTGTAGGAGGTGATACTTTTTGCTCTATATATCGCTTGTTTGTTGGTAAGACTTGATCAACCTTACTAGTAAACGTGTTTTATATGGATAAAAAGTTGAGCTTTCTATGTTTTCATTTGTTTTTAGTATTGTCCTACTTGCTGTACCAAGTATCTATGTTTTTGAAGCTTCACAATACTACTAACTACTTCAAGTTTTCAGAGAGTTTCGCAGCTTTTTGAAACTTTGAAAAAAATTCAACAGTGAAGTTTTCAGAAAAATTCCAGAAAAATTATATTAAAAATTTCCACAACAGGAGAGACCCGGAAAGTCCTGGGGCCAGCCAGGGGGGCCACCAGTGGCCCAGGCGGCCAGCTGACGCGGCCCAGCCCCTGGCCGCGCCCACAGGGCGCCTGGGGCCCACGGGACCCCCCTCCAGGTACTTCTTCTTCCCCTCTCTCTCTCTTTTTCCAGAAACCCGAGTTCTGGTCTTGTTCTTGCTGTTCTTGCTGTTCTTGGGGGCGATTCTTCGATCTCTCTCTACAGCCCATCATTTGAGCTGAAATTTTGAGCAAATACTCCCTGGTATGTGACTCCTCCACCCCTCCAATTAGATTTTTGATTGGTGGCCTCATTTGTGAGTATTTAGTAGTTCTTGGTGCTGTAGAGATGAGCTTGCATGCATGTGTAGAAAGTTATTTTCCAAGTTTTGATGCAAGTTTATGCCTTGGGCAAGTGAGTTGAGTAGTTTGCCTTAGCTCACTTTGTTTTAATCCTCGTTTTTGTAAATTGTAAAAAAATTCAGAAATGAGTTTGTTAGGAAGGGCAAAAGGATGGCTTGAGAAGAGGAGGCCCGCACACTCCGATCGAGTCACTAGAGCCGCAGCTTCACCATCGATTGCTAGGGTGAGCTATAATGAAGATCATGTGCCCTTGGAGTTGTTGGAAGACACAAGTCCAGCACGTGCTATGACATTTCCATGTGATGAATTCATGGAAGCTGCGGGAATCAAGGATGAGTTTTATAATCTTTGTGCTAATGCAGGTTTGACACAACTCGTCACGAGCCGTGTTACTCAGTATCAGAAACTCACCTTCGGTTTCATTAACAGTTTTAGATATAATCCTGATTCAGGTGCTATTGAGTTTAAAATTTATAATGATCTTATCACCATGACTTTGGGAAATTTTTGTGAAGTAATAGGTGTGCCGAACGTTGGGAGGACGGCAAGGATGGTCACTCAGCCCTCCGAGCTGAAAACCGTCATCAACTCTCTCTGCAGCATGGGTACGAGGGATATTCATCGGTCGAAGATCTCTAGTATCTTGTTTCCTCACCTCAGGTATTTTGCATATTATATTGCTAGAGGGGTGTTAGCTCGTGACAACACGAGCAGCATTTCTGCTCCGGATATTGCTATCCTGGCAGCAGCCCTCTCAGGGAGGTCTGATTATAATATTGGTACCTTAATTGCTCGACGCCTTGCTATGAACGGTAACAAGGGGGACTTATATGGTGGCATTTATGCCACACTTATCTTAGAGCATCTTGGAGGCACCCCACACCCTGATGATACTCCTTTTACTTATTTAAGCTTTGATCTTGCTGCTATGAAGAGGCATAAGTTTGTTACCATGGGTTCTGAACTTGATAACCTTGTTTATATCTTGCGTTTCGGAACTACCGCGGAACGCGAGATCCGTCTACCTACACCTCTTTTGTTTGATTTTTCTCGCAGGAATGGATGGTCCTTTGATGTTGTCCAGTTCGATGAGTTCATGGTCCAGCATCAGTTCCATAACGCCATGGAGGGGGTTGTGCCCGACGAGGAGAGGCACGGTGAGATACCATATTTTCAGGAAGAGACCGCCACCGAGTTTGGTGAAGGGTCTTCCTCTGTTTGGCGCTCGGAACCTTCCTCGTGGGAGACTCCGAGGAGTTCGGTGTACGCGCCATCATCCTTCTACGACCCTTGGTCTCACCACCATACCCCTGGAGCAGGAGGCTCCTTGGGGCAGTAGCTGCTACCAACTTAGGCCAAAAGCCTAAGCTTGGGGGAGTACGTGCCCTTCTCATTTTTTCATTGTATTATCCGTTTTATTCACTTTGATCTTTTCAAAGTTTTTGCTTGTTCTTCTTTATTCCTCTATTTGCAAAAACAACAAAAAGATTTTCTCTTTCTTTTGTTTTTTATTCAACTTTTGAAAAACCCAAAAAGATTTCCTTTCTCTCTTTAGTTTGCTTTGTTTTCAGAGATCAGCTCGAGTCCGTGATGGCATTTGATTATATTTCCTACGTTCGATCGTGCAAGTGACAAGCAGTGATGACGAAGATCGACTGAAAGGAAGCAACAAGGAAGACCGGTATGAACTCTTTCTGTTTCTACTTTTGTACATATGCCTGTACTTATGATCTAGAGACCAGCTTGTAGCGACATAGTGCTATGTTTACAATGCTCTTCCAGTAGTTCATGCTTTCCTTGTGGTTAGTCTCCAATAACTAGAGTATATAATATGTTATTGAAATGATCTACATGCATCGCATTGTTCATAGTCTGGCATACTAGGGTGGTATTTCCCTTTAGAGAATTTTTGGATTGACTTGGCACATGCTTACACATGTTTAAGACTAAAAAGTCTACTTTGCCTTGATGATCTTTGAGTTTAAGAATAGTTATATCACTTTCATGCCCGATTCAATGTTGCTTTGTCGCTCTGCATGATTATGACCGTTATTGCTCTCTAGTTGGTCGCTTCCCAGTCTTTTGCTAAACCTCCACCCGTACTAAGCGGAATGACTGCTTGTGCATCCAAAACCCTTAAACCTGTTATGTCATATGAGTCCACTATACCTTCCTATACATGGTATTTACCTGCCATTCCTAACGAAGACTTTCGTGTACCATCTCGAAATTAATCAAAAGCATTTCTCTTTTTTGTGCCTATGTTTTAGCTCATGAGGAAGTAGTAGTTAATTCATGACCTCTTTAAGTTGGACAAGTTTCACCCCTGGATTGCATGCATAATGTGCAAACCCCTAATATGAAAAGGAACTGGCATTGAGTGCGCCCGGCTCAAAAAGATAATATAACAAACGAACCCTCCTTCACGCTTTGTTCATGAGAAATCAGAAAACTTTGGCAGTGATAAACAAAGGAGATTAAGAGGATGTGATCGTCCTCATGCGGGAGCCGTTCCTCGAGACTTGTCTAGCTTAAAAAGTGATTGAGTTATCTGCTAGCATTCGTTGACGAAATATGCACCTCTCAAAAACATATTTACTTCTGTTTTTAAAAACCAAGAGCTCTGGTACATGTTTAGTTTTTGTTTCCGATCACGGGTTTTCAACTTTTCCAATAAAAGCCACGGTTTGAGAGTCTCACCTTCTTTCTTCAAAGCACTGACTAGGAGAGCATAATTTTCATTCTGAGTGTAATGTGCATTGTACCAAAGTATTACATTGTCTTCTGCATACTTGTGATATGAATTGTTCTGAAATTCTTAGTTCTAGTCTCCTTTAAAACTCTGGAGGAGTCTCTGCATTTATGTTTTGCTTCACTGATGGAGGCTAGCGAGATACCACCTTAATATGCTCAAGCTATGTGCAATGTGATCTTGTCTTGATTTTTGGTAATATATTGTTTACTCTTAATTATTTGTGACTGGTCACTCGAAAGAAGGATTGCTCCTTGCATTGTTCTCATAAGTACCGTTTTAATACTTGCTGAACTCTTTTCGTAGTACATGCTTATATACATCTAATGAAGCAAAAGAGTTTGTCAAAGTTTTCTTTGTCGCGTCCAGTTCGTTGAACTGAATTGCTTGAGGACAAGCAATATTTACTTTTGCTGTTTACTTTTACTATTACTATCATCACTATCATATCACTGTTACCACTTATCTTTTGTTGCAAGTTAGTATATTTCAGGTGCGGTTGAATTGACAACTCAACTGTTAAAGCTTATAAATACTCTTTGGCTCCCCGTGTGTCGAATCAATAAATTGGGTTATTCTTACCCGCGAAGATTATCTCGATCCCTTACGGTTGAGGGTTATCAGGGTCCAAGTGGCAAACCACAATGTTATGCCCTCGCAACCAAATTGAAATTGGAGGCTTACTTTTTCCGGCTTCTCTCATTGTGCTCGGACTTTCCAACATTGACATCATTCTTGGAATGGATTGGTTGACAGCCCATAATGCTTTGATTGATTGTGCTGCCAAGACAGTCGAGCTCACTCACCCTTCTGGCCAGACAGTCCATTACTCAACCCAAGCAACGCAGGATGCCGAGAATCAGATATATGTTCTGAATGCCTTGAATTCTTCACCTCTTGAAGGAATAGAGAACATTCCAGTCGTTCGTGATTTCGAAGATGTCTTTCCAGAAGAACTTCCAGGAATACCCCCTGCTAGAGCTGTTGAGTTCATCATAGACCTGAAACCGGGCACTACTCCTATTGCCAAGCGGCCATACAAGATGTCGCCGCATGAACTCCTTGAGCTTAAGGAGGAAATCGACACTTCACTTTGTCAGGGTTTTATCCGTCCAAGTTCCTCTGCTTGGGGAGCACCTTCTCTCTTTGTCAAGAAGAAGGATGGTACAAATCGTTTGGTCCAAGATTACCGACCTATCAACCAGGCAACAATTCAGAACAAGTATCCACTTCCCAGAATCAACGATCTGTATGATCAGCTTGCTGGTTCTTCAGTATTCTCTAAACTTGATTTGAGGTTGGGTTACCACCAGATTCGGGTTCGTGAAGAGGATATTCCCAAGACCGCATTCGTTACTCGCTATGGTTCATACGAGTACACCGTCATGTCTTTCGGCTTGACCAATGCTCCAGCAACGTTCTCCCGATTAATGAATTATATATTCATGGAATACCTCGATAAGTTTGTCGTGGTTTATCTGGATGATATCCTTGTATATTCCAAGAACAAAGAAGAACATGTTGAACATCTTCGTCTTGTTCTGGAAAAGCTTCGAGAGCATCAATTATATGCTAAGTATTCCAAGTGTGAATTCTGGCTTCCCGAAGTGACCTATCTTGGGCATGTTATCTCCAAGGATGGTATAGCTGTCAACCCCGAGCGAGTTCAGGCTATTCTCGATTGGACCCCTTCGAAGAATGTCAAACAAGTCAGAAGTTTTCTCGGACTCGCCAGCTATTGCCGTCGATTTGTCGAGAACTTCTCCAAGATTGCCAAGCCTCTGACTGGTCTGCTTCACAAAGGTGTCAAGTTCGAATGGACAGAAAAGTGTCAGGAAAGTTTCCAGGCACTCAAAGACAAGCTGACTTCTGCCCCAGTGCTTGCTCCTCCAGATACTAAGAAGGATTTCGTCATTTACTGTGATGCTTCACGTCAAGGGTTGGGCTGTGTCCTAATGCAAGAGCGCAAGGTGATTGCTTATGGCTCTCGTCAGTTGCGCCCTCATGAAGAGAACTATCCAGTTCATGACCTCGAGCTTGCTGCTGTCATATATGCTCTTAAACAGTGGCGACATTACCTTCTCGGTAATCGTTGCGAGATATTCACCGACCACCAAAGTCTGAAGTATTTGTTTACTCAGCCAGACCTGAACCTCCGTCAGCAGAGATGGATGGAGACTATAGCTGATTTTGACTTGGGTATTTCTTATACACCGGGCAAGGCTAATGTAATGGCTGATGCCTTGAGTCGCAAGTCTTATTGCAACCACCTCCAGGTTCATAAAGTTCAGCCCTCGCTTGTTGAAGAATTCAGGAAGCTGAACCTCCATATTGTTCCTCCTGGTGCACTCACACCCCCTCATCCAGAATTTCAGAAGATGAATATTCGTGTTGTTTCCCAGGGTTCCCTTAATACCCTAGTTGTCGTACCCGATCTCGTGAGCAGTATCAAGACTATTCAACATTATGACTCTGAAGTCGAGAAGATTAAACGCTATCTCGCAGAAGGAAAGCCCTTCATTCTTCACCATTGCTGATGATGGCGCCTTGTACTTCAAAGGTCGCCTAGTGGTGCCATGTGCAAGGAAACACCTGGATCAGACTTCAAAGGTTATGAAAGAAGCTCATGATACACCTCTGTCTATTCATCCTGGTAGTACCAAGATGTACCAAGACATTCATCAAAGATTCTGGTGGTCTAATATGAAGCAAGACATTGCTCGTTATGTTGCTGAGTGTGACGTTTGCCGTCGTATCAAAGCAGAACATCAAAGGCCTGCTGGAACTCTACAACCTATCTCTATTCCTGAATGGAAATGGGACCATGTCGAAATGGACTTTGTCACTGGTTTTCCCAAATCGCAGAAAGGTAATGACGATATTCTTGTCGTCATTGACCGACTTTCTAAAGTTGCACACTTCCTGGCCGTCAAAGAAACGATCGCTGCTAGTCAGCTGGCAACTCTCTATATGTCCAGGATTGTCTCACTCCACGGTATTCCATTGGTTATCAGCTCAGACCGTGGCAGCTTATTCACTTCAAGATTCTGGGCAAGTTTCCAAGAAGCAATGGGGACTCATCTATCTTTCAGCACTGCATTTCACCCTCAGTCGCAGGGACAAGTTGAACACGTCAATCAAGTTCACGAAGACATGCTTCGAGCTTGTGTTATTTCCTTCAGCAAGAAATGGGAGGAATCTCTCCCGTATGCTGAGTTCTCTTGCAACAATAGCTATCAAGCTAGTCTGAAGATGGCTCCCTTTGAAGTGTTATATGGGCGAAAGTGTCGAACCCCTCTGAACTGGTCAGAAACTGGGGAACATCCACTCTTCGGTCTGGATATTATCCAACACACTGAAGAACAAGTCCGCGTCATTCGCGAAAATCTCAAGACTGCTCAGTCACGTCAGAAAAGTCAGTATGACCGTCATCACCAAGACATGGTCTATCAACCTGGCGAAAAAGGCTTATCTTCGAGTCACACCAATGAAGGGTGCACACCGCTTCGGGATCAAGGGCAAGCTAGCTCCTCGCGATATTGGTCCATTCACTATTCTCGAAAGGCGTGGAAAAGTGGCATACCAGTTGGAGCTTCCGTCGAACCTTTCTCAGGTTCACGATGTGTTTCATGTGTCACAGCTCCACCGCTGTTTCAAGGACCCTATCCGAGCAGTGGATCATGAAGTGGTCGAGTTGCAACAAGACCTCTCCTATAAAGAGCACCCGGTCCGCATTCTCGACCAAGCTGAACGCCGCACATGTCAGAAGGCGATAAAGTTCCTCAAGGTCCAGTGGTCGCATCACTCTGAAGACGAAGCCACTTGGGACGGGAGGATCGCCTGCGTGATGAATACCTCGATCTGTTTCCTTCTACCTGCTAAATCTCGGGACGAGATTTCTTGTAGTGGAGGAGAATTGTGACGTCCGGATAATTAAGCTACAGTAAATGTCTACTAATGATGCCACGTCACCACTATTACTATTGCTAAACTCGTTTAGATGCAAACCGGTTCGAATCCAAATTTAAAATAAAGTCAAACAAGTGAAGTTTTCAAATGACAAAACAAAAATGTTCACAATATCTCAAATAACCCCCTGGTATTTTTCGAAGAGAAACCAACATTAAATGGATTTTTAGATTACCCCTAGAAATATTATATTTGATCAGCGGGATTAAGTAAAAACATTTTAATTCAAGTATAAATTTGAACAATTCCAATTGGCCTGAACCCTTTTTGTGCAGCCCTGTAAGATAGCCTAGTATTTATGTGCTAAGTCTCACAATTAACAAAATTCATCAAGCAGCAAAAGGTAAATGCAAAACATTGGAGAAAAATACAAAACAGTAAATAAAAAGAGGAAGCCTAATTATTATTGTGCACTTGCAGCCCATTGCTACAGTGCACAGCCCAGCCCATCAACCATCCATCCCCTTTCTCCCTGTACAGAAGCTTGGCGTGGCAGCAATCCACGGCGCCACTGCCGCCGATGCTCGACGTCTGGCGCTACAGGGACGTCGGGAGGAGGATAAGACCATCCCCAAACGCGTAGGCAAACCCTAGCGCCCACTTTCCCCTCCCCTCGCTCGTTCTCATCTTCACATCGTGCAGCCGCATCAGCCGCCATGGACGAGCTCTTCACCACGACCATCGTCGTTCCCGAAAGCTGAGGAGGCGTCCAACAGCATCCTCACTGTCGACTACATCAGCGAAGCCCTCGTGTATGATCTCCTCGCCACGGGAGCGCCCGGATCGAGCCCGTCTTCAACCTCCCATCGCCGTCGTTCGATGTGTCGATCTGTCGTCTCTCTGCACTACTAAGCTCCCGCCGGCCTTCTTGTGCCTCTCGGTGAGCCATCACGACTCTATTCCCCTTCCCTCCCGTCGAATCCATCGTCGTTGGCCGTTGCATCAGCGTGCCTGAGCTCCGTGCGAGCTCGCGGCCGCCGCGCACGTGGTCGCGCTCTCGAGCGCCTCCGGCTTCCTGGCCTGGCCCCTGCGCTGTCGACGCATGCGCCGGCCGCACCCTGGACCTGCCCGCTCGCTGACCCCCGGCGTCGCCCCGCCTCTGTCCTCCACCTCCGTCCGTCGCTACCCGAGCGCCCACCTCGCGCTCGCCGCGTCGTCGCCACACGCTCACCCACTCCTGGCCGAGACCTGCCCCTGCCCGCGCCTTGGCGGCCCCGACCGTGCCCGACGGCTAGCGCCGGCGCCGTCCGCGCGCTCGACACCGCTCCTAGCGCTGGTCGCTGCTCCCCGCGCTGATGCTCTGCTTGCTGCCGCACTGCTGCTGCTTCTTTTCTTGCTACTGCTGCTAGCTACTAATGCTGCTGCTTGCTTTTCTAAATCTACAATGACTAACCCTCTAGACAGTCCCTAAACAGCAGCTAAACAACTACTAACAGGAGGAAAAATAATATGAGTAAAAAGTATACTTGACAAACTCCATTTTATCCCACTTGAACAAATCCATTTGGTGCAAGGATTAAATCCAATAAAAAACACAAAATGCTATCATAGCATTGTGGTTGTGTGCTGCGTGTGTGCGCTCCGGGTGTGTGTCGTGTGTGTATGCGGTGTGTGTGTGCATGGCTTTGCCTCTGGCCGGCCGTTTAATACGACTAGGATTAGCATTTGTGTAGTATAGTGTTTATTTGATTCAGATAGGGCTATTTTAGTCTGTGCCATGTGGGACCCTACCATAGTTAACTTCATTAATTTAATCCAACTTAAAGTAAGTCAATGACACATGGGACCCAATTGCACTGTTCATCTGTTGAATAGTCAAATATTGACTGGGTCCACTCTGCTCACTGACCCCACTTGTCATACACTCTGGCTGGCACTGCCCAAGGTGACAATAGTATATTCTGTTTTCTATTTTCGAAATATTATTAAATTCAAAAAAAATCATTTAAAACTTTGAAAAATCATAGAAAATAATCCGTAACTCGGATGAAAATAATATATATATATATATATATATATATATATATATATATATATATATATATATATATAAGTTTCTCAGAACGACGAGACGAATCCGAATACGGGGTCTGTTCGTCCGCCACACAACCCTAGCATACCGAACATGGAACAATCCCCTCCGGTTCGCCTGTCCGAAAATGCCTAACATCGGGAATGCTTTCCCGGGTGTTTTTCCCCTTCGCCGGTATCGTGTAGCACTGCGTTAGAACACCCCTAGCACCGCTTATTGTCATGTCATGCATCTAATTGCATATGTGTGCTTGGTATTTATTGTTTCTCCCCCCTCTTCTCTCCGATAGACCCCGAGACCGCTGCTGATGCCCGTGTGATCGACTACGTCGACGACGACTCTACTTCCGTTTCAGCAGAGCTTTCAGGCAAGCCCCCCTCCCCCTTTGATCATCCTGATATCGCCCATTCCATTCTTCCTTATGCTTGCATTAGATTTTTCTATTGTTATTGTTTGATCCTATTCTGATGCATAGCCTGCTTTTGTACCTGCTATTGTTACCTACATGCTATGCTAAACTGCTTAGTATAGGTTGGATAGTGATCCATCAGTGACCCCACCTTGTCCTTGTTGCCCCTGCTTCATCGTCTACGACTCGAGCAACGTGATCGAAGATCGGAGACCGACACTTCACATCACATCACACCCCCTTTTTTGCTCGACTCTGCAGAGGTACTATCGGGTGCCGAGGGTGAAACCTCGTAACGCACTCATGCTGATAACTCTGTAGTGTAGCTATTCGGTCATGGTCATCGAGGGTGATTCCTCTTTCTCCATTCCCGATACGACTCTGTCGTGCAACCCCTCAAGTGTGAACCTCGGGGGTGATTCCTCATAGTTCACCTTGACGGACACATCGAGTGGAATTCGTCGGGGGTGATTCCTCGGGTTTTCCACCTTGATGTTTTGGACACACGGTTACATGGACTTTACTTGAGACCTTTGTGAAAGGTGGGCGGGCCCGGAGAGCACCCGCGGGAATTTTTACGGTGGCGGCTGGCTGTTTAGCGGTATCACCCAGGAGGGGTGATAGCTCCGGACTTGTCCCGACAGCCGTCACTTCTATCAATAATGCACTAACAGATTTGGGTATTTGTTCTGAGTTGGCCTCTGGCCTTTACGCACTAACCGCCACGCGAGAATAGTTATGGGCCTCGGCGTCGTGGTATCAGCCGAAGCTTTGTCAGACGTCCAGTTCAGCATTGCGGCACGGCTGGGCCGGCGCCATCCAGTGTAGAGGTGGTGTCTGGTCCGCCCTGCTCGCAACGACCCGGAGTGCAACGGGCGATGGCCCATGACCTCGGAGTGCTTAGGATGTAGACCGGCGGGGACCTCTCTGCCGAGCCTAGGTAGGGCTGCGACGTGTTGATCTTCCGAGGCCGGGCATTGACCCAGAAAGGTGTGTCCGGCCAAAGGTGATCGAGCGTGAGGGTAACGTCGTGCACCCCTGCGGGGAAGTTATCTATTCGAATAGCCGTGTCCACGGTAACGGACGTTCAGTCTTATATCCTGATCTATTATAACTAGAAATGGATACTTGAGATATGTGACGGATATGTGGCTACGAGATTACTTTCTCGCGGGGGGGTGGAGGAAGGATCTCTAGGCCGTTAATACTACAACATGCTTGTTAATTATAAACTGCTATTCTGTATTTCCTTCTACTGCTGCAAGATGGTGCTTCCCAGAAGATGCTTGAAGATGCTAGTCTTTGATAGGCTAGGCTTTTCCCCTCCTCTTCTAGCATTCTGCAGTTCAGTCCACATATACAGCTTTTCCTTTGATACTGATGCATACTTAGTATAGATCTGATGC
The DNA here is from genome assembly GCA_902687465.1 of Secale cereale. Taxonomy (NCBI): domain Eukaryota; kingdom Viridiplantae; phylum Streptophyta; class Magnoliopsida; order Poales; family Poaceae; genus Secale; species Secale cereale. Next base: position 196,960,518 of record LR738711.1, read on the forward strand.
TTGCGAGTACTTTGGATGAGTACTCACGGTTGCTTTGCTCCACCTTTTCCCCCTTCTTCTTCTTTCTGGTTGTCTCAACCAGATGGCGGATCCCAGGAGCCAGATGCCTCCCCAGTCGACTACTACTACTACCCCGACGGAGCCTACTACTACGTGGAGACAGCTGACGACCAGGAGTAGTTAGGAGGTCCCAGGCAGGAGCCCTTGCCTCTTCGATCATTGATGTTTGTGCTAGCCTTCTTAAGGCAAAACTTGTTTAACTTATGTCTGTACTCATATATTGTTGCTTCCGCTAACTCTGTTGCTTTCGAGCTTCTGTATTCGAGCCCTCGAGGCCCCTGGCTTGTATTATGAAGCTTGTATTATTTTAATTTGTGTCTAGAGTTGTGTTATGGTATCTTCCCGTGAGTCCCTGATCTTGGCCGTACACATTTGCGTCCATGATTAGTGTACGGTCAAATCGGGGGCGTCACAATATCCTTCCTCAAAACAGCCACCATATATTTTGCTTAAAATAGCCACCATACCTACCTATCATGGCATTTCCATAGCCATTCCGAGATATATTGCCATGCAACTTTCCACCATTCCGTTCATATGACACACTTCATATTATCATATTGCCATGCATGATCATGTAGTTGACATCGTATTTGTGGCAAAGCCACCATGCATAATTTTTCATACATGTCACTCTTGATTCATTGCACATCCCGGTACACCGCTGGAGGCATTCATATAGAGTCATACTTTGTTCTAGTATTGAGTTGTAATATCGAGTTGTAATGAAAGTGTGATGATCATCATTATTAGAGCATTGTCCCATGTGAGCAAAGGCTAAATCAATAAAGCCCCTCCAAAAAAAGGCCGAAAAAAAGGCCCGAAAAAAGGAAAAAGAAAAAAAGAAAAAGAAAAAGGGACAATTGCTACTATCGTTTTCCACACTTGTGCTTCAAAGTAGCATCATGTTCATCATGATAGAGTCTCATGTTTAGTCACTTTCATATACTAGTGGGAATTTTCATTATAAAACTTGGTTTGTGTATTCCAACGATGGGCTTACTCAAATGCCCTGGGTCTTCATGAGCAAGCAAGTTGGATGCACACCCACTAGTTTCTTTTGTTGAGCTTTCATACATTTTTAGCTCTAGTGCATCCGTTGCATGGCAATCCCTACTCACTCACATTGATATCTATTAATGGGCATCTCCATAGCCCGTTGATACGCCTAGTTCATGTGAGACTATCTCCCTCCTTTTTGTCTTCTCCACAACCACCTCTCTATTCCACCCATAGTGCTATGTCCATGGCTCACGCTCATGTATTGCGTGAAAGTTGAAAGGTTTGAAAGAATAGAGTATGAAAACAAGTGCTTGGCTGGAATCGGGGTTGTGCATGATATGAATATATTGTGTGATGAAGAAGGAGCATAGCCAGACTATATGATTTTGTAGGGATAACTTTCTTTAGCCATAGTATTTTGAGAAGACATGATTGCTTTGTTAGTATGCTTGAAGTATTATTATTTCTTATGTCAATATAGAGTTTTGTCTTGAATCTCTCAGATCTGAACATTCATGCCACAATTAAGATAATTACATTTAACAACTATGTTGGTTAGCATTCCACCTCAAAAATTCTATTTTTATCATTTACCTACTCGAGGACGAGCAGGAATTAAGCTTGGGGATGCTTGATACGTCTCCAACGTATCTATAATTTTTGATTGTTCCATGCTATTATTTATGATGTTTTGGATGTTTAATGGGCTTTGTCATATACTTTTATATTATTTTTGGGACTAACCTACTAACCCAAAGGCCGAGTCCAGATTGCTGTTTTTTTGCCTGTTTTAGGATTTTACAGAAAAGGGATATCAAACGAAGTCCAAACGGAATGAAACCTTCGGGAGAGATATTTTTGGAGAAAATCACGCACGGGAGACTTGAGAACCACGGAGTAGGGCATACGTGGTGCCCACGAGGGCGGGGGCGCTCCCCCCTATAGGGCGCGCCCCCTGCCTCGTGGGCCCCATGTTTGGCCCCCGGTGCCCTCCTTCCTCCTATATATACCTACGTACCCCGAAACCATCAGAAAAACAGAGAAAACCCTAGTTCCACCGCCGTAACCTTCTGTTCCCATGAGATCCCATCTTGGGGCCTGTTCCCGAGCTCCGCCGGAGGGGGGATCTTCCACGGAGTGCTTCTACATCATCATCATCGCCTCACCATGAGTTGTGAGTAGTTTACCACAGACCTTTGGGTCCATATCTAGTATCTAGATGGCTTCTTCTCTCTCTTTGGATCTCAATACAAAGTTCTCCTCAGTCTTTGAGGAGATCTATTCGATGTAATCTCTTTTTGCGGTGTGTTTGTCGAGATCCGATGAATTGTGGGTTTATGATCAAGATTATCTATGAGAAATATTTGGTTCTTCTCTGAACTATTTATGTATGATTATAATATCCTTGCAAGTCTCTTCGAATTATTGGTTTGGTTTGGCCTACTAGATCTATAGTTCTTGCAATGGGAGAAGTGCTTGGCTTTGGGTTCAATCTTGCGGTGTCCTTTCCCAGTGACAGTAGGGGCAGCAAGGCACGTATTATATTGTTGCCATCGAGGATAAAAAGATGGGGTTTATATCACTAAGTTTGAGTTTATCCCTCTACATCATGTCATCTTGCTTAAGGCGTTACTCTGTTCTTATGAACTCAATACACTAGATGCATGCTGGATAGCGGTCGATGTGTGGAGTAATAGTAGTAGATGCAGAATCGTTTTGGTCTACTTGTCTCGGACGTGATGCCTATATATAATGATCATGCTTAGATAGTCTCTTAATTATTCGCTTTTCTATCAATTGCTCGACAGTAATTTGTTTACCCGCCGTACAATATCGCTATCATGAGAGAAGCCACTAGAGAACACTATGGCCCCCGGGTCTATTCTCAACATATCAATCTACATCTACTTTACTTTTCCGCTTTTACTTTATGTTCTTATAATAAAAAATACCAAAAATATCATACTATCATCTCTATCAGATCTCACTTTCGTAAGTGGCCGTAAAGGGATTGACAACCCCTTATCACATTGGCTGCGAAGTTCTTATTTGTTTGTGCAGGTGCGAGGGACTCGCGCGTGGTCTCCTACTGGATTGATACCTTGGTTCTCAAAAACTGAGGGAAATATTTACGCTACTGTGTTGCATCACCCTTTCCTCTTCAAGGGAATACAACGCAAGCTCGAGAAGTAGCAGCTTTGTATCTCTTTTTTTACTATGCTTGATGCTCGAGCCAAGTATGATATGAGACAAGTGTGATAAGATATGCATGGGAGAGACTAATGGCACAATGATGATAGCAAGATGATTGCATGCTCAAGTAGCTATGTGAAATAAGCGTATCACTAAGGTGCACAATATAGCATGGCCCAACAATGCTCAACTCACTAGTCTCGATGGGCAAGTGACACAAATAGGCTCGGTTAACAAGTGTAAAGGCAAGGTAAGGAGTAAGATGTCGTCGAGGGTATCGTCCATGCTTATGGTTTGCAGTGTCAATGTCGAAGGGTGTAGGTGTGAAGACTCTGGGGTGATGATGAATGGCGATGATGATGATGACCAACCATCCCTAAGTAGCCGAAACACCTAAGGAAACGGAAACCGCACTCCAATCTCAAATACAAGTGGTGGTAGCGGAAACACGTGTGTGGGCGAAGTGGTATATGCGGAAGACAAATGTGGGTGTAGAAATAAAAAAACTAGGTGGTTGGTATAACTCTCTGATGAGCCCGTGTGTACGGGATCAGTGGTGCCCGTGTGCATGGGGTCCGCGGCTTGCGGCTGATCTTGCTCGGATCCGTGTGGAAATCGACCAAATCGAAAAAATTCGTGGGTGGGATGGGTGTTAATGATGGTGGGGTGTATATCCAACTGCCAAACACAAGTTTCGTGGATCAAAACAACAAAATCTCACAAGATATAATGAATTGCAAGATAAAAATTGGGGGCTATTTTTGTGGGAATTTTCGAATTAGGATGAAAAACAACAAAATCAAGCAAGAATGTGGGGGGTATGGACTCTAAGATGTGAATCAAGGTGGCTCATGACCAAGATGATGTAGGGTGGGACCCTATAGGAGGATGTTTTCACACTAGGAGGGGGGAAAGAGGAAGAACACTCGAGAACACAAGAGAGAAAACACTCAAACAATCCCAAATCTCACATCTACTAGGATAGCATACATGAGATCCGCAAGTATACAAGGTCAATCCAAGGAAACAAGCACAAAGGTAAGGTTCTTCCCAAATCCACAAGGGAGATGAGGTCTCGATGATCCTATGATGGGGATCCTTTCCTAGAAGGGGTCTTGAATCCACAAGGGTATCTTCTCCTAGGAGGTCTTGATTCTCTTAGAGGAGTAGATACAAGGAGCAAACCTCTCAAATGTCTCGCAATACTTTGCTAACCCGAACAAATGGTATAGGTACGGAATATATAGCTAGGAGGAGGTAAGGGACGAAGTGAAGGACGAAATGAGCAAAATACAGTCCGCTCCCTAGAGAGCCCGTGCGCACGGGGTGGCGTGGGCACGGTACACGCTCGTGCGCACGGGTTCATCAGCATCTATAGCAAGGGGCCACATGCGCACGGGGTCTTTTGAGCCCGTGCACACAGGGTCGCCTGGGCAAAACTTTATCTTCCAACTGCTGGCCTTCGTCTTCTTTATGACCTTCGTGTCATTCTTCTTGGACTTGGTGGAACTTCTTAGCTTCCTCGTAGGTGTCTTCCTCACACCTAATGATGCATAATGTTTCGTGGTGAGGTAGTAAACAAGTTCTGGATGAATCCAAGTTTAGCTCAATGAGGAAGGAGTTCACCTCGGATTCAATTACCCTTGTGCGTGCTCTTGTCAAGGTCCATGTGGTGCTTCATGAGTTGATGTAGAGTCCATGGGGATGATCGAAGGATGCTCCACATCACATGGGAGAGTGTTGCATGCTATGTGGACGACCTTTATGAATGGTTTTGGTTATAATGATGATGGCCTTGATAGCTCACTTGGACTTCGCCCACACAAGGCGAGTGCTGCTACACACAAGTCCGCTCTACTTCCCTACTCAAGGGTGAGGAAGACTACCGACGGAGAGATTACTGAGTTGATTCCATTCCTCGACATCTTGCACCATATCTTCAGGAACACTCTTTTCCCTCGCATTGGGAACTTGGATCATGTGCAGTCCTACCTTGTGGATATGCTCCTAATTATGTGTCAGAAGCATAAGAGTAAGACTTTCATTCTGGATGTTTCACATGTCATGTGGTATGAGCTCTACTCCGTTGTGTATGACCAGAAGTGCCCCATCTATGGGCCCTATCTCTTGAAGCTTAATGAGGATACTTGGGCCTCTTAGTTTCCTGGTGAGTGTCTTCTGATAGGTTATCTTCATAGTAATGAGACGACGAGGTTGAGGCGGAAGGAGTGCTAGGGGGATCCACCTGATGCTCGTGAGTTTGAGCTCCCTCCTGCTGATTCAGATGAGTCTTCTGAGCCAAACTATGTGCCACCTTCTGAGCAACCATCTTGGGCTGCCAAGCTCAAGAACAAGGTGAAGAAGCTCTTCTGCCTCCACGCTGACATTCAGAAGAAGATGTACAAGGTTCATGTGGCAGAGAAGGTAGTTAGACAGCATCAGATCTTGATGATGAGGAAGATGGAGCTATATGTGCAAGTGGACTGATTCTGACTCCAACGCTGCCGCATTAGCTCGTCATGCTACTGCAGATGAGGACAAGGAGATTCTTGAGGAGGATGGAGAGGAGGCTCGCGAGGAGTCTGAGGAGGAGTCCATGGATGAGAACTCGGAGTAGGGCTACCACCTTGGGTCGCTAGTCACTCTTTGCCCTTTTGGTGTCTAGATGCCAAAGGGGGTGAGAGTTTAGGATGGGGGATTTGTTGTGTTTTTGTAGGGAGTTGCCGAGTCACAAGCTCGTTTCTATTTGCCTGGTTTTCTCGCTTGTGAACTATTTTATCTTATTTACTTTCAGTTGTGAGTCTTAGATACTATGCGAGTATGGAGTGAGACATATGCTACCCTTTTCTATCTTATTGTGTCTTATTATTGTGTCTTCGCAGAGGACAAGAGCAATGACCTAGTTAACTATCCTCGGATGCAGATGTTCAACGACTGCATTGCCGAGCTTGGTCTCTGGGAGTTGGACCGAGTTAGTGCCAGGTTTACCTGGACCAATCGTCAAGCGGACCGACGTGCTCCATCCTGCACCAAGTCATGATCTCTCCTGAGTGGGAGTTGTGCTGCTCCCTAGCTTCTCTCTGCGCCATCACACGGATTGGCTCATATCACGTCCCTCTTCTCCTCTCCTCGGAGAATGAGCGTCCCCTCCTAGATTACGCTTCGATACATTTTGGCTTAATCGGAATGGATTCGTCGAAGCCCTTCGCTAGAAGTGGGCGGAGGCCCGCCTATCCCCCCATCGCACCCTCTCGGCCGTCGATGATTGGCACTTCTGCGCCAATCATGCGAGACAATTCATGGGGCGCCAATCTAGGGCGCGACTTGCGTGAGCGCAATAAAGCCATCCTCGACTCCATCCAGTCCCTTGATCTCCGGGTTGACTCGGTTGGCCTTGCCCCCGATGAGTGGCTGCTTCGTTATGACTTAGAGGACCAACTCATGGTCATCTACACCGACAAGGAGGCATACTAGCAACTCCGTGGGACACAAAATTGGGTCCTCAAGGGGGACGCCAACATGGCCTACTTCCAGGCCATCGCTAATGGTCGTAGGCGACGGAACTCCATCCCTGTGCTCTGGGATGGCGAGTCTCTCCTCCAGCGGCTGGACGGTCCGGGCCCACGTAGACGGATTTTACCGCGGCCTCTTCTCTTCCTCCCCTCGAGGAGGCCTAGCCTTAGCGCATGATTTATGGTCGGGCACCCAGTGTGTGTCCGCGGATGAGAATGCGGCCTCACAGCCCCATTCTCTGAGGAGGGGGTGTGGACAGCCAATAGAGGCATGAATCCAACCTCCACCCCGGGCCCCGATGGTCTTCTAGTTAAATTCTTCCAGACTTTCTGGAGCGTTATCAAACGCGAGGTAATGGCCCTCTTCGAAGAATCCTATGTCAGGTCCATTGACCTTCACCGCCTCAACTTCAGGATCATCTCCTTGATCCCAAAGGTCCCGGGGCAATGGACATCCGGCAATTCCGCCCGATCACGATGATCAATGTGATCTTCCGCATCCTGGCAAAGGGGTACTCAAATAGGGCAACCCCTTTTGCTGACCGCATCACTCACCTTGATCAGTCATCCTTCATTCAGGGATGCTACATCCTGGAATGGGTCACGATCTTCCATGAAGTGTTGCATGAGGTCCGCTCCAAGAACCAGAAGGCTATCTTCCTGAAAATTGACTTCCACAAAGCCTATGACACTGTCAGTTGGGCGTTCCTTCAGGAAGTCCTGCTTAGGAAGGTGTTTGATGACATCTGGGTCACTAGAGTTATGTAGATGGTCTCTTCCGGACAGACCGTGGTCAACATCAAAGGCGATATTGGCCCTTACCTCCCCACCTTATGTGGGGTTAGATAGGGCAATCCTTTCTCCCCGTTCCTCTTAAACATGGTGGTGGATGCCTTGGCTTCCATTCTCGACAAGGCAAAAGCTGATGGGCACATCCGAGGTCTAGTTCCACACTTGGTGGGCGGGAATGGTGTCTCTCTTCTCCAGTACGCTGATGATACCATCATCATGGTTGAAGGAACCACAGCGGATATCACGAACGTCAAGTTCTTCCTACTCTGCTTTTAGGAGATGTCGGGCCTCAAGATCAATTTCGCTAAGAGTGAGGTCGTGGTGATGGGCTATTCCAGCACTAAGAGCCGGAGTCTTGCCAACCGACTTAACTATCGGCTCGGCGCCTTCCCCACAACTTACATGGGGATCCCCATTAGTGACTCCCGGCTCTTCATCATGGACATGAGGCCCTCGATGGGCAAGCTCCTTCACCGTATTGAGCCCTGGCAGGGTAGATGGCTATCTTAGGCGGCCAAAACGATCCTCATTAACCCCTCCCTATCCATCCTCCTCTTGTCCATCATGAGCTTCTACAACCTACCTGAGACGCTCCACCATGAGATCGGCATGGTCTAGGCTAGATTCTCCTAGGCAGGTGAGGGTGATAAGCAGAAATACCATATGGTGCGGTGGATCGAAATTTGCAAGCCAAAGGACCAGGGCGGCCTTGGCACCATGTCCTCCAAGCGGATGAACATTTTGCTCCTGACATGATGGCTTTAGCGCATGGACAATGGGGACTGTGACCTCTAGCTCCACATCATCTAGAAAATACCTCCGTGGACAACCCCTAGCTTTCTGTCAACGGGCCAAAGGCTCTCAGTTCTGGCAGCACGTCATCCAGCTACTGCCTGTTCTCTGCATAGGGACCTCTATTTCGGTTGGATCTGGCATGGACACCTTATTTTCGTTCGATAGGTGGGCTGGCGATTCCCCCTTCGCGGCCCGCTTCCCGAACCTGTTCTCCATTATGGTGGACCCTCGGGTCTCAATTGAGATGGCCTTTATTGACTTAGGGCATCTCACGTTCCGGCGCCCCTTTGCCCCCCATAGATAGCCACATGGCATGAACTCCTAGACATCATTGTGCTCCACGAACCAGACCCGACGTTGCCGCACGACCGCGTATCCTGACATCTAGAGGCCTCTAGCCGATTCTCCATGAAATCCCTCTAACGTGCCATTGTTTCCACTCCCGCGCCAGCCCCCTGTAGGTAGTCTGGTCGATTAGACTCCCCCCTGAAGATTAGGATCTTCCTGTGGCAATGGATCTGATGGTGTGTTCCCTCAAGAATGGAGGTGCTAAAACAAATGGCCCTGGAGACGGGTTGTGTCCTATATGTGGGACCGAAGAAGATTCTAACCACATCTTCTTCTCGCGTGTCTCTGCCCAATTTCTCTGGAGTTGCCTACGCGAGGTGATTGGTGGTAGATGGTGCAACACCAACTTCCCGGACCTCTTCGTGGAACTACAGGCCTCGCCCCTAGCGAGTCACCACATTAGGTGGCTGACCATAGGGATCCTGGCCTGGACGCTGTGGACGGTCCGGAATAAGCTTGTCATCCAGCGTATTCCTCTTCGGCATGCTACTGACACGATGTTCAAAATGTGTGGTTTCTTGCAGCTCTGGCAACCTCTTAGCAGCCCCTAGGATCGGGACGCCATCAACTCCATCATTGCTGATCTCCGTGTGATGGCCCTGCGCTTGACGCCTCCGCTCCCTCTGCCACCTCCAGAGCCTGATTAGATTGTTCGTGGCCCAACCACCCTCCCTCTTTTTTTTTCTCTACTCTTTAAGGGCTTGTTGAGCTGTGTCCTCAGCAGAACCCCTTTGTACTATTTGTCGTGAGACTTGGGTGTGTGCGTGTCTGTTCTGTTGTGGTACTGATGTCTACACACGCTTCTACTCTTGTAGACTATGTTGGGCCTCCAAGCGCAGAGGTTTGTAGGACAACAGCAATTTCCCTCAAGTGGATGACCTAAGGTTTATCGAACTCAGGGAAGTAGAGGTTGAAGATGGTCTCTCTCAAGCAACCCTGCAACTAAGATACAAGAAGTCTCTTGTGTCCCCAACACACCTAATACACTTGTTAGATGTATAGGTGCACTAGTTCGGCGAAGAGATGTTAAATGGCAAGTGATATGGATGGCAAAACAAAGTAATATAAATCTGTAATAAAAAGTGCAGCAAGCAAACAAATGGTAAACGTGAGCACAAATGGTATTGCAATGGTGGAAACAAGGCCTAGGGATCATACTTTCACTAGTGGCAACTCCCAACAACATTAACATAATCGAATCACATGATATTTCCCATAAAACATGCAATGGAGACGCACCCGGAGGTCATTCCTTCGTGGTCAAGAGAGGACGAGAATTATGTAGGGCTACAAAAGCACACCTCAAAGTTCGTAGTTCTCAATCTAAGGATTTCCCAATGTCACCGCGGCCATCAAAAGAGAGTCCCACAATCACCACAACATATCTAAAGGATAGTCAAAGACAAGCACCAAGAGACTCTCAATCTTCAATCAACACACAAGAGAGGAAATCACTCATGAAAATATTTTTCTAATCCATGTCCAATAGACCGCTGTCACCTTGGTCTCGGGGATTATACTAGATAAAGACAAGTGAGTACATCAATCCAATACATAGAGGAAGGGGAAACATCATGGGATCACCCTAGATTAACATAGCCTATGATCACAACGAAGATCACATCATGGGAGAGAGAGATAACCACATAGCTACTGGTAGAAACCTCAGCCCCGAGGAGGAACTACTCCCGCATCATGGAGGGAGGAAGCAACGTCGATGGAGATGAATCCGGGGGAACTTCCCCGTCCCGGCAGGGTGCCGGCTGATGTCTACACACGCTTCTACACTTGTAGACTATGTTGGGCCTCCAAGCGCAGAGGTTTGTAGGACAGCAGCAATTTACCTCAAGTGGATGACCTAAGGTTTATCGAACTCAGGGAAGTAGAGGTTGAAGATGGTCTCTCTCAAGCAACCCTGCAACTAAGATACAAGAAGTCTCTTGTGTCCCCAACACACCTAATACACTTTTTAGATGTATAGGTGCACTAGTTTGGCGAAGAGATGTTAAATGGCAAGTGATATGGATGGCAAAAGAAAGTAATATAAATCTGTAATAAAAAGTACAGCAAGCAAACAAGTGGTAAACGTGAGCACAAATGGTATTGCAATGGTGGAAACAAGGCCTAGGGATCATACTTTCACTAGAGGCAACTCCCAACAACATTAACATAATCGAATCACATGATATTTCCCATAAAACATGCAATGGAGACGCACCCGGAGGTCATTCCTTCGTGGTCAAGAGAGGACGAGAATTATGTAGGGCTACAAAAGCACACCTCAAAGTTCGTAGTTCTCAATCTAAGGATTTCCCAATGTCACCGCGGCCATCCAAAGAGAGTCCCACAATCACCACAACATATCTAAAGGATAGTCAAAGACAAGCACCAAGAGACTCTCAATCTTCAATCAACACACAAGAGAGGAAATCACTCATGAAAATATTTTTCTAATCCATGTCCAATAGACCGCTGTCACCTTGGTCTCGGGGATTATACTAGATAAAGACAAGTGAGTACATCAATCCAATACATAGAGGAAGGGGAAATATCATGGGATCACCCTAGATTAACATAGCCTATGATCACAATGAAGATCACATCATGGGAGAGAGAGATAACCACATAGCTACATGTACGAGCCCTCGGCCCCGGAGGAAACTACTCACGCATGGACATGGTGAGGAGGAGGTTGATGATGGTGTTGATGGAGAGGTGCAGCCCCGCGAGGAGGAGATGGCCGGCGGCAGCCACGGAGGCGGCGGCGGCGGCCCTAGGGGGCAGCGGCTCCTTGGCCCCCCTTTTTCCTTGTGGATGGTGCTGCAATGGTGCTGGTCCTCCCCTCCAAGACGGCGGCTTGGGAGGAGGAAAATTCGTGGCCCTTGGTGACCTAGGTTTCCTCTCTTTATATAGACTCTCGGATTCCCGTCATCAGATTTTGGGCCTCAGTAAAACGGGCTTTACTCGGCCGTCCGGACTCCAATTTGGACGAATTTTATATCCAGAAGCATCGCCTCGAAATTCCCCACAACTTTCGCAACTAGACTTTTTCCGTTTGACGTCGTCTTCGGGCCGGAACGTGACCATCTTTAAAAAACGTTCTCAGACAGATTTCAGGAAAGTCAGAGTCCTACTCCAATACGACTCCTTTTGCGTTTTTGTCAATTTCCAAGTAATTCCTACACAATAAAGTGTAAAATAAGAACATTGTGCACTTTTGCAACCATTAGTAGGTTAGTCCAAATATGATCAAAAGTGTATGGAAGTGCATAAATATCATAGCAATATCACGCAAAAAGGGCATGGAGCAAGCAGAAATTATAGATACGTTTTGGACGTATCAACATCCCCAAGCTTAATTCCTGCTCGTCCTCGAGTAGGTAAATGATAACAAGCATAATTTCTGTGGTGACATGCTATTAACCATATAAGAACTTTTCACAGTCACATGACAAGTGCTTACTGAGACAATGAATCTGTAGTAATTAAGTTGCCTCATGAGAAAATCACAAAGAACTGAAAGTTTTACAATATGATACTGAAACACTCAATAGATTTGTAGTGAGCATGGTGTGCAAATATGACAAAGTGATATCTCGCTTGCCCCCTTTAGTGAAGCAAAACATAAATGCAGGGGCACCTCCAAGGTTTAAGTGACGACTAGATACAATGATTTCAGAATAAACGATATCATAATCATGCAAAAGACAATAGTACTTTGGGACAATGCACATTACACCCAGAATGACAATCATGCTCTAAATAGTTGGTGCTTTAAAGAAGGTGGAGACTCTCGAACCGTGGCTTTTGTTGGCAAGGTTGAAAACCCGTGGTCGGAAACAAAGACAAAACATGTACCAGAGCTCTTGGTTTTAAAAACAGAGGTAATAATTATTTTTGTAGATTATGCATATTTCGTCAACAAATGCTAGCAGATAACTCAATTACTTCTCGAGCTGGACAAGTTTCGAGGAACGGCTCCCGAATGAGGACGATCACATCCTCTTAATCTCCTTTGTTTATCACTGCCAAAGTTTTCTGATTTCTCATGAACAAAGCGTGAAGGAGGGTTTGTTTGTTGTATAATTTTTTAATGAGCCGGGCACACTCTATGCCAGTTCCTTCTCGTATTATGGGTTTGCACATTAGACATGCAATCCCGGGGTGAAGCTTGTCCAACTTAAAAAGATCATGAATTAACTACTACTTCCTCATGAGCTAAAACAGAGGCACAAAAGAGAAATGCTTTTTTTGAATAATTTCGAGATGGTACATGAAAGTCTTCGTTAGGAATGGCAGGTAAATACCATGTATAGGAAGGTATGGTGGACTCATATGGCATAACTGGTTTAAAGGATTTTGGATGCACAAGCAGTCAGTCCGCTTAGTACAGGCGAAGGTTAGCAAAAGACTGGGAGCGACCAACTAAAAGAGCAATGACGATCATAATCATGCAGAGCGACAAAGCAACATTCAATCAGGCATGGAAGTTATATCGCTACTCAGAAACTAAAGATCATCAAGGCTTGATAGACTTTCTTTACAGTCTTAAATATGCGTGAGCATACGCCAAGTCAATCAAAACAAATTCTTGAAGGAAGATATCACTAAACCATACCACATCATAGGCAAACAAATCATGTTGGTACCTCAATAACACATTGAGAACCCCCCAGCTATTTGAGACTAACCATAAGAAAACATGAACTACTAAGCATCATTATGCACATAGCATTTTATCATAGACATATCGACCAGTGCAACAGAAGCCAACTCTCTTGATAAGCATGAAAACTAAAGAGAGTTCTAGCGACCAACAAAACAAAAGCTCTTTAAAAAGATAAGCATGAGAACTAAGAGCTAAACATGATAGTAGCTATTGAAAGACAAAGAACACACACAACAAAGATAGACATGAAAATTCTATGTTATGTTCTAGGTTGAAGTGGAGCGTGTTTCTCTCCCACACAAAGAAAGCTGAGTTCCAACTCGTTATGAAAAGCAAGCAAAGCTAAAGAAAACTAAAAAGGAAACTAAAAGCAAGACGCTCCAAGCATAGCACATAACACGTGAAGTGATAAAAATATAGTGGAACGAAAGACGAACTGATAATGTTGATGGAGAAGGGGATGCACGGGGGGGCATCCCCAAGCTTAGACGCTTGAGTCTTCTTGAATATTTCTTGGGGGTGCATGGGGGCATCCCCAAGCTTGAGCGTTTGACACTCCTGAATCTTTTTATCATCTTCCCTCGCACACTTGAAAACTCCCTTCATACATAACTCATCATAATCTGATTAGCGAGGTTAGTAACCATAATAAAATAATTGTTCCTTGCTGGAAATAAGGATATTCTTGAAGGTCTACTGTTTCTCAAGATTGCCAAAAGGTTTTTGCAAAGAAAAAGCAAGCTCAAGGTTTGCAAAATGAAGGCAAGGCAAAACAGGACAGAATCTGTGAAAAACATACCAGCAGGTAGTAAATGATTTTTTCGGGGCACTTCTGCAACTCAAATCAAAAAACTTAGAACAGACGCCCGAAAGACAATTGTATAGATCACGCTATCGAAAAAATTCAGACCAAAAAGATGATCTGGTGATTTTATACGAATTTTTCTGTCCAAGGACAGAATCTGTTTCCTGGACAGCACGTCACAACTTTTGAACTTTCTTGCAATCAGAGGCTACACTTGGCACAAAGCTGAAAAGTAAAGATACAATGATGTTTCTACAATAGTAACAAACATCAAGACCACTAAAAACTGAAAGAACAAACTGAAAGCAAAGATAACAAGGGTTGTCTCCCTAGAGCTCTTTCTTTATAGCCATAAAGATAGGCTTAAGACTTTAATGATGCTCTCGTAGGAATAAGAGTTGAAGAACAAAAGAGAGCATCAAGAAGCAAATACCAAATACATTTAAGCCTAAAATGCTTCCTATGCATAGGAATATTGCAATGGAATAATTCATTGAAGCACAAAGCAATAAGCATAGGAAGAAAAAACAAGTGCAGCTTCAAAACCTTCAACATAAAGAGAGGAAACTTCTTATTATTAAGATATTTAGAACCATGTCTCCCTCTCTCATTATAAATTTCAGTGGCATCATGGATGAACTCAACAATATAACTATCACATAAGGCATTATTTCCATGATCCAAAAGCATAAAAGTGACATTACTCTTCATATAAGCAAAATCTTTCTTATTAGGAATAGTGAGAGTAAGACTATCATAATCATCATGGTAATCATCGTATTTAGGAGGCATATCATAATCATAATAAATTTTATCCTCAATAGTAGGTGGACTGAAAATATCATATTCATCATTGTAATCATCATATATAGGAGGCATAGTATCATCAAAGTAAATTTTCTCCTCAAAAGTTGGGGGACTAAAAATATCATGTTCATCAAACATGTCATCCCCAAGCTTAGAGCTTTCCATGTCATTAGCAATATTAATATTAAATAAAAACATACTAATAACATCACCACCATCATGATTGTTATGCAAATAAAGTTCCAAAGGTTTTTAAATTTTCTCTTCGAACACATCATGTCCAAGTTCAAGGTAGAGCTTATAAAGCTCTCTCATATTTTTGTTGTTTTTCATTAAGCAAAACTAGTGAAAATAAAAACAAGAAACAAAAAGATTTAATTGCAAGATCTAAAGATATACCTTCAAGCACTCACTTCCCCGGCAACGCAAGTGGATGACCTAAGGTTTATCGAACTCAGGGAAGTAGAGGTTGAAGATGGTCTCTCTCAAGCAACCCTGCAACTAAGATACAAGAAGTCTCTTGTGTCCCCAACACACCTAATACACTTGTTAGATGTATAGGTGCACTAGTTCGGCGAAGAGATGTTAAATGGCAAGTGATATGGATGGCAAAACAAAGTAATATAAATCTGTAATAAAAAGTGCAGCAAGCAAACAAGTGGTAAACGTGAGCACAAATGGTATTGCAATGGTGGAAACAAGGCCTAGGGATCATACTTTCACTAGTGGCAACTCCCAACAACATTAACATAATCGAATCACATGATATTTCCCGTAAAACATGCAATGGAGACGCACCCGGAGGTCATTCCTTCGTGGTCAAGAGAGGACGAGAATTATGTAGGGCTACAAAAGCACACCTCAAAGTTCGTAGTTCTCAATCTAAGGATTTCCCAATGTCACCGCGGCCATCCAAAGAGAGTCCCACAATCACCACAACATATCTAAAGGATAGTCAAAGACAAGCACCAAGAGACTCTCAATCTTCAATCAACACACAAGAGAGGAAATCACTCATGAAAAAAATTTCTAATCCATGTCCAATAGACCGCTGTCACCTTGGTCTCGGAGATTATACTAGATAAAGACAAGTGAGTACATCAATCCAATACATAGAGGAAGGGGAAATATCATGGGATCACCCTAGATTAACATAGCCTATGATCACAACGAAGATCACATCATGGGAGAGAGAGATAACCACATAGCTACATGTACGAGCCCTCGGCCCCGGAGGAAACTACTCACGCATGGAAATGGTGAGGAGGAGGTTGATGATGGTGTTGATGGAGAGGTGCAGCCCCGCGAGGAGGAGATGGCCGGCGGCAGCCACGGAGGCGGCGGCGGCGGCCCTTGGGGGCGGCGGCGGCGGCCCTAGGGGGCAGCGGATCTTTGGCCCCCCTTCTTCCTTGTGGATGGTGCTGCAATGGTGCTGGTCCTCCCCTCCAAGACGGCGGCTTGGGAGGAGGAAAATTCGTGGCCCTTGGTGACCTAGGTTTCCTCTCTTTATATAGACTCTCGGATTCCCGTCATCAGATTTTGGGCCTCAGTAAAACGGGCTTTACTCGGCCGTCCGGACTCCAATTTGGACGAATTTTATATCCAGAAGCATCACCTCGAAATTCCCCACAACTTTCACAACTAGACTTTTTCCGTTTGACGTCGTCTTCGGGCCGGAACGTGACCATCTTTAAAAAACGTTCTCAGACAGATTTCAGGAAAGTCAGAGTCCTACTCCAATACGACTCCTTTTGCGTTTTTGTCAATTTCCAAGTAATTCCTACACAATAAAGTGTAAAACAAGAACATTGTGCACTTTTGCAACCATTAGTAGGTTAGTCCAAATATGATCAAAAGTGTATGGAAGTGTATAAATATCATAGCAATATCACACAAAAAGGGCATGGAGCAAGCAGAAATTATAGATACGTTTTGGACGTATCAGGTACTTTGCGGCCTTAGTGGTTTGCTTTATTTATAAAGCGGGGCGAAAGCCTTTTTTGGTATGATTGTAGTATGTGATGCTATGCTTATTGTGTCCTCTATCTTCATGCTCACATGCTATTACTTGCAAGTATGCTTTAGATTCATATAATGTTTGTTGCAAGTATTGCCTAGTCTATAAAATATAGGGGGGTGTTGATCCTAGTGTGTGCACTTTGCATTCCAAAAGCATACTCAAATAGTTTTCACATCTTGGGGAGACTATCTATATTTTGTAGATGTTGGGTTTGCATACTATTATTTAATATCCTTGTGCAAATCTGGTGTTGTTATCAATCCACCAAAAAGGGGAAGATTGTTAGGGAATATTGCTCCCTTAGTGGTTTTGGTGATTGATGACAATGGTTTTTACGGACTAATCGTGTGCATTGAGCATTTCAGATATTCTATCATATGTCACAAGACGATTTAATCCCCTTAGATAAGGTGGTTATTTCTAGGGATTCTTTTTCGGCTGTATTTGAATCGTAGGAAATCCGTACTATTAAGAAGGGGCCCACATTGAAAGGTTTAGGAGCCTCCAATTTGTGGTGAAGCTTGGTCGCGGTGTTGGGAGTCTCCAATTAAGTTGTGGAGAGAGCCCCAACCTTGTTTGTAAAGGTTCGGTCGCTGCCTTCAAGGGCACCACTAGTGGAATCACGTCACCTTGCATTGTGAGAGGGCGTGAGGAGAATACGGTGGCCCTAATGACTTCTTGGGGAGCATTGTGCCTCCACACCACTCCAACGGAGATGTACTCCCCTAAAGGAAGAAACTTCGGTAACACATCCTTGTCTTCATCAACTCCACTTGTGGTTATTTCTTACCTTTACTTTGTGCAAGCTTATATTGTGTTGTATCTTGTGCTTGCTTGCTGTTGTTGTTGTTGTTGTTGTTGTTGTTGTTGTTGTTGTTGTTGTTGTTGTTGTTGTTGTTGTTGTTGTTGGTGGTGGTGGTGGTGGTGGTGGTGTTGTCGTTGTCGTTGTTGTTGGTGTTGTTGT
>LR738711.1:196979493-197055628 GCA_902687465.1 Secale cereale
TGGTGGTGTTGCTGTTGTTGTTGTTGTTGTTGTTGTTGCTGTTGTTGTTGTTGTTGTTGTTGCTGTTGCTGTTGCTGTTGCTGTTGCTGTTGCTGCTGTTGCTGTTGTTGAACTCATCATATAGGTTGTCGACCTAGTTGCATATCTAGACAACCTATTTGTCGCTAACCCTGTTTGTTAAAAAGATATTAAATTGTAGTTGCCTATTCACACCCTCTAGTCAACCATATCAATCTTTTCAGTAGGGGTCAATATGGATGTCCATAGTTCCACTATTGATCATTGATCGGAAGATGTTTTGGTCATGTCTATACTTCATCAAACATACAGGGTCACACGCTTAAGGGCCATCTATCTGCTGAGTACTAGGTTAGGAGCCTGATGATTTTTTTTCCGGAGTAACCGAAAAAGTTTCAGAGAAAACCATCATGGCGGAAAAGTTTCAGAATGCATCCGGAATTTTATTGGAGGGTTCCCGATCCTTCCAGATTTTTTTGGTAAACCCCAAGAGGTTGCTCCCACGTGGGGGACAACACCCCCCTTTTCATGGGGGTGTTTTTAGGAGGCGCCCCCTTTCGGTGGGATGATGTTTGGGAGGGGGCATCCCTCACATATGGTGGAGGAGTGTTGGGAGGGCCCCCCTTGGGGGCAGCCCTCCTAGGTTTGTCCATGGTGGGGGGGGGTGCCTTCGAGGGGAATGTTGGAAATATGCCCTAGAGGAAATAATAACTGTATTACTTATTTCCATGTTATTCTTCTGCCGTAATTTGAAGTTAGTAACGATATGATCTAAACTTGTATGCATCATCACAGTAATCAGAGATTCATACCGTAGGGCGATTTATCTATGGGACATTTACATTTATGCTCCCGATTTGCGCTCACTCTCATATTTAGCCCTAACTTTTTGATGTGCTCAAATTTGCCCCTAAAGGCATTTTAAGTCACAGGAATGCCCTTCCATTTGGTCAAAGTTATTTGACTGAAACTTTGAAAATTCATAAATGAACTCAGAAGAATGCAAATACGATATCAAAATGTTCATAAAAACATCACATATACACGCATGTCATTTGCGTTCATCACATGCATGTGCATTTAGCATTCACCTTAAATAGTTTTTTAAAACATCATAAGCCCTAAAAGGCTTTAAAGAGTGCTTTTGTCATGAACGTAAATGACATGTGCATATAGGTGTTGTTTTATGAATATTTTGATACCTTATTTTGCATTCTTCTGGGTTCATATGAATTTTCAAAGTTTCGGTTAAACAACTTTGACCAGATGGAAGGACATTCTTGTGACTTAGAATGCTTTTTAGGGGCGATTTTTTTCTACTACGTTTCCCAATAGGCAACCTCCGCCCTTTGGTGGGGTGGCCCTTTTTGGGCAGCCGACTCTTACCTCCCCCACCCCTTCCTTCCCCTATAAATAGAGGAGGAGAGGTGCTCTCCAACCCACACTCAAGTTCACCACCAATGCCATGCAATGATATGCCCTTCTCTCTCTTACCCCTCCATGAAATAGTTTCATTCTGCCGCAAGGCTGCCTAGTCTCCGCCTCTCCGGTAGCGATTAGTTATGAACAACAAAGCGCTACTAGTGGCACAATATGTGTGCAACCTTGTAGAGAGAACGTACACTCGATCTTCCGTTTGAGGGACTGCTCAAGGGAGTAAATATTCCCATGATTGTGAGATTGTAAAATCCTAGTTGCGGGAATATGACGTTCTTCACTAACTCTCCTTCCGTTGCTGCTATGAGTTGGCAATGATCAGATCAAACCTCCCTTTCATCTTCATAGTGGTCATGTGCGTGTACGTAGTAAGGATTTCTGTTTTGTTTTCTGTTGTGTTATCCTACAACTCTCACATGCTTCCCCTTGCCATACCATTCGTCCCCACCCACCTTTACCACCTCTCCAAGCTAGTTCCCTAGCGCTTTCCCAAAGGTCTCACGCTGGTTGTCCAGAAGAAGATTCGTGACTCTAACCCACATCTCTATCTTGTCAATAATCCTTTTCGAAGGCCTCGTGTTATCATCATAATCATTAAGCACCACAACATTGAAATCAGTCCGCTAGGGGCCGTTGTTTAGGGTGTGCTTCCACTTACCCTCGCCGCCAAATTGAACCACAACGATATCACCTCCAATGTCTCATATTTGAGCATCTGTCCGGAGACCCTATGTCCCCAGCATCGCCATTTCAAAAGCCGCGATATTTAGTCATCACGGAGAACAACCTTTCTCACAGATGACCACTTCATGGTCTTTGGTAGATCCGATCCTGACACTGAAAAGATGAGGCCATCCCTCGACCTTCTTTCGTGGCTCGCCACAGAGGAGAAGATTGCAGTCAATCAATGCCCAAGGAAGCTCTGCCGCCGCCCCGATAATTGCCAAGAATAACACCACCCACGCGACAAAACCGTAACCCTAGCGGCGGCCCAGCAACCGCGAGATCACCATCTTTGTCACCCATTGTTGTATGTACTCGATATGGTATTAGAGCCCAGGGTTTTCAAATTCAAGATCTGCCTAGTGCATTATTTTTTTAATTATCAATAACTATGTTAGTTGGGTCTTGAATAAAAATCTTGTGTGATTCTAATACCGTTGAATTGCATGCCTTAACAAATCCATAAAAAAAATCTAAACAACAAAGAAGAAAGAAAATATTCGTTTTCATTTTCTAAAGATATATAGTACCGTATACTCTATTTTATTGCTATATATACTATCTAAATTTATATAAACAACCTATATAGGAAGATGGAAGATAATCCGTCGTCGGCAGCAGTATATATATATAATTTTTTTTTGCGAGCAGGCAGCAGTCTATCAGACTATCCAAATACATACAGTACTACTCCCTCCGTCCGGAAATACTTGTCATCAAAATGAATAAAAAGAGATGTATCTAGATATATTTTAGTTCTAGATATATCTTTTTTGTTTATTTTGATAACAAGTATTTCCAGACGGAGGGAGTAGTACACAAAGGCCGCATGTTTGATCGAAGACGTAAATGCGAGCTACGCGATCTTTCTCGGAACGCGTACATCATATGGTAGCACCACGAGGAATTTGCTCTAGGATTTTTTCGGTGCCCTCCTTCCCCTTGCTCTCGACCCCGACCCCGTGTCCTCCCCTCCCGTCGTCGCCGACCACCTCATCCACCGCCGTAGGCCAAGCTCCGACTCAGTACAACTGAGCCGCAGCCGATACTCGCCTAGCGCCGGCCCGATCTCGTTGCCTCCAGGGAGCGCATGGGGCTACGCCGTTGAGGCTTGCCAGTGCCCCACGGTGGCGCGCGCCGAGGCCGTGGAAAGCAGAATCAGCCGCAGAATCCGGAAGCTGATCCACGAGCCGCGAGGAACCCGCACTTCCTGAGTCGCAGCAGCGCGAGGAGGGGTGGAAGATGGACGAGTTCGAGAGCGGCGATAAGGGAATCGCCGGCCCCGCCCCGGGTCCCGGCGCTGGCGACGACGGCAACTCCGCGCCGCTCCCTGAGACGGTATGGTATCTCCTGGGCAGCCGCTGCTTAATCTAGATGTTCGTGGGAGATTGGTAGCGCCTAGGGTTCTACTTGCTTGAATAGACGCTGGAATTTGTGGATCGTGGATCGAATTTGGTAACCTCACTCGGAGGACGGTGAGATAGTGTACTTGTGTACTTATAAGTTGCTCTAGTGGTTGTTTGTCTACGATAAATTAGCTCGGATACCTCCTGCGTCCCTCCCTGAGTCAATGACGCCAAAGATCTCATGACCAAAAATGGAGCGGTGGGGGTGGTATTACACAGAGTATATCTCTTTGTGTGGAGGATATCTCCCCTAAGGTGTGGATGGTTGATCCTAAATAATATAGTAAACGATTAGAGTTGGGTTCCTGTGTTTCTAAGTAAAAATATTATAGTAGGATTGAAATATCTGAACTAGGTTAGAGTTATGAGCGGTGAGAAAAGACATCCAAAGAGCTGAAATTGCAACTACTGGACCTACTTCATCAAGCAGTTGCTAGGATCTTAGCTGAAACAAGTGGCGCATCTGTTTTTTCTTTTTGGGTCTACTGTCTGTTTCTCTTAGGGATGTAAGTTGATGCATCCGTGACGTCCGCAACCGTCCGCGAAGGCGAAAATAAGCTAATCAATGTTGCTTTAAAAATCGAGCTAATACAAAAACACGAATGCAGATGTTCGCGGGCTTTGCGGACGTGTCCACGTACATCCCTGCTTTCTCTGCTCAAAGTTTAAATATATACAAAAATGTACTTATGTAAATGCGGGGCAGTATGAGTTAACGTGGAGTTTTGTTTTTGCAGTTCTTTGCATTTTTTTTGTTGCCTAGTGCTTCTAGTGTGCTGCGAATATTAAATCCTGCTTCGTTATAGTCAGAAAATCTTACCTAAATTCTGGCCATATCTATTTTTTCTTTATACATAATGTTGTGCATGGCTGGACATGCTGTTGAATGTACCATTTCTGGTGTGCACAGTCCACATTCAGTAAATATTGTTTATGTTGATTGTCACATATGACCCCCCTGACCCGTTGCTGTTTGCTTTATAATGCTCGACTGCGGAGATGAGTTCCCTAGGCTTAAATTGCTGTTTTTTGCCATGTCCAGGAATGGTTTGTCCATCTAACCTACTGGATTTGTGGGTTTGTCCATCTAACCTACTGATTTTGTGCATTTTTCAACCTTGTACGTTAGTTGTTTTGTGGCTTGCTTCCTGTACTCTGTTTTCATCATCTTGTTTCCTGTTTTGTTAAATTTCCGAGTTAAGTGTTACAGTTAAAATCTTGTTGCAACTCGAATTGGGTGCTGTGGTGGACCTATTGTTATTATGCAGGCGCAAGATATTTCTGTGGTTTTGAGAATCTGAAAAAGGTTTCATTTTGCATCTGCGCTATGTCGAGCCGCACTGTAGCTGCTACCAAATGGAAATATCAAATATATGGTTTGCTTGTTCCAGTCACGCAATATTCACTTCAATCCTTTTATGCATCTCCATTTCATTTTACATCATGTATAAAGGCCAGGGGGCGCCTGGGGTAGGGTGCTTTTAAATCTGGAAAATAGCGTCACTCCTGGGGTGGAGTGACTGCAAGATATCCCTTATTCATCTATTGGTTTTAGTGAGTTTGGCCTTTGAACAGGTGCAAATTGGAAATTCACCAACCTATAAGCTCGGAAGGAAGCTTGGAAAGGGTGGATTTGGACAAGTATATGTTGGTCGACGTGTTTCCTCTCCCAGTCTTGGTGATAGAAACCCTGGTGCAAATGCTTTGGAGGTCATTATTATATCTCTTGAAGGTTTGACGTATTGCTAAACTGGTGCCATCTGGCACTAATGCGTTTTTTATCTGTCAGGTTGCATTAAAGTTTGAACATCGGACCAGCAAAGGATGCAATTATGGTGCTCCATCTGAGTGGCAGGTTTACAAGTAAGTAGTTGATTTTTAGTTCTGTTTCTCTTCAATGTATTTTTTTTGGCGAGTTATTAGTTGGATATATTGTAACTTCTTTTGCTTATGTTAAACCTTCCCCTTGCAGCACTCTTAGTGGAAATCATGGTGTCCCACGGGTACACTACAAGGGAAAGCAGGGCGAGTTTTACATCATGGTAATGGATCATGTGCTGTTTATTCTCCGTATATATAGTGGAACATTACCCAAAACAATTCAATTGTACTCGTGTATGTGGCTGTGACAGCCCAAGACCAAGACCTCCACTAGTTATGTTATGTTCATGCTTGCATGCTATGATGTTTGTGTTATTTTGTTTTGCATCATGTCATCATCTTGCATATATTGTGGTGATTGTTTTTCTTTCATCTGAGTTGTGTTTGCAACTCCTTCTACTTCTCCTCTTGGATCTTGCAAACTTCATGCTCATTTCCAACTTGGTTGCACCCAAGTTCCAAATTCCAAATGCACTTCTTTCCCTATTCTTCCTCTACTTTGAGTTGCATTTTCCACTTCTTCAATTCTTACCCAAACCTGGGCCATAATTCATTTGTTATATGTCCAGCCACCCTCTCAAATTTCATCCCAATCAGAGCTCATTTGGAAGGGGTTTCAAATTCAAACATATTGAACTTAATTCATTATGTTTGGTTTTTTACATCCTCCATAAATGTTCATCTTGTGCCCATACATCATATTTATTATGTAGGGTCACCCTCTAAAATTTCAGCTCATTTGGGTTTGGTTTGGTTTGGTTGTAAATTCAGACAAGTTTGAAATAAATTCAAACTTCTTTAAATTTAGAGCCTGTAAAATTTCTCCAACCAATTTTATTAACCCCTCTATTCTCTTCCTCCAAGTTTTCTGTTTTGGAAAAAGAAACGGAAAATAAATGGAGGGAGAGAGAGAGAGCCCATCCGAGCCAGCCCGCCAACCCCCCCTCTCTGGAATTTTCTCACCCAGCTGCCCGCTTACCCTCGCGCCCGTACGCCCACGTGGCACCACTGGCCCCACCTGGCAGCCTCTGTCTAGAGCCGCAAGTTGGGCGTTACAGTGACCCTCTTTGGTAGGGGTCCTACAAAGTTTGTGTGTTCCAACTTCAAAACATGCCATTAGCCATTGTTTGGTGGAGATATATTTTATTCCTTTCCTTAAGTAACTATCAACAAGCTTGCATTTATTCAATCCTATCTTGTGTTTATGCAGGTTATGGATATGTTGGGACCAAGCCTGTGGGATGTGTGGAATAATAATTCCCATTCGTGAGTATCTGCTCACTGTCTATAATTGTTTTCTACTGTTCATATTGTAACTTCTCAATTATATCCAATTGTGGTTTCTGTTGCAGGATGTCCGTTGAAATGGTTGCCTGTATAGCTATAGAAGCCATCTCCATACTGGAAAAGATGCACTCAAAAGGGTAATTTGGCGTTCCGTTCTTCAGATGGGGTCTTGCATGGTGCTTGTTAATTTCTGGCTAACAGTACTACTATATGACAGGTATGTCCATGGTGATGTGAAGCCTGAGAACTTTCTGCTTGGTCCGTGTGGTACCCTGGAAGAGAAGAAACTTTTTCTTGTTGATCTTGGACTGGGTAATTCATAATCATATTCCACTTTTATATAACGTCTATTTGGTAGTATAAAATATTTATGTTACTTCTTTTAACCTATCATTTTGTGTTAACACAGCTACGAAATGGAAGGGTGCTGGTAACGGGCACATTGAATACGACCAGAGACCTGATGTGTTTAGGTTTGGATGTTAATATATTCATGCTGCACTTCATTTTGTGCACTCTTTGTAGTTGACATAATTTTTTCCTTCTTGTCTGCTCTTGTGAACAGGGGAACTGTGCGTTATGCTAGTGTGCATGCTCACTTGGGAAGAACTGGAAGTAGGAGAGATGACCTTGAGTCCCTTGCCTACACACTTATTTTTCTTCTCCGTGGCCGCCTACCTTGGCAAGGATACCAGGTTAATTTAGTTTTGTGTTGGAGCTTCTTTTCTTCTTACTCCTGTTTCTATTTCTAAGTTTCCGTTTGTTCTTATTCAGGGAGACAACAAAGGTTTTCTTGTCAGCAAGAAAAAGATGGCGACCTCTCCAGAATCTCTGTGTGGCATTTGTCCACAGTCTTTTCGACACTTTGTTGAGTATGTTGTGAACTTGAAGTTTGACGAAGAACCCAATTATGCCAAGTGCATCTCTCTTTTTGATGGCATTGTTGGTCCACATCCAGACACCAGACCAATAAACACAGATGGTGCTCAGAAGGTACGTTTTCTTTTAACTTCTATTCTTACTACCATTTTCATGAACTGTTAAGGACTTATTCATGTCACCATTAGAAACATAATTACTTACCAAGAATTTCAGTTGATTGTTCTTGTTGATTTTGTACATTGGATTTACTCTTCCATTGAACTTTTTTCCTGTTTTTTTTTTGGTACTCATATAAAATTTCAAATGTTGATTATGGACATGGGACTTAAACATCATGTTGTGCCATTATGGATCACATGAAGTCATTTGTATTTTAAGAGTTGGGGCAGTGGTATTCCATGTGTGAATATGTCGTGTCATGCATTGAATTTGTTTTGAACTGTTACAAGTTGAGCAACGTATCCCATATGTTTATAGTTTCCCGGTTGCATGTTGTAGATCACCACCTTTTATTTATTTATGTTATCATAAGTAGGTGCCTAATACTTTATTGGATTCCTACCAGCTAATATATCAGGTTGGTCAGAAGCGGGGCCGCCTCATAGCAGATGAAGATGATGAGCAACCTAAGAAGAAAATTAGAATGGGAATGCCAGCGACTCAGTGGATTAGTGTCTACAGTGCCCGACGGCCTATGAAACAGAGGTTTGCTTGGCGCTTATCTTCTTTATAGTAGTAATAAAGACTGAAGAGAAATTTTCACCGTCTTACTACATTTATTTTCCAGATACCACTATAATGTTGCAGATGATAGATTAGTACAACATATTCTGAAAGGAAATGAAGATGGCTTGTTTATAAGTTCAGTTTCCTCTTCTGCAAATCTGTGGGCTTTAATAATGGATGCTGGCACCGGTTTTACTGCTCAAGTATATGAAATTTCTCAACATTTCCTTCACAAGGTGAGCGATTAGCTCAGGCCATCCCGCTTCCAGAATGCATCTTTCTCTGCTTCTTGTTGGGTAGAAATACTTTATCAATTGTTCAATGAGATCTTGATTGCCAATCGCGCCGTATTGTGTTTTTATAGCTATTAACTTGCTTGTGCTATTGTAGGAATGGATCCTGGAGCAGTGGGAGAGAAATTACTATATCACTGCCTTGGCTGGTGCGAATAGTGGAAGTTCTTTAGTGATCATGTCAAGAGGTAATCTTGTTATTCAACTTGCATGCTTGGTTCCCAGGTCACCATTCTGCGAGCTGATGCTAACTATGAAGATTCATCTGTAAAATCCAAGTTTCTTTTAGCGTTGTATCTCTGCTTAGTGCAATGACAGCTTAAGCTTGTGCCTAGGCGTGCTTGAGCGTTATGTATGGACGTCGTACGGACAGGAACAAGGGCACCCAAAAAACAAATTTTAAAGCATGTAAGGATATTATGCCTAAAATCGCAAGCATGTTAGGGAAGGAGACTGGAGGAGCTAGTGGTCAGGGAAGGGAAGAAAGCTGGCAGCGGTGAGGTCGGGGAAGAAAGCCCCACATCTGGCGGCACAAGCCCGCATTGCTCTCTGTTTCTCTCACCCAGCTCTCCTTTGTCAAACCCTAGGTGTCCAAGCGTTTTTTTCATCGCTTACCCCAAAAGCGAAGCGCTAGGCCTCCGCTCAGTGCTTTAAGCGCGCCTAGGCAATTTTTCATTCGTAAAATCTACTCAACATAGGTGTTTTATTAAATTTCTGCTTTTGTCCGAAATACGTTTAATACCCTGAATTAGTGTCAATATGGTTACGTGGCAATGCATTTGACATTGATACAAATTCAACCCTTTGGCCATAACAATGAGATTACTGCGGAATCATTTGGACACATATACGGAAATCCACCTTTGTAGTGTTTTCCCTTTCTGCCCCCAACAATGCTAGGTGAGCTGAGATGTGCCAATACTGATACATGTAGGCATTCAGAAAGAGTCACAGCTATATTTAGCTTTCAGTTCGCTATATATCCTATCAAAGTGGAAACAGTTGAATGTTGGAATATTGGCTGCTGGTATCTATGGACAATAACTAACTTTAAGTGTTATCTCCAGGAACAACGTATGCACAGCAATCCTACAAAGTAAGTGATGCATTTCCATTCAAATGGATAAACAAAAAGTGGAAGGAGGGCTTCTATGTCACATCCATGGCTACAGCTGGAAGTCGATGGGCAGTCGTCATGTCCCGAAATGCTGGTTTCTCAGACCAGGTACGTGTATTCTTCATTCACAAGCCTTTCAAAGGGCAATTGAGGGGACATCTGAAGAATTTCAGATCTTTATGAATGTATACCTCGATTTGTGAGGATCTGAGGAAACCTTTTTCTGTTGCAGGTAGTGGAGCTAGATTTCTTGTATCCGAGTGAGGGCATCCATCAACGCTGGGATAATGGTTATCGCATCACTGCGACAGCTGCCACATTGGACCAGGCAGCATTTATCTTGAGCATACCTAGGCGAAAGCCTAATGATGAAACACAGGAGACGCTAAGAACATCTGCTTTCCCGAGCCAGCATGTGAAGGTGACTTGACCTTTCCTGCTTATGTATTGTATAAAGTGTAAATTCCAAATAAGGAATGTATTCACCAGCCGATCAATGTGCTTGCAGGAAAAATGGTCAAAAAATCTGTACTTAGCATCCATCTGCTATGGAAGGGCGGCATCGTGAAGCCCATTTACTTCAGTTGGCTCTTGGTAAGAGCTAATATGGATCGCCGGTTTTTATGATGAGAATGGGGGATTTTGAAGTGCTAACATCACTAATTTACTTACCCATAAACTAATGAAAAGGTAACCTGTGACAGACGACTTGGTTCTTCTTTGCTAAGCTTGAGACTTGGTTGTGTGTAACTATGAATTACCCATAGCATAATTTTGTAAACAAAAAAGTGTATTTAATTAAGTGTCATGTATATATAAATTTAAGTCTGTCTGTACCTTGAGATGACTGGATTGAAACGGCTCTGGAGCATTCGACTGATTTAGCTGTTCATGTTTTTCTGGTCGACTGCTGAGGAAAATTTTATAGTAGCATACATTAATCCTACATTAATTTATTATATTTTGCATAGGACATTTTTTATTTTGCCCAGAAAATGTTGCACCTTCTTCTTTTCCGCCACAATACCTTTTCCCCTAATAAAAAAGAACTAGTATTTTCCTAGCGCGTGGGTTGGAGTCCATCTTTCCAACGCCGAGAGGTGTCGTGGTCGTGATTCCCCTTGCGGCCGTGGTTCTAGAAACCCATGGCCGACGAGATCGAGGACGGGGAGAGGCTAGGGCTAGGGTTTGGCTGTGTCGGGGCACGAGGAGGCAGTGGGGAGTGTGGATGACGATCGATCCACGACTTCCCAATTTAAGAACGACCGCGCGTGCACATTGATGCGGGCGGGTGGGAGGTAGGTGGCCGCCTGCCACGCGGCCCCGACGTCGAGGCGTCCGTTTGCTGTCCGCCGCGACCCAAACCCGGCGCAAGTTTGCGCTCGAAACGGGTCGGCCCGGACACAAAACGGACCAGATGGGTCCGGGCTTCGCGCACTGGGCCACCTCATTTGTCCATTTTACCCCAAACGGACGGGGCCGGACATGATGGGGTCGTGCGGTGGAGTTGGCCTTAGCCTGCGTCGTAGATCCCGTTGAGAGCATGTGCAGCCGTGGTCGGCAAATCCGGCAACCTATTCGTTCCTTCGTCCACATCCATATATCTCATATCCGGTAACATATATCCATACTAAAGTTTGCAACGTGAATAATAGTACGTAGATCATCAAATGGACATATAAATGAGGACATAGAAATGCACATTGATAGCCAATAGATTACTAAAAGTTCGTCACAGTTCACATAATCCACATAAACAATGGACAAATTTAAACTAGAATACTAAATACTTGAAATTAAAGACGAAGATGGCAGAGCTTCACCACTTCGCCCCTTTGCCCTTTCGGTCACTGGCACTGCTGTAGGTGTCCGTGGCAGGAGGTGAGTCGCCGGAGCCGCTGTCGGAGGAAGCTGAGAGGACGATGTAGCCCTTCATCCTCCAAACAATGCAGCCCTGATTCTGCTTGATCTTGGCCATCCACGCCGCTGCTTCTGTCACCTCGCGCGCGGACTGCTCCAGGCTAGCCGGAGCACCTTCGCGTTCTCCCTTCGGAGCCAGCGGGCGTCCGTCTTCGTCGTAGTAAGCGACCCGTGGTAGACCCACACGAGGAGCCGCTCCTCCTTGTCGAGCACCGCCAACATTCCGCGGCGACAGAGGGTGGACTGCGCGACAGCGTCCGATGCAGTGACCATCTCCCTTGCCCTCTGCCTCTCGCGGCGGGTGGTGCGTGCCTTCGATACTAACATGCATGTCTGCGCTGCCAGCGGAGCGGACATTAAAACCCACCGCTGCCATTGTGGAGCAACGTCTAGAGGAAGAGGAGGTTGACAATGGGGTGGCGTCGATTGAGCTGCGTGTGTGGAGCTATGCACGGGGTGAGAAGGGCCTTCTCCGGCGTTGGTGCTATGACCCTGGACGACAGGAGGCAGAGCAGCAGATCCGAAACAGCCGCCCTTGTCCACCCACGACCGTTACAACGTGATGCTGAGGGCTAGTGTAATGCCCAGGATGGGACTATACCTCCTACGTGTCGAGGCACGACTTAAAGGTATAAGCCCATTCTGGAATGATCTCAAGTTCGGTATCTTTGCACATCTCATGTAAAAATGGGGATGAAAAACAAAAGAGATAGTTGGCTTACACTCGCCACGTCACACAATTCATTACATAGCAAATCATCATCCAAATAACATCACAACCCGTCTACGGGTGAAGATCCAAATGAAAGATAACAAACATACATAAAGCCACAGGTCCGAATCGCCCCTAGTAGAAACCACTACTGATCATCGGGATAGTGCACATAGTAACGGCTACGTTCCTCATCGTACTCCCAGTATAGCTCTGTGCCGTCACCTGAGTAGTTCACCATGGTACCTGCATCTGGTGTGGTGTAGAATCTGTGAGCCACGGAGGACTCAGCAATCCCGTTCCCGGGTAGCAGAACTATCTAAGCCTTGGGTGTGGAACAAGGCTGAAGAAAGAATAAAAGGCTGCAGCAGCACTAGCACTAGCTTACGTAATAAGAGCGAGAAGAGAAGTGACACGGACGATAAGGTGATCACGAAGTGATCCTATCTAAGCACGTCAAACATAACCCTACCGTGTTCACTTCCCAAACCCCTTTCGGAAAATGACCGTCACGGTACTCACGCTGGTAGTGTGTTCTGAACATGGTGTCAAGTTTTCTACAACCGGATATTAACAAATTCCCATCTGCCACATAACCGCGGGCACGACTTTCGAAAGTTCAAAACCCTGCAGGGGTGTTCCAACTTGGCCCATTACAAGCCCACGATCCACGGAGTCGCAACTCCAAGGTGGGAAGGCCCGAGTATTCTCGGAATCCCGTGCTCAAGATACTCCGACTAAGGTAAGGCTAATCCAACAAATCCTCCCGACGTGCCGACACCCTGATAGTAGCCGCGCGTATCTCGTCTCAGGCCACGACCGTATGGGACAAGCTACAGGTTTTTACCAGCCCTCGGGTTCCCCTAAGGCGGCCCCGCAGGTTGCCCAGTTTGGACCAACACTCATGTGGAGCACTGGCCCGGGTTGTTGATTAAGAAGAGGGTTAATTACTCCCTATGCAAGTTTTTAGTTGTTTAGACAAATAGTACCAATGTTGGGACTTGCTGGAAAAGACTTAGCGCTAATCGGTTTATCGAGGGGGTCCCATAACCCCAACCGTGTGAGGAACGCAAAATCAAGGAACATAACACCGGTTTATACGGTTCCTAGGGCGGCATGAGTGGAACAAATCACCAAGCAAGAGGCTTAGCCTTCCACCCATTACCAATATATAGATGATTTCATTAAAGAGTTTATATAGTGTGATATCCCAACAAGCTTCAACATGAAGCAATAATCTTCAAATCTTCTCCTGCATCTAGCAATGCTATAAGAGGGGCTGAGCGAAGCCTACGTTGCCAATCAAAGGTTTGCATAGGTAGGGTGGTTAGACAGATTCATGGTTACAATAGGAGGCTGACAGACAAACATGGGCATCGAGGCAATAAGCTAAAGAGCGATACTTCTAGCAATAGGCAAAGATAGTAATGATATCTGGGTCAGGTCATCTTGCCTGTCGAGTCGTCGATGGGATCGTAAGAGGGCTCCTCGTTCTCAATCTCGGTAGTAACCTCGTTCTCGTGTTCGGTCTCGGCTTCCGACTCTACTCAACAAAAGAACACACGAGGCACGAAATCAAACAAGGTGCAATGGGCAAACTACAGGAGGCATGGCTGATGCACTAAGGAAGCACTGCAGATGCACTTAGGATGCACAACAAGACAACATAGGAAACACAGAGAAACAGTACAAGAACAAGACAATTTACTCTAGCAAGTAGGATGCAAGACAAGTCTATTTAGGATGCAAAACATGGCAGGGTAGGAAGCACAGAGAAACAACACAAGAAACAACAGGTTTAAATGAGGCCGGAAACTACTTAAGACAAATCCGGTAAGTCCTCATATGCATAGTTTGAAATTAGTCCAGAACTGAACAAACCTTAAGTTAAAGTTGTTAAACAGCAAGTTAACATGCACCAAGATGATCTACACGAAATTCCAGTCAAGTTTCATATAAAGTTCGTTTAAAACGGAGCTACGGTCTAGAAGATATGATCAAAACAAGATAAGCATGGCAACGGTGCAAAATGCACCCAAACATCAAGCAAACATACTCCAAACATGTTAACAAGATGATATTAGGAATCTACATGCAAAATCACACAAGTTTCATATAGGACTTGCTCAAAACGGAGCAACGGGCTAAAAGATACACCCGAAACAAGAAACAATGCAAAGCTGAAATTAACAGCCACATAGCAACTTCGGAGCAAGAAATATATACTCTACAGCACTCAAACATGGTGACAAGAAGCATGGACATGAAGTAGACATATCCTACAACAAACAACTCCATTGGAGCATCTCCATAGGAGGCATGGATCAATAGCAACAAGCTACAACATTTTGAACATGACACTAAAAACCCGACAGAAATATTTTATAGCAACTTGGGAGCAAGAATTAAATATTCTACAACAACCCAAATGAGCATGTGAGGGCATGGATGGATAGCCAACAACATATACAACAAGGAGTGATCAATGGCCACCCCAAAACTAACATGGATTTGCCTAGGACAACAAGCAAACATAGCATCAGGATATTACAGATTCCAGACTTAGTGAAATTTCACTAAGTGTTAAAACAACAATATTATCATGGCATGTTTGTGAGCATGTTTAAGTCACCTCAATGCATATCATGGCAAAAGGTTTGCACCACAGCAAAGATCGCATGATGGGGAATCTAAAACATATGAGCAAGTGGCATGGGGACAAACACAACAATAGCAACGAGCTCCTCAACTAGGCACCTTGTAACAAGTTAAAAAAAACCTAACAGCCACATGCACTTTTGCAACAGGGATAAACATGGCAATATGAACTCTAACATGCAAGCTAAAGCAACCAACATGTAGAGCATCTCATGATGTACATTTGGACATATCATTTGCTTCATTTGGATAAACATGCACCAAGTTATCACATCTCAAACATGGCATGAAAACAACTAATAGCAGCAGTTATATCAAGTAGCACTCTTGTCATGATGATTAAGACATCTAGATGGACTCAAACATGCATGACACAATGGAACAAAACATAGTACATGTCACCACGATCATTTTGACATATTATATGCACAAATCGGACAAGCACAATAGAAGTTATCATCATCACAAAAATGCATCACACAATGAAAAAACACTAAAATGACTTAGGCAAAAAGGGACAAGGGTCAACCTCACTGGATCGGTCAAACGGGTCCGCGAGCGAAGCGGTTGCGGGTCAACGGGTCCGCGGGTCGCGGGCGCGGCCCGTTAGGGTTCCCTGCCCGCGGGGGCACTGGATCGGGGCGATCCCGATCTGGATCGAAGGCTGGCGGCGGCGCTCGCTCGATCCCGGCCGGCGGGATGGCCTGCGATGACCGGCGGGATGGCCCTGGCGCCCGGCGGCGAGGACGGAGAGGCCGGCGGCGGGGTGGTGGGCCCGAAGGCGGCGGCGGCGGAAGCTTGGGGTGGCGGTTGCTCTGCAGGCGAAGGGAGGCGGCGGCGCGCGAGCTCGCCGGTCTGGCGGAGCTCGCCGGCGGCGGGGACTTCCGGTGCGGAGGCGCGGTGGCGTGGCCACCGGAGGCGGCGGGAACGAAGGCGAGGTGCGGCGCGGGGACTGGCCCGAAAGGCGGCGGCGGCGGGCCGGCGCTAGGCCTGCGGGCCCGCGCGGCGGTGGAGGCGACGGTTGTGTCCGGCGCGGACGGACACGTCCGCCCGGCATGGAAAACGAGGCAGCGGCTGGAGCTAGGAAGAAGACTAGGGTTTGGACGAGAAAAATGGAGGGGTGGACGTTTTTATAGGCACAAGGAGCTTGGAGACTCCAAATGGGGAGCGGTTTTCGGCCACGCGATCACAATTCAACGGCCGAGATGATGGGAAGGGTTGTGCTGGGTTGGTGGGCTGTTGTGGAGGGGGTCTTGGGCCTCAAAGAGGAGGTACTTTTAGCCCACTAGGTTACCCGTTGGCGTACCAAACGAACTCCAAACGCGACGAAACTAGACAGGCGGTTACACGTATCAAAACAACATCGCACGACAAGTCTCACGTCATTCCGGAAACGTAACACGGACAAACACGAAAGAAGGACCCGGGGATGCCACGGGCACGTGTGAGAGCGTCGGAACTCGAAACGGACAACGGGAAGAGACGAGTGGGACCGGATGCAAGTGACAACACAAATGCAATGCACATGACAACATGACATGAATGAAATGCACACACGCACGCGACAAAACGAAGAACCCAAAAATAAAGAAGAACCCGGAATGGAATTGATGAAGCCAAAGTTTATATATTGCCATACAGGGAAAGTGTTACATCCGGGGCATTACAGCTAGCTCATTCTCGTCGGCGACCACATCGTGGAGGAATGCGTCCCAGTCATCATGGCCGGATCCCTCATAGTGGATGTCGGTGCTGGACATGTTCGTTAGTGATCAGGAGTTGACGGATTGGAGAAAAGAAGGAGAAGACACGAAGAAAAGTGGAGTGAAGTGAGGCTAGGGTTCGATCCAGATTGCATTTTTTGGGCCCGCTATGGGCCATGGTGGGCCAGATCTCATGTGACGGACGCCCTCAGCCTCCCTCGCATCCGCCATACATTTGGGTTGGATATGAGGAGTGTCAGACATCCCGGGCGTTTGAGTCCAGTTTGAGGAGCCTGGGTGGTTCAACTTTTTTCTTAATCGGTCAGTGACCGGTCCGTCCACCTGGGCATTTGAGACCGGTTCGAGGCGCCCCGCTGTAGATGCTCTTACTGCCATGTGATAACCCTCTGCACTTGCCATCTAGGGCATCTTTAGTGGCGTACCCCAAACCGGACACACTATAGTCTGACATGGGAGGCGACCACCCAACGTGTGGACCAAATGATGTCTGTCCTTGTTCTTTTCCTATGCCCACCGCACTCATATATGGCATATAATTCTTCAAGTAGTGCAAATATTCAAATAAAACAATAAGTCAATATAAAAATTTCAAATGTTAAGTCTACAATAAAATAGCTTAAACTTGAATTCAACTTATTCACATCTAGTTATCAATTTTAAGCACCAACAAATGCTCAATTAGATCATCTAGAAGCTACTCATGAGTTGCTCAATGAGGAATATGCTGATTCATTGGATAAATTTCCCTAATGTCGTTGAATTCTGCTGTAGAAGTTGGATAGGATCAGGATTACCAATGTGCTCAAATTCCAGACCTCCTCAGCTCCTTGACCCCCAACCTCCACAATCATGTTGTGCATGAGCACACAACAAGTCATCACCTCCCACAACCTCTCCGAATCCTATTATTTGGCCCACGAACAACTGTAAAATGGGTTTGGAGCACTCCAAATTCCCTCTCCACATCCTTTCAGTCCCCTTGTCTTTGGGCCAATTGAGATTTTTCTTAGTATTTGGATTGATGATGGTATTGACAAAGGTCGTCCAAGGAGGATAGATACCATCAACCAGATAGTAGATTATTTTTTAGTCATGATTATTGATGGCATAGTTGCATGGAGGAGCTTATCCCACAGTCAACCTACAAACAGTGGACACCGTTGCAACACGTTGATATCATTGTGAGACTCAGGCATGCCAAAGAAGGGGTACCAAATCTTGATGTCTCGTGATGCACTTGCTTCAAGAATGATGGTAGGCTTCGTAACATGACCTAGATATCGCTCTTTCTTAACATATGACCAGTTCTTCCATTTCCAGTGCATTATATCAAGCGATCCGAGCATATCTGGCCACCCTCGTGCTTCTGAGAGTGAGCCTTTCGGTGTTTGCGTGAATTGGTTCTCTCAAGTAGTGTTGTTCTATTAGTTCAATAATTTTCCTCCTTGTGTTTTGGATATTGTTGTCATAAACAGTGAGGGACTAACATGTTTGCTAGTGCACACAGAGTATCAAGTCCCTGGAGTCATGTGGAGTTTTGTACAAACTCCAAAGATAATCTCCTGCGCGGTAGCAAAAATTATAACCGAAGATTATGCTTATCGAAAGTGACCCCACCCCAAATTTTTGATGTAAAGCAATGGAGTCGGTATTTGTCCGAAGAAATTGACTACAACTGAGAGACGTAGCATTTGTTTCATTATTCTTCTTTATTTTTCTTGAGTCATAGGACCACGATAATATTAAGAGGGGTATAGTGTTCGAAGCTTACGCTTCTCTGATGCTAAACCCAAATCCTATGTGAGTTGAGGGAAATCTCTTTGTGTTCCGAATAAATACTCACTAGCAAGAGACAAGGTTCTTCTTTGCCGCGAGAGATTGGATTCTGACCGAGTAGTTAGCATTTCTTGCTTGACAAGTAATGTTACCGTTGTGCACAAAATCCGACCATTGGAAATGTGTCGGTTGGCCATTGGCTGGACCGCGTGTCCCAAATGGTCATTTGCCATCCGAGAAGGCTGAGGCTACAAATAGCCACCCCGCACCAACATTGTTCTTTAGCTGCTCCGTGTGATTCCGAGAAGATTGAGTGAGCACCATCTCTCCTGAGTGATTTGAGTTTAAAATCCACCGAGAGAAAAACCCCAAAGCCAAAAAATTAGAAAGTGGTTTAGCACCACTATAATCTAAGTCCAATACGTTCCGCCTATTATTCCTAAGAGTTGCGAACTCTCTAGACGGTTAGGTGTCAAGTTCTTCAGATACCAAGAGTAATCGTGAATCTCAAAGAAGAAGTCTGTAAAGGTTCGAAGATCACCTCAAGCATCTACCATGAGTGATCGGCACTGATTGACGAATTAGTCTCCAGGTAGAATAGGGCGAAGAGAGTTTATCTTTTGTGTTCAATCACAACCGCTCTGACCAGATGTAGTCCTTTTGCAGAAGTGCGAACTACCCTACCAAATCATTTGTCGCCATCGAGCAACAATGGTTTCATTCGTACTCAATTTATATGTTGCATGTTAAGCATTGCCCATGTAATTCCTTTCGATGCGTGCCATAGTTTTCACTCGCTAGTTGTCATTAAATATCTACTCATTGTTTACTGATGTTTGCTAGAACTACGTGGGTATTTCCCCAAAGAGGAAGGGATGATGCAGTATAGCAGCGGTAGGTATTTCCGTCAGTGATGAGACCAAGGTTATCGAACTAGTAGGAGAACCAAGCAACACAACGTAAACAACACCTGCACACAAATAACAAATACTCGCAACCCGACGTTTAAAAGGGCTTGTCAATCCCTTTCGGGTAACAGACGTGACATAGTTGTAAATATTGATAGATCGAATGCCAAATAAGATAAATTGCAACAAGGTATTTTTGGGTTTTTGGTTTAATAGATCTGAAAATAAAAGCAAAGGAAAATAGATCGCAAAGGCAAATAATATAAATAAGAGAAGAGACCCGAGGGCCGTAGATTTCACTAGTGGCTTCTCTCGAGAAAAATAGCAAACGGTGGGTAAACAATTACTGTTGGGAAATTGATAGAACTTCAAATAATCATGACGATATCTAGGTAATGATCATTATATATGCATCACATCAAAGATTAGTAGACCGACTCCTGCCTGCATCCACTACTATTACTCCACACATTGACCGCTATCCAGCATGCATCTAGTGTATTAAGTTCATGGGAAAACGGTGTAATTCAATAAGAACGATGACATGATGTATACAAGATATATTTATGTAGAAATAGATCCCATCGTTTCATCCTTAGTAGCAATGATACATACGTGTCGGTTACCCTTCTGTCAATGGGATCAAGCACCGTAAGATCGAACCCACTACAAAGCACCTCTTCCCATTGCAAGATAAAGAGATCAAGTTGGCCAAACAAAACCCAATATCGGAGAAGAAATACGAGGCTATAAGAAATCATGCATATAAGAGATCAAAGAAGACTCAAATAACTTTCATGGATAAAAAAAGATAGATCTGATCATAAACTCAAAGTTCATCGGATCCCAACAAACACTCCGCAAAATAGTTACATCATATGGATCTCCAAGAGACCATTGTATTGATAATCAAAAGAGAGAGAGGAAGCCATCTAGCTACTAACTACGGACCCGTAGGTCTACAAAGAACTACTCACACATCATCGTAGAGGCACCAATGGAAGTGGTGAACCCCTCCGTGATGGTGTCTATATTGGATCTAGTGGTTCTAGACTCTACGATAGCTGGAATTGATTTTTGTAGACTCCTTTAGGGTTTCTGGAATATTGGGGTATTTATAGAGAAAAGAGGCGGTTCGGGGGGCACCCGAGGTGGGCACAACCCACCAGGGCGCGCCTGGGCCCCCTGGCGCGCCTGGGCCTCCTGGCGCGCCTGGGCCCCCTGGCGCGCCTTGGTGGGTTGTGCTCCCCTCAAAGCACCCCCAGGTGCTTCTCCGGCCCACTGGATGTCTTCCGGTCCAAAAAAATCCTCAAAAAGTTTTGCTGCATTTGGACTCCGTTTGATATTGATTTCCTGCAATGTAAAAAACATGCAGAAAACAACAACTGGCACTTGGCACTATGTCAATAGGTTAGTACCAAAAAATGATACAAAATGACTATAAATGAGTATAAAACATCCAAGAATGATAATATAACATCATGGAACAATAGAAAATTATAGATACATTGGATACGTATCAAAATCCCCAAGCTTAATTCCCGCTCGTCCTCGAGTAGGTAAATGATCAAAACAAATTTTTTGATGTGGAATGCTTCCTATCATGTCATATCATATTCTTTTCTTTATAGCATGGACATTTGGACTTTTATATGGTTCAAAGGAATGGTCTAGTTTTGACATGAGGTTTAAATACTCAAGCATATCAACAAGAAATCATGTCTTTCAAAATATCAATGCTAAAATAAGTTATCCCTAGCTCACTACCTTCGCTTTAGGGGATTGGGATGGCAGGTAGGGTTTCTCTCTCTCTCCCTCTACGTGTCTCTCTTCCTTCTAGAGTTCAACGTTCCAACCCCTCCTCATGGAGGACCCTGGGGGGTTTATATTGGCCTACCCCCCAGGGGTACAATTGTAATCTCGGCGGAGTGGCCCCCGGCTGTCAGCGTCTTCTGGTGCCGGCCTCACCGCGTGTCTGCTAGGACCCGCCGCCTGCGGGCCCATGTGATTGCCTTTCACTGTAGGCGTGCTTCTACTGACGGCACCATCGTTAGGAGGGAAGTGGCTACAGTGTCGCCGTCTCCTGCCGTACACTGCCACCACGTCCTGTCTTGTCATCTTGATGAGGTTCAGAATTCTAGGGAAGGATTCGCCTTCTGTTACCAGGCGGGCCGCCTCCCTTGGCCACCTGCCAGGGGCGGCTGGTTTCTGAGTTACCCACTGGCCGGTGGGGCCAGCCGCCTTCTGGCCCCGCCGTCTGCGGGTAGTGGGTCCGTGGCTTCCTCTGACCGAAGCTTGGTCA
Source organism: Secale cereale (assembly GCA_902687465.1). Taxonomy (NCBI): domain Eukaryota; kingdom Viridiplantae; phylum Streptophyta; class Magnoliopsida; order Poales; family Poaceae; genus Secale; species Secale cereale. Next base: position 197,001,264 of record LR738711.1, read on the forward strand.
CTGGCAGCGTGGATACAGTGGCACGCCGCTTAAGAGACGGCCATAGGGTACACATTCACTGTAGCCACGCCCTTAGAGATTCTCTAAGGACGTGCTCAACTGTAGCCATGCCTCAGCTACACGGTGGTCCCCCATCATGCGTCCCGAGGGAGAGGCGTAGGACCGTCTGCTAGCAGCTGGCTGTGGGACTGACGCCTGCTGGCAGTCGACTCCTAGGGTAGGCTATCCTAGGAGGCGGCCTGATGAGCAGACGACTGGGGGGTAATAGGCGGCCCCAAATTGTCTTAAAATACCATGGGTGGTCGATGAGGACACCCGTGGTTAATATCTCCGACAGAGCGCCATCTTCTTCCTCCTCTGCTTCCTGCGTCGCCTCGGCCAGAGATCACGCCGGAGTTCAGAGCTCGCCTGCGTCGCCGTAGCCCGTCATCGGCCGGCGCCGTTCTGTTCATGCCAAGGTCGCGTCCGCTGTGCTCTGGGCATTTTTTGTGCAGTTGCTGTTTAGGAGCTCGGGATCTGCTCGTGCACCCGCGCGACCTGCCCTCCTCGCTGCGTTTGCCTCGCACACGCACGTTGTTCCCATGCGCCTTGTCTGCTTCGCCGCTGCGCCGTGCTGCTTCACACCCGCAGCGCCACCGTGGCCCGAGCGGAGCCGTTGCTCGAGCTCGAGCAGCCGACCTTCCCCTTGCGCCATCCACCTCCCGGGACGCTCCGCAACCGAGTACCGCACGCCGTCACCACCTGCAGTGCCCCGCCGTCGCCGTTGCTGCTCGCCGGCGTCGACAAACCTCTCGGTTGTAGGTAGATGAGAACCTGCACTTGTTGCAGATTACCTCAAGAGGGGTCAGACCCCTCTTTTATCAGTCGCACGCCTTCAGCCCAGTGGTCTGAGTCTTCCCCTCGCTACCAGGAGGTCCTGAGTTCGAATCACAACGGGGGCAGTGGGATTATTCCCCCTTTTTGCTTCATATGTGTCACTGACGAGCCGACCCCACCTGGCAGTCTCACATCTCCTCTCACCCACATGCGCACCCTCCCCTGCCACCTCAGCGCCTCTGGACCCACGGGTCAGTGGCTGCGGCTAGATCCAGCCTGGGTCAGTTTGACCTTTTCTTTTGTTTTTCTTTTCTGTTTGTTTTTCTTTTTCTTTTTGTGCATTAGTTTTGCATATTTAATATCTTCTTAAATATGCTTTTGATGAAAATAAGTTATATATGAAAACTACTTAGTTTTTCATGTAGAATATTAATATGTTGTTTGTTGCCATGTTTAAAACATTTAAAATGTTGTTTGATTTAATTTGTGTTTAAATATGCTTAAACTTGTAAAAATCATAACTAAATATCTACAACTCCAAATTTAACAAAGTTTATATGCATTTGGGGTGAAAAAATGTGTAGATTAATGTGGTGTTGTTACTTTGCATGTTTAACAACTTTAAAAGATGAGTTTCTCAATTCTGTCCCAAATGCATTTAAATGAATATGGGAGTTTCCAGAAATTGTTGTTTGTTCTTTCCGGCCCATTTAAAATGCTAGCATGTTGTTGTTAGTCCTCGATGCACCCCTTGCCATGTTAAAAAACTTTTAAAACTTGTGGGATGCTTGTTTAAAACATATACATAACCACTTGTGGCCATGCTAGTTTTGTTCCTTTTGCTTGTGTTTCTCATATGTTGTGATCTTGTTATTGCCATGTTGCTTGTGCACTCTTCTTGTCCCTAGGAGTTGCATCATGTCCTACCCATGCTCATATGCATCATATTCATGCATCATGTGTTTGAGCATTGCATGATGCTTGATTTTTGTTCCGGTGTTTGCATTGTTGTGTTGGTTAGAGCCCGGTGACGATTCGGAGTTCGAGGTTCCTTTCGAGGCTGAGTTTGAAGAGCAAGGTTACGATCCCTCCGTGGAATCAACAAGCAAGATGACCATTCCCAGATATCACTCCCACCTTTTCCTATGCTAGATGTCTCGTTCTTTAGATATTGCCTCGATGCCTATTCCTGTTTGTCAGCCCTCCTATTGTTGCCATGCGACTCTCTAACCACCTTCCTAGCAAACCGTTGTTTGGCTAAGTACGCATCGCTCAACCCCTCTTATAGCGTTGTTAGTTGCAGGTGAAGTTTTTGAAGATTCTCCACGATGAAGTTGTTATTGGGATAACACAATATATTACCTGTTAATCTAATGCACCTATATATTGGTAATGGGTGGAAGGCTAAGCCTTTCTGCTTGGTGTTTTGTTCCACTCATGCCCCCCTAGGATCTAATAAACCGGTGTTATGTTCCTTGATTTTGCGTTCCTAACACGGTTGGGGTTTGGGCCCCCCTTGATAATTCGCTCTGTTTAAAGCTTTTCTAGCAAGGCCCAACATTTGTTTTACATTTGCCTAATAACTAAAACTTGCATAGGGCGTTGCAAACCCGAGTTCTTAATTAACATCCCGGGCTAGTGCTCCTCATGAGTGTTGGTCCAAACTGGGGCTTCTGCAGGGCCGCCTTGGGGAAACCCGAGGTATCTGGTATAACTTGTAGAATCGCCCATCCGGTCGTGGCCTGAGACGAGATACACGCGGCTACTATCAGGGTGTCGGCACGCCGGGAGGTCTTGCTTGATTAGTTTTACCTTTGTCGAAATATCTTGAGCATGGGATTCCGAGAATACTCGGGTCTTCCCACTTTGGAGTTGCGACTCCGCAGATCGTGAGCTTGTGATGGGCTAAGTTGGGACACCCCTGCAGGGTTTGATCTTTCGAAGGCCGTGCCCGTGGTTATGTGGCAGATGGGAATTTGTTAATATCCGGATGTAGATAACTTGACACCTTATTCATGAATACACTACCTGTGTGAGTAACCGTGATGGTCTCTTTCCGAAGGGCTTCAGGAAGTGAACACGGTGGGGTTATGTTTGATCGTGAGTAGTTAGGATCACTTCTGGATCAACTTGGCGATCGTTGGCACTTGTTCTCTTCTCGCTCTAAACTCGTAAGATAGTGCTTAGTGCTTGCTGCAACCCTTGGTTATGGCCTTTCCACACCTATGGTTTTGGTAGTTTTGATACCCGGGAACGGGATTGCTGAGTCCTCTGTGGCTCACAGATTCAACACACGCCAGATGCAGGTACCGTTGAGAACTATGCAGGAGATGGTTCAGAACTTCACTGGGAGTTCGATATAGAGCGTGGGCGTTACTATGTGTCTTATCCCGACAATCAGTAGTGGTTCTTACTAGGAGGATCCAGGCTTGTGTTATTTATGGTATCTTTCTCGTTTGGATTTCGTCCGTAGTCGGACCCTGATGTTCTTTGGATGATGTATGCTATTGTATTCTGTCACACCCTGCATTTTGTAACATGTTATTTGTATCTTTGAAGCATGAAAATTTGGACCAGCAATTTTTTTTAGCATCATTTGGCTTTTATTTGGAATTGAGTTTTCTTCATGTGCTTTTTCATGTGCTCATTAAAGTCAACTATGATCTCTTGTAGATTTCATCTCCATACCCAAAACTTCTGCCCAATGATCATGCCAAGTGTTATATGACAGTATAGTATTTTCTTACAAAATTGATTTGGCCAAAAAGTATTTTATAAATTTAGTTTTCCAAAAACCCCTGAATTGAGATTTGCACTGCAAGTACTTGATTTAGGGTGAGAAAATTATTTCAAAAGGTTTATTTGAGACCTAGTAGTCATAGGACTCCCAGAAACCACAAAGGTATAATTTTAAAAGTTATTTTCCTATTTTATTTAAAAGCTTTTTCTTAAGGCCAGAAATGGTCTTTAATAGGGGAAAATTATTTAACCATTTCAAAAATATTTGCCAAAATTCAGAAAGATTCAGAGGACATATATTGTCCATACATAAGAGTTTCAACACTTGGTCATGTTCATAATAATGGGCTAAACCCTCTAAAACCCTTTCTGGATATTTCAAGCTTTTGAAATATTTACAAAGGAAATTTTCTCCAAAAATTCCAGGGAAATTCTATCATGTCATATATGACATATTTGATGATCTTGCCAAGTCCCACGCCTTGGGAAGCAAGAAAACATCCTCAAACCCCTTCATAACCATTCTGTCCATATTTTAAGTTTGAGCAACTTTACATTGCCAAACTTGTCCAAATGCTCTCAAACTTGGTGCACATGCTAGAATGACCTAATAAGGCATCTAGACCAAATGGCACAAGATTTGGGATAGAGCAACTTGATCAGATCACCTCAAAACCCTTTCTGTTCAAATGCAAATTTGAACAACTTTACATTACCAACTTTTTATCTGGAGCTTCAAACTTTGTGTGCATGATCAATACCCCAAATAATGATGCTACACCAAGTGGTGCATCAAGGGGAGATGATTAGCTTGACTCAATCAAGATGAAACTGTCTGTTGATTTCTAGGGTTCACCAAAGTTACATTGGCTAGTTTCTTCAAATGAGCCCAAATTTGGTGAAGCACCCTATTTTCTCATGTCTTTCAACCCTGTTAAGTGCCATGTCAAGTGGAGGTCATTTGCTTGACCAAACACTGATCAAACACCTTCTGCAGATTTACTAAAACCTCCAACTTGATCACTTTTACTTTTCTCTATGGCCTCAACTTCTTACCACATGATCATTGAGTTACCAGCTACCTCCAGTAATTCCCCCAGCACCCCAGTTACATGATTGAGGGGTGAAAGCCCTGTTTTACCTTGCCGGACAACAAGTTTTCACCCATTCACCAGCCTCCTCCCTCTCTCTCAGCATCTCCAGGGCATCCAAGGCCTCAGGCCATTTCTTTACTCTTTCCTCAACGTGCTAGACACTGTTGGACACGCTGGTTTGGACCAAAACGGCGAGAGCGCGATGATGCCAGCAATACGCACGCTCTGGAGCGCGCAACAGTGCACCTCCGTACGGTGGCTCCGGCCAATCGCTGACCCCGACAGCCTCGGGCCTCCCCCTCGCGCCAGTCGAGGCCCCTCGACGTCCGCAACCTCCCCGGCGCTGTCCCCCCTCCTCCTGCGCCCTCCAGTGGCCGACGTCGCACGCGCGCTGACCGCCCGCGGCGGCCACTCCTCTGCCTCGCACGCGCGCACGCTCCTGACGCTCCCCCGCTCCTCCTCTCACTTCTACTGGACGTGGAGCTCGTCCAGGAACTCCACGGACCCATTCCCTTGGCCTCCCGTGCGCTGTAGCCTCGAGCTGGAGCTCGCCGGCACACTGGACCACGGGCCTCCGTCGAGCTCCTATAAATAGCCCCTCCCGAGCCTCTCCAACAGCATCAGCAGCTCCACCACACTCCATTGAGCCTCCCAGCATCATCCACTCCTCCCCAGGACGTCCCAGTGCTCGGGATCGACCGGAGCTCCGCCGCGTCGGGCCGCCGGTGATCCCGCAGTACGGGCCTTCCCCGCTCTTCTCCTTGCCCGATCTAGAACCACCGAGCCACACTGACGATTTCCCCCTTGTTTCCCCTCTCTGTGGCAGTCGGAAACGACCAGAACCACGACCCTCCGACGAGCTTCCGCCCTCCCACCTCGCCGCCGGCGAACCGGACCTCCTCGCCGTGCCGCACCACCACCCCTGCATTCACAACTCGACGCTGGTCACGTTCCTGCCCTCCGTTGCCGTCGCCGTGGCCGGGAACCTCTCCGGTGAGCTCGCCGTCGCCGTGGCCGTGGCCGTGGGGTTAGAGATGACAGGCGGGCCCCGCCTGTCATCCCCTCACCTCTCCCCCCCTCCTCTGTGCCACTGACCCACGGGCCCCGCCCGTCAGGTTCAAAAACCTGACGTGCGCGCATAGGCTCCCGTGCGGCTGGGCCGGTCCGTCTGGGCCGTGCACTGTGGCCTTCTCTGGCCCAGTGCACAGGGCACATTTTTCTTTTTCTTTTTCTGTAAATGTTTTAAACATTTCTACAGAAAAGAATAATGGTCCAAATTAAATAATTCCAACTCCTAAAATCTTGTAATATTCCAACCTATTTAATGGTACCACTTTCACTCAAATCCATGAAACTTTGCTGTACTGTTCAAATTTAAATTCAAATTTGGGCAGTAATACTCCTGTTCTAAAATCAATATATTCTCTTCTGTAACTCCAAAACTCCAACTAAGATTTTTCCCCATCTTAGAAATTCCTCTAGTATTTTACAAAAATGAGTTGACATTTTTCTGAGCACTTTGATTTTTCTGTTTTGTTTGTATTCTTATTTTCCCGTGGTTATTATGCGACGTATAGATCCCGTATTTGACGAAGTTGCTCTGGAAGAAGAAGGAGAAGGATTTGAAGACTTTGAAGACCAAGCCAATCCAGGCAAGCAGCCCTTTGACCATGATACACTTGTTCTCCGGAACCCGTTTGTTTCCGAAGCATGATGTTAGGGTTATGATAGTGACCTAGCAGATTCCACCATATGATGCATGCCATAGTCTTGATCTTGCTATGTGCTAGATAACTTGCATATGGTTAGTGGTTATGATTAGTGATGCATGTGTGACATGAACCTTCATGGTTGAAGTCTTTGCATAAAACCCCGTCGGGTGCCATTCATGCCCGAGGGAGATGATGACGATGAGTTGGGTGACCACTTGATGACGAAGTGGTGTACCAAGGCAAGTGTGTATGTTTTTCAAACGGATTGGTTTAAGTTGCGACCGTTATTCCAACCATACATGTGCAACCACATTACCCCTTATGGGACGGGGCTTTATTGATTACTTAGGTCGATACTAGCATGGTGCCCGCATTACTAGTGACGGGGAGACTTGAGGTCTTTCCCGGGACGGGGTCGTGCTTGGATAGATGACCATGACTGTTTTCACAGGGCACCGAACACACCGTTGGTCCCTTCGGATATGCGTGACACTGAAATTAGGGCAAGTCCCGTGATCTATTGTTTGTACCCGAGGGCCGTGTACCAACGAGTGGACTCTATGTTAGCGTCGTCTAAGGAAAGATAATGACCGGGTGCTTACCCCGGGTACTTGAGGTACCGCGGGTCGTGGATGACACGGAAGTTCCCCGGATCTTGTGGGTAAAGTGTACAACCTCTGCAGAGTGTCAAACTATTCGAATAGCCGTGTCCACGGTCATGGACAGTTGGGTAACCGCTCTTGGGCTACGTCCAATGTTTGTGAAACCATGCGTGTGTATGTGAGTCAAGGTGATGACTTGACTCGATGAGATGAATCATATTCATGTTGATGTCGGTAACCTGTCTTCGAGGTTACGCGAGTTTATTGATGCATTAACTTGATGGTAGAATATTTGTTCTAGCCTTGCTAGATTGATCATTATTATTCAATTGCACTGTTACTTTGAACCACATCATGGGTTGCTTGTGAGTACATTCAAAGTACTCATTGGCTTGCCACTGGTTATTTAATTGGCCAGGCATGGAAGAACAGGATTATGAGGAAGAGTTCTTTGGAGACGAACATGCGAACTAGGACACTATCCCAGTCAGAATGCCTGTAGGGTTAAGGCAGATGGCATGGGTTCTACCCGTTTATCGAAGACTTCCGCTATTTGAGTTATTTGCTATTCAGCCCGTGAGGCTCTATCTATGTAAGACTTGGCCATAACGGCCATAATTCGTGTAAGACTATTTGTATGGATGTAAGACTCTTGTTATTCAGCTTCTGTGTGTTCAGTCAGCATTGATCTCTGGGATCACTGTACACGTGCATTCGGTGATCTCGACTTCTAAGGTGGGGTCCCCACAAAGCTGGTATCAGAGCCATCCTGACTGTAGGAAGCCTTAGTTAGCATGGGCGTTAGTTAGATGAGACCCCCTTTTCAAAAACCTTCTGAACCTCTCTTCTTTTCTAAACCTGAGATTTCATCAGCTTATTAACCCCTCCTATTCCACCTTTGTAGATGGCCGCTGTACCCGAAGAGCACCTGACCACTGGGTTTCCCTTACTTCTCGAGGATAGCCTCCAGGAGTGTCAGTTCCACCGAGCACCCATCCTCACCTACCTTGAGCATTGGGTGAGCGACACTGAGGTGGAATACCACGTGGAAGTGATCGTGAAGGCAAACGATCCTCCCACAAGTTGGTTCTTCGAGGGACCCTAGATGGCAACACTACCACTCGCTGTCGAGGCTGCTGCACTCAAGGCTCTAACCCATCTCCGTGAGCTTCTTCCGGAGATGGCAGCCAAGATGACAACTCGCTTCTTACCTTACCGGAAGGAAGGTGACGAAGAAAGCAGCGCACTAGCCCCTCCACTGAAGGAAGGACTCTCGCTTCGGTTTCAGACCTACTTCAGTCTATGTGCCGACAGCTTGGCACAAGACTTGGCCTCGGAATCAATGAAGCTTCGAGAAGAACTTCACAAGACCAAGGCACTTCTTCGTCGAGCTCAAGAGAAGGCAAACATGATCAAGAAGGAAGGAGCACCTTCTGAACAATCCGCTATCGCATATCGAGGCGGAAGGCCCTCCGAGGATGTATCTTCCAAGGGTGAAGAACCACCTCGGCGACGCCGGATGATGGCAAGGGAATATCGCAAGCTTTTCCCTGCACCACCGACAAAGCACCATCGTATCCAACTCCTCCACTCCCCCACTCCCTCAAGCGACAAGGGAGCCCAGACAGATGAAGACAAGGAGGAAGACCCAGAAGAGCCGGAATACGCGACCGAGCATTCCGCCGCTTAGGCATTATTCGCTACTCGGATATGCCAGTTGTAACCTCTACGGTAGGATAGGTCGTGTAACCCCTATGCGCAGTCGAGTCCTTGAATGGTTCATATAAAACCATCTAGTATTTGCTTTTGTTGTGTCTGGATGTATGTCGTATTCTTCCTTCGGGAATATGTAAACGACTACATCACCCATTTGGATTTTAATGAACGTGTTTTGGCCTTCGGCCCTTGCATGATTTGATTTAGTGTCACACCCACCCCCTTACTAGGCACCCATCTATCTTGCTTTCCCTCTTCCGAGTCATGAGACCTTTTACCGCTCCAACAGGATGCCTGTTGTAACTCGTACTGGTACCTCTACCCAGCAGCTCGAAGCCGGAGCGTCCTCTCAGCCAGAGGCAGGCCACGACCAAACCAACGACCAAGCTCCACCACCACCTCCTCCAAGCATGGACATGGCTCAGCTTCTCCAAGCTTTCCGATAGGAACGCCAAGCCAACACTGCAGCCCTTCAGCTGATTGCTCAAGCTGTCACCAACAACCGCCAGCCGGCGGGGAATGGCAATGGACGTTCCACGTTGGCAGAGTTCAAGAAGCATGCACCGCCAGCCTTCATCGAGACTGCAGAACCCCTGGATGCAGATGACTGGGTCCGTTCCATTGAGGAAATCCTGGAACTAGTCGTATGCACCGAAGATCGCGAGAAGGTGGCTTATGCAGCCCACTGCCTCGGGGGAACTGCTAGAGCTTGGTGGGATGGATTCAAGGTCATGCATGCTGAGCAAGACATCACTTGGGTTAGCTTCAAGTCAGAATTCCGCAAGGCCCACATTCCTTCCGGAATCATGGCTATCAAAAAGCGTGAGTTCCGAGCCCTGAAGCAAGGAAGTGGCACTGTCAAGGAGTACATGCAGAAGTTCAGTATTCTGTCAAGGTATGCCCCTGAGGATGTCAGCACTGATGCTGCCAAAAGGGAGCGCTTCATGGAAGGCCTCAATCAGACTCTGTAGTACTCTCTTGTCGTGTGCGACTGCCCGTCTTTCCCTGACTTGGTAAACAAGGCACTTATGCTTGAAGACAAGCGGCGTGCTTTGGAAGACACTCGCAAGCGCAAGTTGGTCAGTAAGGGAAGTTCCAGCAACCAGAAGCCTCGTCCGTGGCAGTCAGCCCCGGCCAAGCCAACCTATCAGCAACCAAGAGCTCCTGCACCTCGTGCCAATCCTCAGCCTCAGGAGTATGCCAACCCCAGGCCAGCTTTCAACCCCAATACCAGTGGTGGCAACAAGATCAATCCAAACCAAGTCACTTGCTTTGGATGTGGTCAGCCCGGACACATCTCAAGGGTGTGCCCCAACAAGAAGCCTGATGCCCCGCGCCCCAATGCGCAGAACCAGGGACAAGGCCATGGAAAGCCACCAAGGAACCCAGCTCCTTGCAATCCTCCGAACTATGGGAAGGGGCGTGTGAATCACGTCACTGCTGAAGAAGCCCAGGAAGACCCGGACGTCGTGCTGGGTACGTTCCTTGTCAACTCAGCACCTGCAACTGTCTTGTTTGATTCTGGAGCAACGCATTCATTTGTCACTCAAAGATTTGCATTAAAAAGTGGCATGACCCCTACACCCCTGAATAACCCTATGGTGGCACAAACCCCCGGAGCCGAGATGAGAGCCAAGATAGGCTGTAAAGGAGTCACTATTACCATTAATGGTGTAGACTTCCTAGCAGACCTTATCGTCCTGAGATCGCAAGGCTTGGATGTGATCTTAGGGATGGATTGGCTCAGTAAGCACCAAGGCTTGTTAGACTGTGCCAATCGGACAGTCACTGTGACCAATGACCAGGGAGTCGAAGTCAAGTTTGCTTCCAACTCCTCTTCCGCTCAAGCCGCTAAAGTCAACTGTCTGTCTGAAGTTGGGCTAGATCAAGTACCGGTGGTATGTGAGTATCCTGATGTCTTTCCGGATGAACTACTGGGAATGCCCCCTGACCGTGACATTGAGTTCATCATCGAGCTCGTGCCCGGAGCAGGACCCATCTATAAGAAGCCTTATAGAATGGGGACGGAAGAATTAGCCGAGTTGAAGAAGAAGCTGGAAGAGCAGCTAAGGAAGGGATTTATCCGCCCAAGTGCCTCCCCTTGGGGATCTCCTGTTCTGTTTGTGGCCAAGAGGGACGGTACCATCCGCTTATGCATTGACTATCGTTCCCTCAATGAAGTTACAATCAAGAACAAGTATCCACTTCCCAAGATCGAAGATCTATTTGATCAACTCAGCGGAGCCAAGGTATTCTCCATGATCGACCTCAGATCTGGGTACTACCAGCTGAAGATCAGACCCCAAGATATTTCGAAGACGGCATTCGTAACCAGATATGGCCTGTACGAGTGCACGGTCATGTCCTTTGGGTTAACCAATGCCCCAGCTTACTTCATGTATCTCATGAATAAAGTCTTCATGGAATATTTGGACAAGTTTGTTGTTGTCTTCATTGATGACATTCTTGTGTTCTCGAAGTCGGAGGAAGAGCACGAGCAGCACCTGAGGATGGTCCTAGACAAGCTTCGTGAGCACCAACTGTATGCCAAATTCAGCAAGTGTGAGTTCTGGCTGCATAAAGTTGGATTCTTAGGTCATGTCTTGACCGAGGACGGATTATCTGTTGATCCTGCAAAGATCGAAGCTGTGACCCAATGGCAATCTCCAACGACCGTCAAGGAAGTTAGAAGCTTCCTCGGACTAGCGGGCTATTACCGCAAGTTCGTGGAAGGATTCTCTAGCATTGCAAAACCAATGACTCAGCTCCTCAAGAAGGACAAGAAGTTCGAGTGGACGCCAAAATGCGAAGAGAGCTTCCAAGAGCTCAAGAAGAGATTGACCACCGCCCCAGTTCTGGCAACACCTGATATTCACAAGGAGTTCGTGATATATTGGGATGCCTCTCGAACCGGATTGGGAAGCGTTTTGATGCAAGAAGGCCGCGTCATAGCATACCTCTCCAGGCAGCTACGACCCCATGAGGAGAACTACGCTACTCACGATCTTGAGCTAGCGGCAGTAGTTCATGCCTTGAAGACATGGCGGCATTACCTCCTAGGGAAACGGTGTGAGATTTACACAGACCACAAAAGTCTGAAGTACATTTTCACCCAAAAGGAATTGAACATGAGGCAGCGGAGATGGTTGGAACTCATCAAAGACTATGACCTCAGTGTTCAATATAACCCTGGGAAGGCTAACGTGGTGGCCGATGCCTTAAGCAGGAAGGCTTGCTCTTTGAATGCCGTTATTCAAGAAAGGCAGCCAGCCTTGTTTAAGGAGATCGAACAATTCAGTTTGGAACTGGTCACCCCTAGATTTCTGGATCATTTGGAGGTCAGACCGACCCTGATGGACGACGTCAAGAAGGCACAAGATGGACACGCAAGCATCGAAGGTATCAAGAAGAAGATGAAGCTGGGCAAGGCCCCAGGATTCTCCGAAGACGAGCACGGGATTGTTTGGTACAAAGGTCGCATCTGCGTACCAAACAACACCGAGCTGAAGACGCTGATTCTGCAAGAAGCCCACGACACTCCGTATTCCATCCACCCCGGAGGAACCAAGATGTACCAAGACTTGAAGGCACGATTCTGGTGGCACGGTATGAAAAGAGAGATTGCTACCTACGTTGCCAAATGTGATGTGTGCCAAAGGGTCAAGGCTGAATATCAGCGACCTGCTGGATTGCTTCAACCACTCAAGGTTCCTGAGTGGAAGTGGGATAAAGTCGGAATGGACTTCATCACTGGATTACCAAGGTCGAATAGAGGACATGACTCCATCTGGGTCATAGTTGATCATCTGACCAAGGTGGCCCATTTCATTCCTGTCAAGACTACCTACTCAGGCAACCAGCTGGCAACTCTCTATATCAACCGAATCGTAAGTCTTCACGGTGTTCCCAAGGATATTGTGTCAGATCGAGGCACCCAGTTCACTTCAAGGTTCTGGAAGAGATTCCAAGAAGCCTTGGGAACCAAGTTGTCCTTCAGCACAGCTTTCCACCCATAGACCGGAGGTCAGACAGAGCGAGTCAATCAGATTCTCGAAGACATGCTCCGAGCCTGTGTCCTGGCGTATGGAGCCAAGTGGGAAGACTGTCTCCCTTTTGCCGAGTTCTCCTATAACAACAGTTACCAGTCAAGCCTTCAGATGGCACCATTTGAGGTATTGTACGGACGCAGATGCCGCACACCCCTCAATTGGTCGGAGACTGGAGAAGGACTAGTCTTTGGACCGGATATTCTCCGCGCAGCAGAAGAGCAAGTCCAACTAGTCAGAGAGCGATTAAAGGCAGCCAAGTCAAGACAGAAGAGTTATGCTGACACTCGACGCCAAGACATGAGTTTCCGTGTCGGAGATCATGTGTACCTGCGGGTAACTCCTCTGAAAGGAACCAAGCGTTTCCACGTCAAGGGGAAGCTCGCGCCAAGGTTCATTGGCCCTTTCAAGATCACCGACCGACGAGGAGAAGTGGCTTACCAGTTGGAACTACCACCTGAGCTATCCGATGTGCACAATGTATTCCATGTGTCACAACTCCGGAAATGTCTCCAAGTTCCAGACAAGCCCAATCTTTACAAGGATGTGGATCACCAAGCCATTGATCTGCAGCCTGATTTGACCTACCGCGAGAAGCCCATTCGCATTCTGGACGAAGCAGAACGACGTACGCGGAGCCGTACCATCAAGTACTTCAAGGTCCAGTGGAGCAACCACACCGAAGCAGAAGCAACCTGGGAACGAGAAGACTATCTTAGATCCGAGTTTCCCGATCTCTTTTAGGCCCTAGTTTAGGAATCTCGGGGACGAGATTCTTGTAAGGGGGGTAGGTCTGTCACACCCTGCATTTTGTAACATGTTATTTGTATCATTGAAGCATGAAAATTTGGACCAGCAATTTTTTTAGCATCATTTGGCTTTTATTTGGAATTGAGTTTTCTTCATGTGCTTTTTCATGTGCTCATTAAAGTCAACTATGATCTCTTGTAGATTTCATCTCCATACCCAAAACTTCTGCCCAATGATCATGCCAAGTGTTATATGACAGTATAGTATTTTCTTACAAAATTGATTTGGCCAAAAAGTATTTTATAAATTTAGTTTCCAAAAACCCCTGAATTGAGATTTGCACTGCAAGTACTTGATTTAGGGTGAGAAAATTATTTCAAAAGGTTTATTTGAGACCTAGTAGTCATAGGACTCCCAGAAACCACAAAGGTATAATTTTAAAAGTTATTTTCCTATTTTATTTAAAAGCTTTTTCTTAAGGCCAGAAATGGTCTTTAATAGGGGAAAATTATTTAACTATTTCAAAAATATTTGCCAAAATTCAGAGAGACTCAGAGGACATATATTGTCCATATATAAGAGTTTCAACACTTGGTCATGTTCATAATAATGGGCTAAACCCTCTAAAACCCTTTCTGGATATTTCAAGCTTTTGAAATATTTACAAAGGAAATTTTCTCCAAAAATTCCAGGGAAATTCTATCATGTCATATATGACATATTTGATGATCTTGCCAAGTCCCATGCCTTGGGAAGCAAGAAAACATCCTCAAACCCCTTCATAACCATTCTGTCCATATTTTAAGTTTGAGCAACTTTACATTGCCAAACTTGTCCAAATGCTCTCAAACTTGGTGCACATGCTAGAATGACCTAATAAGGCATCTAGACAAAATGGCACAAGATTTGGGATAGAGCAACTTGATCAGATCACCTCAAAACCCTTTCTGTTCAAATGCAAATTTGAACAACTTTACATTACCAACTTTTTATCTGGAGCTTCAAACTTTGTGGGCATGATCAATACCCCAAATAATGATGCTACACCAAGTGGTGAATCAAGGGGAGATGATTAGCTTGACTCAATCAAGATGAAACTGTTTCTGTTTATTTCTAGGGTTCACCAAAGTTACATTGGCTAGTTTCTTCAAATGAGCCCAAATTTGGTGAAGCACCCTATTTTCTCATGTCTTTCAACCCTGTTAAGTGCCATGTCAAGTGGAGGTCATTTGCTTGACCAAACACTGATCAAACACCTTCTATAGATTTACTAAAACCTCCAACTTGATCACTTTTACTTTTCTCTATGGCCTCAACTTCTTACCACATGATCATTGAGTTACCAGCTACCTCCAGTAATTCCCCCAGCACCCCAGCTACATGATTGAGGGGTGAAAGCCCTGTTTTACCTTGCCGGACAACAAGTTTTCACCCATTCACCAGCCTCCTCCCTCTCTCTCAGCATCTCCAGGGCATCCAAGGCCTTAGGCCATTTCTTTACTCTTTCCTCAACGTGCTAGACACTGTTGGACACGCTGGTTTGGACCAAAACGGCGAGAGCGCGATGATGCCAGCAGTACGCACGCTCTGGAGCGCGCAACAGTGCACCTCCGCACGGTGGCTCCGGCCAATCGCTTACCCCGACAGCCTCGGGCCTCCCCCTCGCGCCAGTCGAGGCCCCTCGACGTCCGCAACCTCCCCGGCGCTGTCCTCCCTCCTCCTGCGCCCTCCAGTGGACGACGTCGCACGCGCGCTGACCGCCCGCGGCGGCCACTCCTCTGCCTCGCACGCGCGCACGCTCCTGACGCTCCCCCGCTCCTCCTCTCACTTCTACTGGACGTGGAGCTCGTCCAGGAACTCCACGGACCCATTCCCTTGGCCTCCCGTGCGCTGTAGCCTCGAGCCGGAGCTCGCCGGCGCACTGGACCACGGGCCTCCGTCGAGCTCCTATAAATAGCCCCTCCCGAGCCTCTCCAACATCATCAGCAGCTCCACCACACTCCACTGAGCCTCCCAGCATCATCCACTCCTCCCCAGGACGTCCCAGTGCTCGGGATCGACCGGAGCTCCGCCGCGTCGGGCCGCCGGTGATCCCGCAGTACGGGCCTTCCCCGCTCTTCTCCTTGCCCGATATAGAACCACCGAGCCACACTAACCATTTCCCCCTTGTTTCCCCTCTCTGTGGCAGTCGGAAACGACCAGAACCACGACCCTCCGACGAGCTTCGGCCGTCCCACCTCGCCGCCGGCGAACCGGACCTCCCCGCCGTGTCGCACCACCACCCCTGCATCCGCGACTCGATGCTGGTCACGTTCCTGCCTTCCGTTGCCGTCGCCGTGGCCGGGAACCTCGCCGGTGAGCTCGCCGTCGCCGTGGCCGTGGGGTTAGAGATGACAGGCGGGCCCCGCCTGTCATCCCCTCACCTCTCTCCCCCTCCTCTGTGCCACTGACCCACGGGCCCCGCCCGTCAGGTTCAAAAACCTGACGTGCGCACACAGGCTCCCGTGCGGCTGGGCCGGTCTGTCTGGGCCGTGCACTGTGGCCTTCTCTGGCCCAGTGCACATGGCACATTTTTCTTTTTCTTTTTCTGTAAATGTTTTAAACATTTCTACAGAAAAGAATAATGGTCCAAATTAAATAATTCCAACTCCTAAAATCTTGCAATATTCCAACCTATTTAATGGTACCACTTTCACTCAAATCCATGAAACTTTGCTGTACTGTTCAAATTTAAATTCAAATTTGGGCAGTAATACTCCTGTTCTAAAATCAATATATTCTATTCTGTAACTCCAAAACTCCAACTAAGATTTTTCCCCATCTTAGAAATTCCTCTAGTATTTTACAAAAATGAGTTGACATTTTTCTGAGCACTTTGATTTTTCTGTTTTGTTTGTATTCTTATTTTCCCGTGGTTATTATGCGACGTATAGATCCCGTATTTGATGAAGTTGCTGTGGAAGAAGAAGGAGAAGGATTTGAAGACTTTGAAGACCAAGCCAATCCAGGCAAGCAGCCCTTTGACCATGATACACTTGTTCTCCGGAACCCGTTTGTTTCCGAAGCATGATGTTAGGGTTACGATAGTGACCTAGCTGATTCCACCATATGATGCATTCCATAGTCTTGATCTTGCTATGTGCTAGATAACTTGCATATGGTTAGTGGTTATGATTAGTGATGCATGTGTGACATGAACCTTCATGGTTGAAGTCTTTGCATAAAACCCCGTCGGGTGCCATTCATGCCCGAGGGAGATGACGACGATGAGTTGGGTGACCACTTGATGACGAAGTGGTGTACCAAGGCAAGTGTGTATGTTTTTCAAACGGATTGGTTTAAGTTGCGACCGTTATTCCAACCATACATGTGCAACCACATTACCCCTTATGGGACTGGGCTTTATTGATTACTTAGGTCGATACTAGCATGGTGCCCGCATTACTAGTGACGGGGAGACTTGAGGTCTTTCCCGGGACGGGGTCGTGCTTGGATAGACGACCATGACTGTTTTCACAGGGCACCGGACACACCGTTGGTCCCTTCGGCTATGCGTGACATTGAAATTAGGGCAAGTCCCGTGATCTATTGTTTGTACCCGAGGGCCGTGTACCAATGAGTGGACTCTATGTTAGCGTCGTCTAAGGAAAGATAATGACCGGGTGCTTACCCCGGGTACTTGAGGTACCGCGGGTCGTGGATGACACGGAAGTTCCCCGGATCTTGTGGGTAAAGTGTACAACCTCTGCAGAGTGTCAAACTATTCGAATAGCCGTGTCCACGGTCATGGACAGTTGGGTAGCCGCTCTTGGGCTACGTCCAATGTTTGTGAAACCATGCGTGTGTATGTGAGTCAAGGTGATGACTTGACTCGATGAGATGAATCATATTCATGTTGATGTCGGTAACCTGTCTTCGAGGTTACGCGAGTTTATTGATGCATTAACTTGATGGTAGAATATTTGTTCTAGCCTTGCTAGATTGATCATTATTATTCAATTGCACTGTTACTTTGAACCACATCATGGGTTGCTTGCGAGTACATTCAATGTACTCATTGGCTTGCCACTGGTTATTTAATTGGCCAGGCATGGAAGAACATGATTATGAGGAAGAGTTCTTTGGAGACGAACATGCGAACTAGGACGCTATCCCAGTCAGAATGCATGTAGGGTTAAGGCAGATGGCATGGGTTCTACCCGTTTATCGAAGACTTCCGCTATTTGAGTTATTTGCTATTCAGCCCGTGAGGCTCTATCTATGTAAGACTTGGCCATAACGGCCATAATTCGTGTAAGACTATTTGTATGGATGTAAGACTCTTGTTATTCAGCTTCTGTGTGTTCAGTGAGCATTGATCTCTGGGATCACTGTACACGTGCATTCGGTGATCTCGACTTCTAAGTCGGGGTCCCCACATATTCATTGTGTGACATGGCGAGTGTAAGCCAACTATAATTTTACAATTTCATCCCTGAATTTTACATGAGATGTGCAAAGATACCATACTTGAGATCATTCTAGTATGCGTTTATGTCCTTAAGTCGTGCCTCGACACGTGGGGGACATAGCCGCATACTTGGCATTACAAGTGGCGTCTCCGGCCCGCCCAGGACGAAAAGCCCATTTTTAGTCATGATTTTTTGTCATAGAAGTAGGACCCCACCACATCTATGATGATACCGGGTTTTGTCACAATTACCATTATAGAAGTGTCATAAGTATGATAGAAAAAAGTTTCGTTCGGCCCAAAATGTCACGGATGTGTCTTTTTTGGTAGTGTATGTTGCATTGGTATGCTCGGCAACTATGCTTGAGATATGATTATACTTGTTGCTCTAGGATGAAGGCTCCACACCTTCCCTTTTCATGCAAATTTAATGATAATGAAACCATAGATTCTTATGCTAATGGTATATATGATTATTATGATGAGGAACAAATAGAAGAATTCATTGCTTTTAAGGGTGCTTATGAAATTGAATCTCTGTTTAAAAAGTATGATGCTTTTGATGATGATGTTTGTAGGCCTGAAAATCTTGCTATATTGAAATATTGCTATTTGAATTATGAATGTAACTCCAATATTGATGCGTTTATTGAGAAGGTATCCGCTGTCCAAGAAGAGACTAATATTTAGCAGGAATCTACGGAAGAAGAAATTGATGAGATTATGAGCTCATTGGATGAAAGAGATAAGGAGGAGAGCGAAGAACAAAAGGAGGAAGAGCGGATTGATCACCCGTGCCCACCTTCTAATGAGAGTAACTCTTTATCCCATACATTGTTTAATTTCCGTTCGTGCTTACCGAAGGATGAATGCTATGATGATTGCTATGATCCCGTTGATTCTTTTGAAATATCCCTTTTTGATGATGCTTTCTATGCTTGTGGCCAAGATACCAATATGAATTATGCTTATGGAGATGAACTTGCTATAGTTCCTTACGTTAAACATGAGATAGTTGATATTGCACCAACACATGATAGTCCTATTATCTTTTTGAATTCTCCAAACTACACTATATTGGAGAAGTTTGCACTTATTAAGGATTATATTGATGGGTTGCCTTTTCCGTTGCACATGATATTTTTGATGAATATAATATGCATGTGCTTGCTGCTCCTACTTGCAATTATTATGAGAGAGGAACTACATCTCCGCCTCTCTATGTTTCCAACATGATAAAATTGCATGAAACTGCTTATACTATGCATTGGCATTTACTTGATGTGCATGAATTGTTCTTGTATGACATGCCTATGCATAGTAAGAGAGTTAGACTTCGTTTTTGCATGACACATATCACTTTGTGCTCACTACTAAATGCCAAATCATTGCTAATTAAAATTGGCTTTGATATACCTTTAGACCGGGGTGGATCCATTACTTGAGCACTATATGCCTAGCTTAATGGCTTTAAAGAAAGCGCTGCCAGGGAGACAACCCAGAAGGTTTAGAGAGTCATTTATTTCTGTTGTGTTCTTTTATAAAGTTTAAAAAACAAAAAAATATAGAGGGGAACCTAATTTTTTTCAAAAAGAAGAGTGGAAGTAAGAAGGATGAGCACCGTAGAAATGGGGGAGCTTCTCGAACTTTGTTCATGCCCATGGAAACTTTGCAAATCTTAATTACAGAAACTTTTCAACAAAAATAATTATCCCCTTGTACAATTCCATTGTATTATAAAAATAATGTGCCAAGAGTTTCCTTTAGGATGATTAAACTGCATGTTAGTTTGTGCGGTGGAAAAACAGAAACTTTGGCTGTAGTGCGCGATTTTACATTTTTACTGGAACGTCCAAAGCATATGAAACTTTTTGCAAAGTCTTTCTATACAAATTGTTTATTTTTCCTCATTTTCCAGAATTTTTAGAGTTACAGAAGTATGATTAATGTTTAGATTACTACAGGTTGTCATGTTTTCACAGATTGCTGTTATAGCTTCATTATTTGCATATGTTTGAATTCTTGTTGAAGCCTCCTTGACTTGGGGCCATATAATTGTGATAGCATACAGTGGGTAATGTTTGTTCATAATTATACAATAATGTTAGAGCAGTACATGATGGGATTTCATTGATCATATGCACTAACCCCGCCACTAAAAGTTCAGTTAAGTTTTGTGTGGATGAAGTGTTCGAAGATCGAGGACGTATCGATATGAGGAGAAGGAGGAGAGGCAAGAGCTCAATCTTGGGGATGCCCAAGGCACCCCAAGTAAATATTCAAGGAGACTCAAGTGTCTAAGCTTGGGGATGCCCCAGAAGGCATCCCATCTTTCTTCAACAAGTATCGGTATGTTTTCGGATTCGTTTCATTCACATGATATGCGTAAACTCTTGGAGCTTCGCGTGGTTTTTATTTTTTCCTTTTAATAAATGCACCATGCTGGTATGAGATAGTCCTTGGTTGATTTATAGAATGCTCTTTGCACTTCTCTTATATCTTTTGAGTATGGCTTTATAGAATGCTTCATGTGCTTCACTTATATCATTTGAAGTTTGGATTTCCTGTTTCTCCTCACACAGAAAATTGCCATTTGTAGAATGCTCTTTTGCTTCCCTTATATTTGTTAGAGCGTGGGCATATCTTTTGTAGAAAGAATTAAAACTCTCTTGCTTCACTTATATCTATTTAGAGAGTTGAGAGGAATTGGTCATTCACATGGTTAGTCATAAAATCATACATAAATTTGTAGATCGCTGAATATGATATGTTTGATTCCTTGCAATAGTTTTGCGATATAGAGATGCTAATATGTGGGAGGAACTAGTGAATGATTGTGGGTTAGTAAAAATATTGGTGTTAAGGTTTGTGATTCCCGAAGCATGCACGTATGGTCTCCTAACTATGTAACCAAATTGGCTTGCATTGTATTTTGATTGTTTATCTTTGCGTGAAGGTCGGGGGCGCACGCTGGTTAACTCCTACCAACCTCCCCCCTAGGAGCATGTGTCGTAGTATTTTGCTTCGAGGGCTAACAGATTTTTCGCAATAAGTATGTGAGTTCTTTATGACTAATGTTGAGTCCATGGATTACGCACTCTCACCCTTCCACCTTGCTAGCCACTCTAGTACCGCGCAACTTTCGCCGGTGCATCAAACCACCTTATATCCTTCCTCAAAACAGCCACCATACCTACCTATTATGACATTTCCATAGCCATTCCAAGATATATTGCCATGTGACTCCACTGTTTTGTTTATTATGACACACACCATCATTGTCATATTGACTTGCATGATCGTAAGATAGCTAGCATGATGTTTTCATGGCTTGTCCGTTTGTTGATGTCATTGCTACGCTAGATCATTGCACATCCCGGTACACTGCCGGAGGCATTCATATAGATTCATACTTTGTTCTAGTATCGAGTTGTAATATCGAGTTGTAAGTAAATAAAAGTGTGATGATCATCATTATTAGAGCATTATCCCTTAAAAAAAAGGCAAAAAAAGGAAGGCCCAAAAAAAGAAAAAAAGAGAAAAAAAGAAAATAGGGGACAATGCTACTATCTTTTTTCCACACTTGTGCTTCATCATAGCACCATGTTCTTCATGATAGAGAGTCTCATATGTTGTCACTTCCATATACTAGTGGGAATTTTCATTATAGAACTTGGCTTGTATATTCCAACGACGGGCTTCCTCAAATGCCCTAGATCTTCATGAGCAAGCAAGTTGATGCACACCCACTAGTTTTCTTTTGAGCTTTCATACACTTATAGCTCTAGTGCATCCGTTACATGGCAATACCTACTCACTCACATTGATATCGATTGATGGACATCTCCATAGTCCATTGATTTTCCTAGTTGATGTGAGACTTTCTCCTTCCTTTTGTCTACTACCACCTTCTTTTCCACCCATAGTGATATGTCCATGGCTCACGCTCATGTATTGCGTGAAGAGTTGAAAAGGTTTGAAAAAGTAAAGTATGAAAACAATTGCTTGGCTGACACCGGGATGGGCATGAGGGGTACCTCGTGTTAAGAAAAGGGAGCATAAAAGACTATATGATTTTGTAGGGATAACGTTCTTTAGCATTGATATTTTCAAAGACTTGATTGTTTGTTGGGATGCTCGAGTATTAAATTCTTTTATGTCAAATGATAGACTATTGCTTTAAATCACTCATGTCTTAATATTCATGCCATGATTAGATTACATGATCAAGATCATGCTAGGTAGCATTCCACATCAAAAATTATCTTTTTTATCATTTACCTACTCGAGGACGAGCATGAATTAAGCTTGGGGATGCTGATACGTCTCCGTCGTATCTCTAATTTTAGATTGTTCCATGCCAATATTATACAACTTTCATATACTTTTGGCAACTTTTTATACTATTTTTGGGACTAACATATTGATCCAGTGCCCAGTGCCAGTTCCTGTTTGTTGCATGTTTTTTGTTTCGCAGAATATCCATATCAAACGGAGTCCAATAGGGATAAAAATGGATGGAGATTTTTTTGGAATATATGTGAATTTTGGGAAGTGGAATCAACGTGAGACGATGCCCGAGTGGCCCACGAGGGTGAGGGGCGCGCCCCAGGGGGTCAGGCGCGCCCTGGGCCCTCGTGGCCACTCCATAAGGCGGTTGATGCCCTTCTTCCGCTGCAAGAAAGCTAATATCTGGATAAAAATCGTGTCAAAAATTCAGCCCAATCGGAGTTACGGATCTCCGGGAATATAAGAAACGGCGAAAGGCCAGAATCTGGGAACGCAGAAACAGAGAGAGAGAGAGAGAGAGAGAGAGAGAGAGAGAGAGATCCAATCTCGGAGGGGCTCTCGCCCCTCTGCCCCCATGGAGGCCATGGACCAGTGGGGAAACCCTTCTCCCATCTAGGGAGAAGGTCAAGGAAGAAGAAGAAGGAGGGGGGCTCTCCCCCTCCCTCCCGGTGGTGCCGGAACACCGCCGGGGCCATCATCGTGTGACGGCGATCTACACCAACACCTCCGTAATCTTCACCAACATCTTCATCACCTTCCTCCATCTATCTATAGCGGTCCACTCTCCCGCAACCCGCTGTACCCTCTACTTGAACATGGTGCTTTATGCTTCATATTATTATCCAATGATGTATTGCCATCCTATGATGTCTGAGTAGATTTTCGTTGTCCTATCGGTAATTGGTGAATTGCTATGATTGGTTTAATTTTCTTGTGGTTATGTTGCTGTCCTTTGGTGCCCATCATATGAGCGTGCACGTGGATCACACCATAGGGTTAGTTGTATGTTGATAGGACTACGTATTGGAGGGCAAGAGTGATAGAAGCTTCAACCTAGCGTAGAAATTGATGCATACGGGATTGAAGGGGGGCCAATATATCTTAATGCTATGGTTGGGTTATACCTTAATGAACGTTAGTAGTTGCGGATGCTTGCTAATAGTTCCAATCATAAGTGCATAGAATTCCAAGTCAGGGATGACATGCTAGCAGTGGCCTCTCCCACATAAAACTTGCTATCGGTCTAGTAACGTAGTCAATTGCTTAGGGACAATTTTGCAACTCCTACCACCACTTTTCCACACTCGCTATACTAACTTTATTGCTTCTTTATCTAAACAACCCTTAGTTTTTATTTACGTCTCTTTATATTCTTGCAAACCTATCCCACAACACCTACACAGTACTTCTAGTTTCATACTTGTTCTAGGTAAAGCAAACGTCAAGCGTGAGTAGAGTTGTATCGGTGGTCGATAGAACCTGAGGGAATATTTGTTCTACCTTTAGCTCCTCGTTGGGTTCGACACTCTTACTTATCAAAAGAGGCTACAACTGATCCCCTACACTTGTGGGTTATCACTTAGTATGTAGTCATTTGTTAAAATCTCTAGAAAGACAAATATTTAGGAACAGAAGGAGTACTAGACTTCTTCCATGGCCACAAGAATAAAAGTAACAATATAGTAACAAATCTTGTTAATTGAAGTCTCAAAGTGTATATTTTAAAAAATGATAGTGTTTCCCTTTAAATATCATCAAAATATTGAACGAATACCAACTTATCCCCGGCGGAATATGTATGTCGTCTTTCCTATGATCTTGAACATTAACATGATATGTTCTAGAAGTTTGAGACACACAAGTAAATATCAGATTCTACACAATAGCAATCAGATTCTCACTACAATTTCTACACAAAGATCCATGCAACTAACTTCGAAATCTACATGACACAAAGCAAATCCCAATGAATCTCGGTAGTGTGGCGTGTTCGTGAATGGAGGAGTAGTGGATCTAACCTTGGTTCCGGCGAGGGGTGGCGATGGGATGTCGATGGGGCGGCGGAGGGGCAGCTGGGGGGCGGCAGCTTTGGTCCAGCGGGTGGAGCTGTGTGTATACGTCCGGGCCGGGTGGGGTGTGAGATGAGAGAGAGCGGCGACTTAGGTAATTGACTCGGATAGCTTATTGCTAGCGTTGGATAGAAGTCCAACACCATAGCTAATCGCATGCCAAATAATAACGATGAGTACATACTTTGATAAAACACTAAAAATGTCTCTACTTATTTTTTTTAAATAACTACAATATACTATTAAGATGAAGTATCAAAGTACATATTTAAGTCTCAAACTAAAAATTAAATAAATTAAAATTGAAGTCTCAGAGCGCATATTTTAAAAAATGTTAGTGTTTCCATTTTTATAAAATTAACATAATAAAAGACTCAAAATTATTATTAGACTTAACAAAATAAAACAATCAAAATTAGAACTCGTGGTCAAGAAATAAATTTCCTAAATTGATATAACAAATTTGTAAAAATAATGATGACAAATCATAATATAAAATTTTCATTATTTTGTGACTAGTATAATAATTAATTTTTTCAATATTTTGATCAAATGGAAAAATTGTTTCTGGCGTGCGTAGAAGACGAACACCAACACTAACAAATTAACTATGGCGTGCAAAGAAAACCAACGCCACCAGAGCATTCCAAATGGCGTGTGCATATGGGCTAACAGAATTGTGGCGTCTAAAAAAGCAATGCCAACACTAAGCATGTAAAGCTGGCGTGCTGATTTGGCCTACGCCAGCACTATTTGGAAAAAATAGTGCTGACGTTGATGGAAAATGGCGCGCCACCATCGAGAGTTGTGGCTAGCACTTTTTCCACTAGTGAATTATGAAGTATTGATGCCATGCTAACAATAATTTATATGTTTTTGGTATGATTTGAATGGAACTAACCCGGACGGACGATGTTTTTAGCAAAACTATCATGGTGTTGTTTTTGTGAAGAAATAAATTTCTCGGAATTGGACGAAACTTTTTGGAGATTTCTTATGGAACAAATAGAAAATACTATAGTGAAGACCACCAGATGGGGGCCCCTACTGCCCACAAAGCACCAGGGTGCGACCAACCACCCCCGAGTGCGCCTTGGTGGCTCGTGGGGTCCCTACGGCCCGTCTTGACGTGAGACCGACGCCAAAAAATCCTATAAATAGAGAAACCCCTAGAAATAACACTAGAACTTTAACTCCGCCGCCGCAAGCCTCTGTACCTTCGAAAGACCATATGGATCCATGTTCCGGCACCCTGCAGGAGGGGGGAATCATCATCGGATGCCATCTTCATCATCCAAGCAGTCTCCATGACGAGAAGGGAGTAGTTCACCCTCGAGGTTAGGGGTATGTGCTAGTAGCTATATGTTTGATCTTTCTCTCTCTCTCGTGCTCTTGATTTGGCATGATATTGATGTACCGCGAGCTTTGTTAATATAGTTGGATCATATGGTGTTTTTCCCACTCTATCTTGTTGTGATGAATTGAGATTTTGAGGTTTCACTATTATCAGATTGAATACTTGTTGGATTTGAGAACGCTTGATGTATGTCTTGCATATGAATACCCTTGGTGACAATGGGGTATGATATTGATTAACTTGATGTATGTTTTGGCACTTGTGATGCCCCCGATTTGTCCGTACACTAATCATGTACACAAATGTGTACAACCAAGATTAGGGACTCACGGGAAGATATCACAACACAACTCTAGACACAAATAAAATAATACAAGCTTCATATTACAAGCCAGGGGCCTCGAGGGATCAAATACAGAAGCTCGAATGCAAACAAGTTAGCGGAATCAACAATATCTGAGTACAGACATAAGTTAAACAAGTTTTTCCTTAAGAGGGCTATCACAAACATCAACGATCAAAGAGGCAAGGCCTCCTATCTGGGACCTCCTAACTACTCATCAGCGGTCTCCACGTAGTAGTAGGCTCCGTCGAGGTAGTAGTAGTAGTCGACTGGGGTGGCATATGGCTCCTGGGATCCGCCATCTGGTTGCAACAACCAGAAATAGGAAAGAAGGAGGAAAGGGGGAGCAAAGCAACCGTGAGTACTCATCCAAAGTACCCGCAAGCATCAGATCTAGACTAAGTATGCATCAGTATCAAAGGAATAAAATGTATATGTGGGCTGAACTGCAACAAGCCAGAAGAGAAGGGCGAAAGTCTAGCCTATCAAAGACTAGCATATTCAAGCATCTTCTAGAAACCACCATCTTGCAGCAGTAGAAGGGAGTAAAGAATAGGATTTTATAATTAACGGGCATGTTGTAACAATATTGCCTAGAGATCCTTCCTCGACTCCCTGCGAGAAAGCAATCCCAGAGCAATCATATCCATTACATATCTCAAGCATCCATTTCTAGTTATAATAGATCAGGATATAAGACTGAACATCCGTTACCGTGGACACGACTCTTCAAATAGATAACTTACCTGCAGGGGTGCACCACATTACCCTCATGCTCGATCATCTCTGGCCGGACACACTTCTCTAGGTCATTGCCCGGCCTCGGAAGATCAACACATCCCAGCCCTACCTAGGCTCAACAGAGGTCCCCTCCGGTCTACACCTAAGCACTCCGGGGTCATGGGCGATCGCCTGTTGCACTCCAGGTCGTTACGTGCAGGATAGGTCCAGGCTCCAACACTACAGGAAGGTGCCAGCCCAGCCGTGCCACAATGCCGAACTAGACGTCTGACAAAGCTTCGGCTGATACCACGACGCTAAGGCCCATAACTATTCTCGATTGGCGGTTAGTGCGTAAAGGCCATAGGCCAACTCAGAACAAATACCCAAACCTGTTAGTGCATTATTAAAAGAGATGACGGTTGTCGGGACAAGTCCGGAGCTATCACCCCTCCTGGGTGATACCGCTAAACAGCGAGTCGCCACCGTAACTCCCGCGGGTGCTCACCGGGCCCGCCCGCCTTTCACAAAGGTCTCAAGTAAAGTCCATGTAACCGTGCGTCCAAAACATCAAGGTGGAAAACCCGAGGAATCACCTTCGACAAATTCCACTCGATGTGTCCGTCAAGGCGAACTATGAGGAATCACCCTCGAGGTTCACACTTGAGGGGTTGCACGACAGAGTCGTATTGGGAGTGCTGAAGAAGGAATCACCCTCAATGACCAGGACCGACTAGCTACACTAGGGAGTTATCATAAGGAGTGTGTTACGAGGTATCACCCTCGGCACTCGATAGTAACTATGCAGAGTCTTGATGCTCAAATACTACTTGCAATTCCTCTACTTGTACATGAGGTGTCAGATTTGTTGGCTTGGAAGTTGTCAAAAACAGGAGCCTTCGCGGCTCGGTTCGCCTATGATGCTCTTTGGGAGCACCATTTGGGAGTAATCTACAAGCTAGTAGTAGGTCGTTGATACGTCTCCAACATATATATAATTTTGATTGTTCCATGCTATTATATTATCATTCTTGGATGTTTTACAATCATTTTATATCAACTTTATATCATTTTTTGGGACTAACATATTGACATAGTGCCAAGTGCCAGTTGTTGTTTTTTGCTTGTTTTTTTACTTTGCAGGATATCCCTATCAAATAGAATCCAAATGTAGCGAAACTTTTTGGAGAATTTTTTTGGACCAG
Source organism: Secale cereale (assembly GCA_902687465.1). Classification (NCBI taxonomy): domain Eukaryota; kingdom Viridiplantae; phylum Streptophyta; class Magnoliopsida; order Poales; family Poaceae; genus Secale; species Secale cereale. The sequence continues at coordinate 197,029,173 of LR738711.1, forward strand.
AATACAACTTGGGAGCCAAGGAAGCACTTGGGGAAGTCCCATGGGGCCCACAAGACAACAGGGCGCGCCACAGGCCCCTTGCGCGCCCTGATGGGTTGTGGGGCCCACGGGGGTCTCCTCCGCCGCCTCTTCGCTTTATAAATCCTCAGAAATTCCAGAAACCCTGGGAGAGCAGACTAAACACAATTCCAGCTGCCGCAAGTTCCAGAACCACGAGATCGAACCTAACACCATCACGGAGGGGCTAATCATCCTCATTGGTGCCTCTCCGATGATGCGTGAGTAGTCCACCATAGACTTGCGGGTCCGTAGGCAGTACCTAGATGCCTTCTTCTATCTATTTTATTCTCAATACAATGGTCTCTTGGAGATCTATTTGATGTAATAATTTTTGCAGTGTGTTTGTTGGGATCCGATGAATTTCCAGTTTATGATCAGATCTATATTCATGAATATTATTTGAGTCTTCTTTGATCTCTTATATGAATGATTACTTATAGCCTCGTATTTCTTCTTCGAAACATTGGTTTAGTTAGGCCAACTAGATCGATTTTTTTGCCATGGGAAGGGGTGCTTTGTGATGGCTTCGATCTTATGGTGTACTCACACAGTGACAGAAGGGATAGCGAGGAACGTATGTATCATTGCTATTAAGGATAACAAGATGGGGTCTACTCCTACATGAATAGATCTTGTCTACATCATGTCATCCTTCCTATTGCATTACTCCGTTTCTCCATGAACTTAATACACTAGATGCATGCTGGATAGCAGTCGTTGTGTGGAGTAATAGTAGTAGATACAGAACCGTTTCGGTCTACTAATCTTGGACGTGATGCTTATATAATGATCATTGCCTTGGATATCGTCATAATTATTTGTTCTTCTATCAATTGCCCAACAGTAATTTGTTTACCCACCGTATGCTATTTTCTCGAGAGAATCCACTAGTGAAATCTATGCCCCCCGGGTCTATCTTTTATCATATCGCTTTCCGATCTATTTTCATCGCATTTCTATTTAGATTTATTATTCCAAAAAAATACCTTGCTGCACTTTTTATTTGCATCTTTTATTTTGTGTTCTTGCACGTTCTATTTATCCAGTCTTACACAAACAAATCTATCTCTTTACCGAGGAGGGATTGACAACCCCTCTTACATGTCTGGTTGCAAGGATTTGTTATTTGTGTGCAGGTACCGCTTACATAGTGTTGCTTGAGTCTTCTACTGGTTCAATAACCTTGGTTTCACAACGGAGGGAAATACATACCATAGATGTGCTGCATCATCCCTTCCTCTTTGCGGAAATACCGATGTTGTTTCAAGCCACATCAAAAGGAATTTATGGCGCCATTGTTGGGGAGACATCATCAACATCTATCAGGTTCCTAATCACAAATCTTATCTCCTTGCAATTTATATTGTTTGCCATTTGCATCTCATTTTCATCTCCCCCGCTGTCGGGGGAAACTGTCCTCCCACGAGCACCTATGGGACCGGAGCCCCTTCTACGTTGCGGTAAGGGAGCGGAGGGAGCACGAAGAGAAGATCGAGGAGCGCACGCGGGCAGTTTACCCAGGTTCGGGCCGCGCGGACGCGTAAAACCCTACTCCTGCTTGGATTGTATTGAGTTCTTGGGCTTGGGAGCTTGAAGAGCTAGCTACACCGAGCGAAAGAGTTGTCTAGGTTTCCCAACCCCCCTCTACGTTGCGCATGGGCCTCCTTTTATAGCTCAAGGGGTCACCGACAGGTGTCAAAGTAGAGGAGGGTAAAAATGTAATTTTGATGGTAGTTGTAACATTGCGGGAATAGTGCGTGAAAAGTGGATGAACAATGGTCTTCACCTAACCTTGACAGTGGGGGACAAGGGCATTAAATGCCCGTCATCGTCGACCCCAAAAGCGTCCGTCCATGCTCCTCCGTTCGCCACGACGGTAGCCTCGTCACCGTGGCTCGCCACCGTGTACCCCAGGCTGCACAGCCATCCGCCACGTGCCCCTGGAAGGGCCCCAGGGCGACACGTGGGCCGATGAGCTGGAGCGCGGGCACACAGCACAGGTTTCCCCGGCAAGCACCTTGCCGGGGTCTTGATCTTGCCGGGCCCGGAAGCTTGTCGCTCTCTGGGCCCTGCCGGGGCGCATGATGCGCCGAGGCATCTCTTGGGATATGTGTTCCTTGTTCCTCCTGGCAAGCTCCACCTGCCAGGGTCTTGCGTTAAAGTGATAACCTTGAGCCTGGTGCGGCCTTCCCGGCAAGCTCCACTTGCCGGGGTCTTGATCTTCTGACTTGTATACTTTGTTATTGAATGGCTTCATAAGGACTGAAAAGGTACCCGACGAGCACGTGGTAAACCCTGCCGCGGGAAGCTGCAACTGCCCGTGCACAAGTTGGGGTACTAAGGTACCCCTATCTTAGTACACTGACAGGAGCCCCCGGGCCTGGGCCACACACGGTGCCGAGCGTTGTTGGGCCAGGCCCAAAACAGTGCACGGGCACACGCGGCCCACGGCAAGCCGTATCCCCTTCCGTATCCGCCGCATCCCCCCCTAACGGCACATGTCGATTGCGGCGTCGTGGGGGAGATCATGGCCTCGTTCTTTAATGGGAAATGCGGAACGTCCCCCACTTCCCCCTTAAAAGCAGAGGAAGCAGGGGCAGTTCCTCTCCTTCGTCTTCATTGTGCTTTTCTTCTCCAGAAACCTCCGCTGCTAATATCGACAAGGAGATGGTGGCGCTGAGGGCGGAGCATCTCGCGTACTCTCCGGACGAGAACCTCCCCCACAGCGCCAAGTTGAGTCTCTTCTTCAGAGGAATAGCACCGGCACTTGCGAGGCTGCAGGAGAAGATCCCCGTGCAGCTGGCCGACGAGGCGCGTCGGCTCTGCATGGGCACCTTGGAGCGCGTCTTGACGAAGATCGTCTACCGCAACCCCGGCATCAACCTTGTCAACGTCCTTCGCACCTTGCCGGACGACGCTGATCAGGAGGCATTGAAGGCGCAGGTTGCCCACATCGTCGCCAAGGTGAACAAGATCACAAGGCGTGAAGGCGACCACGTAGATTAGATTTCTTTCTTTCTGTTTCCCTTGCCGCTGCAAGGCATGTTATGGACAAGAGTCTATTAGTATTACGGCAAGCTATCTTTGTAATATACAATCCTATTTTGATCAATCAATGCTATGTCATCTCCCTTGCTTTTGGTCCTTTACTTTGTATGCTTTTTACCCTACGCTTTTAGGGAACTTGCCGGCAAGGGGCCCTTGCCGCGAGCGCTGAGTGCTGGACTCTGAGCAGCCTGCTGGCAAAGGACCTTGTCGGCAAGTAACCTTGCCGCAGCTAGTCGCAACACACTTAGCTTGCTGAGCGAACTCGAAAACGAAGTAAGGGCGCGACACTTGTCGCAGCTCACTTAAGTCGTTGAGCGTGCTCGAAAACAAAGTAAGGGTGCGGCTAGCCACGGGTAGGTTCCTCCGCGCACAGGTTTTCCATACAAAGTGTGGTTGTTCAAGGAAGACAACTAAAATTTTAAAAATTTGAATTACTCAAACTTCGGTAACTTAGCTTTCATAAATTGCTTGTTCCCCGACAAGGCTTCTCTTTCTTGAACAGCACTTGGTTTGTCCTCCACCTCCTTCCCCCCCGGCAAACTTGTGCGCGAGGAATACTTCTTCTGCTTAAGAGGGAAAGAAAAAGAGGAGGGAAAACAAGTATAGGGCCTCTTGGCCTGCTAATGCTTACCGGGGATGTGCGTTGCACAAGGTGCCAAACAATGCATGCAAATAACAAAGAAAAGCATGGAAATGGCAAATAGTGCGGAGCACAAAAACTTTACTGATGCACGGGGTCTGCGCCCGGCTTTGTACAAAGGTTTACATGCAACAGCGGCAAGACTCGTACAAAAGGTGGTTGCCGGAGCGGATCACGGCAACCGCGCCTTATGGGTGAAACTTGCGAAGATGCTCTATGTTCCAGGAATTGCTCACCGGTAAGCCTTCTTCGGTCTCAAGGCGGACAGCGCCGGGCCTTGTGACTTGTCTCACCCGATAAGGGCCTTCCCACTTCGGCGTCAACTTGTTGGAATTCTTGGCGGACTGAACACGCCGAAGAACAAGGTCGCCTTCCTCGAGACTCCTGGCCTTGACCTTGCGGCTATGATAGCGACGCAAGGCTTGCTGGTATCGAGCAGCTCGTACAACAGCCTCGAGACGTTCCTCCTCAAGGAGCAATGCATCATCTTGTCGCAGTTGCTCTTGCTCGAGCTCATCATAAGCGAGCACTCGAGGAGATCCGTATACGAGTTCCGTGGGGAGAACTGCCTCTGCTCCATAGACAAGAGCAAAGGGTGTCTGTCCGGTGGCTCGACTTGGTGTCGTCCTGATTGACCAAAGAGCCGCCGGCAACTCCTCTATCCAGTTTCTTCCGCACTTGCGCAGCCTGTCGAAGGTTCTTGTCTTGAGCCCGCGCAGCACTTCAGCATTGGCCCTCTCCGCTTGACCATTGCTCCTCGGGTGAGCAACAGAAGCGAAGCAGACCTTGGCGCCAAGGTCTTGGACGTACTGCATGAAGGTGCGACTTGTAAACTGTGTGCCGTTGTCGGTGATGATCCTGTTAGGGACTCCGAAACGGCAAACAATCTCTCTGAAGAACCTGACTGCTGACTGTGCTGTCACCTTTCTCACTGGTTCCACTTCTGGCCACTTTGTGAACTTGTCGATTGCTACGTACAAGTACTCAAAGCCCCCGACAGCGCGGGGAAAGGGGCCGAGGATATCGAGCCCCCAGACCGAGAAGGGCCAGGACAAAGGGATTGTCTGGAGAGCTTGAGCTGGCTGATGAATTTGCTTGGCATGGAACTGGCATGCTTCACACTTGGTTACTTGTGCAGTTGCATCCTGGAGGGCTTCTTGCCAGAAGAACCCTTGCCGGAATGCCTTCCCGGCAAGTGCCCTTGCGCCAATGTGGTGGCCACATATGCCTCCATGTATCTCTGCCAACAGCTTCTGCCCATCTTCTCTGGAGATGCACTTCAACCTGACACCATTGAGTCTTCTTCTGTACAGTTCGTTATCAACGAACTGGTACATACTTGACTGTCTGGTTACTTTCTCTATTTCTTCTGGCTCGTCGGGAAGTTCTCCAGTTTGCAGAAAACGGGCGATCTGCTGTGCCCATGCTGGAGCCCGAGGCTCAACGGCAAGGACTAAAGGCATGAGGGCTGCTGCGGGAACCCCAGCTTCTACGGCAAGAACCTCCGGTTCTGCCGGAGCTGATGGTCCCCTGGCAAGCCTGCCGGGGCAAGGCTTGTCGGGAACGCTTGCTTCAACTGTACAGACCCTTGGATCTGCAGGAGCAAACTGTTCCTCAGCGTTCTGACTGTCGATCTTGGGGACTTTGGCGGTGGCTTCGGGAAGATCCGCCGGCAAGTAGTCGCCGGAGACCAACTTTCTCTTCTTGTTCTGCCTACTTGATGGTGTAACGGATGGTTGAGTTAGCTTGAGCAGGAAGGTCCCTGGTTCCACAGGTAACTTCATTGCAGCACACTTTGAGAGGCCATCTGCAATATCGTTCTGAGCTCTTGGGACGTGTTCCATTTGCAGGCCTTCAAAGTGTTCTTCAAGCTTCCTCACTTCATCAGCATAAGCTTCCATCAAAGGGCTCTGGTAACTCTTGTTTACTTGCCGGACCACCAACTGTGAATCTCCCCGCACAATCAACTTCTTGATCCCAAGCTCGGCCGCAATTCTGAGGCCGGCAAGCAAACCTTCATACTCAGCAGTATTGTTTGTCGCTTGTTCCTTGGGAAAGTGCATTTGGACAACATACTTGAGGTGCTCTCCGATGGGCGCTATGAGTACCATGCCGGCACTGGCGCCTTGCAGCGAGAAAGCACCATCAAAGTACATCATCCATTCGCTGCTCGCTTCTTGTACGGGGACGCTTGTCTCTTGGACTTGTTCATCCGGTGTTGGGGTCCATTCTGCTATGAATTCTGCCAAAGCTCTGCTCTGTATAGTTGAAGTACTCTCAAACTTGAGACCAAAGCTCGACAGCTCCAGTGCCCACTCGACGATCCTACATGTTGCTTCTGGATTTTGCAATATCCTCTTCAACGGAAAGCGAGTGACCACTGTTATCTCGTGTGCTTGAAAGTAATGGCGCAGCTTTCTTGAGGCCATGAGGAGGCCGAACAGCAACTTCTGCACCCCAGAGTATCTTGATCTAGCCCCCTGCAAGAGGGAACTTACAAAATACACTAGGCGCTGCACCATCTTCCTTCCCACTTCTCCTTGCTCCTGCGCAGAGTTGTCCTTGTCGGGGCCAGAGCTTGCCGGTGGAGCCCCCTGCTTGTCGCTGGATTCGCTTGCCGGAGGTGTGGGCTCTTCCTCTGCCTCCCTTTCCGCTACCAACGCAACACTAACCACTTGATTGGTTGCCGCTAAGTACAGCAGCAACTTCTCTTGTGGTCTAGGTGCGACAAGTATTGGAGTGGAGGACAGGTATCCATTCAAATCCTGCAGCGCTGCCTCCGCTTCCGGAGTCCATTTCATAGGACCTGCCTTCTTCAAAATTTTAAAGAAAGGCAAGGCGCGTTCTGCAGATTTTGAAATGAACCTGCTAAGGGCAGCCACACAACCAGCAAGTCTCCTTACGTCCTTGACGCGCTTCGGGGCTTCAATCTGCTCGATGGCTTTTATCTTGTCGGGATTGGCTTCAATCCCCCTCTGAGACACAAAGAATCCGAGAAGCTTGCCGGAGGGAACTCCGAAGACGCACTTCTCGGGGTTCAACTTAAGCTGGATCTTGCGCAGATTCTCAAAGGTTTCTTCTAAGTCTTGGATCAGGGTATCTTTGCTCTTGCTCTTGACCACTATATCATCCATGTAGGCTTCCACATTTCTGTGTATCTGCGGCTCAAAAGCAGTGTGCACCACCCTTGCAAATGTCGAGCCTGCATTCTTTAATCCAAAGGGCATGCGTATGAAGCAATATGTGCCACATGGAGTAATGAATGCAGTCTTCTCTTCGTCTTCCTTGGCCATGAAAATCTGGTGGTAACCTGAGTATGCATCAAGGAAGGAAAGCAGCTCACATCCAGCGGTGGAGTCAACAATCTGGTCAATACGCGGCAAGGGAAATGGATCCTTGGGACATGCTTTATTCACATCAGTGAAGTCTATACAAAGTCTCCATTTCCCATTGGCCTTGCGTACGACAACTGGATTGGCGAACCACGTAGGATGGATCACGCCTCTAACCAGGCCTGCTGCTTCTAGCTTCTTTATCTCTTCGGCGATGAATTCTTGGCGCTCCACGGCTTGCTTCCTGACCTTCTGCTTGACGGGCCGCGCATGAGGACAAACAGCAAGCTTGTGCTCAATTACCTTCCTGGGAACGCCGGGGATGTCAGATGGTTGCCATGCAAACACATCGACATTCGCCCGCAGGAAGGCAACGAGCGCGCTTTCCTATTTGTCATCGAGTGTAGCACTGATGGTGAAAGTACCACCAGTGCCGTCCTCCTTGGCGGACACCTTCTTGGTTGCCGGTGGAGCTGCCATTCCTTTCTTACACTTGCCGGTGGAGCTCGATGGTGCGTCCTCGACGGCAGCGCATCACTCCGAAGAGGTGCGTTTGCCGGAGTGGGCCCCAGAGCTCTTGCCGGACTTGGTCTTGTTCTTCCCCCCGAGAGCTTCAGCGGCAAGTGTGTTGCTTTCTGCTGCGGCTGCTGCGTCCCGGTAGATCTTGTCGGCGCAGATAAGCGCGTCCTTCTTGTCGCCAGGGACAGAGATGACGCTTATCGGCCCCGGCATCTTGAGTACGTTGTAGGCAAAGTAGGAAGCTGCCATGAACTTGGCGAGGGCAGGACGGCCAAGTATCCCATTGTATGGCAATGGGATATCGGCTACGTCAAAGGTTATCCTTTCCATCTTGAAATCGAGCTCCCCGCCAAAGGTCACTGGCAGAGTGATCTTCCCCTTCGGTTTGCTCCTTCCCGGGTTGATTCCTTGGAACGTCCCGGTTTCCTCGAGCTCGCCGTCTGGGATCTGGAGTTTCTTGATCACAGCTGAGGAGATCAAGTTTAGGCCGGCCCTGCCGTCAACCAGCATCTTGGTGACCTTGAGGTTGCGGATAGTTGGTGAGACCAACATCGGCAAGCACCCGACCGCCGTGGTGTGGTCAGGGTGGTCCTCAAGGTCAAAGATAATGGGCGTGCCGGACCACTTCAGCAGCCTGCGTGCCTCGACGGGCGGCTCTGCTGCATTCACTTCTCGTACCCACTGCTTGAGTTGGCGGTGGGAAGTGTGCAGAGAGGCGCCTCCGTCGACACACAGAACTTCTGTGGCCTTCTGGAACTCCTGCTCGCTGTTATCTCCTTCCTCCATGTCGTCGTCGTCGTCTTCTTCCTCATCCTTGTCGCGGCCCCGGGGAGGTCGATCACCTTGCCGCTGCTTGGCCTTGCCGCGGCGTCCTCCCCGGCCATTGAATGGCCGCTTCTTGCTGGGCTCACCTCCGCCACCTTGGGCCTTCTCCTTGTCGCGACGCTCGTATTCAGCCTTCTGTTGTTCTACGAGGTACTCGACTCGCTTGCAATTCTGAAGATCGTGACCCTTGGTGCGGTGGATCTTGCAGTATTGCTTGTCGAAGCCGTCCTGCTTGTCGGCTGCCGCTACTGGGGCAGGCTCCTTACCGGAGCCGCCGGCCTGCGTCTTCTTGGAGGGAGCCTCCTTGCCGGACTGCTCGACGACTAGCACCTCCTTGCTCTTCTTCTTTCTGTTGTTCCGCCGCCGGCTCTTCTTTGCCGGGGCGGCATCCTCGCTGTCGCTTCCTCCTGCGCCAGCATCCTCTTCGGGGAGTCTCCTCCCCTCTTCGGCGCGCGCGCACTTGTCAGCCAGAGCGTAGAGCTCGCTGACATCCCGGATCTTGGTCATAGCCATCTCTTCCCTCATGCGGCGGTTACGCACGTTCTGGTGAAACGCGCTGATAACCGCGGCAGGGTGGACATCGGGAATGTTGTGCTGCACGCGGCTGAACCTCTGGATGTACTTGCGCAGGGATTCTCCCTCCTTCTGGGCTAGGATGTGGAGATCGCTCTCTTGGCCGTGGGGTTTGTGGCCGCCCGTGAAGGCACCAACAAATTGGTGGCACAGATCCGCCCACGAAGAAATGGAGCCCTCCGGCAAGTGCATAAGCCAAGAACGGACGTTCGGCTTAAGCACTAGCGGGAAGTAGTTGGCTAGTATATTCTCGTCGCGTCCCCCGGCAGCCTGCACCGCGATGGTGTAGATGCTGAGGAACTACGAGGGGTGCGTCTTGCCATCGTACTTCTCGGGTACGTCGCGCTTGAAGTTTTTCATGCTGGGCCACTGGACGCGCCGCAGCTCACGGGTGAACGCAGGGCAACCTGCCGCGTACGGCAAGTCGCCTGGTTCACCGGGCGCGTGCGTGTCGACAGTGGTCCCAGCGCGCTGATCCGAGTGTCCTCGGGCTTCTCGTCGGCACTCGATGCGCGTCCGAGCGTCTTCTTGTCGCCGGTCGTCGAGGACTTGGCACTGGTCCCGACGAGCCCGCGCATCCGACGACGCCGTGGAGTCATCGTCGACGTTAATCCGGCGGGGTGGCGTCTTCTGCTTGCGCGGCGGGGAGTGCACGGTGGTTGCACCCCCGACGGTCTTGTCGCCATCGGCCTTCGTCTGGTCGACTTGCCGTGGCCGCGATGTCGCCGGCTGCTGCGGCGTGTCGTTGTTGGCGAAGGCGATGAGGCTCTGAATCGTCGCCCTCCAGTCTTCGGCCTTGTCTGCCGCTGGAGGGAAATCGAGGAGCAGTTGCGCTCTTGCTAGAGCTTCTGCTGGAGAGGAGGGGAGCGGCGGCGAGCGGTGCAAGGAGCGAGATATGCTCGGACTTCTAACAGGGTTAGAAGGAGCAGTTTCTCGCCCTGGCGACCGCGCCTTGCTCGTACCAGGACGATGGCCTTGAGCATCCCGCGAACCTCCGGTTTGTCCTCGCCCCAGCAAGCGTATGGTACCTCCTGTACCACGCCGCTGCGGGTCTTGTACGTCCCGAGAGAGACGTGGCGCGTCCACGGACACCGAGGCCTTGGAGTTTGCCCGGTCGTCCGTCTTGTCCTTGGATTTGGTGGCGCCGTGAATTTCCTCGCCGGCGACCACCCTGCCGCCGGTGTCTCCTCCACCAACCGTTGGTTCTGGTGGCGGTGGGATCGACGCAGACGGGCCTGCGACCTCCGAAGCCTTCTTCTTCGGGGCCATGTTGTTGCAGCTGGTGAAGTTGATGAAGCTGGAGAGGTTGATGAAGAATGCGCCCGCGTGAGCGCCGGATCAGGTTCGCACAACCTCGACGCCCCCTACCTGGCGCGCCAAAGATGTCGGGGGAAACTGTCCTCCCACGAGCACCTATGGGACCGGAGCCCCTTCTACGTTGCGGTAAGGGAGCGGAGGGAGCGCGGAGAGCAGATCGAGGGGCGCACGCGGGCAATTTACCCAGGTTCGGGCCGCGCGGACGCGTAAAACCCTACTCCTGCTTGGATTGTATTGAGTTATTGGGCTCGGGAGCTTGAAGAGCTAGCTACACCGAGCGAAAGAGTTGTCTAGGTTTCCCAACCCCCCTCTACGTTGCGCATGGGCCTCCTTTTATAGCTCAAGGGGTCACCGACAGGTGTCAAAGTAGAGGAGGGTAAAAATGTAATTTTGATGGTAGTTGTAACAGTGCGGGAATAGTGCGTGAACAGTGGATGAACAGTGGTCTTCAGCTAACCTTGACAGTGGGGGACAAGGGCATTAAATGCCCGTCACCGTCGACCCCAAAAGCGTCCGTCCATGCTCCTCCGTTCGCCACAACGGTAGCCTCGTCACCGTGGCTCGCCACCGTGTACCCCAGGCTGCACAGCCATCCGCCACGTGCCCCTGGAAGGGCCCCAGGGCGACGCGTGGGCCGATGAGCTGGAGCGCGGGCACACAGCACAGGTTTCCCCGGCAAGCACCTTGCCGGGGTCTTGATCTTGCCGGGCCCGGAAGCTTGTCACTCTCCGGGCCCTGCCAGGGCGCATGATGCGCCGAGGCATCTCTTGGGATATGTGTTCCTTGTTCCTCCTGGCAAGCTCTACCTGCGAGGGTCTTGCGTTAAAGTGATAACCTTGAGCCTGGTGCGGCCTTCCCGGCAAGCTCCACTTGCCGGGGTCTTGATCTTCTGACTTGTATACTTTGTTCTTGAATGGCTTCATAAGGACCGAAAAGGTACCCGGCGAGCACATGGTAAACCCTGCCGCGGGAAGCTACTACTGCCCGTGCACAAGTTGGGGTACTAAGGTACCCCTATCTTAGTACACCGACACCCGCTTCACAAAAAAATGTTGTTTTATTCGCCTTCTTTTTCGTTTGCCTTTTCTTGTTAGATCTATCTTTTTGCTTGCAGTTTTTTTGTCTAGTCACGATGGCTCAAGAGAACACTAAGTTGTGTGACTTTTCCAATGCCAACAACAATGATTTTATTAGTACGTCGATTCCTCCTGCCACTAGTGCGGAGTCTTATGACATCAATGTTGCTTTGTTGAATCTTGTTATGAAAGAGCAATTTTCCGACACTCCTAATGAGGATGTCGCATCCCATCTAAACACTTTCGTAGAATTGTATGATATGCAAAATAAGAAAGACGTGGAAAATGATATCGTGATGTTGAAATTATTTCTCTTTTCTTTGCGTGATCGTGCTAAAATTTGGTTTTCTTCTTTGCCACGAAATAGTATTGATTCTTGGGATAGGTGCGAAGATGCTTTTATCACGAAATATTTTCCTCCCACAAAAAATATCTCTCTTAGAAATCAGATAATGAATGTTAATCAACTTGAGCATGAGCATGTTGCCCAATCTCAGGAAAGGATGAAAATGATGCTAAGAAATTGTCCTACTAATGGTTTAAATTTTTGGATGATCATACAATTTTTTTATGTGGGATTGAATTTTGTTTCTCGAAATCTTTTAGATTCCACCGTGGGTGGTACTTTTATGGAGATTACTTTGGGTGATGCTACTAAATTTCTAGATAATATCATGGCAAATTATTCACAATGGCATACCTAAAGAGCACCTACTAGTAAAAAAGTTAATTCGGATGAAGAAATTAGTACTTTGAGTGAAAAATTTGATACTCTTATGAAATTGGTTGTTAGTAAAAATTATCCTATTGATATTAATGATGTGCCTTTGTCCACGCTGATTGAGAAAAATAGTGATCCCGTAGATGTGAATTTTGTCTCGCGAAACAATTTTAATAACAATGCTTATAGAGGTAATTTTAATCCTAGACCTTTCCCGGAAAATCGTCTAACAATTATGGTAATTCTTCTTAAAATTATAATAGGAACCCCTCTGATCTTGAGAATTATATTAAAGAATATATCAATGCTCAAAAAGTTTTCAATACTACGACAGAAGAAAAGTTGAATAAGATTGATGATATGTCTAAAAGCATTGATAGAAATTCCCATGATGTAGAAAATCTCAAGATAAAAGATTTTCCACCTAAAGTTGATGAATCAATTAACGCCTTATATGTTTCTGTGGATGAAAGTAAAAAAAGAACCACTATGCTTAGAGCTAAAAGAGAATTTTTAGAAAAAGCGTTTTCTAGTGATTGCTTTCATAAAAATGATGAAGATCTTAAAGTAATTGGTGTTTCCTCTATTGATTCCTTGTTTAGTAATGTTAAAATTGATGACAAAGGGATTGGAGAAGAGTCAACTTTAGCTAGAGGGCATCCCAATGATTCGGAGGGTGAATCTCTTGATGAAAATTTGATAAAAGTGGGTTTGGGGAGGTCAAAACTTTAACTAGTGATGTGCCCACTCTTTTGGATTACAAAGGCTTTAATTATGATAGTTGCTCTTTGATTGAGTGTATTTCTTTGTTGCAATCCATGATAAATTCACCCTATGCTTATGAACAAAATAAAGCTTTTAGTAACCATATTGTTGACACCATGATGAAAGCTTTAGAAGAAAAATTGGAGTTAGAGATTTCAATTCCCAGAAAATTACATGATGAATGGGAACCTACCATTAAAGTCAAGATAAAAAATTATGAGTGCTTTTCTTTATGTGATTTGGGTGCTGGTGTTTCCACAATTCCAAAATCTCTATGTGATGTGCTTGGTCTTACTGATATTAAAGAATGTTCTCTTGATTTGCACTTGGAGGATTCTACTATTAAAAGGCCTTTATGAAAAAATAATGATGTTCTTATTCTTGCAAATAGGAACTATGTGGCCATAGATTTTATTGGTCTTGATATTCATTGCAATCTGTCTTGTCCTATAATACTTGGTAGACCGTTTTTACGCACTACAGGTGCAGTGATTGATATGGAAGAAGGAAATATTAAATTTTAATTTCCACTAAGAGAGGGTATGCAACACTTTCCTAGAACAATAATTAAGCCACCATACAAATCAATCATGAGGGCATTATATTGGGCAAAAAAACTAAAGATGACAATACTTGAATCTATGCATTATTCCTAGCTAGGGGCATTAAACAATAGCGCTTGTTGGGAGGCAACCCAATAGTTACCTTTTTGTGTTTTGTTTTTTATTCTATTTTTCAATAAATACAAATTATTACTTTTGTAATAATTATGTTTTTTGGTGTTTTAATTAGTGTTTGTGCCAAGCAAAACCTTTGGGGTTGATTTGCGTGAGAGTTGATTTGATTCGGTGCATCAACAGAAATTTTCACGTCCACTGGCATAAATTTTTTCTTTGCTGGAGCATGAACAATTGCTGAAATTTTTACACATAATTGACATACAAATTTCCCAGGTTGTACTAATTTTTCAGAATTTTTAGAGTTACATAAGTATGACTATAAATTACGTATTTATAGATTGTTCTGTTTTTGACAGATTCTGTTTTCGTTGCTTTATGTGCTTATTTTGATGAATCTATGGTTTGTCTTGGGGGGTATAAGCCATGCTAAAGTTAGAATATAGTTGATATAATGTAATAACAAAATTTGAATGGGTTTTCTATAGTACTTATAGTAAAGATTATTTTTATTATACTAACGGGTCTCATGAGGTTTTGTTAAGTTTTGTGTGATTGAAGTTTTCAAGTTTTGGGTGAGATCATGATGGATGAAGGAATAAGGAGTTAAAAGAGCCTAAGCTTGGGTGTTCCCATGGCAACCCATGATAATATTCAAGAAGTATCAAGCAACTAAGCTTGGGGATGGCCCGAAAGGCATCCCCTCTTTCTTCTAACAACCATCGATATTTTACTTGGAGCTATATTTTTATTCGTCACATATCATGAGCTTTGCTTGGAGCGTCTTGTATTATATGATTCTTTGCTTGTTCTGCTTTTTATTTTGTCACAAGTATCCATGCTGGACACACGTATTTGAGAGAGCTAAAATTATGCTATGATTTGTTAGAATTGCTCTTTACGCTTCACTTAAATCTTTTGAGCTATGGAATTTCTCCAGTGCTTCACTTATATATTTGTGAACACGGTGTGCTTTAGTATTTTTGAATAAATACTCTCATGCTTCACTTATATTTACTTGAGAGTTAGTAAACTTTTGAAGAAATTCTCTCTTGCTTCACTTATATTATTTTGAGAGATGAATATTTTATGCTCATGTTCTTCACTTAAATTTGTTTGAGCTTGTCAAAAGCAATTGCAACATATGAAATTAGTCCCAATGTGATAGATATTCAAGAGGGATATAATAAAAACTATCATGAAGATCATTGGACAAAATAAATTTGATTCATTGTAATAATTTTGAGATATGATGATACTAATATGTGAGTCATGTTGGTGAGTAATTATGCTCTAGTAAGAATATTGGTGTTAAGGTTTGTGATCTCCTATACAAGCACAAAAGTCAATAGTTATGCAATGAAATTCCATCCTACTTATGTTGCATTATTTAGTGTTAGTTATGCTTAATGTTCTTTTATGATGGTTTTCGTTCCTTGGTTGGTCGCTTCTCAATATATTTGCTACCATTCACTTGTACTAAGTAGAAATACTACATGTGCATCCAAATCCTAAAACCTAAGTTGTGCCAAATGAGTCCACCATACCTACCTATACGCGGTATCTCCTTGCCGTTCTAAGCAAATTTGTATGTGCCAACTCTAATTTTCAAAATAAACTTCTCTTTTGTGGGCTCGTACTGCTCATAAGCGGCGAGGGGTCGCCGATATTTTTCCATGCTAGATGCGTTATTCTCAAGATGAGTGTTTATTTTCTTGTCATTGCACGAGAGTGTGGCGGTAATAGGGGTGCCCAGTCCCAAAATGAAAAAGAAATTTACTTTATGTTGTCAAATAATAAATTCTTGGAAAGTGTTGGTATGGATGGCACCCATGGATACGGCTAGCCATGGAGTGTGAAAGTATAGTGGAAAAAGGAATAAACTTTATTTTATGTTTGGGAACTTCCTATGATGTATCTAGCATGGAAAGTATTAGGAACTCTTAGTCGTTCTTGTTGACGAGAAAAGCATGCCACCCAAAATAATTTTATCTCACAATTTAAGCTTTGAGCTCTGGCACCTCTACAAATTACTACTTCCCTCTACGAAGGGCCTATCTATTTACTTTATGGATTTTTTTATTTTATTTGAGTCTCATCTTCTCTTATAAAGCACCAACTACGGAACACTATTATCACACTTGAGCATTGGATTTAGCTAATATTTGGACGTGTTGATTGAATGGATTAATGATTGAGCATAATGGGCTAGTGATAACTTTCTTTAGTGTTGATATTTTGAAAGACATGCTGGCTTGTTGATATGCTTGAGTATTGAAGTCTTCATGTCAAACTAGACTATTGCTTTGAATCATCTAAAAATACAATTTTCCATGCTACAAAAGAAAAGAATATGTGATGAACATATTAGGCAACATTCCACATAAAAAAATTTGTTTTTATCATTTACCTACTCGAGGACGAGTAGGAATTAAGCTTGGGGATGATGATATGTCTCCAACGTATCTATAATTTTTTTGTATTGTTCCATACTGTTATATTATCATTCTTGGATGTTTTACAATCATTTTATAGCTACTTTATATGATTTTTTGGACTAATGTATTGACATAGTGCCAAGTGCTAGTTTTTTTACTTCACATAATATCCCTATCAAACGGAGTCCAAATGCAGTGAATTTTTTTGGAGATTTTATTGGACCAGAAGACAACTTGGGAGCCAAGGAAGCACCTAGGGAGAGGCATGTGGGGCCCACAAGACACACGGGCGTGCCAGAGTCCCCTGGTGCACCCTGATGGGTTGTGGGGCCCACAGAGGTCTCCATCACCGCCTCTTCGCTCTATAAATCCTCGGAAATTCTGGAAACTCTAGGAGAACAGACGAAACACAATTCCAGCCATCGCAAGTTCCAGAATTAGGAGATCCAATCTAACACCATCATAGAGGGGTTTATCATTATCATTGGTGTCTCTCCGATGATGCGTGAGTACTCCACCATAGACCTACATGCCCGTATGCAGTAGCTAGGTGGCTTCTTCTCTCTTTTTAATTCTTAATACAATCTCTTGGAGATAATTTGATCTAATGACTTTTGTTGTGTGTTTGTTGGGATCCGATGAATTTAGAGTTTATGATCAGATATATATCCATGAATACTATTTGAGTCTTCTTTGATCTCTTATATGCTTGATTACTTATAGCCTCGTATTTCTTCTTTGAATATTTGGTTTAGTTAGGCCAAATAGATCAATTTTTCTTGGCATTGGAAGAGGTGCTTTGTGATTGGCTCGATCTTACGGTGTCCTCACCCAGTGACAGAAGGGGTAGCTAGGCACGTATGTATCATTGCTATTAAGGATAACAAGATGGGGTCTATTCCTACATGAATAGCCTTGTCTATATGATGTCACTGTTCTTATTTCATTACTCTGTTTCTCCATGAACTTAATACACTAGATGCATGATGGATAGCGGTCGATGTCTGGAGTAATAGTAGTAGATGCAGAATAGTTTTGGTCTACTAATCTTGCACGTGATGCCTATATAATGATCATTTCCTTGGATATCATCATAATTATTTGATCTTCTATCAATTGCCCAATAGTAATTTATTTACCCATCGTATACTATTTTCTCGAGAGAAGCCACTAGTGAAATCTACAACCCCGGGTCTATCTTTTATCATATTGCTTTCCGATTATTTTCATCGCTTTTGTTTTGAGATCTATTATTCCAAAAACCCAAAATACCTTTCTGCACTTTTTATTTCCATCTTCAATTTTGTGTTCTTGCACCATCTATTTATCCAATTTGATACAAACAAATCTATCTTTTTACCAAGGAGGGATTGACAATCCCTCTCACATATCAGGTTGCAAGTATTTGTTCTTTGTGTCCAGGTACCGTTTACATAGTGTTGCTTGAGTCTCCTACTGGTTCAATAACCTTGGTTTCAAATATGAGGGAAATACCTACCGTAGATGTGCTGCATCATACCTTCCTCTTTGGCGAAGAACCAACGCAGTTTTAAGCCGCATCATTCATCATCACCAAATACGAAGTGGGATTCTTTGTGGAGCCTCCAATGCCCATCCAAAATCAAAAGTGGTACATAGTGTTATTCCCTATCGTGTGGTATTAGCTGATCGACATATTAAAATCAAGGCTGATTGTCCTTCCTACAAATTAGGTCCAAAAACTATTCAGCACCTGCTATTTCAATGCCCGGTGGCCGTGAAAGTTTCGAAACTGTTGGGGTATCATGATGAAATAATGAAGGCACTCAAGTCATACAGGGCGGGTGAGATGGTTGTCGAATATCTGCTCAGTGTTTCAGATAGTGAAGTGCATGTTCTCGGGATCCCAAAGTTTAGAGAGACAGTGGCCACTTGTTGCTGGTACTCACTACTAGGAAAATGCTTATACATAGAAGTTTACTAGTAGCGTCTGTTTTGGAGCCCACGCTACTGATAATTACCAGTAGCGCTTGTTATAAAGCACGCTATTGGTACTACTGAGCAGTAGCGTGGGTTTACAGAGGGCACGCTACTGGTAAGTTTGCCACACCACACCACCCGATCAAAAAATATTAGCAGTGTTTATCGTCTATCCGACACTACTGTTAAGAAAACATCTGTAGCGCCTGTTCACCTAGAAGCGCTACTACTATTTCTTCTATGTATAAACTTTTACCAGTAGCATGGTTTTTGAACAAGCGCTATAGCTAGTTTTACTTATGTAGGATCGAAGAAGTATGTCTAGAGGGGGGGGGGTGATTAGACTACTTGACAATATAAAAAATCTGCCTTTTGGTTGTGCAAAGTTTTAGGCAGTTTTACAATTAAGATCAAGTCAAGTAACACACTACACATGCAATTCTAGAGTATGGGCAGCGGAAAGTAAATTGCACATATAGTAAAGAGAGGTGGAGAAGATCAAACGCAGTTTGGAGACACGGAGATTTTTGTCGTGGTTCCGATAGGTGGTGCTATCGTACATCCACGTTGATGGAGACTTCAACCCACGGAGGGTAACGGCTGCGCGAGTCCACGGAGGGCTCCACCCACGAAGGGTCCACGAAGAAGCAACCTTGTCTATTCCATCATGGCCTACGCCCACGGAGGACTAGCCTTACTCGGGGTAGATCTTCACGAAGTAGGCGATCTCCTTGCCCTTACAAACTTCTTGGTTCAACTCCACATCTCAAAGACGGAGGCTCCCAAGCGACACCTAACCAATCTAGGAGGCACCACCCTCCAAAAGGTAATAGATGTTGTTGATGGTGATGAACTCCTTGCTCTTGTGCTTCAAATGATAATCTCCCCAACACTCAACTCTCCTCACTGATATGGCTGTGGTGGAAGAAAGGTTTGAGTGGAAAGCAACTTGGGAAGGCTAGAAATCAAGTTTCATATGGTAGGAATGGAATGGCTTGATCTCAACACAAGGGTAGGTGGTTCACTTCTCAGAAAGTGTATGGTAGAAGTGGTGGTACTTTCTGATGGCTCTCCTCACGAATGAAGAGGGGGTGGAGGGGTATATATAGCCTCCACACAAAATCCAACCGTTACACACACATTTGACCAATCTCGGTGAGACCGAAGTTAAAACTCGGTCAGACCGAAAGTTCAAATATAGTGAACGTTGGGATTTTCGGTGGGACCGAAAATACCATCTCGGTGGGACCGAAAGTGTATCTGATATGAACGTTGGAGATTTCGGTGAGACCGAGAAAGAAAACTCGGTTGGACCGATTTGAGAAAGAATAGGAACATGCCAGAATCGGTGAGACCGAAAATGAATTATCGGTGAGACCGATTTGAGCCAAGACAGAAGCTTGTCCATTTCGGTGAGACCGATAATACAAACTCGGTTATTCCGAAATGATGTGAAATGGTTACAGAAGGTTGGCAGTTCAGTTTCGGTGAGACCGATCTCAAACTCGGTAAGACCGACTTTTCTAGGGTTTGGAATATGGCAGAAGTGGTTCATCTCGGTGGGACTGAGTTGGAAGAATCGGTTTGTCCGAGATTACTTATGAGTGTGTATAGTTGTGAAAGGTGCTGATAGCTGAAGGAGATAAATCACTAAGCACTTTGAGCAACCAGATCATCAACACAACCTCATCCCCTTTTAATAGTATTGGCTTTTCCTATGGACTCAATGTGATCTTTGATCACTAAACCAAAAATAGAGTCTTGAGCTTTTGCCAATGCTTGCCTTAGCATTTGAGGGGTCCACTTCTTCAGTCATCTTGCCATACCAATGTGATTGAATTTCCTGAAACATACTTGATAAAAGCATTAGTCCAACCACAAAGTATGTTGTCATTAATTACCAAAACCACCCAGGGAGCAAATGTGCTTTCAATCTCCCCCTTTTTGGTAATTGATGGCAACACACTGAAATTATACTAAACAAGACATCAAAGCTTATTGAAGGAAAGACAGAATTATCATGAAAGCTTTGACCAGCATGTAGTACACAGGCTCCCCCTACAAGTGTGCAAGATTTTCATAGATTATGGTTTTGGACTACCACAAGCACACAAGAGAGATAAGCAAGATGTGCTACATGCAGCTTGGCTATATGCATCAGAGCAGAAGAAAAGGAAGTGAGTGATAATGCATATGTGCATGGTGATTTCTTGCAAACAAGTATTTACAAGCAAGTCACCATCATGCACATTCTGCAAGATGCATATACTTACCTTGAGGTTCCTTGGCATTGTACGTGAAGGGATAAACTTGAGAAAACAAGGTTAGATAACACAAGAGTATTCCTTCAACCAACTGCAAGAACATCAAGAGTACCAAGCCAGGGAGGACATGTATAAAGAGTGTCTCATATTGAGCACAAGCTTGAATCAGCAAACATGTCTCCGAAACTAAAAGATTTTCAATGAACTCTGAGAGATTTTGTTATGGAAAGCAAAATCAAAAGAATGATGCCAATTGTAATGTCCAATGTAAAACACGACAAAGCTTTGATGTGATTCTCTCCCCCTTAAGATAAGATTGCTTTTCTTCTTCCCCTAAGTCTTCTCTTCTCCCCTACCCCCCTACTCCCCCTAAGTCCTCTCCCCCTTTGACATCAAGTGCCGAAAAGGACAGCAAACTAGGTAGGGCAGGAAAAATGGAAAGAGAGAAAGAAAGAAAGAAGTGGGATCCTTAAGAATCACAACAGGGCAAATAAGAACATTTAGAGAAACAATTTGAATTTAAATTTGAGTCTTCTCCCCTTTAAGATTTAAATTTGAGTGGAGCTGCAGAAGTTGATGTCCTGGAAGATAAATCGGTGACACCGAATTTTATGGATCGGTGGGTCCGAATCCTTTTCGGTTAGACCGAAAATTTCAAATCGGTGACGCCGAGTTTATTCCAAGGAAATACAGAAACAATTCAGCTCACTTTGCGAGGAGTATTTCAAAAGATTTGCAATGAATTTTGTAAAAGATTTTCAGGGAATTGATCAGAGCCAGAAGAATATTCACAAAGAAACATAAGAAAAGAAATAAAGGGAATTCTAGATGAAGTTTTTTGTTTGTTTAAAGAAAACTCAATGAGAGAACATAAGAGAAAACAGAAAAACTCCAAAAGCATATGTACTTCATCTAGAAAAAGGTCGGCGACAAAGTCACCTATGTTTGAGTATATTGACTTAGGAGTCAAATGAAGACATTTGATCATAGGTCATACTCATCGTTTAAGCTCAAAATGGGGTTGCCATTTTTCGATTAAGCATTTGATGTGATCACATCTTATGAAGCTGCTTGTACTCATGACTTTGAGCAAAGCTCCTCAAAGATGTGAAGAACATACCTTGGGCTTGTTGTTGCTTTACTCATGTAGGTAAGCTTGATGTAGGTGCTCATTGAATGTGAAGTTGGAGCGCCATTTCTACTTGTGTAGTTTATCTTCCTACATGGGTTAGGCAAGCAAGGAAATACTCAAGAATATCCAAGATGACAAGAGTGAAATACTAGATGTATAAGGTGTCAAAAAGGATATGTGGAATTTTGTTCCTTGAACTCAACATCCCAAAGGGCTAGATACTTGGTCAATGACAAGATTACTCAAGATTTGAGTGTGTGGTAATCTTGTGAAATGTAGATCATCCAAGTACCTGCAAGGAGTTAGATGCAATACAAGGAGGCAAATGTGTCCAAGACATATGATCATCATCATAAGAGAAATATCAAGGATTAGTCAAGAGAGCTCATGCCTTGCATGCATCAATGGAGTTATCACTCCAAGTTTGAAGCATCAATGATGTTCAACTCACTCCTTAAGCGACAAAACACTTTCTCATCAAGAGGTTTTGTAAATATATCAGCAAGTTGTTTGTCAGTGCGAACATGCTTAAGATTAATATCACCCTTGGCAATATGATCACGAATAAAATGGTGACGAACTTCAATATGCTTTGTTCGAGAGTGTTGCACAGGATTGTGTCCAATCTTGATTGCACTCTCATTGTCACAAAGCAAGGGAACACGTCTCACATGTATCCCATAATCTTTAAGCGTTTGTGTCATCCATAGCAATTGAGCACAACACGAACCAGCAGCAATATATTCTGCTTCGGCAGTGGATAAAGATACCGAATTTTGTTTCTTGGAGGACCAAGATACAAGGGATCGACCAAGGAATTGACATGTACCCGAAGTTGACTTTCTATCAACCTTGTCACCGGCATAGTCCGAGTCGGAATAGCCAACAAGATCGAAAGAGGCCCTCTTAGGATACCAAATGCCAAAGTTTGGTGTGTGTATCAAGTATCTCACTATCCTTTTAACAGCTTTAAGATGACATTCTTTAGGGGCTGCTTGATATCGCGCACACATACATACACTCAACATTATGTCAGGACGAGAAGCACAAAGATATAGTAGAGAACCAATCATAGAACGGTAAACCCTTTGATCAACGGGTTCTCCATCTTTTGTCAAGTCATTATGTCCACTAGTAGGCATGGGGGTACTCATACCTTTGCTTTCTTGCATGTTGAACTTCTTGAAGAGATCCTTGGTGTACTTTGTTTGTGAGACAAAGGTACCCTCCTTAGATTGCTTGATTTGCAACCCAAGGAAGAATTTGAGTTCACACATCATGGACATTTCATACTTCTCCGACATGAGCTGTCCAAACTTCTTGCTAAAATGAGGGTTAGTTGAACCAAAGATAATATCATCAACATATATTTGGCACACAAATAGTTCACCATTAACCCTTTTTGTGAACAGCGTTGAGTCTATCTTTCCAATCTCAAAGCCTTTTTCAAGAAGAAAGCTAGTTAAGCATTTGTACCAAGCTCTAGGTGCTTGTTTAAGACCATAAAGAGCTTTATGCAACTTGTAAACATGATTAGGCTTTTTGGGATTCACAAAACCGGGAGGTTGTTTAACAAATACTTCCTCCTCAATTTCACCATTTAGGAAAGCACTTTTGATATCCATTTGATAGAGGGTAATATCATGGTGATTGGCATAAGCAAGAAGAATGCGAATGGACTCAAGTCTAGCAACGGGGGCATAGGTCTCACCATAGTCCATACCTTCGACTTGTGTGTAACCTTGAGCTACGAGACGAGCCTTGTTGCGGATGACTTGTCCATCTTCATCTTGCTTGTTCCGAAACACCCATTTGGTTCCAATGATGTTTTGATCATCGTTGGGCTTCTCTACCAAAGTCCATACTTTGTTCCTCTCGAAGTTGTGTAGTTCTTCGTGCATAGCGTTCACCCAATCCGGGTCTTTAAGTGCTTCTTCTACCTTCATAGGTTCAATACTAGAGATGAATGAGTAATGCTCACAAAAGTTAGCTAAGCGAGTTTTAGAGCGAGTAATTCTCCCGGAGTTGATGTCGTTCATCATTTGTTCCACGGGATGATTTTTCTTGACTCTTGCTCGGACTCGGGATAGCTTTTGTTGATGTTGTGGCTCAGCTTCCTCATCATCTTCATCTTCTTCTTCTTCTTCTTCATTGTTGTTGGTGTTGTCTTGAGGTGGTGGAGAAGGAGGTTGTGGTGGATCTTCTTGTTGCATTTCCTCATCTTGGTGAGTTCCACTTGTGGAGGCCTCCATGTTGCCTTGAGGTTCATCTCGCTGTGAGGTAGGTGGCTCCACATATGTAGATGAGGTACTCTCCTTCACTTCCATGGGACGGATCTTTCCAATAGATAAATCTTGGATTACTTCCGATGGGTCCTTGTCTCCTACATCAATAGGCATTTGCTCTACTTGCGAGCCATTAGATTCATCAAACTTCACATCTACCGTCTCTTCAACCTTTCGGGTGAAATTATTGTAGACACGGTAGGTGTGGGAGTTTGATCCATAACCAAGAAGAAAGCCTTCATGAGATTTAGGAGCAAATTTAGACCGACGATGCTTATCAAGGATATAGCATTTTGAACCAAAGACACGAAAGTATCCCACTTGGGGTTTGTTACCGGTGAGAAGCTCGTATGATGTCTTGCCGAGGAGCTTATGAAGATAAAGCCTGTTGATAGCATGACAAGCTGTCTCGACTGCTTCTCCCCAAAAATGTTTCGGTGTCTTGTATTCATCAAGCATCGTTCTTGCCATCTCAATGAGCGTTCGGTTCTTCCTCTCAACAACTCCATTTTGTTGAGGAGTATACGTAGCCGAGAACTCATGTAGAATTCCTTCCTCATCGAGAAAAGAGTCTACATTGGCGTTCTTGAACTCCGTTCCATTGTCACTCCGAACTTTCTTGATCTTCACCTCAAATTGATTTTGGGCCTTTTTGGCAAAGGTCTTGAAGATCCTCTGAACCTGCGATTTATCATCAAGGAAAAATACCCACGTAAATCTGGAATAATCATCAACTATAACTAGACCAAAGGAGTTACCACCAAGGCTTTTGTAAGCATTGGGACCGAAGAGATCCATGTGAAGAAGCTCAAGCGGTCTCCTTGTGGTCATGATGTTTTTCACGGGATGACTTCCACCAACTTGTTTTCCTGCTTGACAAGCACTACACAGTCTATCTTTGTCAAAGAAAACATCTTTAACACCAAGAATATGATCACCTTTGATTAGCTTGTCTAAATTACGCATACCAACATGTCCTAGCCTTCTATGCCATAACCAACCTTTAGAGGATTTAGCAATGAAACAAGCTCTAGGTTGGGCTTTCTTAGTGAAATCAACAATATATAGATCACCTCTACGGATACCAGTAAAAGCCATGTTTTGATTATCACGACGAAAGACTTGGCAATCTACTTTGGTGAATAGCACATTGAATCCAAAGTTAGCTAATCTAGACACGGAAAGTAAATTGTATCCAAGAGATTCTACAAGCATGACATTTTGAATAGAGCTATCATGAGATATGGCCACCTTACCAAGGCCAAGTACCTTACCCTTGGAGTTGTCTCCAAAAGTCACATACTTGCGTGGACCATCGTTCTTTGCAAGCTCTCGAAACATGTCTTTATCTCCGGTCATGTGATCGGTGCATCCACTATCAAGAATCCACTCTTTTCCACCGGACATGTAGTCTCTCATATTTGCCATAAGATTGAGACTCTTCATGACCTTGTCTAGCTCGGTGTCCGAATCGGAGTAATCATCATCATGCTCATGCTCATAATCATATTGACCCATAGATTGTTCATCATCAACACCTAGGTCAATTTGATAAGTACTTGCATTAGTTTGGTCAATGGAACAATAATCTTCGGAATGCAATGCAAGAGCATTTCTAATGATAATATTGATAAGACTGGGATCACCCTTCTTTTTCATAAGATCACGAAGCTCAAAGAAGCATTTATCAAAGTTAGGATCATTTGGGTGCAATTTATCAAATTCAATAGTCTTGTGTAGAATTTCATCAAGACTTCTCAAAGAGTAGTCCGGATAAAGTTCTTCCAAGAATTTCCACATAGCATAGGCACACTCAAAGTTTGTAACAAGATTAAGTAAGTCATCAGGTAACCCTCTAATGATAAGATTTACAGTTCTAAGGTTACGAAGCAAATCAAGCTCTTCATCCATGGTAGGGTGCAAGGGATCAAATGGAGGCACATATGGGGTCTCAATATATTTGCACAAATTGTACATTTTAAAGATACTAAGCATTTCAGACCTCCAAGAGTTATAGAACCTTCCATTAAGAACAGGCACTCTATGGCTAACACTCCCATCCGTAGACACGTCCATCTTCCTCCAATGGTGTGTAAACCAAAGCAATGGAGATCAATGCTCTGATACCAATTGTAGGATCGAAGAAGTATGTCTAGAGGGGGGGGGGGTGATTAGACTACTTGACAATATAAAAAATCTGCCTTTTGGTTGTGCAAAGTTTTAGGCAGTTTTACAATTAAGATCAAGTCAAGTAACACACTACACATGCAATTCTAGAGTATGGGCAGCGGAAAGTAAATTGCACATATAGTAAAGAGAGGTGGAGAAGATCTAACGCAGTTTGGAGACACGGAGATTTTTGTCGTGGTTCCGATAGGTGGTGCTATCGTACATCCACGTTGATGGAGACTTCAACCCACGGAGGGTAACGGCTGCGCGAGTCCACGGAGGGCTCCACCCACGAAGGGTCCACGAAGAAGCAACCTTGTCTATTCCATCATGGCCTACGCCCACGGAGGACTAGCCTTACTCGGGGTAGATCTTCACGAAGTAGGCGATCTCCTTGCCCTTACAAACTTCTTGGTTCAACTCCACATCTCAAAGACGGAGGCTCCCAAGCGACACCTAACCAATCTAGGAGGCACCACCCTCCAAAAGGTAATAGATGTTGTTGATGGTGATGAACTCCTTGCTCTTGTGCTTCAAATGATAATCTCCCCAACACTCAACTCTCCTCACTGATATGGCTGTGGTGGAAGAAAGGTTTGAGTGGAAAGCAACTTGGGAAGGCTAGAAATCAAGTTTCATATGGTAGGAATGGAATG
>LR738711.1:197055739-197102579 GCA_902687465.1 Secale cereale
CCCCTCCCTCTTGCACTTGCTTGTTCCTTTCAATGCTCCCCTCTTCTTTGCCCCTCCACCACCCCCTCCATTAATGCCCTCCCTCCTCCCTCTTTCTTTATTTTTCCCCTCCTCCCCTTCTTCCTTGCCCCTCCACCACCCCCTCCATTAATTCCCTCCATCCTCTCTCTCATAGCTCTCTCTCTCTCTAGCTAGTTGGAGCTATATATATGTAGGTACCTCACTATCTAGAGCTACTAGCTAATTAAGAAGGTGCTAGATATCCCTCTTGAGAAATAGGTGAGCAAAAAAGAGTTGTGCAAGAATGGAAAATGTGTGTGTGCGATTAGGACCGATACTATGCGCGATATGAATATATCGAATTGTGTGCGGAATGTGAGTGACATGAGTTGCCTATGTTTCGAAATGTCGATTTAATTCTGTTTCGGCGAATTTTGGGCATACTCAATATGTCCTATGTTTAGGGAAGGTCATGTCAAAAAATTATATGAATTTGATCCATGCATGTGTACGTGGTTATAATTATTCTGCTTCACACAGGTGATCATGAAGGTCAATGGAAGGATGGTGGAAGGATACTCGCTTTGCGCGGTGGACGACATGTATGAAAAAATACTGAAGGATGTTTTATGTCCATGTCGAAAATACAAAGGAGGAATTAGGCTCGACCCCTTTAAGAATGGTACATTCAAGGCGCACCTGCTCATGCATGGTTTCATGGATGGCCATACTCGATGGATAAGTGAAGATGATGAGGAGGAGGAGGAAGTCGATGGGGCAGGAAATGACAACATGGGGCCAGACGAAGAGATGACCGATTATGGGCCCGAAGAAGAAGAGGGCCTCGTAAATAGCGATGGCGAAGAGGCGGTAAAAGGCAGAGAAGATGCGGACATGTCGCAGCCATCGTCGCTACTAAGTTCAGCCATGCGGGACCCGCATGTTCAAGACCTGCTTTGCAAGAAGACGACTAGCGAGAGAGCATCTTCTAGAGAGGAGGCCAAACTGGCGCAATTGGAGGTAGACTCGATGACTCCATTGTATGATGGTTGCGATCCCGAGGTGACCCGCTTGAGTTTCATGCTATAACTTCTAAAGATGAAGGCAAAAAACAAATGGACGGATGCAAGCCTGGATGAGCTTCTGAAGTATCTAAATAAGGTTCTTCCTGCGAGAAGCTTGTGTCCTACTAGTGTCGAGGAGGCAAAAAAAAATTGTGTGCCCTCTTGATCTGTGCTTCCTCACTATTTTCCCGAGGTAACGTTGGTGTTTCCTTTGAAGAGGAAAGCGTGATGCAGCATAGTGAAGTAAGTATTTCTGTCAGTTTGTTGAGAACCAAGGTATCAATCCAGTAGGAAATTACACACAAGTCTCCAAATACCTGCACAAACAATTAATAACTTGCACCCAATGCTATAAAGAGGTTGTCAATCCCTTCTAGGTTATTTTCAAAAGTGAGATCCGATAGAGATAGATAAACAAGTAAAGTAAATATTTTTGGGTTTTTGGTTTATAGATTGAAAAGTAAAATATTGCAATATAGTAGATCTGAAAACTTATAAGATGTAAAAGAGACCCGGGGGCCATAGATTTCACTAGTGGGTTCTCTCATGATAGCAAGTTTACGGTGGGTGAACAAATTACTGTCAAGAAATTGATAGAAAAGTGAATAATTATAACGACATATATGGCAATGATCATGAATATAGGCATCACGTCCGAGACAAGTAGACCGACTCCTGCCTGCATCCACAACTATTACTACACACATCGACCGACTCCTTCCTACATCTACAGTATTGAGTTCATAAGAACAGAGTAACGCCTTAAGCAACATGACATGACGTAGAGGAAATAACTCAAGCAATACGATGAAAACCCCATCTTTTTATCCTCGATGGCAACAATACAATACACGTCATGTCCCCTACTGTCACTGGGATTGAGCACCGCAATATTGAGCCCAAAGCAAAGTGCTTCTCCCATTGCAAGAATTATCAATCTAGTTGGCCAAACAAAATCGATAGTTCGAAGAGAATTACTAAGATATAAGATCATGCATAAAAGAATTCAGACGAAACTCAAATATTATTCATAGATAATTTGATCATAAACCCACAATTCATCGGATCTTGACAAACACACTGCAAATGAAGATTACATCGGATAGATATCCAAGAACAACGAGGAGAACATGGTATTGAAGATCGAAAAGAGAGAAGAAGCCATCTAGCTACTAGATATGGACCCGTAGGTCTGCGGTAAACTACTCACACTTCCATCGGAAGGTCAATAGGGTTGATGTAGATGCCCTCCGTGGTTGATTCCCCCTCCTGTAGAGTACCGAAACTGGACTCCAGATGGGATCTCGCCAGAATAGAAGGTTACGACAGTGCAAAAGTGGTTTCAATGGATGTTCTGATGTTTCTAGAATATATTGGTATTTATAGGCGGAAGAACTCGGTCGGGGGAGCCACAAGGCGCCCACTAGGTAGGGGGCGCCCTACCCCCTGGGGCGCCCCCACCCTTGTGGACGCCTCGTGGATCCCGTGGCATGTACTCCAAGTCCATCTAATGTCTTCTGGTCCAATAAAAATCTCCAAAAATTATCGTTCCATTTGGACTCCGTTTGATATTCCTTTTCTGCGAAACTCAAAAACAAGGAAAAACAGAAACTGGCACTAGGCTCTGGGTTAATAAGTTAGTGCCAAAAATCATATAAAATAGCATATAAATGCATATAAAACATCCAAGATAGATAATATAATAGCGTGGAACAATAAAAAATTATAGATATGTTGGAGACGCATCAAGCATCCCCAAGCTTAATTCATGCTCGTCCTCGAGTAGGTAAATGATAAAAACAGAATTTTTATGTGGAATGCTACCCAACATATTTATCAATGTAATATTCTTTATTGTGGCATGAATGTTCAGATCCATAAGACTAAAAATAAAAATTTCTCAATATCAAAACAATAACATTCTAATCATACCAAAAGCAATCTATAAAGCTTCAAAAATAACATGGCTAAAGAATGTTATCCCTACAAATCATATAGTCCCGATGCTCCCTTTTCTTAACACAAAGCAGCCCTCATGCCCATCCCGGAGTCAACCAAGCAATTGCTTTCTTGCTCTACTCTTTCAAACTTTTCAACTCTTCACACAATATATGAGCGTGAGCCATGGACATAGCACTATGGGTGGAGTGGAGGTGGTAATAGACAAAAGGTGGGAGAAAGTCTCACATCAACTAGGCAAATCAATGGACTATGGAGTTGTCCATCAATCGATATCAATGTGAGTGAGTAGGGATTGACATGTAACGGATGCACTACAACTATAAGTGTATGAAAGCTCAAAAAGACAACTAGTGGGTGTGCATCAACTTGCTTGCTCATGAAGACCTAGGGCATTTGAGGAAGCCCATCATTGGAATATACAAGCCAAGTTCTATAACAGAAAATTCACATTAGTGATATATGAAAGTGACAACATAGGGGACTCTCTATCATGAAGAACATTGTGCTATGATGAAGCACAAGTGTGGAAAAGGATAGTAACATTGTCCCTTCTCTCTTTTTTCTCTCATTTTTTATTATTTTGTTTTGGGTTCTTTGACCTCTTTTTTTGTGGGCTTCTTTGGCGTGTTTTTCTTATTCGGGCTTCATTGGCCTCTTTTATTTTTGATAACTTCGCATGGGACAATGTTCTAATAATGATGATCATCACACTTTTATTTACTTACAACTTGATACTAGAACAAAGATGTGACTCTATATGAATGCCTCCGGCGGTGTACCGGGATAGTGCAATGACTAAGAGTGACATGTACGAAAATATGAAAGGTGGCCTTGCCACAAATACTATGTCAACTACATGATCATGCAAAGCAATAAGACAATGATGAAGCATGTCATAATAAATGGAACGATGGAGTTACATGGCAATATATCTCGGAATGGCTATGTAAATGCCATAATAGGTAGGTATGGTGGCTGTTTTGAGGAAGGTATAAGGAGGGTTTTATGCACCGGTGAAAATTGCGCGGCACTAGAGTGGCTAGAAAGGTGGAAGGGTGAGAGTGTGTATAATCCATGGACTCACATTAGTCATAAATAATTCACATACTTATTGTAAAAAATCTACTTAGCCCGCAAAGCAAAACACTACGACGCATGCCCCTAGGGGAGAGGTTGGTAGGAGTTAACCATCACGTGCCCCTGACCTTCCCACAAAGATGAAACACTCAAAATACAGTGCGCGCCAATTTAGTCACATAGGCCATACGTGCATGCTTTGAGAATCACAAACCTTAACACAATTATTTCTTTAACATCACAAACTACCTTTAGCATGACTCTATTATTACCATCTTAACATCTCAAAACAATTACAAGGAGTCAAACTTCACATAATATTTAATGCTCTCTATATGAAGGTTTTTATTATATCTCCTTTGGATGTCTATCATATTAGGACTAATTTCATAACCAAGCAAATTACCATGTTGTTCTTAAGAACTCCCAAAAATAATATAAGTGAAGCAAGAGAATTCAACAATTTCTACAAAATAAAACCACCGCCGTACTCTAAAAAGATATAAGTGAAGCACTAGAGCAAAATTGCATAGCTCAAAAGATATAAGTGAAGCACATAGAGTATTCTAATAAATCACTATTGAAGTGTGTCCCTCTCAAAAGGTGCGTACAGCAAGGATGATTGTGAAAACTAAAAAGCAAAGACTCATATCATACATGACGCTCCAAGAAAAACACATATCATGTAGTGAATAAAAATATAGTCTCAAGTAAAGTTATCGATGGATGAAGACGAAAGAGGGGATGCCTTCCCGGGGCATCCCCAAGCTTAGGCTCTTGGACGTCCTTGAATTTTACCTTGGGGTGCCTTGGGCATCCCCAAGCTTAGGATTTTGCCACTCTTTATTCCATAGTCCATCAAATCCTTACCCAAAACTTGAAAACTTCACAACACAAAACTCAACAGAAAATTTCGTGAGCTCCGTTAGTAAAACAAAGCAAATAACCACCCAAGGTACTATTGTGATCTTATTCTAATTTCATATTGCTGTAATATCTACTATATTCCAACTTCTCCATGGTTCATACCCACCGATACTAGCCATAGTTGCATCAAAATAAGCAAACAACACATAAAAAACAGAATCTGTCAAAAACAGAACAGACTGTAGCAATTTGTAAAGTTTGCATACTTCTGTAAATCCAAAAATTCTAAACAAATTGGAAAGCGTGGTGAATTTGTATATCAATTTTGTGTAAAACTTTCAGAAGGTTTCGACGTTCCAGTGATTTATTGAATTTTCTGCGCTCGCGCAAAATTTCTGTTTTTCAGCAATATCAAATCAACGATACCCGGAAGCCATCACAAAGGTCTTACTTGGCTCAAACACTGATTAAAACACCAAAACACAATTAATACAGAAGTACTCCCTCCGTTCCTCAGTATAAGGTGTATTATTTTTTCAAAAAGTCAAACTTCTATAAGTTTGACCAAGTTTAAAGACAAAAATATAAATATCTAGAATAGCAAATCATTATCACTAGATTCATCATAAAATATATTTTTATATTTTATATATTTAGTATTATAAATCTTTATATATTTTTCTGCAAAGTTGGTCAAACATAGACAACTATTGACTTTTTGAAAAACTAATACACCTTACATTTAGAAACAGAGGGAGTAATAATGTATAAAACTTGCAAAATAGAACTGTCGGTGTACTAAGATAGGGGTACCTTAGTACCCCAACTTGTGCACGGGCAGTAGCAGCTTCCCGCGGCTGGGCTTACCACGTGCTTGCCGGAAACCTTTCTGGTCCCTATAAAGCCATTCAAAAACAAAGTATACAAGATAGAGGATCAAGGCCCCGGCAAGAGGAGCTTGCCGGGAAGGCCGCACCAGGCTCAAGATTACCACTTTAGCACAAGACCCTGGCAAGAGGAGCTTGCCAGGAAGGCCAATGAATACTTACTTCATGAGATGCCTCGGGGCATCATGCGCCCCGGCAGGACCCGAAGAGCGACAAGCTTCCGGGCCCGGCAAGATCACTACCCCGGCAAGGTGCTTGCTGGGGAGACCTACGCTTTGTGCCCGCGCTCCAGCTCATTGGCCCACGCGTCGCCCTGGGGCCCTTCCAGGGTCACGTGGCAGATGGCTGTGCAGCCTGGGGGACACGGTGGCAATCCACGGTGACAAGGCTACCGCCGTGGCGAACGGAGAAGCATGGACGGACACTTTTGGGGTCGACGGCGACGGGCATTTAATGCCCTTGTCCCCCACTGTCAAGGTTAGGTGAAGATCACTGTTCATCCACTGTTCATGCACTATTCACATACTGTTACAACTACCACCAAAATTACACTTTTACCCTCCTCTACGTTGACACCTGTCGGTGACCCCTTAAGCTATAAAAGGAGGCCCATGCGCAACGTAGAAAGGGTTCGAAACCTTGACAACTCTCTCGCTCGGTGTAGCTAGTACTGTAGCCCTTCAAGCTCCTGAGCTCAAAACTCAATACAACCTAAGGCAGGAGTAGGGTTTTACGCGTCCGCGCGGCCCGAACCTGGGTAAACTGCCCGCGTGTGCTCCTCGATCTGCTCTCTGTGCTCCCTCCGCTCCCTTACCGCTACGTAGAAGGGGCTCCGGTCCCATAGGTGCTCGTGGGAGGACAGTTTCCCCCGACATCTTTGGCGCGCCAGGTAGGGGGCGTCGAGGTTGTGCGAACCTGATCCGGCGCTCACGCGGGCGCATTCTTCATCAACCTCTCCAGCTTCATCAACTTCATCAGCTACAACGACATGCCTCCGAAGAAGAAGGCTTCGGAGGTCGGAGGCCCGTCTGCGTCGATTCCACCGCCACCAGAACCAACGGTTGGTGGAGGAGACGCCGGCGGAAGGGTGGCCGCCAGCGAGGAAACTCACGGCGCCACCAAGTCCAAAGACAAGACGGACGACCGGGCGAATTCCAAGGCCTCGGTGTCCGTGGACGCGCCACGTCTCTCTCGGGAGGTGCAAGACCCACAGCGGCGTGGTATAGGAGGTACCATACGCTTGCTGGGACGAAGCCAAGCCGGAGGATCGCGGGATGCTCAAGGCCAGCGTGCTGGCACGAGCAAGGCACGGTCGCCGGGGCGGGAACGTGCTCCTTCTAACGCTGTTAGAAGTCCGAGCGTGTCCCGCTCCTCGCACCGCTCGCCGCCGTTCCCCTCTTCTCCAGCAGAAGCTCTAGCAAGAGCACAATTGCTCCTCGATTTCCCTCCAGCGGCAGACAAGGCCGAAGACTGGAGGGCGATGATCCAGAGCCTCATCGCCTTCGCCAACAACGACGCGCCACAGCAGCCGGCAACCTCACGGCCGCGGCAAGTCGATCAAGCGAAGGCCGATGGCGACAAGACCGCCGGGGGTGCAACTACCGTGCACTCCCCGCCGCGGAAGCAGAAATCGCCGCCCCGCCGGATCAACGTCAACGACGACTCCACGGCGTCGTCGGATCCACGGGCTCGCCGCGATCAGCGCCAAGTCCTAGACGACAGGCGGCAAGAAGACGCTCGGACTCGCATCGAGCGTCGACGAGAAGCCCGACGACAGTCAGATCAGCGCGCTGGGACCGCTGTCGACGCGCACGCGCCCGGTGGACCAGGGGACGTGCCGTACGCGGCAGGTTGCCCTGCGTTCACCCATGAGCTGCGGCAAGTCCAGTGGCCCAGCATGAAAAATTTCAAGCCCGACGTACCCGAGAAGTACGACGGCAAGACACACCCCTCGGAGTTCCTCAGCATCTACACCATCGCGGTGCAGGCTGCCGGGGGACGCGACGAGAAGATACTAGCTAACTACTTCCCGCTAGTGCTTAAGCCAAACGTCCGCTCTTGGCTTATGCACTTGCCGGAGAACTCCATTTCTTCGTGGGCGGATCTGTGCCACCAGTTTGTTGGCGCCTTCACGGGCGGCCACAAACCCCACGGCCAGGAGAGCGATCTCCACATCCTAGCCCAGAAGGAGGGAGAATCCCTGCGCAGATACATCCAGAGATTCAGCCGCGTGCAACACAACATTCCCGACGTCCACCCTGCCGCGGTTATCAGCGCGTTCCACCAGAACGTGCGTAACCGCCGCATGAGGGAAGAGATGGCCATGACCAAGATCCGGGATGTCAGCGAGCTCTACGCTCTGGCTGACAAGTGCGCGCGTGCCGAAGAGGGGAGGAAACTCCCCGGAGAGGATACTGGCGCAGGAGGAAGCGACAGCGAGGATGCCGCCCCTGCAAAGAAGAGCCGGCGGCGGAACAACAGAAAGAAGAAGAACAAGGAGGTGCTGGTTGTCAAGCAGTCCGGCAAGGAGGCTCCCGCCAAGAAGGCACAAGCTGGCAGTTCCGGCAAGGAGCCTGCCCCTGTAGCGGCAGCCGACAAGCAGGACGGCTCCGACAAGCAGTACTACAAGATCCACCGCACCAAGGGCCACGATCTTCAGAACTGCAAACGAGTCGAGTACCTCGTAGAACAGCAGAAGTCTGAATACGAGCGTCGCGACAAGGAGAAGGCCCAAGGAGGCGGAGGAGAGCCCAGCAAGAAGCGGCCGTTCAATGGCTGGGGAGGACGCCGCGGCAAGGCCAAGCAGCGGCAAGGTGACAGACCTCCCCGGGGCCGTGACAACGATGAGGAAGAAGACGACGATGATGACATGGAAGAAGGAGATAACAGCGAACAGGAGTTCTAGAAGGCCACAGTCGATGGAGGCGCCTCTCTGCACACTTCCCACCGCCAGCTCAAGCAGTGGGTGCGAGAAGTGAACGCAGCAGAGCCGCCCGTCGAGTCACGCAGGCTGCTGAAGTGGTCCGGCACGCCCATCATCTTTGACCTTGAGGACCACCCTGACCGCACCACGGCGGTCGGATGCTTGCCGATGTTGGTCTCACCAACTATCCGCAACCTCAAGGTCACCAAGATGTTGGTTGACGGCGGGGCCGGCCTGAACTTGATCTCCTCAGCTGTGATCAAGAAGCTACAGATCCCAGACGGCGAGCTCGAAGAAACCGGGTCGTTCCAAGGGATCAACCCGGGAAGGAGCAAGCCGAAGGGCAAGATTACTCTGCCAGTGACCTTTGGCGGAGAGCTCAACTTCAGGACGGAGAGGATCACGTTTGATGTTGCCGATATTCCATTACCATACAATGGGATACTTGGACGTCCTGCCCTCGCCAAGTTCATGGCAGCTTCCCACCATGCCTACAACGTACTCAAGATGCCGGGGCCGATAAGCGTCATCTCTGTCCCTGGCGACAAGAAGGACGCGCTTATCTGCGCTGACAAGATCTACCGGGACGCAGCAGCCGCAGCAGAAAGCAACACACTTGCCGCTGAAGCTCCCGAGGGGAAGACCAAGACCAAGTCCGGCAAGGGCTCTGGGCCCCACTCCGGCAAACGCGCCTCTTCGGAGTGCTGCGCTGCCGTCGAGGACGCACCATCGAGCTCCACCGGCAAGTGCAAGAAAGGAATGGCAGCTCCACCGGCAACCAAGAAGGTTTCCGCCAAGGAGGACGACACTGGTGGTACCTTCACCATCAGTGCTACGCTCGATAACAAATAGGAAAGCATGCTCGTTGCCTTCTTGCGGGCGAATGTCGATGTGTTTGCATGGCAACCATCTGACATCCCCGGCGTTCCCAGGAAGGTAATTGAGCACAAGCTTGCTGTTTGTCCTCATGCGCGGCCCGTCAAGCAGAAGGTCAGAAAGCAAGCCGTGGAGCGCCAAGAATTCATCGCTGAAGAGATAAAGAAGTTGGAAGCAGCAGTCCTAGTTAGAGGCGTGATCCATCCTACGTGGTTGGCCAATCCAGTTGTCGTACGCAAGGCCAATGGGAAGTGGAGACTTTGTATAGACTTCACTGATGTGAATAAAGCATGTCCCAAGGATCCATTTCCCTTGCCGCGTATTGACCAGATTGTTGACTCCACCGCCGGATGTGAGCTGCTTTCCTTCCTTGATGCATACTCAGGTTACCACCAGATTTTCATGGCCAAGGAAGATGAAGAGAAGACTGCATTCATTACTCCATGTGGCACATATTGCTTCATACGCATGCCCTTTGGATTGAAGAATGCGGGCTCGACATTTGCAAGGGTGGTGCACACTGCTTTTGAGCCACAGATCCACAGAAATGTAGAAGCCTACATGGATGATATAGTGGTCAAGAGCAAGAGCAAAGATACCCTAATCCAAGACTTAGAAGAAACATTTGAGAATCTGCGCAAGATCCAACTCAAGCTGAACCCCGAGAAGTGCGTCTTCGGAGTCCCCTCCGGCAAGCTTCTCGGGTTCTTTGTGTCCCAGAGGGGGATTGAAGCTAATCCCGACAAGATAAAAGCCATCGAGCAGATCGAAGCCCCGAAGCGAGTCAAGGACGTAAGAAGACTTGCTGGTTGTGTGGCTGCCCTCAGCAGGTTCATTTCAAAGTCTGCAGAACGCGCCCTGCCTTTCTTCAAAATCTTGAAAAAGGCAGGTCCTATGAAATGGACTCCGGAAGCGGAGGCAGCGCTGCAAGACTTGAAAGGATACCTGTCCTCTACTCCAATACTTGTCGCACCTAGACCACAAGAGAAGTTGCTGTTGTACCTAGCGGCAACTAATCAAGTGGTTAGTGCTGCGTTAGTAGCAGAGAGGGAGGCAGATGAGGAACCCACACCCCCGGCAAGCGAATCCAGCGACAAGCAGGGGGCTTCACCGACAAGCTCTGGCCCCGACAAGGACGAGTCTGCGCAGGAACAAGGTGAAGTGCGAAAGAAGATGGTGCAGCGCCCAGTGTATTTTGTAAGTTCCCTCTTGCAGGGGGCTAGATCAAGATACTCTGGGGTGCAGAAGTTGCTGTTCGGCCTCCTCATGGCCTCAAGAAAGCTGCGCCATTACTTCCAAGCACACGAGATAACAGTGGTCACTCGCTTTCCGTTGAAGAGGATATTGCAGAATCCAGAGGCAACAGGTAGGATCGTCGAGTGGGCACTGGAGCTGTCAAGCTTTGGTCTCAAGTTTGAGAGTACTTCAACCATACAGAGCAGAGCTTTGGCAGAATTCATAGCGGAATGGACCCCAACACCAGAGGAAGAAGTCCCAGAGACAAGCGTCCCCGTCCAAGAAGCGAGCAACGAATGGATAATGTACTTTGATGGTGCCTTCTCGCTGCAAGGCGCCGGTGCTGGCGTGGTACTCATAGCGCCCACCGGAGAGCACCTCAAGTATGTTGTCCAGATGCACTTTCCCAAGGAACAAGCGACAAACAATACTGCTGAGTATGAAGGTCTGCTTGCCGGCCTCAGAATTGCAGCCGAACTTGGGATCAAGAAGTTGATTGTGCGGGGAGATTCACAATTGGTGGTCTGACAAGTGAATAATAGTTATCAGAGCCCTTTGATGGAAGCTTATGTCGATGAAGCAAGGAAGCTTGAAGAGCACTTTGAAGGTCTGCAAATGGAGCACGTCCCAAGAGCTCAGAATGATATTGCAGATGGCCTCTCAAAGTGTGCTGCAATGAAGTTACCTGTGGAACCAGGGACCTTCCTACTCAAGTTAACTCAGCCATCCGTTACACCATCAATTGGGCAAAACAAGAAGAGAAAGTTGGTCTCCGGCGACTACTTGCCGGCGGATCTTCCCGAAGCCGCCGCCAAGGTCCCCAAGATCAACAGCCAAGATGCTGAGGAACAGTTTGCTCCTGCAGATCCAAGGATCTGTATAGTTGAAGCAAGCGTTCCCGACGAGCCTTGCCCCGGCAGGCTTGCCGGGGGACCATCAGCTCCGACAGAGCCGCAGGTTCTTGCCGTAGAAGCTGAGGTTCCCGCAGCAGCCCTCATGCCTTTAGTCCTTGCCGTTGAGCCTCGGGCTCCAGCATGGGCACAGCAGATCGTCCGTTTTCTGCAAACTGGAGAACTTCCCGACGAGCCAGAAGAGATAGAGAAAATAACCAGGCAGTCAAGTATGTACCAGTTCGTTGACAATGAACTGTACAGAAGAAGACTCAATGGTGTCAGGTTGAAGTGCATTTCCAGAGAAGATGGACAGAAGCTGTTGGCAGAGATACATGGAGGCATATGTTGCCACCACATTGGCGCAAGGGCACTTGCCGGGAAGGCGTTCCGGCAAGGGTTCTTCTGGCCAGAAGCCCTCCAAGATGCAACTGCACAAGTAACCAAGTGTGAAGCATGCCAGTTCCATGCCAAGCAAATTCACCAGCCAGCTCAAGCTCTCCAGACGATCCCTTTGTCCTGGCCCTTCTCGGTCTGGGGGCTCGATATCCTCGGCCCCTTTCCCCGCGCTGTCGGGGGCTTTGAGTACTTGTACGTGGCAATCGACAAGTTCACAAAGTGGACAGAAGTGGAACCGGTGAGAAAGGTGACAGCACAGTCAGCAGTCAGGTTCTTCAGGTCAATTGTTTGCCGTTTCGGAATCCCTAACAGAATCATCACCGATAACGGCACACAGTTTACAAGTCGCACCTTCATGCAATACGTCCAAGACCTTGGCGCCAAGGTCTGCTTCGCTTCTGTTGCTCACCCGAGGAGCAATGGTCAAGCGGAGAGGGCCAATGCTGAAGTGCTGCGCGGACTTAAGACAAGAACCTTCGACAGGCTGCGCAAGTGCGGAAGAAATTGGATAGAGGAGTTGCCGGCGGCTGTTTGGTCAATCAGGACGACACCAAATCGAGCCACCGGACAGACACCCTTTGCTCTTGTCTATGGAGCAGAGGCAGTTCTCCCCCCGAAACTCGTATACGGATCTCCTCGAGTGCTCGCTTATGATGAGCTCGAGCAAGAGCAACTGCGACAAGATGACACATTGCTCCTTGAGGAGGAACGTCTCCAGGCTGCTGTACGAGCTGCTCGATACCAGCAAGCCTTGCGTCGCTATCATAGCCGCAAGGTCAAGGCCAGGAGTCTCGAGGAAGGCGACCTTGTTCTTCGGCGTGTTCAGTCCGCCAAGAATTCCAACAAGTTGACGCCGAAGTGGGAAGGCCCTTATCGGGTGAGACAAGTCACAAGGCCCGGCGCTGTGCGCCTTGAGACCGAAGAAGGCTTACCGGTGAGCAACTCCTGGAACATAGAGCATCTTCGCAAATTTCACCCATAAGGCGCGGTTGCCGTGATCCGCTCCGGCAACCACCTTTTGTACGAGTCTTGCCGCTGTTGCATGTAAACCTATGTACAAAGCCGGGCGCAGACCCCGTGCATCAGTAAAGCTTTTGTGCTTCGCACTATTTGCCATTTCCATGTTTTTCCTTGTTGGCTGCATGCATTGTTTGGCACCTTGTGCAACGCACAACCCCGGTAAGCATTAGCAAGCCATGAGGCCCTATACTTGTTTTCCCTCCTCTTTTTCTTTCCCTCTTAAGCAGAAGGAATATTCCTCGCGCACAAGTTTGCCGGGGGGGAAGGAGGTGGAGGATGAACCAAGTGCTGTTCAAGAAAGAGAAGCCTTGTCGGGGAACAAGCAATTTATGAAAGCTAAGTTACCAAAGTTTGAGTAATTCAAATTTTTAAATTTTAGTTATCTTCCTTGAACAACCACACTTTGTATGGAAAACCTGTGCGCGGAGGAACCTACCCGTGGCTAGCCGCGCCCTTACTTTGTTTCGAGCGCGCTCAACGGCTTAAGTGAGCTGCGACAAGTGTCGCGCCCTTATTTCGTTTTCGAGTTCGCTCAGCAAGCTAAGTGTGCTGCGACTAGCTACGACAAGGTTTCTTGCCGGCAAGGCCATTGCCAGCAGGCTGCTCAGAGTCCAGCACTCAGCGCTCGCGGCAAGGGCCCCTTGCCGGCAAGTTCCCTAAAAGCGTAGGGTAAAAAGCATACAAAGTAAAGGACCAAAGCAAGGGAAATAACACTGCATTGATTGCTCAAAATAAAGGTTGTATATTACAATGATAGCTTGCCGCTGTTCTAATCAACTACTGCCTATGACTTAATTGGCAGCGGCAAAGGAAGAAGAAGCAAAGGAATCTAGTCTACGCGATCGCCTTCACGCCTCGTGATCTTGCTCACCTTGGCGACAATGTGGGCAACCTGCGCCTTCAACGCCTCCTGGTCAGCTTCGAGCGGCAAGGTGCGGAGGACGTTGACGAGGTTGATGTCGGGGTTGCGGTAGACGATCTTCGACAAGACGCGCTCCAGAGTGCCCATGCAGAGCCGACGCGCCTCGTCGGCCAGCTGCGCGGAGATCTTCTCCCACAGCCGCGCAAGCGCCGGCGCAATTCCCCGGAAGAACAGACTTAGCTTGGCGCTGTGGGGGAGGCTCTCGTCCGGGGAGTACACAAGATGTTCAGCCCTCAGCGCCATCATCTCCATGTCAATACTGGCAGCGGAGGTGACCAGCTCATCAGTCCATTGCTCCACTGCCCGGCTGAAGTTGTTCGCTGAGACGGCGGCGCTCTCCACCAAATTCCGCTCCTTGCGGAGCTCGTCCTTCAGCTTCGTCTCGCGGTCCCGGGCGGCGTCGAGCGAATCAGTCAGAGTGGAGACCTTCAACTCTAAGTCAGCAATGGAATCCTTTGCGGCAGTGAGCTCGTCGCCTTTCTTGGAGAGACGTACCTGCAAGTCAGAGTTGGTGTGGGCATCTTTCTCCCGCTCCACATTGAGCGCGGTGACTCTGTCCTCGCCCGCCTTCAGGTACAGCTCCAGCTGCTCCACCTTGGCCTCCAGGTCCTTCTTGGCGGTCTCCACGGCGACTGCGGCGGCCTTCGCCTCCTTCAGGGCCCCGCCAATGGCCTGCTCTCGGGCAATGAGGTCGTCCTCGTGGGCATCGAGGTCGACCTTCCGCTGGTTGAGCACTCCTTCTCGCCGGGACAGCTCCTTGGCGGCCAACCGCTGCTGCTCGTCCACCTCGGCCTTCTCCAGGAGGAAGGCTTGCTGCGCCCCGGCAAGCTCTTCGCGCTCCTCCGCTAAGTTGCGGAGGGCCGCCTGGTTGTCCGCGCGGAGCTCCGCGGCGCGTTTCTCCAGATCAGCTCCAGCCTTGGCGGCAAGAGCCTCCTGAGACTCCAACTTCGCCTGCCTGGCCCGGTACAAGGCCAGGAGCCGACGAAGGAGCTTCTCCTCTTCGGGCTCGTCGCTGCCGCCAGGCGCTTCAACAACCTTCAACCCCGCGGAGGCGAGGACCTCTCCGTCAAAGGTCTCTCCCTCCACGGGGACTCGAGACGAGGACGCCCACGGGACTTGTATGAAAACCCCGTTGGGGGCCTCCAGGTAGACGCCCTGCCCAGCCATGGAGGCGGAAGGGTCGGCGGCCGGTGCAGCGCTTGACGCTCCTGCTGCCTCCGGGCCAGCAGTGTGGTCGCCGGTCCCTTCCCCAGCCGCGGCATCTACGGGCGGGGCGGTCTCTTCAGCGGCAGGCTCGTCGGCTCCAGCCCCTCCCTCGGGAGCAGTGGCGTTGCCGCCGTCGCCGTGCACGCCCTCCTCGACGGTGGCCTTCGTTTCCATCCGCTCCGGTGCAGGAGGATCTGGCAGAAGAAAAAGAAAAGAAAGAGTCAAGAAAATATCCAAAAAGACAAGTTCAAGAAGAAGAAATTACAAGACTCACCTTCGCGGACTTCTTCAACGACAGGCTCCCTCGCCGGGGAATTCTCCCTTGGCGGCGGAGTGGTGGCCCCTGCTGGCGGAGGGCCGCCCGTGCCCTCCCTTGGCGGGGTGCTCACCCTTGTCGGGCTACTCGCCCTTGGCGGAGTGCCCGTCCTCGGCGGAGCATTCTCCCTTGCCGGGGAGTTCACCCTTGGCGGGGAGGGTGGAGCAAGTGGCTCGTCGGGGGCGACCTCCGGGCGCTCCTGCGGCTGCGGCTCCACTTCTGCACAAGACAAACAAGACATCAGCACAAGCTATAACCTCAAGCGCGCCCGTCAAGCAGAAAGATAAAAACCAGACTTACGCTGGGGGCTGCTCCTCGGAGCAGCAGGTTGATCTGGCAAGTTTGCCGCTGGCATGTCTCCTGTCGCCGCGACGGGCGAGTCGTCTTCAACCTCAACCACGGGGATCTTGGCCCTCTTCGCCATCCGCTGGGTCAGGGTCCTGAAAGCAAAACAGAAACAAGATCAGAATCAACAAGGAAAATCAAGACAAAATCAAAGAAACTAAAAGAAGTGCAAATACTTACTCCTCTTCCTCTTCGTCGGAGCTGAGGGCGGAGAAGTCAAACTCCGCCTGGTTTGCTCCCGCGCGAGGAGCCGGAGGAGAAGGTTCCCTCGGGCGCTTGGTGGGCTCCGGGGCCGTGGGCTGCGAAGACCCGGCCCCCGTCGTCGCCGGGGCCCGAGGAGCAGAAGGAACACCCGTTCCACTCCGGGAAGATCCTCCCCCGCTTGGCGCACGGGCACGGGGCGCCTCCTTGACGACTTCTCTCGTCTTGGTGGCGCGCGTCGCCCGGCGCGCCGGCTGCTGCCGAGGCGCTTGTGGCCTCGTCGCCGTAGCCACCTTGCGGAGGCGCTTCCTTGGTTGTTGCGTAGGGCTTGCCGGAGGCAGGGAGTTCTCTGAAGATGAGGAGGCGTCGTCATCGAGATTCAGAGATCCACCAGAGTCTTCGTCAGCCTCGGCGTCCTCCTCCTCCCCGACAGGCCCGCTGGACTCAGCACCATGCCCAGCGGCCTCGCTCCCTCCGGCGACCTCGCTCCCCCCGGCGACCTCGCTCGTCCCGGCAAACTGCACAGAAGGCTCCCCGACAAACTCCTCGGGCGCAAGTTTCAGCAGCTTGAGGATTTTCGCCTCCTCTGCTTGGCTCACTGCGTCCGCGGCCTGTGCCTCTTCCACAGTATACCCAAAGTTACCCGTCGCCGCAGCCTCCATCCTGGTGGCGATGTAAGCTATATCCCGTGCCGTAGTGGCCTGGGTGAGGCCCCTGTTCTCCTCGGCGTTGCGGGGCGTCTCGACCAAGTTGTCGAAGAAGGACAGCACAGTATCCGGCGGAGGCTCTATCCAAGGAGGGACGACGCCATGGGAGTCGCACGCAGGCATCATCGCGCGCAAGGAATCACGGGTAGTGCTGTTGCACAGCGGCACCACTCCCCGGGAAGGTTTGAACCACTCCGGGTGGGCCGGGTCATGCTTGAAGAGCTCTCGGACCATCCCCTTCAACTCCAAGGCAGTAAAGTTATAGTTTAATCCAGGGCGCAGCCTCATGATATCTGCCGCATTGCCGAATTCCTAGGCGGCCCTTTTCCTTTCTTGTAAAGGGGCGATGCGGCGGCGGAGGAAATCTGCCCCAACCTCTCCGATGGTCAGATTGGCGACCCGGAGACGGATAATCCTAATGAGGGCGATACTAAGCTTGTTGTCCTCCGGGGCCAATTCGCTCCAATCCCTGCCGCGCACTATGGCAGTTGTGCGCGGCGCGGTGAAGGGCTCCGGCTTATCCTCCACCACCCAACACCAATCGGCTCTCCATTCCTCCCACTTGCCGCGGAGCTCTCCAGGTACGAGTCCTTCTTGTTCAGCCTGAAGATCCAGGAGA
Organism: Secale cereale; assembly: GCA_902687465.1. Classification (NCBI taxonomy): domain Eukaryota; kingdom Viridiplantae; phylum Streptophyta; class Magnoliopsida; order Poales; family Poaceae; genus Secale; species Secale cereale. The sequence goes on from LR738711.1 coordinate 197,073,257, forward strand.
TGCCACCGGAGAGGGGAGCGCCAGCCTCTACTCTAGGCATGAAGAAGTGGCGGAAAAGGGCTACGTTTGGATGAATCCCAACATAGTTTTCGCACAGATGTACGAAAATGGCCATCGTAAGGATGGCGTTGGGGGTGAAATCTAGGAGGTGGAGGCCATATGTGTTCATGATATCACAAAAGAACTCCAAGAACGGAGGGCACAGACCACAGTGGAAAAATGCAGCGAAGAAGAAGTACCCGCCGGGGAACATATCTTTGGCGACGGCGGGGAAGGCTCTGGTGCGGGGATGAGCTTTGGTCTCCCTCGCCCAGAACAAATAATATTTGTTCCGCAGCTCCCTCGCGCCAAGCCTCGGCGCGAAGACCACGCACCTCTTCCGCAGGGCGGCCATCTTCGCCGCCTGCTCGGACTTCTCCTTCTTGGCCTTGTCGTTCTTGGCCTTGTCGCTTTTCGCCTTGTCGCTCTTCGGAGCCATGGCGGAGGCGGCGAGGGAAGAGGCGAGGAGCTCGACGGCGCCGCGGATGCGGAAGATTGCGGAGGAGGGGCGGAGGCAAGAAGCAGCGGAGGTTTCTGAAGAATCAAGGCGCAATGAAGACGATGGAGGAGAACTGCCCCTGCTTCCTCTGCTTTTAAGGGGGGAGTGGGGGACATTCCGCATTTCCCATTAAAGAAACAGGCCACGATCTCTCCCACGACACCGCAATCGACGCGTGCCGTTAGGGAGGGATGCGGCGGATGCGGAAGGGGATACGGCTTGCCGTGGGCCGCGCGTGCCCGTGCACTGTCTTGGGCCTGGCCCAACAGCGCTCGGCACCGTGTGTGGCCCAGGCCCGGGGGCTCCTGTCGGTGTACTAAGATAGGGGTACCTTAGTACCCCAACTTGTGCACGGGCAGTAGCAGCTTCCTGCGGCTGGGCTTACCACGTGCTTGCCGGAAACCTTTCTGGTCCCTATAAAGCCATTCAGAAACAAAGTATACAAGATAGAGGATCAAGGCCCCGGCAAGAGGAGCTTGCCGGGAAGGCCGCACCAGGCTCAAGATTACCACTTTAGCACAAGACCCTGGCAAGAGGAGCTTGCCAGGAAGGCCAAGGAACACTTACTTCAAGAGATGCCTCGGGGCATCATGCGCCCCGGCAGGACCCGGAGAGCGACAAGCTTCCGGGCCCGGCAAGATCACTACCCCGGCAAGGTGCTTGCCGGGGAGACCTACGCTGTGTGCCCGCACTCCAGCTCATCGGCCCACGCGTCGCCCTGGGGCCCTTCCAGGGTCACGTGGCAGATGGTTGTGCAGCCTGGGGGACACGGTGGCAATCCACGGTGACAAGGCTACCGCCGTGGCGAACGGAGAAGCATGGACGGACACTTTTGGGGTCGACGGCGACGGGCATTTAATGCCCTTGTCCCCCACTGTCAAGGTTAGGTGAAGATCACTGTTCATCCACTGTTCATGCACTATTCACATACTGTTACAACTACCACCAAAATTACACTTTTACCCTCCTCTACGTTGACACCTGTCGGTGACCCCTTAAGCTATAAAAGGAGGCCCATGCGCAACGTAGAAAGGGTTCGAAACCTAGACAACTCTCTCGCTCGGTGTAGCTAGTACTGTAGCCCTTCAAGCTCCCGAGCTCAAAAACTCAATACAACCTAAGGCAGGAGTAGGGTTTTACGCGTCCGCGCGACCCGAACCTGGGTAAACTGCCCGCCTGTGCTCCTCGATCTGCTCTCTGTGCTCCCTCCGCTCCCTTACCGCAACGTAGAAGGGGCTCCGATCCCATAGGTGCTCGTGGGAGGACAGTTTCCCCCGACAAGAACCAAAAACTAAAAAGCAAAAAAATAAAATTGGGTTGCCTCCCAACAAGCACTATTGTTTAGCGTCCTTAGCTAGGCATAAAAAGCAAATAGATCTAGGTATTATCATCTTTGGTATGCAATCCATAGGTAGCTGTCATAATAGATTCATAAGGAAATTTAATTTACTTTCCTGGAAAGTGTTCCATGCCCTTCCTTAATGGAAATTGAAATCTAATGTTTCCTTCTTTCATAACAATAATTGCACCAATCATTCTAAGGAAAGGTCTACCAAGAATAATAGGACATATAGATTGCAATCTATATCAAGAACAATGAAATCTATGGGCACATAATTCCTATTTGCGACAATAAGAACATCATTAATTCTTCCCATAGGTTTCTTAATAGTAGAATCCGCAAGATGCAAATTTAAAGAACACTCATCAATTTCACGAAACCCTAGCAAATCACACAAAGTTTTGGAAACTGTAGAAACGCTAGCACCTAAATCACACAAAGCATGGCACTCGTAATCTTTAATCTTGATTTTAATAGTTTGTTCCCACTCATCATAAAGTTTTCTAGGGATAGAAACTTCCAATTCAAGCTTTTCTTTAAAAGATTGCATCATAGCATCAACAATATGTTTAGTGAAAGCTTTATTTTGATTATAAGCATGAGGATAATTCAACATGGATTGCAACAAGGAAATACAATCTATTAAAGTACAATTATCATAATTAAATTCCTTGAGATCTAATCTAGCAGGTTCATCACTACTTAGGGTTTTGACTTATCCCTTTTTATCAGTTTTAGCATCAAGATCTAAAAACTCTGAATCATTGGGGCGCCTATTAACTAAAGTAGACTCATCTCTAGACCCACCTTTATCAAGATTTATTTTAGAAAACAAAGATTCAATAGGAGTCACATCAATCACTTTAAGATCTTCATCTTCTGGTTTAGCAGCCATCTTATTTACTAAGGTGGCTGCTTATCTTAAATTTGTCCAACTAAATTTTCAAGATGAGTAAATTGAGATTTCAAACCATAAAATTCTCTAGACATATCATCAAGCTCTTTATTCATAAATTCCAAAATACTTTTCTTCTCCTTGAACTCATTTCTAAAGAAATTACTATGTCCAAATTGTAAAGACAAAAAACTTTTAACATTGTTCTCAATTTCTTACAACCTTCTAGAATAAGAATCAATGTTTTTTGGTTGAGCCATTGTAACAAAGCAAACAATCCAACACACAAGCACACAAGAAGCAAGCGAGCAAGACGAACGAAAGAAGGGCGAAGAAAGAAGGCAAATATTTTGAAAAACATTTTAGAAGTGGGGGAGAGGAAAACGAGAGGTGAATGGCAAATAATGTAAATGCAAGAGATGAGAGTTTAATGATAGGTACTTGGTAGGTCTTCACTTGGTGTAGATCTCCCCGGCAACGGCGCCAGAAATTCTTTTGCTTCCTTGCTGCTTTCCTGAGGTAACGTTGGTGTTTCCCTTGAAGAGAAAAGGGTGATGCAGCAGAGTAAAGTAAGTATATCCCTCAGTTTGTTGAGAACCAAGGTATCAATCTAGTAGGAGATTACACACAAGTCGCCAAATACCTGCACAAACAATCAACAACTTGCACCCAACTCTATAAAGGGGTTGTCAATCCCTTCTAGGTTATTTGCAAAAGTGAGATCCGATAGAGATAGATAAACAAGTAAAGTAAATATTTTTGGGTTTTTGGTTTATAGATTAAAAAGTAAAAGATTGCAAGATAGTAGATCTGAAAACTTATAAGATGTAAAAGAGACCCAGGGGCCATAGGTTTCACTAGGGGCTTCTCTCATGATAGCAAGTTTACGGTGGGTGAACAAATTACTGTCAAGCAATTGATAGAAAAGCGAATAATTATAACAACATCTATGGCAATGATCATGAATATAGGCATCACGTCTGAGACAAGTAGACCGACTCCTACCTACATATACTACTATTACTCCACACATCGACCGACTCATGCCTACATCTAGAGTATTGAGTTCATAACAACAGAGTAACGCCTTAAGCAAGATGCCATGATGTAGAGGAATTAACTCAAGCAATATTATGAAAACCCCATCTTTTTATCCTCGATGGCAAGAATACAATATGTGTCATGTCCCCTACTGTCATTGGGATTGAGCACTGCAAGATTGAACCCAAAGCAAAGCACTTCGCCCAATGCAAGAATTATCAATCTACTCGGCCAAACAAAATCGATAGTTGAAAGAGAATTACTAAGATATAAGATCATGCATAAAATAATTCAGAAGAAACTCAAATATTATTCATAAATAATCTGATCATAAACCCACAATTCATCGGATCTTGACAAACACACCGCAAAAGAAGATTACATCGGATAGATCTCCAAGAACAACGAGGAGAACATGGTCTTCAAGATCAAAGAGAGAGAAGAAGCCATATAGCTACTAGCTATGGACCCGTAGGTCTGTGGTAAACTACTCACACTTCATTGGAAGGGCACTATTGTTGATGTAGATGCCCTCCATGGTTGATTCCCCCTTCGGCAAAGTACCGGAACAGGCCTCCAGATTTGATCTCACGAGAACAGAAGGTTACAGCGGCAGAAAAGTGGTTTCGATGGATGTTCTGATATTTCTGGAATATATTGGCATTTATAGGCGGAAGAAGTCGGTCGGGGGAGGCATGAGGGGCCCACAAGGTAGGGGTGCCCCCAACCCTTCTGTCGCCTCGTGGATGCCCTGGCGTGTACTCCAAGTCCATCTAATGTCTTCTGATCCAAGAAAAATCTCCAAAAAGTTTCGTTCCGTTTGGACTCCGCTTGATATTCCTTTTTTGCGAAACTCAAAAACAAGGAAAAAACAGAAACTGGCACTAGGCTCTGGGCTAATAAGTTAGTCCCAAAAATCATAGAAAATAGAATATAAATGCATATAAAACATCCAAGATAGATAATATAATAGCATTGAACAATCAAAAAATATAGATACGTTGGAGACGTATCAATCCGGCACACATTAGATATCACGCATGCATCAATGATTGCATCGTATATCGGAACAAGCACGTGGAAAAAACCATCTATCCAAAGTGCAATGCTTCATAATATAAGAAGGCCGGAAATAAAGCTCCCCAGAAAGTTGTATGGTACTTTCCGATCACTCCACGTCTGCAGCGCTATTTCGTAGATCCTAAGGAAGCAAAGCTTATGCGCGGGCACGCGGAGAGGGTGAAGCCAGATGACGGAGATGATCCGAAGCTGAGGCACCTCGCAGATGCTAGCCAGTGGAGAGCATTAAGCGCTGAATATAAGTTTTTTGTAGATGATGCAAGGAACATCGTGCTTGGCGCTAGTAGTGATGGCATGAATCCGTTTGGCAACCAGAACACCAATCATAGCACATATCCCATGTTTGTATGGATGTACAACCCCCCTAGCTGTGCATGAAGGAAAAATACATACACATGACTATGCTTATTCAAGGGCCGAGACAACCGGGAAATGATATAAATCTGTATCTCGGGTTACTGAAAGAGGAGCTACAGACCTTATGGACAACACCAGCCAAGACATGGGACACAAGTAAAGGAAAGTATTTCTACATGAGAGTCGCGCTGATCACGACAGTGCAGGACAATCTCGGTTACGGCTATATCTCCGGCCAGGTGTGCCACGGAATTGCGGATGCACCAAGTGCATGGATGATACAACTTCTCAGCAGCTATCAAAAGATGGCGGGTCTTCAAAAATCGTGTACATGGGGCATCGAAGATGACTCGAGAAGGATGACCCGTGGAGAAAGTGTGGAGATCTATTCAATGGTAAGGCTGAGCATCGAGGTCCTCTGCATAAGCTTAGCGGTGTAAAAATATATGAGTTATTGAAGAACTAGGAAGAGTGCCCCTCGCCGGGATAGACGAAGAAAAAGGCGCCGGAGCCGCTGCTGAAGGTATGGAAGAAGAGGTCTGTTTTTTGGGACTTAGGGTACTGGCCCAAACTCGACATGCCTCATAGCCTTGATCAAATGCATATCACAAAGAATATCCTCGAGAGCTTGCTTGGAACATTGATGAACATGCCGGGGAAGAGCAAGGATGGGCCGAAGGCAAGAAAAGACATGGAATTTTTGAATATCAGGAAAGATCTCCAAATGCCCGGTAAAAAGTCATCAGAGGAGACGGAGACGGAGACGGAGACGGATACAGAAGATAGGAGAAAGGTAAACAAGAAGGAAGAACAATATTCCTCCCCGCTCTTATGCCGATCAATTGTTCAAGTGCCTTGCCAGAATCAAAGTTAGTTCTGGATACTATGGGAAGATTAGTAGATATCTGGACACCAAGAAAAAAAGGTTCAGCCGGATGAAGTCTCACGACTGTCACGTGATGATGACGTGGTTACTCCCGGTTGCACTTAGAGGGATTATGGACACACACATCCGTGCGACGCTTACTGATCTACGCCACTTTTTTTATGCTATCTCTCAAAAGTCAATCTGTGTCAAGAAGCTCCATAGGCTACAGGAAGAGATCATTGTCATACTAAATGAGCTAGAGATGTACATCCCACCCATGTTCTTTGATGTCAAGGTGCATCTATGTGTCCACATCGTAGACGACATCATAGACCTAGGGCCGACATTCCTGCACAACATGATGCCATTCGAGAGGATGAATGGGGTCATCAAAGGATTCGTTCGTAACATGTCCCGTCCGGATGGATGCATAGCCCAGGGATATCTGATCAAAGAGTGCATCTCTTTCTGTGAGAGTTATTTAGGCACCGGAGACCCTGTTGTTGGTTTTCCTGTCAGCAAGCACTGTGGAAGGCTCGAAGGCGAAGGTCACACCGATGGTTGGAGGGATTTGAATGTGTTCCGCTGGGGCCGACAAAATGACTTTGACATGGCAAACTTAGTAGTGCTACAACACCTAGATGTGCTAGAAGATTTGCTGACACTGCACAAAGAGACCATCGTAAAGAACAACCGTGACCGTGGGGTGCACAGGACGGACAGTGAAGTTATTAGAGAGCACAACTCCACTTTCTTGCATTGGTTCAAAGAGAGAGTTCTGGCTAATCACCCGGAAGAGGGCTGTCCAGACGGATCGCTCATATACACCCACATGGCCCAAGGGTCAACCTCGCGACTTATCAAGCATACAATATTAACAAATACACGTTCTACATGGAGGCCAAAGATATAAACAATGATAACTAGAACTCAGGGGTGACGATGGAAGCCATGACCGAGAATGTAATTGAAAGATATTACGGAAGGGTCATTGCGATCTGGGAGCTTGAATACTCTGGATTGCTGATACGTCCATTTTGCATCATGCTTTTATATTGATATTTATTGCATTATGGGCTATTATTACACATTATGTCACAATACTTATGCCTTTTCTCTCCTATTTTACAAGGTTTACATGAAGAGGGAGAATGCCGGTAGCTGGAATTCTGGGTTGGAAAAGGAGCAAATATTGGAGACCTATTTTGAACAACTCAAAAAGCCCTGAAACTCCACGAAAGTCGGTTTTCGAAAATATAAAAAATATCGGGTGAAGAAAGCACTAGAGGGGGGCCACCCACCGTCCATGAGGCTGGGGGCGCGCCCTACCCCCTGGGCGTGCCCCCCTGCCTTGTGGGCCACCAAGCAGCCCCTCGATGCCCATCTTCTGGTATAACGTGTCTTCTGCCCTGGAAGTTGGTGGAATCAATATAGGGCTCCGGCGGAGCTATTCTGCCGGGGTAACATCCCTCTAGGAGGGGGAAATCATCACCATCGTCATCGCCATTGATCCTCTCATCAGGAGGGGATCTATCTCCATCAACATCTTCACCAACACCATCTCCTCTCAAACCCTAGTTCATCTCTTGTATCCAATCTTTGTATCAAAACCACATATCGGTACCTGTGGGTTGCTAGCAGTGTTGATTACTCCTTGTAGTTGATGCTAGTTGGTTTATCCGGTGGAAGATCATATGTTCAGATCCGTTATGCATATTAATACCCCTCTGATTATGAACATGAATATGATTTGTGAGTAGTTACGTTTGTTCGTGAGGACATGGGAGAAGTCTTGCTATAAGTAGTCATGTGAATTTGGTATTCGTTCGATACTTTGATGAGATGTATGTTGTCTTTCCTCTAGTGGTGTCATGTGAACATCGACTACATGACACTTCACCATTGTTTGGGCCTAGAGGAAGGCATTGGGAAGTAATAAGTAGATGATGGGTTGCTAGAGTGACAGAAGCTTAAACCCTAGTTTATGCGTTGCTTCGTAAGGGGCTGATTTGGATCCATATGTTTCATGCTATGGTTAGGTTTACCTTAATACTTCTTTTGTAGTTGCGGATGCTTGCAATAGAGGTTAATCATAAGTGGGATGCTTGTACAAGTAAGGGTAGCACCCAAGCGCCGGTCCACCCACATACCAAATAACAAAGTAACGAACGTGAATCATATGAACATGATGAACACTAGCTTGATGATAATTCCCATGTGTCCTCGGGAGCGCTTTCCTTTATATAAGAGTTTGTCCAGGCTTGTCCTTTGCTACAAAAAGGATTAATCCATATTGCTGCACTTTATTTAGTTTTACTATTTGTTACTCGTTACAAATTACCTTATCACAAAACTATTTGTTACCGATAATTTCAGTGCTTGCAGAGAATACCTTACTGAAAATTGCCTATCATTTCCTTCTGCTCCTCGTTGGGTTCGACACTCTTACTTATCGAAAGGACTACGATAGATCCCCTATACTCGTGTGCCATCAAGACTCTTTTCTGGCGCCGTTGCCGGGGAGTGAAGCGCCTTTGGAAAGTGGAATTTGGTAAGGAAAAACTTATATAGTGTGCTGAAATTTACTGTCACTTGTTACTATGGAACATAATCCTTTGGGGGGCTTGTTCGGGGTATCTTCACCCCGGCCAGTAGAGCAAAGAGTAGCTCCTCAACCTACTGAACCTACTGAAAATGTTTGCTTTGAAATTCCTTCGGGTATGATAGAGAAACTGCCAGCTAATCCCTTTACAGGAGATGGAACATTGCATCCCGATTTGCACCTAATCTATGTGGATGAAGTTTGTGGATTATTTAAGCTTGCAGGTATGCCCGAGGATATTATCAAGAAGAAGGTCTTCCCTTTATCTTTGAAGGGAAAGGCATTGACATGGTTTAGGCTATGCGATGATATTGGATCATGGAACTACAACTGGTTGAAATTGGAATTTCATCAGAAGTTCTATCATATGCATCAGGTTCATCGTGATCGTAATTATATATGTAATTTTTGGCCTCGCGAAGGTGAAAGTATCGCTCAAGCTTGGGGGAGGCTTAAGTCAATGTTATATTCATGCCCCAATCCTGAGCTCTCAAGATAAATTATTATTCAAAAAATTTATGCTCGGCTTTCTCTCGATAATTGCTCCATTCTCGGTACTTTTTGCAATATGATGAAGACTATTGAATTCAAATGGGATTTATTGGAAAGAATGAAACGCAACTCTGAAGATTGGGATCTCGACGAAGGTAAGGAGTCAGGTATAACACTTAAGTTTGATTGTGTTAAATCTTTTATGGATACCAATGCTTTCCGTGAATTTAGCACTAAATATGGACTTGAATCTGAGATAGTAGCTTCTTTCTGTGAATCATTTGCTACTCATGTTGATCTCCCTAAGGAGAAGTGGTGTAAATATCATCCTCCCATTGAAGTAAAAGTATTTGAACCTGTTAAATTTGAAGAAAAGACTATCACTTATAATGTTGATCCTATTGTTCCTACCGCTTATATTGAGAAACCACCCTTCCCTGTTAGAATAAAGGATCATGCTAAAGCTTCAACTGTGATTCGTAAGAGTAATACTAGAACACCTACACCCTCTAAGAAAATTAAAGTTGAACCTAGTGTTGCTATGGTTAAGGATCTTTTGGTCGATAATATTGATGGGCATGTTATTTACCTCTATGATGAAGCTGCTTGAATTGCTAGACCCGATACTAAAAATAAACATAGACCTATTGTAGGCATGCCTGTTATTTCCGTTAAAATAGGAGATCATTGATATCATGGCTTATGTGACATGGGTGCTAGTGCGAGTGCAATACCTCATTCCTTATACGAAGAAATTATGCACGATATTGCAGCTGCTGAGCTATAAGGTATTGATGTTACTATTAAGCTTGCCAATAGAGACACTATTTCACCAGTTGGGATTGTCAGAGATGTTGAAGTGTTGTGGGAAAGTTAACTACCCTATTGATTTTCTTGTTCTTGGTTCCCCACAAGATGATTTTTGCCCCATTATATTTGGTAGACCCTTCTTGAATACTATTAATGCTAAGATAGACTGCAAAAAGGATGTTGTTACTATTGGTTTAGGGGATATGTCTCATGATTTTAACTTTGCTAAATTCCGTAGACAACCCCATGATAAAGAATTGCCTAGTAAGGATGAAACTATTGGTCTTCCTTCTATTGTTGTGCCTCCTAACGACCCTTTAGAACAATATTTGCTTGACCATGAAAATGATATGTATATGAATGAGAGAAGGGAAATATATGACATATTATTTAAGTAGTGACCTTTATTGAAACACAACTTTCCTGTTGAAATCCTAGGGGATCCTCCTCCACCCAAGGGCGATCCCGTGTTTGAGCTCAAACCATTACCTGACACTCTTAAGTATGCTTATCTTGATGAAAAGAAGATATATCCCGTTATTATTAGTGCTAACCTTTCAGAGCAGGAAGAAGAGAAATTATTGAAAACTCTGAAGAAGCACCATGCTGCTATTGGATATACTCTTGATGATCTTAAGGGCATTAGTTCCACTCTATGTCAACACAATAAAATTGGAGAAAGACGCTAAACCGGTGGTTGATCACCAACGGTGGTTAAATCCTAGGATGAAAGAAGTGGTAAGGAAAGAAATACTAAAGCTTCTAGAGGCAGGTATAATTTATCCAGTTGCTGATAGTCAGTGGGTAAGTCATGTCCATTGTGTCCCTAAGAAGGGAGGTATTATTGTTGTTCCTAATGATAAAGATGAATTGATCCCACAAAGAATTGTTATAGGCTATAGAATGGTAATTGATTTCCGCAAATTAAATAAAGCTACTAAAAAGGATCATTACCATCTACCTTTTATTGATCAAATGCTAGAAATATTATCCAAACATACTAATTTTGCCTTTCTAGATGGCTATTTTGGTTTCTCTCAAATACCTGTGTCAAAAGAGGATCAAGAAAAGACCGCTTTTACTTGCCCTTTCGGTACCTTTGCTTATAGACATATGCCTTTTGGTTTATGTAATGCACCTGCTACCTTTCAAAGATGCATGATGGCTATATTCTCTTATTTTTGTGAAAAGGTTATTGAGGTATTCATGGATGATTTTCCGTTTATGGAACTTCTTTTGATGATTGCTTAAGAAACCTTGATTGAGTTTTCTAGAGATGTGTAGAAACTAACCTTGTCTTGAATTGGGAGAAGTGCCACTTTATGGTTAATGAAGGTGTTGTCTTGGGGCATAAAATTTCTGAAAGAGGTATTGACGTTAATAAAGCTGAAGTTGTTGCTATTGAAAAGATGTCGTGTACTAAGGGCATCAAAGGTATAAGAAGTTTCCTTGGTCATGTCGGGTTTTATAGGAGGTTCATTAAGGACTTCTCAAAAATCTCTAGGCCTCTGACTAACCTCTTACAAAAAGATGTTCCTTTTGTCTTGGATGATGATTGTGTAGAAGCATTTGAAATACTTAAGAAAGCATTGATCTCTGCACCTATTGTCCAGCCACCTGACTGGAATTTACCCTTTGAAATTATGTGCGATGCTAGTGATTATGATGTAGGTGCTGTTCTAGGACAAAGAGTTGATATGAAATTAATTGTTATCCAATATGCTAGTAAAACTCTAGACAGTGCCTAGACAAATTATGCTACTACTGAAAAAGAATTTTTAGCAGTTGTATTTGCTTGTGATAAGTTCAGACCTTATATTGTCGATTCTAAAGTAACTGTTCACACCGATCATGCTACTATTAAATATCTTATGGAAAAGAAAGATGCTAAACCTAGACTTATTAGATGGGTTCTCTTGCTACAAGAATTCGATTTGCATATCACTGATAGAAAGGGAGCTGAGAACCCCGTTGCAGACAACGTGTCTAGGTTAGAGAATATTCTTGATGACCCACTACCTATTGATGATAGCTTTCCTGATGAACAATTAGCTGTCATAAATGCTTCTCGTACTGCTCCATGGTATGCTGATTATGCTAATTACATTGTTGCTAAATTTATACCACCTAGTTTCACATACCAGCAAAAGAAAAGTTTTTTCTATAATTTAAGACATTACTTCTAGGATGACCCACAACTTTATAAAGAAGGAGTAGATGGTATTATTAGACATTGTGTACCTGAGCATGAACAAGGATAGATCCTACGCAAGTGTCTCTCCGAGGCTTACGGAGCACACCACGCTGGAGATAGAACTGCACATAAGGTACTGCAATCTGGTTTTTATTGGCCTACTCTCTTCAAGGATGCCCGTAAGTTTGTGTTGTATTGTGATGAATGTCAAAGAATTGGTAATATTAGTAGACGTCAAGAAATGCCTATGAACTATTCACTTGTTATTGAACCTTATGATGACTGGGGCTTTGATTATATGGGACCGTTTCCTTCCTCTAACGGGTATACACATATTTTAGTTGCTGTTGATTACGTTACTAAGTGGGTAGAAGCTATTCCAACTAGTAGTGCTGATCATAACACCTCTATCAAGATGCTTAAAGAAGTTATTTTTCCGAGGTTTGGAGTCCCTAGATACTTAACGACTCATGGTGGTTCACACTTTATTCATGGTGATTTCCGTCAAATGCTTGCTAAGTATGATGTGAATCATAGAATTGCATCCCCTTACCACCCACAGTCTAGCGGTCAAGTAGAACTGAGTAACAAAGAGCTGAAATTAATTTTGCAAAAGACTGTTAATAAATCTAGAAAGAATTGGTCCAAGAAACTTGATGATGCATTATGGGCTAATAGAACTGCATATAAAAATCCTACGGGTATGTCTCCGTATAAAATGGTTTATGGAAAAGCATGTCACTTACCTCTCAAACTAGAACATAAGGCATATTGGGCCATTAAAGAGCTCAATTATGATTTCGAACTTGCCAGTGAGAAGAGGTTATTTGACATTAGCTCACTTGATGAGTGGAGAACCCAGGCCTATGAAAATGCCAAATTGTTTAAAGAGAAAGTTAAAAGATAGCATGACAAAAGGATACAGAAGCGTGAGTTTAATGTAGGTGATTATGTTTTGCTATACAACTCTTGTTTAAGAGTTTTGTAGGGAACTGATGGCTTCTCGCCCCTCGTTGGTTACCCCAAGTGGAAGGTTTGAGATGCAGTGTAGCGGAAGTTTTCCCTTGGCTAAGATACCAAGGATCGATTTCCCCTGAGACTCCCAGTTTCAACAAGAAGGTGTCAACTGCTAACGGCGCCAGATATTAGCAATCAACGTGGACCTGCACACAGATACAAATAACTTTGCTCCCAACGAGTACAGAGAGGTTGTCAATCCCTCCGGCCTTGTAGTTTACAAAGGATCAAACGCAAGTGATAATAGTGATAGGTATTGCTACAAATAGTAAGTAAAAGCAGAAAGTAAATAGCCGATGTGATCAGTGATGGTAATATGGACCGGGGTCCCATGATGTTCACTAGTGATGTCTCTCTCCCAAAAGACGATAAAACAACTATGTGAGGTAAACGAATTACAGCTGGGCAATTGACAGAATTATGTGCGCAAACCAATGCTAATTATATTGCAAGAAAGGTAGAGGTTCAAAGCATGGGCGGTACGCCAAGGCAAGTAGACCGAAATCCATCTGCATCTACTACTAATCATCCACCTTGAGATATCTATCCAGAACATCTCGCTGGTATTAAGTTGCGAGTCCCACCCATAGTGTAAACTCAAAGCAACAGACAACTGCATTAAAAGCACTTTGCATAAAGTAAACAATCCTTGCACCCGCGGGCACAAGCACCATTGTTTTCCCCCTTGTGGCAACAGCACATCCCCTAGACTCATGTTTCTATCACTCAAGCTAGTCATCAAGGGGCATGAACCCACAATCAAGCATAACGTTCCCTCTTGGAGTCACTACCTACTACTTGGCCAAAGCAATAAACAGCAATGGAGAACATGCAAGAATTACTTACGAACATAAATATAAAAGAGGTAGATCAAATATATTACTCAAACACAATCTGAACATAATCTCACAATCCATCGGATCCCAGCAAACTCAACATAGCAACAACATAAGGATTACATATGTGCCTCGATCATGTAGGGCAGCTCACGAGGTCTAATTAGTGAAGCACAAGAAGGGGAGGAGAACATCACATAGCTACTGGTCATGGACCCATGGTCCAAGGGAGACTACTCACAACTCATCCGGGAGGCGTCCATGGTGGTGGAGAGGCTCCCGGTGGCGACCCTCCCCTCCGGCAGGGTGCCGGGAAGAGTTCTCCTGGTGCTCCCGATCTTGGAAGCACGGCGGCGGCGGAACAGAGATGAGATCGCGAAAAAGGGTTCCCGTCTCGAGGGTTTCGGGACGCGTGTTAAATATATGCCGAAGGGGGGCATCAGCGGAGGCTCGGGGGGCCCAGGCGCCCCCCCCCCCCGGCGCGGCCAGGGGGGCCGCGCCACCAGGGCGCCTGGAGCTCTGGTGGCCCCCCTCCGGCTCTACTTTGGCTACCGGGAAGCTTCTGGAACGCTGATTTTTTATATAATTTTTCCGGGATTTTTTGGGCAGTTCTCGTAATGGGAAAACGTGAAATACAAAAACAGCAGAAAACAGAAACTGGCACTGGGGTGCACTGAGTTAATAGGTTAGTCCAAATATGATCAAAAGTGTATGGAAGTGTATAAGTATCATAGCAATGTCACCCAAAAGAGGCATGGAGCAAGCAGAAATTATAGATACGTTTTGGACGTATCAACATCCCCAAGCTTAATTCCTGCTCGTCGTCGAGTAGGTAAATGATAACAAGAATAATTTCTGTGGTGACATGCTATTAACCATATAGGACTTTTTCATAGTCACATGACAAAAGCTTACTGAGACAATGAATCTGTAGTAATTAAGTTGCCTCATGAGAAAATCACAAATAACTGAAAGTTTTACAATATGATACTGAAACATCAAATAGATTTGTAATGAGCATGGTGTGCAAATATGATAAAGTGATATCTCGCTTGCCCCCTTTAGTGAAGCAAAACATAAATGCAGGGGCACCTCCAAGGTTTAAGTGATGACTAGATACAATGATTACAAAATAAACGATATCATAATCATGCAAAAGACAATGCTACTTTGGGACAATGCACATTACACTCAGAATGACAATCATGCTCTCAGTAGTTGGTGCTTTAAAAGAAGGTGGAGACTCTCGAACCGTGGCTTTTGTTGGCAAGTGTAGGATCGAAAGTGTGTCTAGAGGGGGGGGTGATTAGACTACTTGTAAATATAAAAATTCTGCCTTTTGACAAAGAACAGTTTTTGGTAGATTCACAATTATGATCAAGTCAAGTATCACCCTACACATGCAATTCTAGAGTATAGGCAGCGGAAAGTAAATTGCACATGTAGTAAAGAGAGGTGGAGAAGAGCAAACGCAATTTTGGAGACGCGGTGATTTTTCCCGTGGTTCCGATAGGTGGTGCTATCGTACATCCACGTTGATGCAGACTTCAACCCATAGAGGGTAACGGCTGCGCGAGTCCACGGAGGGCTCCACCCACGAAGGGTCCACGAAGAAGCAACCTTGTCTATTCCATCATGGCCTACGCCCACGGAGGGCTAGCCTTACTCGGGGTAGATCTTCACGAAGTAGGCGATCTCCTTGCCCTTACAAACTTCTTGGTTCAACTCCACATCTCAATGACGGAGGCTCCCAAGCGACACCTAACCAATCTAGGAGGCACCACCCTCCAAAAGGTAATAGATGTTGTAGATGATGATGAACTCCTTGCTCTTGTGCTTCAAATGATAATCTCCCCAACACTCAACTCTCCTCACTGATTTGGCTGTGGTGGAAGAAAGGATTGAGTGGAAAGCAACTTGGGAAGGTTAGAGATCAAGTTTCATATGGTGGGAGTGGAGCAACTTGATCTCAACACAAGGGTAGGTAGTTCTCTTCTCAGAAATGTAAGGTAGGAGTGGTAGTTCTTTCTGATGGCTCTCTCCACGAATGAAGAGGGGGTGGAGGGGTATATATAGCCTCCACACAAAATCCAACCGTTACACACATATTTGAGCAATCTCGGTGGGACCGAAGTGGACAACTCGGTGAGACCGAAAGTTCAAATAATGTGAACGTTGGGGTTTTCGGTGGGACCGAAAATACCATCTCGGTTAGTCCGATTTGAGCAAAGACAGGAGCATGCCAGTTTCGGTGGGACCGACTTCATCATCTCGGTGACACCGATTTGATGACAGAAGGTTACAGAAGCTTGGCAGCCCATGTTTCGGTGAAACCGATTTCAAAATCGGAATATCCGATTTTTCTAGGGTTTGGCTTATGGCTGAGGTGGTTCATCTCGGTGTGACTGAGTTTGGAATACCGGTGGGACCGAGATTACTTATGAGTGTATTTGACAGTGAGAGTTGCTGATAGTTTAGGAGATGTATCACTAAGCACTTGAGCAACCAGATCATCAACATAACCTCATCCCCTTTTAATAGTATTGGCTTTTCCTATGGACTCAATGTGATCTTGGATCACTAAACCAAAAATGGAGTCTTGAGCTTTTGCCAATGCTTGCCTTAGCATTTTGAGGGGTCCACTTCTTCAGTCATTGCCATACCCATATCACTGAACTTCTCTGAAATGATTCTCAAGTAACTATTAGTTCAATGATATATATGTTGTTATTAATTGCCAAAACCACCCGGGGATTAGTTGCACTTTCAATCTCCCCCTTTTTGGTAATTGATGACAACATATAGATCAAAGCTTCGACAAGAGATATAATCAATGAATAACATCGTCGCTTTGAGAAGTATGTGATAAGCAAGAGCTCCCCCTAAATTTGTGCATTATTTAAGATTTGCGTTTGAATGCAAATGCACAATCGATTAGGATCATGGGTCACTCTTCCATGTCACATACATCTTGGTGGAGCGCACAAAATGATAAGAATGAACAGCATGCACCCAATCACCAAGACATGAGCAAATAGTCATACAAGATAGGAATAGCATATGATAAGCATTAAGCACACATTAAAGCATAGTACGACCAAGCACTCATTAAGGTAGCATCAAACGGAGTATCAAGCACACTGAATGTCTCGAAAACCAAAAGTATCTCAAAGAAACCGCAAAATAACGAAAGAGCAAAAGCGCAAAGACAACAACACTCTCTCTCTCGAAGCCCTATGATCTATACAATTTCTCCCCCTTTGGCAACAAGTTACCAAAAAGTTCGAAAAAGCATAGAGCTAAACGTCACTGTGGGCTCTGCTGGCGGCTCCCGTCTGGGTTGATGTCGGAGTAGATATGACGGCATCGGCGAAGACTTCAGCTGATGTCTGTGCTGGAGGAGTGGACACTGGAGCTGTAGCTGGAGTAACTGCTGGAACTGTAGGAGGTGCTGAAGTTGTAGTCCTGGTGTCAGTCACTGGAATAGCAGCTGATCGGGATCCTCTGGGAACCGGAGCAGTCTGTCGATGAGAGTCCTGGACTAAGTCATCCTGCACAAGCTCTGCCTTGTCCTGCTTTGCTTCCTCCATGTCTGCCTCAAGCTTGTTGACGGTCACTTGAATTTCAGTCAGCTTCACGTCCAGAGCGTGGATCTTCTCGTCAACAATCCTCTCTAAGCTCTCCTGAGACTGTTCAATGCTGGCCAGGCGTTGTTCAATCCTTTGGGTAGCTTCAAGAATCTGCTCTCCGAAACTCTTTGGTTTAGCTGCTGCTGCTGCTGCTTCTTTGTCAGCTTTGGCTTTCTTAGCAGCTTCGATCTTGGCTTGACCTTCAACAGATGTTGGATCCTCCTCGTCCATCACAACAACATTGTCTTCATGCTCTGGCTGCAGTGGTAAGTGTTTTCTATCCAACAAGAATTTGCCCGTGCCAAACTTGGCGTTGATAAGCATCTGAATCTGTGGGGCAAATCCACATGACCTTTTCTGGTCAGCTGCAGTCCTCTTAATGGTCTCTACCATTAAGTCCATTACCTTGAAAGGTGCTTTCTCATCAAGTATATGCAGCATGTTGATAGAATATCCTCTGATCATGCGATGATCTCCAGACTTGGGCATCAAGGTATGCCTCAAAATAGTATTAGTGGTAGGTAAACCTGCCTGGAGATGGTAGACTGAGCCGAGCTTCCATACTTCCAAATCTGCTGCGGGGATCTCCTTGTACATGTTCTTCATGGAATCATGATTCTTCTTTGGAATTCCATAGACATCAATATCATCTTCTCGTTGCACTGGAGCATTCAGAATTTCTGCCCATTCTTCAACAGAAGAAGAATACCTTTGACCTTCAGTCATCCAGGTGATCTTCCCATCAGGATAGAAGTGAGCTGTGGCATAGAATTGCATTATCATCTCATCGTTCCAACTGGTCAACTTCTGACCCACAAACTCTGTAACTCCACATGCAGTGAAGCTTTCATGCACATGTGGAAAGAAATCTCTGTGCTCTTCGTTGTCAATGTATTCCCAGTCAACATATCTGGTGTCTGCAACTATTGGCTTCTTGTCCATCAGCACAGTCTCATAGAAGTCCTGCTGCTCTCTGGTGTGAAATCTGGGATCTACAGCAGTTCTTCTCCTCACGGCATATGGATCAGCTTGTCTCCATAGCCTGAGACCTCTATCTTTCCTTGCCTTCATATCCTCGGCTTGAGGATGAGCATCATTGTGAAGTGGCAGTTTTGGACGGAGTTTCAGCAACACTTGTCCTTCCTCATCAGACTCAGCTGGTGGCACATCACCCTTGTTCTTCTCAGATGCTGGAATATTTCTGGTAGTCCTCTTGGGCTTGGCAGCAGGCTTTGCTGGAGCTGCCTTAGCTTGAGCAGATTTCTTGGGCTTTGAAGTGGCTCCGGCCTTAATGGCATCACCCATGAGCTTCTGCTTCTGAGGAGCAGGCTGGGGTGCTTCCTCATCTTCATCCTCGACTGCTGCATCTGCATGAGAATCACTATACACTACCCTCTTTCTCTTGGAGGTTTTCTTCACTTTGCTTGGAGCTGGCTCTCCCAAATTCAGCTTCTTGGCAACAGTTGACTGCTTGACTTTGCTGGTGCCCTTCTTTGACTGCTGACCTTGTTGCTCTTTGGCAACAACCTTCCTCTTAGGCTTTGAGGTTACCTCTTCCTCAACAACGAAGTCAGAATCCTCATCATCGGAATTCTTCTCCTTTCTAGCTCTGGTGGCTGCAGGAGGCATGCCACTTGGTGTACTCCTCTCACCATCATCAAATGGGCTACTAGTCTCAGGACTAGTGTCTGCTTCAGGAATGTCTGCAATAGGTGACTCTGACCTGTTCTGACTGTCACTGGCATCTGACATGGCTGACAACCTGTGAATAGATAAGGTATAGGCAGAGAAGAAGAGTTATCACAAACTGCAGAAGTTTTTGCAAAAAAAATGAGTTCAAATTTTAGTTTTAAGTTTTCACAGAAGACATTTCGGTCAGACCGAGTTTCAGTTTCGGTGAATCCGAAGTGTTAAACAGGGCTTGGCACACCACTTTCGGTTTGACCGAAGTGGGTTTCGGTCCTGCCGAAAACACTAGGGTTTCACATAAATTACATTTCGGTCACACCGATTTGCACAACTCGGTTGGACCGAAGGGTGCAGTGCAATGGCCAGAGGCCAAATCGGTCACACCGAAATTCTAAAATCGGGTTTACCGAGATGTGTTCCGTGGAAACCTAACCCTAAAATTTTTAACTCGAATCTAGTTCAAACGAACCAATCTGGTGTAAAGGAAGATTTCAATCGTGGCAAGATATTGGGCAAACCAAACGTGCATTGAATCGGAGATGGGAGCACGAGTGGGATCAAGACTCACCCTAACTTGGTGGAGTCTCTCTATGGCGGCAACGGCGCGGAGGAGATGTCCGTTGACGGCGATGGAGACCTGCAGCGAGGGCGCACAGGCGACGACGGCGACGATCTGGAGATCAGGGCGACGGCAGCAGGGGATGTGGGGCGAAAACGTTTGAAGGAGTAATCAACGCGCGCTGCCCTTGGTATATATATCCCTTTGCTGTCGGTGGGACCGAGTTGAAAAACTCGGTGGCACCGAGATGGATAACTGCCAGGCAGTTATGCATGTCGGTCACGCCAAAAATTACAACTCGGTTTCACCGAGATGAAACCTAGATCAGTCTAAATGCTTTCGGTTTGACCGAGTTTGAGTGAGTTGGTCTGACCGAAATCACTTAGAAGGTTTTGGAAGTTAGCCCTTGACGGATCGGTGGCTCCGAGTGCTCCTCACTCGGAGGGTCCGAAAATGACTTGTTCAAAGTTTGTGATGTAAGCATGAATATAATTTGAGACAAGAAATCATATATAGCTAGGGGAGGTACTTAGGCATTCTTGTCCATCCATTTGGTCAGAAAAATCAAAACGACCAAAACAACAAATGGATGTCCTCGAATGGATAAAATCATGCATTCAACATGCTCACACAATAAGATAGCAAATGAAATATGTGTCAAACATGCACAACCAAAACTCTAGCAACTAGCACACAATTTGTCGATGACTAGGTCATCTTTATATGAGTATTTTGACTTAGGAGCCAAATGAGAACATTTGATCATAGGTCATACTCATCGTTTAAGCACAAGTGGGGTTACCACTTTTACATAAAGCATTGATGTGTTCACATCATTTGAAGATGCTTTAGCTCAATTTTTAGAGCAAAGCTCCCCCTAGATGTGAGAACCCCTTTTAAAGGGTCAAACTAACCTTGGGTTGTCGTAGAAGACTTCATGTAGATGTTGAAGATGTGGATGCTCAATGTTGATGGAGATCATCAAGAGTTGGGATCTATCCTTTGGATTCGGGCACTTTCAATACCTACATGGGTTAGTCCCACAAGGAACAAACAAGGATATCCATGGACATAGATTGAAGTTCACAAAAGATGATGTCCATGAAAGCAATGATTACCTTGTCCCTTGACTTACCAACAAGAGGGTTTGTGACTCCATGAACTAGTGCACGATATGGAAGTTGATTGCACAAGTTGCCAAAATGAATGTGAGTGAAGTATGTTGGCGGAGTCACCCTCAAGAACTTTCTAGTTCTTCTTCTTCGGGATCCACATCATCTTGATGGGAATCCTTGGGGTTGTAGTTGAGCTTGATGAAGTAGAACTTGACGTTTCCTTGGGAACCCACTTGACCATGGCTTGAGGTGCTTCAATGAATGCATCAATCTCCTCTTGAAGCTTGTCCTTGGCTTTTAGCTTGTGGTCTTGTGGTGGAAGGTCATCTTGAGCTTGTTCCACATTGGAAGAAGTAGGATCATACTTCTCCTTTTGAGAAACAAACTGTGGAGTAGGGTATTGACCTTCTTCCCACTCAACACCTTCGGCGTTGAACTTTCGCTCAAAACCAATCCCTTGATTCTTCCGGTGCCTCCCTTGCTTGCGAACAATTTCCTCAAAGTTCTTGCTTCCGGCAAGGCTCTTGTAGACACCTTTCTCTATGATCCCTTTCAATAAACTATTCTCTTGCTCAAGTGTAACTTGGCTTGAAACATTGTTAGTGGAATCAAGAGAACTACTAGAAGCAACAATATTAGATTTAACATGGTTATTGTTACTGCTAGAGGAAGAATTTTTCTTATGCTTGTCATGCTTAGTCTTAATGGGTGGCAAGAAATTAGACAAGAGAAGTCGTTTGGCAAGATATGAAGAACTCTTGTTTCGAAGATCGTCATTGATCGCTTTTAGAAACTCATGTTCTTGCTCTAGAGTGAGCTTCTCGAAGCGTAGCTTCTCATGAGATCTTAGGAGCTCTCTATGATCTTCTTGAGTTGTTTCATGAGCTAACTTAAGAGTGTTTAGTTCTTTAGTTAGACGCTCAATCTCCTTCATAGCATTGTCATTCGACTCTTCTCGACTATAAAGACTACTAGCATTTTCATCGTTACTAGGCTCACTAGATTTATCATGCAAGAGCTCATCTTCACTAAGCAAGTCATCCTCATCACTATTGAAGTCAAAGAATTCAGGGTGTGATACCTTGGGGCCTTTAGCCATGAAGCATCTTCCAATTCCCTCATTTGGTGAATCAAATAAGTCGTAGGAGTTGGAGTTGGAGGATACGAGAGCAAGACCGGCAACACCTTCATCTTGACTGTAGTCGGAGTCGGAGTGATAGCTTCCATCGGATTGATTGTCGGAGTCGGAGCCGGAGACCCATTCACCTACATGAGCTTGATGTCTTCTTCTTGTGTAGCTCCTTGATGACTTGTCTTTCCTCTCCGAATCCTTGCTTCTCCGAGAGGGTCTTCGTTCATAACGATCATCTCTACTCCTTCTCTCTTTCCGAGGTGACTCATCTCTTGAGCTTCTTCTTCTTGGAGATTCTTCTTTTCTCTTGTGGGGAGCCGTACACTCATTTGAGTAGTGTCCGGGTCTTCCACAATTGTAGCAGTTTCGATCACGACTAGAAGATCTCTTTTCATCATATGATCTAGACTTTGAGCTTCTCTCTTTGCCTCTATTCTTGTAGAATTTGTTGAAGTTCTTAACCATTAGGCTTATCTCTTCATTGGAAACTAACTTGTCACTTGAGGTTGTGGGAGCATCACTTGTAGCTTTGTAAGCACCACTCGACTTGTTGTGAAGCTCTTCCTTATCCTTAAGTGTCATCTCATGAGCAACAATTCTTCCAATGACTTCAGTTGGCTTGAGAGTCTTGTAGTTTGGCATCATTTGGATCAAAGTGCACACGGTGTCATACTTTCCATCCAAAGCTCTGAGAATCTTCTTGATGATGAATCGGTCGGTCATTTCTTCGCTTCCTAAGCCGGCAATCTCATTTGTGATGAGAGCAAGCCTAGAGTACATTTCAGCGACTCCTTCACCATCCTTCATCTTGAACTTGTCAAGTTGACCTTGAAGAATATCTAGCTTTGATTCCTTCACAGACTCGGTACCTTCGTGCATTTCAACCAAAGTATCCCAAATCTCTTTTGCCTTTTCAAGACGACTGATTTTGTTGAACTCCTCGGGACACAAGGCATTGAAGAGAATGTCACAAGCTTGAGCATTGTTTTGAAACATCCGCAATTCTTCAGGTGTAGCTTCGCGATCCGGAACTTTTCCTTCCTCGAAGAATTCACCTTGCATACCAACACAAATAATGCCCCATGCGGCTGGGTTATGACCAAGAATATGCATTTTCATTTTATGCTTCCAACTAGCAAAATTTGTACCATCAAAGTAAGGACCTCTACGATAATTACCCTCACTAGACGCCATACTCTCCCAGGTTGTGAAACCAAGCTTATGGAGTCCAATGCAATGGAAACCAAAACAATGGAGACCAAAGCTCTGATACCACTTGTAGGATCGAAAGTATGTCTAGAGGGGGGTGATTAGACTACTTGTAAATATAAAAATTCTGCCTTTTGACAAAGAACAGTTTTTGGTAGATTCACAATTACGATCAAGTCAAGTATCACCCTACACATGCAATTCTAGAGTATAGGCAGCGGAAAGTAAATTGCACATGTAGTAAAGAGAGGTGGAGAAGAGCAAACGCAATTTTGGAGATGCGGTGATTTTTCCCGTGGTTCCGATAGGTGGTGCTATCGTACATCCACGTTGATGGAGACTTCAACCCACGGAGGGTAACGGCTGCGCGAGTCCACGGAGGGCTCCACCCACGAAGGGTCCACGAAGAAGCAACCTTGTCTATTCCATCATGGCCTATGCCCACGGAGGGCTAGCCTTACTCGGGGTAGATCTTCACGAAGTAGGTGATCTCCTTGCCCTTACAAACTTCTTAGTTCAACTCCACATCTCGATGACGGAGGCTCCCAAGCGACACCTAACCAATCTAGGAGGCACCACCCTCCAAAAGGTAATAGATGTTGTAGATGATGATGAACTCCTTGCTCTTGTGCTTCAAATGATAATCTCCCCAACACTCAACTCTCCTCACTGATTTGGCTGTGGTGGAAGAAAGGATTGAGTGGAAAGCAACTTGGGAAGGTTAGAGATCAAGTTTCATATGGTGGGAGTGGAGCAACTTGATCTCAACACAAGGGTAGGTAGTTCTCTTCTCAGAAATGTAAGGTAGGAGTGGTAGTTCTTTCTGATGGCTCTCTCCACGAATGAAGAGGGGGTGGAGGGGTATATATAGCCTCCACACAAAATCCAACCGTTACACACATATTTGAGCAATCTCGGTGGGACCGAAGTGGACAACTCGGTGAGACCGAAAGTTCAAATAATGTGAACGTTGGGGTTTTCGGTGGGACCGAAATTACCATCTCGGTTAGTCCGATTTGAGCAAAGACAGGAGCATGCCAGTTTCGGTGGGACCGACTTCATCATCTCGGTGACACCGATTTGATGACAGAAGGTTACAGAAGCTTGGCAGCCCATGTTTCGGTCAAACCGATTTCAAAATCGGAATATCCGATTTTTCTAGGGTTTGGCTTATGGCTGAGGTGGTTCATCTCGGTGTGACTGAGTTTGGAATATCGGTGGGACCGAGATTACTTATGAGTGTATTTGACAGTGAGAGTTGCTGATAGTTTAGGAGATGTATCACTAAGCACTTGAGCAACAAGATCATCAACATAACCTCATCCCCTTTTAATAGTATTGGCTTTTCCTATGGACTCAATGTGATCTTGGATCACTAAACCAAAAATGGAGTCTTGAGCTTTTGCCACTGCTTGCCTTAGCATTTTGAGGGCTCCACTTCTTCAGTCATTGCCATACCCATATCACTGAACTTCTCTGAAATGATTCTCAAGTAACTATTAGTTCAATGATATATATGTTGTTATTAATTGCCAAAACCACCCGGGGATTAGTTGCACTTTCAGCAAGATTGAAAACCCGTGGTCGCAAACAAAGACAAAACATGTACCAAAGCTCTTGGTTTTAAAAACAGAGGTAATAATTATTTTTTTGGATATGCATGTTTCGTCAACGAATGCTAGCAGATAACTCAATTACTTTTTGAGATGGACAAGTTTTGAGGAACGGCTCCCGAATGAGGACGATCACATCCTATTAATCTCCTTTGTTTATCACTGCCAAAGTTTTCTGATTTCTCATGAACAAAGCGTGAAGGAGGGTTTGTTTGTTATATTAATTTTGAGTCGGGCGCACTCATTGCCAGTTCCTTCTCGTATTATGGGTTTGCACATTAGACATGCAATCCCGGGGTGAAGCTTGTCCAACTTAAAAATATCATGAATTAACTACTACTTCCTCATGAGCTAAAACAGAGGCACAAAACAGAAATGCATTTTTTTGAGTAATTTCGAGATGGCACATGAAAGTCTTCGTTAGGAATGGCAGGTAAATACCATGTATAGGAAGGTATGGTGGACTCATATGGCATAACTGGTTTAAAAGATTTTGGATGCACAAGCAGTCAGTCCGCTTAGTACAGGCGAAGGTTAGCAAAAGACTGGGAGCGACCAACTAAGAGAGCAATGACGGTCATAATCATGCAGAGCGACAAAGCAACATTGAATCAGGAATGGAAGTCATATCGCTACTCAGAAATAAAAGATCATCAAGGCTTGACAGACTTTCTTTACAGTCTTAAATATGCGTGAGCATACGCCAAGTCAATCAAAATAAATTCTTGAAGGAAGATATTACTAAACCATACCACATCATAGGCAAACAAATCATGTTGGTACTCCAATAACACATTGGGAACCCCCCAGCTATTTGAGACTAATCATAAGAAAACATGAACTACTAAGCGCCATTATGCACGTAGCATTTTTATCATAGACATATCGACCAATGCAACAGAAGCAAACTCTCTTAATAAGATAAGCATGATAACTAAAGAGAGTTCAAGCAACCAACTAAACAAAAGCTCTATAAAAAGGTAAGCATGAAAACTAAGAGCTAAGCATGATAGTAGCTATTGAAAGACAAAGAACACACACAGCAAAGATAGACATGAAAATTCTATGTTATGTTCTAGGTAGAAGTGGAGCGTGTTTCTCTCCCACACAAAGAAATGCTGAGTTCCGACTCGTTATGAAAAGCTAAAGAAAACTAAAAAGGAAACTAAAAGCAAGACGCTCCAAGCATAGCACATAACACATGAAGTGATAAAAATATAGTGGAACGAAAGACGAACTGATAATGTTGATGGAGAAGGGGATGCACGGGGGCATCCCCAAGCTTAGACGCTTGAGTCTCCTTGAATATTTCTTGGGGGTGCATGGGGGCATCCCCAAGCTTGAGCGTTTGGCACTCCTGAATCTTTTTGTCATCTTCCCTCGCACACTTGAAAACTCCCTTCATACATAACTCATCATAAACTGATTAGCGAGGTTAGTACCCATAATAAAATAATTGTTCCTTGCTAGAAATAAGGATATTATTGAAGGTCTACTGTTTCTCAAGATTGCCAAAAGGTTTTTGCAAAGAAAAAGCAAGCTCAAGGTTTGCAAAATGAAGGAAAGGCAAAACAGGACAGAATCTGTGAAAAACAGAACAGCAGGTAGTAAATGATTTTTTCGGGGCACTTCTGCAACTCTAATAAAAAAACTCAGAACATACGCTCGAAAGACAATTGTATAGAGCACGCTGTCGAAAAAATTCAGACCAAAAAGATGATATGGTGATTTTATACGAATTTTTCTATCCAAGGACAGAATCTGTTTCCTGGATAGCACGTCACAACTTTTGAACTTTCTTGCAATCAGAGGCTACACTTGGCACAAAATTGAAAAGCAATGATACAATGATGATGCTACTGTAGTAACAACATCAATACACAACAAAAGCAAAATAAAATTTATTCATGTGGGCTGCCTCCCAAAAGCGCTTTCTTTTATGCCTTTAAGCTAGGCATAATGCAAAGAGATCAAGTTGTATCAATTGAACCATCATCAAGATCATCAAAAAGCTCTTCAATAGTACAACTAATCTTAAGAGGACTTTCAAATAAAAGCCTCATAGAGATACTTCTAGGGAGAAGACCAAAAGGATAAAAGTCAAGGGAAGATTCATTTATAAATTCATCAAAGAGAGGTGTTTCTTCCAAAGTCTTTACAGTTTCAACCCCTTTGGCAATAGATGGATTACTTTTAGAGCGGGGAGCCTTTGGAACGTGAGCAAACTTAGGCTCCTTCTTTGCCGGAGTTTCTACCTTTTTGGTTTTGATTGAGGAGAAAGTAGTTCCTAGAGTATCAAAGATTTCCTCAATCTTGTCTAACCTAGAAGAGTCCAAGTCATGGGATTTGATGGTCTCCAAAGTTTTGAAAATTTTATGCATGGAGCTATCAAGCCTATTCAAATTCCCTTGGATCTTACGATCCAACTCGTTTATCTTATTAATGTTTGGCATCTCTAGCTCTATCTTTTCAAGTTTTTTCATAATGTGAGCTAGGGTGATGTCCTCTTGAATGTTAACAACAGGGGGATTCCCAACAAGATTTTCAATAATACTAAGAGACTCCCAAACTGGGGCCTCTAGGAAATTTCCATTGATAGCAGTATCTAGAATAAACCTATTCCAAGACGTAATTCCAACATAAAAATTTCTAAGCAGGATAGTAGTAGATTGCTTCTTGGTGGCTCTTTTTTGAGAATCATTAATTCTATACCAAGCATCTTTTAGACTTTCCCCACCTCTTTGTTTAAAGGTGAGAACTTCTGCCTCGCCAAAGACAAAAGGACCCGACATAATGACAACTAAAGAATGAAATAACTATTTTTGTGATTTTCGATAAAAGATACTAAAGCAAAAACTGAAAGGTAAACTAAGAAGACTAAAAAGCAAAGGTAAAATATAGCGTGTGACTCCCCTATCTTGAAGAGTGGAGTCCCCGGCAACGGCGCCAGAAAACTTTGCTTGATGGCTTCTCGCCCCTCGTTGGTCACCCCAAGTGGAAGGTTTGAGATGCAGCGTAGCGGAAGTTTCCCTTGGCAAAGATACCAAGGATCGATTTCCCCTGAGACTCCCAGTTTCAACAAGAAGGTGTCAACTGCTAACGGCGCCAGATATTAGCAATCAACGTGGACCTGCACACAGATACAAATAACTTTGCTCCCAACGAGTACAGAGAGGTTGTCAATCCCTCCGGCCTTGTAGTTTACAAAGGATCAAACGCAAGTGATAATAGTGATAGGTATTGCTGCAAATAGTAAGTAAAAGCAGAAAGTAAATAGCCGATGTGATCAGTGATGGTAATATGGACCGGGGTCCCATGATGTTCACTAGTGATGTCTCTCTCCCAAAAGACGATAAAACAGCTATGTGAGGTAAACGAATTACAGCTGGGCAATTGACAGAAATATGTGCGCAAACCAATGCTAATTATATTGCAAGAAAGGTAGAGGTTAAAAGCATGCGCGGTACGCCAAGGCAAGTAGACCGAAATCCATCTGCATCTACTACTAATCATCCACCTTGAGATATCTATCCAGAACATCTCGCTGGTATTAAGTTGCGAGTCCCATCCATAGTGTAAACTCAAAGCAACAGACAACTGCATTAAAAGAACTTTGCGTAAAGTAAACAATCCTTGCACCCGCGGGCACAAGCACCGTTGTTTTCCCCCTTGTGGCAACAGCACATCCCCTAGACTCATGTTTCTGTCACTCAAGCTAGTCAACGAGGGGCATGAACCCACAATCAAGCATAACGTTCCCTCTTGGAGTCACTACCTACTACTTGGCCAAAGCAATAAATAGCAACGGAGAACATGCAAGAATTACTTACGAACATAAATATAAAAGAGGTAGATCAAATATATTACTCAAACACAATCTGAACATAATCTCACAATCCATCGGATCCCAGCAAACTCAACATAGCAACAGCATAAGGATTACATATGTGCCTCGATCATGTAGGGCAGCTCACGAGGTCTAATTAGTGAAGCACAAGAAGGGGACATCACATAGCTACTGGTCATGGACCCATGGTCCAAGGGAGACTACTCACAAATCATCCGGGAGGCGTCCATGGTGGTGGAGAGGCTCCCGGTGGTGATCCTCCCCTCCGGCAGGGTGCCGGGAAGAGTTCTCCTGGTGCTCCCGATCTTGGAAGCGCGGTGGTGGCAGAACAGAGATGAGATCGCGAAAAAGGGTTCCCGTCTCGAGGGTTTTGGGACGCCTGTTAAATATATGCCGAAGGGGGGCATCAGCGGAGGCTTGGGGGGCCCAGGCGCCCCCCGGCGCGGCCAGGGGGGGGG
>LR738711.1:197102600-197148136 GCA_902687465.1 Secale cereale
GGGGGGGGGGGGGGGCGCGCCACCAGGGCGCCTGGAGCCCTGGTGGCCCCCCTCCGGCTCTACTTTGGCTACCGGGAAGCTTCTGGAATGCTGATTTTTTATATAATTTTTCCGGGATTTTTCGGGCAGTTCTCGTAATGGGAAAACCTGAAATACAAAAACAGCAGAAAACAGAAACTGGCACTAGGGTGCACTGAGTTAATAGGTTAGTCCAAATATGATCAAAAGTGTATGGAAGTGTATAAATATCATAGCAATATCACCCAAAAGAGGCATGGAGCAAGCAGAAATTATAGATACGTTTTGGACGTATCAGGAACCTTCTCTCTAAATGGGAAGGTCCTTACGTTATCGAGGAGTTATATTGTTCCAGTGCCATAAAAATCAACAACTTCGAAGGCACAAATCCAAAGGTGGTGAACGGGCAAAGAGTCAAACATTATATCTCAGGTAATCCCATAAATGTTGAAAGCAATGTTATTGAAACTGTAATCCCGGAGGAATACATAAGGGACACTTTCTAGAATAATTCAGACTCCGAAAAGGAAGATGTATGTGGTACGATAAGTAAACCAACTCCAAAACAGTTCTAATGGCAATTTTTCTCCGTTTTGGAATATTTAAGAAAATAGGAAAAATAAGTAGTCCGAAAGGGACACGAGGCACCCACGAGGGTGGAGGGCGCGCCCTACCCCCTGGGCTCGCCCCCAGCCTCGTGGGCACCTCGTGTGCCCTCCAGACTCCGTTTTCTTGCATGTTACTTCTTCCGGTTGGTAAAAATTCATTATATAATCTCCCGAAGGTTTTGACCATGGTACCACGACAAAATTCTCTGTTTTTGTTTCAAGCTGTTTCTGTCGCAGATTAGAGCAAGATGTCTTCTCAGGAGTCATTTGGAGAGAGTCGGGTATCTCATCCGACACTAGGACTAGGAGCAAACATCAATGCTGACCACTTTGGGCCATCAACGGAGGAAGAGATGGAGGCTGACTTTAAAAGGATAGATGCCATGGAGGAGGATCAAGAAGTTACTTCTCGTTTCCAAGCCGGATTCACAATGGGGGAACTACAGAGCTCAGCTATTCCAAACTCGGTCATCCCTTCCAATGTCAGGTTTATTTCTTATGAAAATATGAAAA
Source organism: Secale cereale (assembly GCA_902687465.1). Taxonomy (NCBI): domain Eukaryota; kingdom Viridiplantae; phylum Streptophyta; class Magnoliopsida; order Poales; family Poaceae; genus Secale; species Secale cereale. Next base: position 197,103,740 of record LR738711.1, read on the forward strand.
AGAGTGTTACTTATTCTCCCGCAGCTATGCAACATCCTTGGGTGAAAGGAGCTTTAGCCGTCACGGGCAAGCTCTTTAAGGAAATAATGGACCTCAAGCAACAAGTCAATAAGCTCGAGGAGGAGAATCGTATCCTGAGGGGTATCATCGCCAGGAATATCACATCGCCACTTCCGAACAAAGAGACATAATCACATGGGTATGGGCACTCCCCTTGGCAACTGCCAAGCTTGGGGGAGGTGCCCCAGTATCGTATCACCATCACACTTCTAGCTTTATTGTTTTTCTTAGTTCGATCCTTTTGGTTATATCTTGATCTAGTGTAATAAAGTTTAGTATGATCTACTTGTGAGCTTTGCTTTATGATCCTTATCTATGTAATCGAGTCCATGAGCTATATATAATAAAGATTAGTTTTGAGTCAAGGGCTTTGTCGGCGTCCTGGGAACCAGGGTACCCAGACTTGCCTGTCTGCGGGCCACAACGCGCTCCTACTGCGGCCTAGTACGGCCCAGCTGATCGACCAGCTGTCCAAGACCCTCGCGAGGAGGCTAGGCCTCGTGAGGAGAACGACGTCAAGACCTCCTCGGGAGCGGCCTCAGCAAGGTGCTCCGGAGGGGCAGAGAATCCAAGGCCAAGCCTGCCTCAGGAGGAGGCAGTGATGTCAGCAGTGATGCATCGCGCCAGCGGGTGCCAGCGTCCGCCAGCGGCGTAGTTACCATTTCGGTGCAAAGGGGACAGCGCAGCCGCTGGTTTCCAAGGAGCGGGGCGAAGGTTTCCCCTTTGGTGCAACAAGACCAAAGACCGCAAGGACGACAAGGAGGATGTCACCGTCGAGCCCACCACCGTGTCACCGCCTGATCCTTTTGCAGGCGAAGACCGCTTTTGTCAGGATAAGAACGTCCTTGTGTTCTCGCTCAAAAATGGCCGTTGTGGGATCCCTTCCCGCCTAAACATTTCGGGGGAAGAGGACCGTGCCCGCCTATATAAGTAGCTAGAATTCCCACTGTGAAGGGATCGACTCATACACTCCACCACCACTCAAGGAGCAAGAACACTTGCCTCCTGACCTGCCTGAGCTCGCCTCCTGAGCTCAGGAACCATTGTACTAGTCAACCTCCCAGCTCGCCCGAGGCTAATCCATCAAAGCAGGAAGTAGGGTCTTACACCACGCGGTGGCCCGAACCTGGGTAAACTCTTGTGTGGTCTATCTGTCGTGTGCTTGAATCCCCCCACCGAGACGAGAGCAAGACGCTAGGTAGACGCGACTGGGAGAGATCTTCGTTCACGCCCCTGTGTTCGAACTTCTTGGGTTTTGCGGAGCCCTAAATCCGACATTTGGCACGCCAGGTAGGGGGCGTGTAGAAATCTCGCCTCTCTGATGACCTCGTCGCGTTCTCGTCGTCGACTCTGCTCCACAACCATGGTGGACACACGCCGAGCTCGCGCCGCCTGCCGCGCTGCGAACGTCGCTCAGACGGCGCCCGCGGGCAACGGAGCACCGCTCCGCCCCAACTCGCCGGTCGCCAACGCCGCCACCGACCCGACTGTCGACGAGCAGCAGGACTCGTCGCTGCCACCGTCCGTGCGGCGGGATGGCCACATGGCAACGCCTTCACCCTCACCAGCTGTGGCGTCGTCCTCGCTGGTCCGCCGCGGGCCGGTCTACTAGCAACCTGCGCTACTGATGGCGCGGGAGCTCTTGTGCTACCGCCCGGCAGGCGACCTCTACGACGAGTGGCTCCACCGCATCACCGAGCTTGTCAACGCCGCTGGAGAAGCACCTGCACCAAAGCACTCCTCATCTCCTCCGTCGCCCCCGATGGGGAACGAAGGCCACGGGGTCCCGGCCCCGCCTCCACTCCACGATGCCAGCCAGGAGGGACGGCGCGAGGCCCCTCGACGTGAGCAACCCCGCAGAGCCCACGCAAGCGACGAGGAGAGCTGCCAGGTGATTCCGCATCCTCATGCAGGGGCTCGCAGGCCCCCTGGACCGCAGCGCCCAGACCACGCGCCACAGGAGGTGGTGGCACCAGCACTTCAAGAGCCAGCACCACAAGCGTAGGGGGCGCCTGTGATCATGAGTGTGGCTGGGTGTCGCACCCTAGCACCTGAGCTACGGCGCCTCGTCTGGCCCGGCAAGTTCAAGCCGGACCTGCCTCCACGCTACGACGGCACCACCGACCCCAGGGAGTTCCTCCAACTCTACGAGCTGAGCATCGAGGCGTCTAACGGCACTGAGCAGTTTATGGCGAACTGGTTCCCCATGGCTTTGAAAGACAACGCACGCTCCTGGCTCCTGAACCTCCCCGTGGGATCCATCTCCTCCTGGGAAGAGCTTCGTGAGCGTTTCATCGCCAACTTCCAAGGCACCCGCGACCGAGCCCCGGCAGCTGCTGATCTGTGCCGCGTGAGGCAGCAGCCGGGAGAAACCCTGCAAAAGTACATCCAACACTTCAACACCATGCGCCTCCGGATCCCTAGGGTCGCATACGAGGCCATCATCTCCGCGTTCTCCGACGGCGTCCGTGACGTCAGGATCAGGGAAGAGCTCACCATTCCTGAGGACCTATGCACAGCCCTCGAGATGTTCAAGCTCGCGGCAAAGTGTGCCAGGGCGGAGGAAGGACGCCTCTCCCTCCAGGAGCTCCCGAAGGCGGAGGCGGACGACAAGAAGACCAAGGACAAGGAATCAAAGCGCAAGGGACCCGCCGTGCTGGCTGTGGAGCCAGAAGTGAAGCGTGGCTGCGGCTACGATGACCTCCCCAGAGACAACCGACCATACTGCGTCTTCCACAACGTCCATAGCCACAACACTAACGACTGCCAGGAGCTCAGGGCGATGCACGACGGGCGCGTCGGGCAGCGCTCTGAGCGCGACAACCGCGGCTACGGCCGTGGAGGAGGCCGAGGAGGAGGACGTTGGGATGGCAGGAACTCGCGCCAAGGGGGGCACGAGCAGCCTTGCGAGGACCACTGGCAGGAGCAGCCTCGTGACGCCCCCTGGCGCGACCAGCCTCATGAGGGTCGCCCTCAGGGCAATGGAGGCCTGCCTCCGCTGCCACCACCACCAAGGAGGAACGACGATGACCGCCAGGGAGATGGGGCAGGGGGCTTCCAGGAGCCTCGTGCAGTTGTGTGCATCTTGGGAGGAGCCCATGCCCCGACTTCCCATCGCGTCTTCAAGCAGTTTTCTCGTGAGGTGAACGCGGCGCTTCCCAGGCCTGACGCCACACACAACCTCAGGTGGACCAAGCAAGTCATCGCCTTCGACCCTAAGGACCAGCTCAAGTGCACGGCGGCCCCAGGCGCCCTCCCGATGCTCTGCACCCCGACCATCAACAACGCCCTCGTGACCAAGACCCTCATCGATGGCAGAGCAGGACTCAATGTCCTCTCCGTCCAGACCTTTGAGACACTCCAGGATCCCTACGATCAGCTCCACCCGACCAAGCCATTCTACGGGTTACGGATGGATCCACTCTCCCGATGGGACAAGTCTGCCTCCCCGTCACCTTCGGTGACCGCGTCAACTACCACACCGAGCTCATCGAGTTCAACGTCGCCAACATCCACCTCCCATACAATGTCATCCTTGGGTATCCTGCCCTCGCCAAGTTCATGGCGGCGACCCATCACGGTTGCAACGTCCTCAAGATGCCCGGGAGCGGCGGAGTCATCACAATCGCCTCGGATGAGAAGGAAGCTGTGCGTTCCTTGGAGCGCGCCTACCAGACCGCGGCGGTCGAGTGCTCTGATGAGGATGGAGCCATCCTCGCCCTGCAGGCCGCCCCCAAGAAGAAGAAGAACCTACCCATCAACGGACCTTAGGGCGCAGGTGCTCCCGACGGTCTGGCCTCAGGACTTGCGCCTGTCGACGAGGCGCCCTCCACCCTCGCATAGGGAGGCGCGCTCGACACCCTTCTCGTGACTGTCTCGGGGGCTCTCCTCTGGAGTGCCTCTGGCCTGACCGGCGTCTCGAGGGATGTGTTCGAGCACCACCTGCAAGCGTGTCTTGACGCACGTTTTTGTGAGCCCAGCGTGAGCCGTTCAGCGTTGGGGGCTCAGGACTTCATCAACCAAGTTACCGAGGAACTTCAGTATGCAAGACTCATCCGCGATGGGCGTAACCGCACAACCCCAAGTTCACCTGCTCGCAGCCCGAGCGACCACTTCCACGTCTGCGTCAAAATCGTGAGTCTCAACCGAGCCGCCTCTCAGGAGCCCTTCTGGCCGACAGCGGTCGGCCGGAGGAGGGCCCTCCCCTGCAGCTATGTCCGCGCACTCTTCGGCTTCCGCAACGTAGCTGCCCCGTTCCAGCATCTCGCGCAGCAGGCCTTGGGGGCTCGGGAGGCTCAGTGGCAGGCGGTCCGGACGGAGCAAGAACCGGACCCACGTGACCACTGAGAGCCTCCAGAGCCCCTGGGCCTCAGGAGCCCAACGATCCTCAGGAGCGACCCGCACGGCTCGCATCTTTAGCTACCCCAACTCTTCTTCGACAAGTATCAGGTGACACTTCAGGTATCCAATCAAGGGCGCCTCTCGGGCCGCATCATCCTCGGACCGCTGGGGGCTGTTCCCCCACGGTTATCTCCCTTTTTGCATGATCAAGGCTAGATGTTTCTTTCCATTCACATTATCTACATACTTAGCATTCTCACCGCCACTAAGGTCATGAGCCCTTGTGAGCCCACCCGCGACCGCCCCATGATTAAGGACTGGCATGGCGTCTGCGCTCGGGTCCGTCCCTGCAGCGTCGCTAAACCCAAGGGCTGAGCTCTGTCTCGTGAGCCATTCTCGGGACGTCACCTCCCATGGTCCTTGGTGCCTTGTTCTCGCATGGGCTAATCGTGGATAGGTAAGTAGGGACCCGTGGCAGGTGCCTCGCTCACGCGGGAACCGCGCGCCGGTTGTTTTTCTTTTGGATCGTTGCATGAGAAGACTAGGCACGACGTCTGTGCTCAGGTCCATCCCTGTAGTGTCGACAAATCCAGTGACTGAGCTCTGTCTCGCGAGCCATTCCCGTGACGTCACCTCCTGGGGTCGCTGGTGCTGCGACCTTCTCATGTGATACCCTCTAGAGATGCACTCGGCGCAGGTCGACACAACACCTCTCTTTTCACATTTTGCAGAAGAAGACTCAGGCGCAACCCGCCTCAGGGTAGGGTCTCGTGAGTGATGCGTAAGCTCACGAGAACTTCCTCGGAGTCGTTCAGCTCACCCTAAGGAGGGCCCATATACACCTTGGCTATCCTACCGTGCAAGCCACATGTCAGGATGGGGTTGTACACGCCCCGGAGTCTCTCCCGGTGGGAGGCTCCCTCCCACGATCCCGTGGAAGTACCAAGCTCCGCGCTGGCAGATCCAACCAAGGAGCTGTTATGCCCACGAACCAGTGGAAGCACCAAGCTCTGCGCTGGCCGCTACGACCGAGGCGCGGTTATGCACTCCGCGCAAGTGTGGTAGCTCTATGCTCCGCGCTAGTTATAAACAACTGAGGGTGGCCCCCAGTGGTCGTACCAACCTCAGGGAGCTTTTCAGCTCACGACACTCACAACTTCTCCTTGGATGGGTGTCGCGAGGGGGGCTAGGCACGGGGGCTATGCTCAGGTCACTCCTGGCAGACGCCACCCTACCAGGTGCCCAGACACCTGGCCTTCTCGTGACCCCATCCCAGGCGAAGGCTCATGGGCAAGGTATGGTGCTCGTTCTCCTTCATGAGAGCCGTTCGTACGTCAAGGGGGACCCTGGGCATCGCGACCCAGGGGCCTAACAGAGCACGTAGCCCCTCATCCCTTGAGTCTAGTTATGACGATAACCCCGGTCATTCGGAAGGCTCAATGGCCGTCGAGGTATGCACGGGGTTGGGCCCTGCTGACGCGAAACGAAAACGGGATCGCTTGAACGTCAAGGGGGACCCTTGGGCATCGCGACCCAAGGGCCTCACTAGCCACGTAGCGCCTCATCCCTTGAGTTTAGTTACTACGGTAACCCCGGTCATCCGGAGGACTCAATGGCGGTCGAGGTATGCGCGAGGTTGGGCCCTGCCGACGCGGAGCACCTAAGCAAACATGAAATGAAGCAAGCATGGAAATCATATAGCTATTACAATAACGCCAAGTTTTTCAAATTCAAGCAAAGTTCTTATGCCTCCTCGAGACACTCGCACTTCTCTCACTAAATAGGAACGGACCAGGCATCGCCGAGCGCAGCATCATCGGTCTTCTCCTCTTCGGCTGCAATGGTAGTAGCTTGGAGGAACGCCTCCACCAGCGACGTGAACTTCACCCTCAGGGCCTCGGCAGTCGCGCTGTCCATGACTTTGGTCATGGGCTCGGACAGCGAGGCCAGGTCAAGGGTGGGGTCACGAAGACTTAGGTGGCTGCACACCTGCGTCAAGACCAAGGTAAGGAGCATGCGGCTCTCGACGTCGGCTAACTGGCCAATTGCGGTCGCAACATCGCGCAGGGACTCCACAAGCGCAACAAGGAGCCCGGCGGCGCCTCCCTCCGGGGTGGCCAACAGTTCCTTGAACCCTTCCCCGTAGGCGGCATGCAGCGCCTTGCGGGCCTCAAGGTTAAAGGCAACAAGGGCCTCGGGACTCACCGCAGTCGAGGCCGCAAGGGCTTCCTCCTTGTCGCGAGTGCCTTGGGTCGCCCTGGCCTGCTCAACTTCAACCTTCAACTTCTCCAGGGCCGCGCTGTCAGCAAGCTGCTCCTGTTGCAGCCAGGATGTCTCAGTCTTCTGCGCCTCGAGCTCCTTCTCCAACCTCTTGAGCTCCAGGGCGCGCCCGATGCCTTCCTCGCGGAGGGCCTCCAGCTCGCTCTCCGCCTTGAAGCAGCGCTTCTCGAAGGACGCGGCGTCGGCTCGCACGGTGTCGCGAGCCCGCGTGGCCGCCGCAGCTTCCTCTTGACCCCTTGGCAGCGACCGCCGAGGCCTGATCCTAGGAGGTCCGCGCAGACTCGTCTGCCAGGAGCCACACACGGATCAGCCCCAGGCGCCCTTCGGTCAGGTGGCCGTCACCATCTTGCAGATCGACGCGAAGACAACCCAGCGTGGCAGAAGCAGCCTCCAAGGTCTCAGGACTAGGCTGCGTCGGCTGGCGCACGGGCACTGACAAGACCGACTGCTCAACTTGGGGCTTGGGGGCTCATGCCTCCCTCGCCAGAGCAGCCAGAGCAGAAGCCACCGCAACCTCACCGGAGGCGGGGACGTCCTCGAGCGACACCATCGCTGCATGCTCAGTGGCCTGGTCGACCGGGGCACCCAGCACCGTGGCATCCTTCCCCGTGGTCGCATCGGCAGACGGAGGACCAGGGCTGTGGGGACCCCGACTTAGAAGTCGAGATCACCGAATGCACGTGTACACTGATCCCAGAGATCAATGCTCACTGAACACACAGAAGCTGAATAACAAGAGTCTTACATCCATACATACCGTCTTACACAAATCAAGGCCATTATGGCCAAGTCTTACATAGATAAAGCCTCACGGGCTGAATAGCAAATAACTCAAGTAGCGGAAGTCTTCGATGATAAGTAGAACCCATGCCATCTGCCTTAACCCTATTGGCATTCTGACTGGGATAGCGTCCTAGTTCGCATGTTCGTCTCCAAAGAACTCTTCTTCATATTCCTGTTCCTCCATGCCTGGCCAATTAAATAACCAGTGGCAAGCCAATGAGTACTTTGAATGTACTCGCAAGCAACCCATGATTTGGTTCAAAGTAACAATGCAATCGAACAACAATGAACAATCTAGCTACGAGCTAGAATAAATATTCTGCCATCAAGTATATGCATCAATAATTTCTCGTAACCTCAAGGACAGGTTACCGATATCAACATGATTATGATTCATCTCATCGAGTCAAGTCACCACCTTGACTCATCATACACACACACACAAGGTTTCGCAAACATTGGACGTAGCCCAAGAGCGGTTACCCAACTGTCCTTGACCGTGGACACGGCTATTCGAATAGTTTTACACTCTGCAGAGGTTGTACACTTTACCCACAAGATCCGGGAAGCTTTCGTGTCACCCACGATCCCGCAGTACCTCAAGTACTCGGGGGAAGCACCCGGTCATTATCTTTCCTTAGACGACACTAACATGGAGTCCACTCGTTGGTACACGGCCCTCGAGTACAAACAATAGATCATGGGACTTGCCCTAATTTCAATGTCACGCGTACCCGAAGGGACCAACGGTGTGTCCGGTGCCCTGTGAAAACAGTCATGGTCGTCTATCCAAGCACGACCCCGTCCCGGGAAAGACCTCAAGTCTTCCCGTCACTAGTAATGCGGGCACCATGCTAGTATCGGCCTAAGTAATCAATAACGCCCCGTCCCACAAGGGGTAGAGTGGTTGCACATGTATGGTTGGAATAACGGTCGCAACTTAAACCAATCCGTTTGAAAAACATCACACATACTTGTCTCGGTACACCACTTCGTCATCAAGTGGTTACCCATCTCATCATCTCCCTCGGGCATGAATGGCACCCGGCGGGTTTTTTCCGAAAAGAATGCAACCACGAAGGTATCATGGCACACATGCATCACTAAGCATCACTACTAACCATTTGTATGACATCTAGCACATAGCAAGATCATGAGCAAAGCATGCATCATGTGGTGATTTCAACTAGGTCACCACCGTAACTCTATCATCATGCATCGGAAACAAACGGGTTCCGAAGAACAAGTGTATCATGGTCAAAGGGCTGCTTGCCTGGATTGGCTTGGTCTTCAAAGTCCTCAAATCCTTCTCCACCTTCTTCCTCAGCAACTTCGTCAAATACGGGATCTAATCGTCGCAAAATAACAACGGGAAAATAAGACCACAATGAAAACAGAAAAATCAAAGTGCTCAGAAAAATGTCAACTTATTTTTGTTAAATACTAGAGGGAAAACTAAGATGGCAAAAATTCTTAGTTGGAGTTTTGGAGTGACAGAATGGAATCTAATGATTTTTGAACAGGAGTTTTAATGCTAAAATTTGAATTTAAATTTGAACAGAACAGAAAATTTTCATGGATATGTGTGAAAGTGACACCATTAAATAGGTTGGAATATTACAAGATTTTAGGAGTTGGAATCAATTCATTTGGACTTATATTTATTTCTGTAAAATTATTTGAAACTTTACAGAAAAGGAAAAGATGAAAAGGCCCTGTGCAACTAGGCCGGGACGGCCACAGTGCACGGCCCAGGGCCAACAGCCCAGCCGCTCGGGCGCCAGCGCGCGCACGTCGGGATTTCAAACCTGACGGGCGGGGCCCGGCGGTCAGTGGCTGCGAGGGGAGAGAGAGGGCGGTGAGGATGACAGGCGGGGCCCGCCTGTCATCTTCAACCTTGCGGCCACGACGACGGCGAGCTCACCGGCGGCGAATCCGGGCACGGCGGAGCCAACGGACGGCAGGGACGGCCTCAGCAACGAGTCGCGGATGCAGGGGTGGTGGTGCAGCCCGCCGGGGAGGTCTGGTTCGCCGGCGGCGAGGTGGGACGCCGGAGGAGCTTCGGGAAGTCGCTGCTTCGGCCGATTCCGACAGCTACACTGAGGGAAAAGCGAGGGGAAAGTATCAGTGGGGTGCGACGGTTCCAAATCGAGCAAAAGGAGGAGCTGAGAGGGCTCGTACTACGAGATTGCCGGTTGCCCGACGCGGCGGAGCTCCGGTCGATCCCGAGCACTGAGGCTCTTCGGGGATGAGTGAGTGGTGCTGGAGTGTTGCTGGGGGTGAGGGGAGGCTGTTGGTGCAGGGTAGAGGGCTCGGGGGTGCTTATATAGCCGAGCCCACGGTCCACCGTGGACTCGTGCGCCGGCGAGGTCGTAGACGAGGCCAGAGGCCGTGCTGGTGCTTGTGATTGAGTCGGGGAGGTTCATGGACAAGCTCTACGCCTAGTAGAGGGGAGAGGAGGAGCGGGGAAACTTCCAGACAGCGCGCGCGTGTGAGGCCGACGAGTGGAGGCTGCGGGCGGCCAGCGCGCGTGTGATGACGGACACTGGAGGGCGGAGGAGGAGGGAGACAGCGCCGGGGGAGGTCGCGGACGTCGAGGGGCATCGACTGGCGCGAGGGGAGAGCTCGAGGTGGTCGCGGGCAGGCGATTGGGCGAAGCTACAGTGTGGGGGCGCACTGTAGCGCGCTCTGGAGCGGCCTTATCGCATGCCATGGCATGCCATTGGCCCTCTGGGCGCGTCCGCCGTGTCTGGGGGGTCCAGGGTGATGCAAGCAACACGGATGAGGCCTTGGATGCTCTGGAGATGCAGTGAGAGAGACGGGAAACTGGTAACTTGGTGATTCTTGGCTGTCCAGCAAGGTGAACTAGGGTTTTCACCCCTCAATCATGGAGCTGGGGACATGGGGGAGTTACTGGAGGTAGATAGTAACTAGATGAAGTTGTGGTAGAAAGTTGAGGCCAAGGTAAATAGTAAAAGGGGTCAAGATGGTAGTTTTGGTAAAATTGTAGAAGGTGTTTGATCAAGTTTTGATCAAGCAAATGATCTCCACTTGCCATAACACTTAACATGATTGAATGTTATAAGAAAATAGGGTGTTTCACCAAATTTGGGCTCATTTGAAGAAACTAGCCAATGTAACTTTGGTGAACCCTAGAAATCAACAGAAATGGCTTCATCTTGTTTAAGTCAAGCTAATCATCTCCCCTTGATGCACCACTTGGTGTAGTTTCATCATTTGGGGTATTGATCATGCCCACAAAGTTTGAAGCTCCAGGTAAAAAGTTGGTAATGTAAAGTTGTTCAAATTTGCATTTAAACAGAAATGGTTTTGGGGTATTCTGATCAAGTTGCTCTACTCCAATTCTTGTGCCATTTGGTCTAGATGCCTTATTAGGCCTTTCTAGCATGTGCACCAAGTTTGAGAGCATTTGGATAGGTTTGGCAATGTAAAGTTGCTCAAACTTCAAATATGGACAGAATGGTTATGAAGTGTTTTGATGATGTTTTCTTGCTTCCCAAGGCATGGGACTTGGCAAGATCATCAAATATGTCATATATGACATGATGGAATTTCCCTAGAATTTTTGGAGAAAATTTCCTTTGTAAATATTTCAAAAGCTTGAAATATCCAGAAAGGGTTTTAGAGGGATTAGCCCATTATTTTGAACATGACCAAGTGTTCATACTCTTATATATGGAAAATATATGTCCTATGAGTCTCCCTGAATTTTGGCAAATATTTTTGAAATACTTAAATAATTTTCCCCTATTAAAGACCATTTCTAGCCTTAAGAAAAAGCTTTTAAATAAAATATAAAAATAACTTCTAAAATTATACTTTTGTGGTTTCTAGGAGTCCTATGACTACTAGGTCTCAAATACACCTTTTGAAATAATTTTCTCACCCTAAATCAAGCACTTGCAGTGCAAACCTCAATTCATGGGTTTTAGGAATACTAAATTTATAAAATACATTTTGGCCAAATTAATTTTGTAAGAAAATACTATACTGTTATATAACACTTGGCATGATCATTGGGCAGAAGTTTTGGGTAAGGAGATGAATTCTACAAGAGGCAATAGTTGACATTAATGAGCACATGAAAAAGCACATGAAGAAACACTCAATTCCAATAAAAGCCAAATGATGCCAAAAAAAATTGTTGGTCCAAATTTTCATGCTTCATTGATGCAAATATCATGTTACAAAATGCAGGGTGTGACAGACCTACCCCCATTACAAGAATCTCGTCCCCGAGATTCCTAAACTAGGTCTTAAAAGAGATCGGAAACTCGGATCTAAGATAGTCTTCACGTTCCCTGGTTGCTTCTGCTTCCGTGTGGTTGCTCCACTGGACCTTGAAGTACTTGATGGTGTGGCTTCGTGTCCGTCGTTCTGCTTCATCCAGAATGCGAATGGGCTTCTCGCGGTAGGTCAAATCAGGCTGCAGATCAATGGCTTGGTGATCAACATCCTTGTAGAGATTAGGCTTGTCTGGAACTTGGAGACATTTCCGAAGTTGTGACACGTGGAATACGTTGTGCACATCGGATAGCTCAGGTGGTAGTTCCAATTGGTAAGCCACTTCTCCTCGTCGGTCGGTGATCTTGAAAGGGCCAATAACTCTTGGTGCAAGTTTCCCTTTAACATGGAAACGCTTGGTTCCCTTTAGAGGGGTTACTCGCAGGTACACATGATCTCCGACACGGAAACTCATGTCTCGGCGTCGAGTGTCAGCATAACTCTTCTGCCTTGACTTGGCTGCCTTCAAACGTTCTCTGACTAGTTGGACTTGCTCTTCTGCTTCGCGGAGAATATCTGGTCCAAAGACTAGCCCTTCTCCAGTCTCTGACCAGTTGAGGGGTGTGCGACATCTGCGTCCGTACAACACCTCAAATGGTGCCATCTGAAGGCTCGACTGATAACTGTTGTTATAGGAGAACTCAGCAAAAGGGAGACAATCTTCCCACTTGGCTCCATATGCCAAGACACAGGCTCGGAGCATATCTTCGAGAATTCGATTTACTCGTTCTGTCTGACCTCCGGTCTGTGGGTGCAAAGCTATGCTGAAAGACAACTTGGTTCCCAAGGCTTCTTGGAATCTTTTCCAGAACCTTGAAGTAAACTGGGTGCCTCGATCTGACACAATTTCTTGTGGAACACCATGGAGGCTCACGATTCGGTTGATATAGAGAGTTGCCAACTGGCTGCCGGAATAGGTAGTCTTGACAGGAATGAAATGGGCCACCTTGGTCAAATGGTCGACTATGACCCAGATGGAGTCATGTCCTCTATTTGACCTTGGTAGTGCAGTGATGAAGTCCATTCCGACTTTATCCCACTTCCACTCGGGAACCTTGAGTGGTTGGAGCAATCCAGCGGGTCGCTGATATTCAGCCTTGACCCTTTGGCACACATCACACTTTGCAACATAGGTTGTAATCTCTCTCTTCATCCCGTGCCACCAGAATCTTTCCTTCAAGTCTTGGTACATCTTGGTTCCTCCAGGGTGGATGGAATACGGAGTGTCGTGGGCTTCTTGCAGGATCAGGTTCTTCAGCTCCATCTTGTTTGGTACGCAGATGCGACCTTTGTACCAAAAATCCCGTGCTCGTCTTCAGAGAATCCTGGGGCCTTGCCTAGCTTCATCTTCTTCTTGATGCCTTCGATGCTTGCGTGTCCATCTTGTGCCTTCTTGACTTCGTCCATCAGGGCCGGTCTGACTTCCAAATGATCCAGAAATCCAGGGGTGACCAATTCCAAACTGAATTGTTCGAGTTCCTTGAACAAGGCTGGCTGCCTTTCTTGAATAATGGCATTCAAAGAGCAAGCCTTCCTGCTTAAGGCATCGGCCACCACGTTAGCCTTCCCAGGGTGATATTGAACACTGAGGTCATAATCTTTGATGAGTTCCAACCATCTTCGCTGCCTCATGTTCAATTCCTTTTGGGTGAAAATGTACTTCAGACTTTTGTGGTATGTGTATATCTCACACCGTTTCCCTAGGAGGTAATGCCGCCATGTCTTCAAGGCATGAACTACTGCCGCTAACTCAAGATCGTGAATAGCGTAGTTCTCCTCATGAGGTCGTAGCTGCCTGGAGAGCTAGGCTATGACTCGGCCTTCTTGCATCAGAACGCATCCCAATCCGGTTCGAGAGGCATCACAATATATCACGAACTCCTTGTGAATATCAGGTGTTGCCAGAACAGGGGCGGTGGTCAACCTCTTCTTGAGCTCTTGGAAGCTCTCTTCGCATTTTGGCGTCCACTCGAACTTTTTGTCCTTCTTGAGGAGCTGAGTCATTGGCCGTGCAATGCCAGAGAATCCTTCCACAAATTTGCGGTAATAGCCCGCAAGTCAGAGGAAGCTTCTGACTTCCTTGACGGTCGTTGGAGATTGCCATTGGGTCACAGCTTCGATCTTTGCGGGATCAACTGATAATCCTTCTTCGGTCAAGACATGACCTAAGAATCCAACTTTATGCAGCCATAACTCACACTTGCTGAATTTGGCATATAGTTGGTGCTCCCGAAGCTTGTCTAGGACCATCCTCAAATGTTGCTCGTGTTCTTCCTCCGTCTTCGAGAAGACAAGAATGTCATCGATGAAGACAACAACGAACTTGTCCAAATATTCCATGAAGACTTTATTCATGAGATACATGAAGTAAGCTGGGGCATTGGTTAACCCAAAGGACATGACCGTGCACTCGTACAGGCCATATCTGGTTACGAATGCCGTCTTCGGAATATCTTGGGGTCTGATCTTCAGTTGGTAGTACCCAGATCTGAGGTTGATATTGGAGAACACCTTGGCTCCGCTGAGCTGATCAAACAGATCTTCGATCTTGGGAAGTGGATATTTGTTCTTGATTGTAACTTCATTGAGGGAACGATAGTCAATGCATAAGCGGATGGTACCGTCCCTCTTTGCCACAAACAAAACAGGAGATCCCCAAGGGGAGGCACTTGGGCGGATAAATCCCTTCCTCAGCTACTCTTCCAGTTGCTTCTTCAACTCGGCTAATTCTTCTGTCCCCATTCTATAAGGCTTCTTATAGATGGGTCCTGCTCCGGGCACGAGCTCGATGATGAACTCAATGTCACGGTCAGGGGGCATTCCCGGTAGTTCATCCGGAAAGACATCAGGATACTCACATACCACCGGTACTTGCTCTGGCCCAACTTCAGACAGACAGTTGACTTGAGCGGCTTGAGCGGAAGAGGAGTTGGAAGCAAACTTGACTTCGACTCCTTGGTCATTGGTCATAGTGACAGTCCGATTGGCACAGTCTAACAAGCCTTGGTGCTTGCTGAGCCAATCCATCCCTAAGATCACATCCAAGCCTTGCGACCTTAGGATGATAAGGTCTGCTAGGAAGTCTACACCGTTAATGGTAATACCGACTCCCTTACAGCCTATCTTGGCTCTCATCTCTGCTCCGGGGGTTTGTACCACCATAGGGTTATTCAGGGGTGTAGGGGTCATGCCACTTTTTAATGCAAATCTTTGAGTGACAAATGAATGCGTTGCTCCAGAATCAAACAAGACAGTTGCAGGTGCTGAGTTGACAAGGAACGTACCCAGCACGACGTCCGGGTCTTCCTGGGCTTCTTCAGCAGTGACGTGATTCACACGCCCCTTCCCCTGGTTAGGCGGGTTGCGAGGAGCTGGGTTCCTTGGTGGCATCCCGCGGCCTTGTCCTTGGTTCTGCGCATTGGGGCGCGGGGCATCTGGCTTCTTATTGGGGCACACCCTTGAGATGTGTCCTGACTGGCCACATCCAAAGCAAGTGACTTGGTTTGGATTATTGGTCTTGTTGCCACCACTGTTATTGGGGTTGAAAGCTGGCCTTGAGTTGGCATACTGCTGAGGCTGATAGTTGGTGCGAGGTGCAGGAGCTCTTGGTTGCTGATAGGTTGGCTTGGCCGGGGCTGACTGCCACGGACGAGGCTTCTAGTTGCTGGAACTTCCCTTGCTGACCATCTTGCGCTTGCGAGTGCCTTCCAAAGCACGCCGCTTGTCTTCAAGCATGAGTGCTTTGTTCACCAGGTCAGGGAAGGTTGGGCAGTCGCACACGACAAGCGAATACTGCAGAGTCTGATTGAGGCCTTCCATGAAGCGCTCCCTTTTTGCAGCATCAGTGCTCACATCTTCAGGGGCATACCTTGACATAACACTAAACTTCTGCATGTACTCCTTGACAGTGCCACTTCCTTGCTTCAGGGCTCGGAACTCACGCTTTTTGATAGCCATGATCCCGGAAGGAATGTGGGCCTTGCGGAATTCTGCCTTGAAGTTGACCCAAGTGATGTCTTGTTCAGCATGCATAACCTTGAATCCATCCCACCAAGCTCTAGCAGTCCTCCCGAGGCAGTGGGCTGCATAAGCCACCTTCTCACGGTCTTCGGTGCATCCGACTAGTTCCAGTAAGTCCTCAATGGTGCGGGCCCAGTCGTCTGCATCCAGGGGTTCAGCAATCTCGATGAAAGTTGGCGGTGCATGCTTCTTGAACTCTGCCAACGTGGAACGTCCATTGCCATTCCCCGCCGGCTGGCGGTTGTTGGTGACAGCTTGAGCAATCACCTGGAGGGCTGCGGTGTTGGCTTGGCGTTCCTCTCGGAAAGCTTGGAGAAGCTGACCCATGTCCATGTTCGGAGGAGGTGGTGGTGGTGGAGCTTGTTCGTTGGTTTGGTCGTGGCCTGCCTCTGACTGAGCGGATGCTCCGGCTTCAGGCTGCTGGGTAGAGGTACCAGTACGAGTTATAACAGGCATCCTGTTGGAGCGGTAAAAGGTCTCATGACTTGGAATAGGGAAAGCAAGATAGATGGGTGCCTAGTAAGGGGGTGGGTGTGACACTAATCAAATCATGCAAGGGCCGAAAGGCCAAAACACATTCATTAAAATCCAAATGGGTGATGCAGTCGTTTACACATTCCCGAAGGAAGAATACGACATGCATCCAAACACAACAAAATCAAACACTAGATGGTTTCATATGAACCATACAAGGACTCGACTGCGCATAGGGGTTACACGACCTATCCTACCGTAGAGGTCACAACTGGCATATCCGAGTAGTGAATAATGCCTAAGCGGCGGAATGCTCGGTCGCGTATTCCGGCTCTTCTGGGTCTTCCTCCTTGTCTTCATCTGTCTGAGCCCCCTTGTCACTTGAGGGTGTGGGGGAGTGGAGGAGTTGGATACGACGGTGCTTTGTCGGTGGTGCAGGGAAAAGCTTGCGATATTCCCTTGCCATCATCCGGCGTCGCCGAGGTGGTTCTTCATTCTTGGAAGATACATCTTCGGAGGGCCTTCCGCCTCGGTATGCGATAGCGGACTGTCCGGAAGGTGCTCCTTCTTTATTGATCCTATTTGTCTTCTCTTGGGCTCGACGAAGAAGTGCCTTGGTCTTGTGAAGTTCCTCTCGGATCTTCATTGATTCCGAGGCCAAGTCTTGTGCCAAGCTGTCGGCACATAGACTGAAGTAGGTCTGGAATCGAAGCGAGAGTCCTTCCTTCAGTGGAGGGGCTATGTAATGCCCAGGATGGGACTATACCTCCTACGTGTCGAGGCATGACTTAAAGGTATAAGCCCATCCTAGAATGATCGCAAGTTTGGTATCTTTGCACGACTCATGTAAAAGAGGGATTAAATTGCAAAAGGAGATAGTTGACTTACACTCGCCACTTCACACAATACATTACATAAGCAATCATCATCCAAAACATCACAACCCGACTACGGGCGAAGATCAAAAGAAAGATACCAAAACAACATAAAGCCACAGGTCAGGATCGAATCCTAGTAGAAGAACCACTACTGATCGTCGAAACGTCACAAGCAAACGGCCACACTCTTCATCGAACTTCCAGTGAAGTACTTGATCCAGCTTCTGCATCAAACTCGGCTGAACCTGCATCTGGTGTGGTGAAGTAACTGTGAGCCACAGAGGACTCAGCAATCCCGTTCCCGGGTAACATGACTATTTAAGCCTTGGGTGAGGACAAGGCTGAAGAAAGAACAGGAGGTGAAGGAACAACAAGAGTCTGCAACAGCAACTAGCACTAACTTACGTAATAGAGAGCGAGAAGATAAGTGCCTCGATCGAAAGAAGATCACGAAGTGATCCTAACTAAAGCCGGTCAAACATAACCCCACCATGTTCAACTCCCGAATCCCTATTCGGAAATTGACAGTCACGGTACACACGCTGGTAGTGTATTGAAACATTGTGTCAAGTTTTCTACAATCGGATATTAACAAGCTCCCATCTGCCACATAACCGCGGGCACGGCTTTCGAAAGTTCAAACCCTGCAGGGGTGTTCCAACTTGACCCATTACAAGCCCACGATCCGCGGAGTCGCAACTCCATAGGTGGGAAGACCCGAGTATTCTCGGAATCCCGTGCTCAAGTTAAACCGAACTAAGGTAAGGCTAATCCAGCAAATCCTCCCAGCGTGTCGACACCCTGATAGTAGCCGCGCGTATCTAAGTCTCAGGACACGACCGGATGGGTGAAGCTACGGGTTTTTACCAAACCTCGAGTTTCCTCGTGGTGGCCCCGCAGGCTCCCCGTTTCGGACCAACACTCATGTGGAGCACTGGCCCGGGGTTGTTGAATTAAAATAAAAGGGATAGCTAGTCCACATGCAAGTTTTATTAGTTATTAGGCAAATAGTACCAATGTTGGGACTTGCTGGAAAAGACTTAGCACTTAGCGGTTTATCAAGGGGGTCCCATACACCCCAACCGTGTTAGGAACGCATAATCAAGGAACATAACACCGGTTTATACGGTTCCTAACGGCATGAGTGGAACAAATCACCAAGCAAAAGGCTTAGCCTTCCACCCTTGCCAATATATAGATGATTTCATTTTAAGCATTTATATAGTGTGATATAACCCAACCAAACTTCAACATGAAGCAAGCATCTTCAATCTTCACCTGCAACTAACAATGCTATAAGAGGGGCTGAGCGAAGCGTACTTAGCCAAGCAACGGTTTGCGTAGGTAGGGCGGTTAAACAAGGCAATGGTTACAAGTAGGAGGCTGACAAGAAGATCATGGGCATCGAGGCAAAACTATAGAGCGGAACTACTAGCAATAGGCAAAGATAGTAATGTCATCGGGGTTCGGTCATCTTGCCTGGGATTCCACAAGGGAGAAGAACGGACCCATGAAGTAGGCGGAGCAACACAGACGAGAGAATCCTCACAACTCCGGAACGAAACCGAAGCTAACAAGAGAAGCAACCGGAAAGAAGAAACAACACGGTAAACACACAATCATAACATGGCATACGATGCACAAACAAGTATGATGCATGTCCGGATTAAATATGCATGGCATGGCAAAGTGCACAAACAAATCTACAAGTTAAGTGGAGATCAATATGCAACGAGTTGCATATTGACGAAACACCACATGTTAATTATTTAGTTGACTCTCGTTATTTACAAGACAAGGTTAAAGTGTTTTTTAACATGGCAAAAGGTGAAGCTTAAAGTAAACTACCTATTAAGACATTTTAAATGAGGTCGGAAATAACAACAACAAGTTCCGGAAAATCCCCATATGCATGTTTAGTAATTATAAGCAAACAACAATTCACACATATATAATGTTGTTAACATGATGCGGATGACATGAACAAGTTTATGCAATTTTATTAAAAGGTTGACATAAGAGGATATGAGGTATTGTAACCGTGGTGGAAAGAAAGGGTGCCACGGCAACGATCCGAAAATGATGCCACGCAACATATCGGTTCCGGTAACTCGTTGAGAGACCGGTGCAAAAGAAAGAATCGACGTGAGCAAGTTGAACAAGATGAAAGTGGGTTGATCCCGTCACCGGGTTCCCACGAGTCGGTGACGAGGCAACCGAGGAACATGACAAAAGATGAAACGACACAACGGGCACGGAGCACACAAGGGAGACATTCATACAACACAAGCAAGCATCACACGGGTCACGTCTCGGGGGTTATACCTTCGAAACACTCGTTTTCGGGGCGGTTTGATATCGTAGAGGAAGGAGTCGTTCTCGTTCGGAGAGGAAGTAGCCGTTCCGTCGGCGGTAGTGGAAGTAGTTGTTCACGTTTCCGAAGAGGAAGTAGTTGTTCACGTTCCGTTTCGGAGAGGTACTTGTCGTTCACGTGGCGATAGTGGAAGTAGTTGTTCACGGGGTCTTCGATGGTCGACGGTAGTGGTACACATGTTGTCGGGGTACTTGTCGTTCTCGAGTGCTCCGGGCGTCGAGGTACTTGATGATTCCGAAGACCGCGGTCGTCGGGGTACTTGGTCGTGGTACTTGTCGGGTCATGTAGAGGTACTTGGTGTCCGTCTTGTGTCGTCGTGTAGGCGTTCCCATTCGTAGATGTACTAGTCACCGGAGGGGTACTTGTCGAACAAGCCGGTTTATCGGTCTCGTAGTTGTTCACGTCACCTGGCACTTAGCGAATAGACAAGCAGCAGCAAAACAACAAAACGACAGCAAGGGCAGCAGCGACATGGCGAAAAAAAACACAGCGACAGCAGCGGTTTTGGCGTGAAGCAGGGGAGGCGAGGATCCCCGGCTCGGGCGCGAGGAAGGGGCCCGTTCGAGGCCGTGGAGGTGCTGGAGGACGGGCGTAGGCGACCTGGAGGAGGGGCGCGGGCTCGGGGCGCTCGTCCTGGAGGCTTGGAGTGCTCGGGCGATGGCGACGCAGGCTGGAGAAGGGAGGGTCCTGGGGGCCGGCGCGTCGGACTGCGGCCTCGTGGCCTGGAGGCTGGAGGACGGGCGCGCTGCGCTGCCTGTCGCAGGAGATGGAGGCGGCTAGGAGGCAGCAGGGGCGGCCGGCGGAAGGGAGTGGCGAGGCGCCCGCTGCTGGCGATGGAGGCAGCCAGGCGCAGGTCTTGCTGGAATTGAGGGAGCCGCAGGCTCGGTGCAGAGGAGTCCCGCGAGGCGAAGGAGGCAGGAGGGTCGCGGCCTCGGGGCGGCCTTGCGGATCCAGAGGGCCGGTGGCGCGGGCTGCGCTTGAGTACGGAGAGGACGCTGGGGCTCCTGGGAGAGAAGCAACCGGCGGCTTCTGGCACGGAGGGAAGGGCGCGGTCGAGCTCGGGGTTTGGAGAGGAGGGCCGATGAGGGATCGGCGCGGGGGTTCGAGGGAGAGGGAACCAGCGGGACGAGCGAGGAGAGGGAGCGGGGGTGGCGGCGACTTGTGGGAGAGATGGGGAGAGGTCGAACGGGTGAGGGACGTGCGGTCGAGGCCAGCTAGGTTACGGGGTGGGAGCGGGCTGGAGGACAGATGGCCTCGGGCCAGGAGGTGCGGGCCTGAAGGCTGGAGGGAGGTGGAGGCCCAAGAGGGAACGGCTGAGGAGAGGTGCGGCTGGGCCAAGAGGCTGCTGGGCTGCTCTCCTTCTTCTTTATCTGGTTTTTAGCAGAAAAACGAAAGAGAAGGAAAAAGAAAAAGAGGAGGGGGGTTAGGGCAAGAATTAGGACAAAGGTTAATTTTCTCGGGCTCGTAAAAATGAGCACGACCGGAGAAAAATATAAAAGGCCAGATCGGAAAATAATTCAAACATATTTGAATTTAATTCAAATGGGTTTGAACTAAGACTTGAATATAGAAGTGTCCAAAATGTTGAGGATTTTAGGAGGAACCTCGATAAATAGGAAAAGAATTATAGGGAGGGTTTAGAAATAGAAACTTGAATTAAGAGGCATGGGGAATATTGCAAGTGTGTTATGGTGATCTCCAACAAATGGAATAATATTATATAGCTCCCTATAATATTGAGAGGCTTTTATATGTTATAAAGAGAAGTCACCTTCCCTCGATTTAAATGAACCGAAGGTCCGCACGATTTATTTGGTTGAGATGCAAAAGATTAATGACATGATGGCATGATGACATGATGCAATGCAAAAATAAATAACACAAGCAAAATAAAACACACGGGAGAACTCGAAACATCTGGAATCTTCTGGGATCTTCTGGAATCTTCTGGGACGTCGGTCTTCGGGCGTCACAACTCTCCCACACTAACAGAGGATCTCGACCCGAGATCCTAGAGATAGCACCGGGTAAAAACGGAAAAGAAGAGGTAAAACAAAGTTGCTTCTTTGACAGACGAGTGAAACCAAAAAAAACCTTGAGAGGTTGAACAAGTTGAAAGAAAGAATGCAACGGAGATGAACAAAGATGAAAACACTCCGTTAGAAAGAGTAACAAGGAACATAATGAGAACCTTGCAGGTTGAAAGGCATGAAACAAGAGCTTACGAACCAAAAGAATAAGAAACCGCAATGGAATAGCCAAGGAATAAGAATGACAGAATTCGGACAGCACTCCGTCTGAAAATGTAAGGGATTGAACAAAAACTTGCCAAGTTGGGAAGATACTTGATGAAAACAACAACACACAGCCTCTGAAACAATTAAAAGAATGGCATACGGGATAAGAAGGATTCAGACAGCACTCCGGTTGAAAAGAGAGTCAAAACTTGATGAGATGAGAGAAATAGAATGAAGAATACAATGCTACGGTTAAAACACAAGCAAGGAAGACTATGATCTTGATAAAAAACGAGATGATGGGACGAAGAGAGCAATATCACCAAGCCTCCGGAATGAAAGAATAGAATATAATTCAACGAAAGAAAAGAATGGAGAAGAAAAGACAACTTCTCTCAAAATGAATTAGGAAAGAGCATCCTTACAAAGAAGGGTTGAATGGGGTTGATGGAAAAATCAACACGAAATGAATAAGCTTGATGTGGGCTTATGGAAAACATCTCAAAATTATGAGGTGACAACCAGCCACTAACGGAAACATTTAATTGGATTGAGATCAACAAGGAGATGAAAAAAAAATATCTCACCGGAATGATAATGAAGAACTTGGGTCATTTATAAGCACCACAATAGCAACAATCCTTAGGGAAAGCTTTTAGGTGAGATACAACCCAAGATTACTTCAACGAAATAATTAAAGGGTTGAAAAGATCTCCTGATAAAAAGAAAATGATGGTTTTAAATATCACATTGTTGATAACGCGTGAATCATGAAACATGAAGGAATTGTCAAGAATGACATAACACCATCTGAAAAGATAAGGTAGAAAGGATTGCAATTGGAAGCAAGATGAAGAATGCTTGAGCTCCAACAAGAATCTTGATGAAGACTTCGAGGATGAATTAAATGATGAAGAACCACCATGAGAACTCCGGTAATGAAAGCATGAGAAGTGAAAGATGAAAAGAATAAGATTCAAGGCTTGCGATGAATAAGATGGAGCTTTGAAATGATATAATTGAAACAACATGGAGCTCCGGAAAACAAGATGAACAACTTAGGACCGAGAATATGATATAATGAACAAGCTCCGGGAAAGATATTAATCACTTCGAGGAAATAAGAATAAGAATTATGTTATGCATCTCCTTCACCAATTAAATTGATGACAACCAAAGGATTTGGTATACTACTTATTCTCGTTGGAAAGGATTAAGAGAGATCTCGCACAAGCTTGGATAAATCTTCAACGATCCACCGGTAGGATTGTGAAAAGAACAAAGAATTAAAACGATAACAATGGAAGGGTAATCTTGAATGCAGCATCGTGAGAATAAGGAGACGAACGAAGAGACATCAATGAAGAATATTCGGAGGACGAAGTTGAAAACTGAGAACGAAGAAATCTTCTGAAATGATGGCCTTCGGAGGATCACAAAGAAAAGAATTCAAGAAATGCTTCGGGTGGTATAAAAGAATTCCTCACAATGAAAACAATAATGAGGATGGCATGAAGCTAGAACCACGAACCTTCAAGAGAACGGACCAAGATTTAAGAGAAGCACTTCTCCGGTCTCCAAATGTTGAGAATGAAGACGGGAAATGCCATAAGAATTGTTGAGCACTCCGGAATGAAGAATTAAAAAGGTTGAACCAACGATGAAAAGAATTGAAAGCAGTCTTGGAGAAGGCATGTGACTGATGGAAATCATTCTTACGTCACACTTTAAAAGAATTTCAGAATAACTCCAGAAAATAGAAGAGTCAGGTAAGATCCTGGGAAAAGACCTGTGGGTTAGGGCCCACTCAAAGAAATCACCGTTGGAAAAGATTGCTTAAGAGATATTGCACCGGTTGAATTAAATGGCTGAATAAGATGAGAATCCTCAAAAAATTGCTTGAATGGATTAAGAATGGAATTATGAATCTTTAGCACTCCGGATATGAATAGCAAGAGGAGAATGATTAATTGGTGCACCGGAGTAAGAAAGCATTGTGAAATGAGGAAAAGGATAAGATCAACACCAAAATCTTGAATTACATCCACTGGCAGAATTTGAGAACAAAAGAATGATGAATTTGAAGCTCTTGAGCAACTTCACGATAAATCCCCGGATAAGAACATTGAAGGAAAGAATGAAGAAATATCACATGAATAAAATGGATATTTCATTAAGAATTTTGGCTCCAAAAATAAGAAGGGTGGGAGGGTGGGAAAAACAAAGACAACTTGGCACGAATGAAACAGACAAATCGTTAGATTTCTCAACGCGTCCGTATGGAATAACTTGAAGAGAAGGCACACCGGTTGAAAAGGATTAACATGAAAATCTCGATGGTTAAGAAGAATTAGCACTCCCATAGAAATATGAGAACACCGATTAAGAAAGGTATGGAATCAACATTTATCATCGAAGCAACTCGAATACCAGAATCAAAACAAAACAAAGGATAGATGTGTAGCAGCCTAATCTTCACAATATCATCCGAGCAAAGAATTGAACGAATGAATTCCGCAGGTACATCAACTTGTCGGGAAGCCACTTGGAGAACAAAAGGTAAATAAAAAGGAACAAGGAACAGATAGAAAAAATACAAGATAGAAGTTTCGTCCGACATATTCGTGCTGAAAGCTCATGGAACGTGTTACAAAAGGGTTTTGTCATCCCCGGATCAGCATAGCCAAGGACCCTTTAAGATGCAACTCCCGATCAGAACAAGTCCATAAAACCACTTCACTCAATGTAGAACCCCAAACTTCATATCGTGCATCCGTTGGAAGAATGCCTAGAACTACTAGATGAACCCACCTATTAATTTCCGAAAGTTTCCAGTTATGCAATCAGGTGTTGGGGATACACGGGAAGCACCGCGCAATCAACTCTAAACCTACATCCAGGTGTATCCATCCTTCAACACATAACCAGTCTTTCTCGGAAACTGTTTACCTCGGACCTTCAAAACGCATCTACTATACAAGCTATGGCAATACTCTCGAACTACCTCCCCAGTACTGGGTGATGTCGGGGTTATCTTGCCACTAACCGCATAGGAGAGTTTTCGATGTCGGCCGTCTTAAGTATTCTAGTACTGCCGCGATGAATTTGTGACGACAACACCTCGGAGCTCAACTCCCCGGGACACTGCCACAATCCCTAATGACAGGAGGCATCGAGAACAATGTTCTCGTCACAAAGACATCGAAACAATCCAAACAATACTCGCGAGATCCTAAAAAAAATTTGGTGCAATTTTTGAAAGTAGAAGAGGCAAGAGTAGTCGTCAGGAGTACTCACCAGAATGAAGAGAGATGAGGAGCAAAAGAAATCCTACTCTCCGATATAATATATAGGACTCAAAACATTTTCAAGTGTGTGCCTAGACTCAACCGTCAACGATTCGATCAATCAGTGGGGGCTTCTAGGTCGGAGAAGGCTCTGATACCGACTTGTAATGCCCAGGATGGGACTATACCTCCTACGTGTCGAGGCACGACTTAAAGGTATAAGCCCATCCTAGAATGATCGCAAGTTTGGTATCTTTGCACGACTCATGTAAAAGAGGGATTAAATTGCAAAAGGAGATAGTTGGCTTACACTCGCCACTTCACACAATACATTACATAAGCAATCATCATCCAAAACATCACAACCCGACTACGGGCGAAGATCAAAAGAAAGATACCAAAACAACATAAAGCCACAGGTCAGGATCGAATCCTAGTAGAAGAACCACTACTGATCGTCGAAACGTCACAAGCAAACGGCCACACTCTTCATCGAACTTCCAGTGAAGTACTTGATCCAGCTTCTGCATCAAACTCGGTTGAACCTGCATCTGGTGTGGTGAAGTAACTGTGAGCCACAGAGGACTCAACAATCCCGTTCCCGGGTAACATGACTATTTAAGCCTTGGGTGAGGACAAGGCTGAAGAAAGAACAGGAGGTGAAGGAACAACAAGAGTCTGCAGCATCAACTAGCACTAACTTACGTAATAGAGAGCGAGAAGAGAAGTGCCTCGGTCGAAAGAAGATCACGAAGTGATCCTAACTAAAGCCGGTCAAACATAACCCCACCGTGTTCAACTCCCGAATCCCTATTCGGAAATTGACAGTCACGGTACACACGCTGGTAGTGTATTGAAACATTGTGTCAAGTTTTCTACAACCGGATATTAACAAGCTCCCATCTGCCACATAACCGCGGGCACGGCTTTCGAAAGTTCAAACCCTGCAGGGGTGTTCCAACTTGACCCATTACAAGCCCACGATCCACGGAGTCGCAACTCCATAGGTGGGAAGACCCGAGTATTCTCGGAATCCCATGCTCAAGTTAAACCGAACTAAGGTAAGGCTAATCCAGCAATTCCTCCCGGCATGTCGACACCCTGATAGTAGCCGCGCGTATCTAAGTCTCAGGACACGACCGGATGGGTGAAGCTACGGGTTTTTACCAAACCTCGAGTTTCCTCGTGGTGGCCCCGCAGGCTCCCCGTTTCGGACCAACACTCATGTGGAGCACTGGCCCGGGGTTGTTGAATTAAAATAAAAGGGATAGCTAGTCCACATGCAAGTTTTATTAGTTATTAGGCAAATAGTACCAATGTTGGGACTTGCTGGAAAAGACTTAGCACTTAGCGGTTTATCAAGGGGGTCCCATACACCCCAACCGTGTTAGGAACGCATAATCAAGGAACATAACACCGGTTTATACGGTTCCTAACGGCATGAGTGGAACAAATCACCAAGCAAAAGGCTTAGCCTTCCACCCTTGCCAATATATAGATGATTTCATTTTAAGCATTTATATAGTGTGATATAACCCAACCAAACTTCAACATAAAGCAAGCATCTTCAATCTTCACCTGCAACTAACAATGCTATAAGAGGGGCTGAGCGAAGCGTACTTAGCCAAGCCACGGTTTGCGTAGGTAGGGTGGTTAAACAAGGCAATGGTTACAAGTAGGAGGCTGACAAGAAGATCATGGGCATCGAGGCAAAACTATAGAGCGGAACTACTAGCAATAGGCAAAGATAGTAATGTCACCGGGGTTCGGTCATCTTGCCTGGGATTCCAGAAGGGAGAAGAACGGACCCATGAAGTAGGCGGAGCAACACAGACGAGAGAATCCTCACAACTCCGGAACGAAACCGAAGCTAACAAGAGAAGCAACCGGAAAGAAGAAACAACACGGTAAACACACAATCATAACATGGCATACGATGCACAAACAAGTATGATGCATGTCCGGATTAAATATGCATGGCATGGCAAAGTGCACAAACAAATCTACAAGTTAAGTGGAGATCAATATGCAACGAGTTGCATATTGACGAAACACCACATGTTAATTATTTAGTTGATTCTCTTTATTTACAAGACAAGGTTAAAGTGTTTTTTAACATGGCAAAAGGTGAAGCTTAAAGTAAACTACCTATTAAGACATTTTAAATGAGGCCGGAAATAACAACAACAAGTTCCGGAAAATCCCCATATGCATGTTTAGTAATTATAAGCAAACAACAATTCACACATATATAATGTTGTTAACATGATGCGGATGACATGAACAAGTTTATGCAATTTTATTAAAAGGTTGACATAAGAGGATATGAGGTATTGTCACCGTGGTGGAAAGAAAGGGTGCCACGGCAACGATCCGAAAATGATGCCACGCAACATATCGGTTCCGGTAACTCGTTGAGAGACCGGTGCAAAAGAAAGAATCAACGTGAGCAAGTCGAACAAGATGAAAGTGGGTTGATCCCGTCACCGGGGTCCCACGAGTCGGTGACGAGGCAACCGAGGAACATGACAAAAGATGAAACGGCACAACGGGCACGGAGCACACAAGGGATACATTCATACAACACAAGCAAGCATCACACGGGTCACGTCTCGGGGGTTATACCTTCGAAACACTCGTTTTCGGGGCGGTTCGAGATCGTAGAGGAAGGAGTCGTTCACGTTCGGAGAGGAAGTAGCCATTCCGTCGGCGGTAGTGGAAGTAGTTGTTCACGTTTCCGAAGAGGAAGTAGTTGTTCACGTTCCGTTTCGGAGAGGTACTTGTCGTTCACGTGGCGGTAGTTGAAGTAGTTGTTCACGGGGTCTTCGATGGTCGACGGTAGTGGTACACATGTTGTCGGGGTACTTGTCGTTCTCGAGTGCTCCGGGCGTCGAGGTACTTCACGATTCCGAAGACCGCGGTCATCGGGGTACTTGGTCGTGGTACTTGTCGGGTCATGTAGAGGTACTTGGTGTCCGTCTTGTGTCGTCGTGTAGGCGTTCCCATTCGTAGATGTACTAGTCACTGGAGGGGTACTTGTCGAACAAGCCGATTTATCGGTCTCGTAGTTGTTCACGTCACCTGGCACTTAGCGAATATACAAGCAGCAGCAAAACAACAAAACGGCAGCAAGGGCAGCAGCGACATGGCGAAAAAAACACAGCGACAGCAGCGGTTTTGGCGTGAAGCAGGGGAGGCGAGGATCCCCGGCTCGGGCGCGAGGAAGGGGCCCGTTCGAGGCCGCGGAGGTGCTGGAGGACGGGCGTAGGCGACCTGGAGGAGGGGCGCGGGCTCGGGGCGCTCGTCCTGGCGGCTTGGAGTGCTCGGGCGATGGCGACGCAGGCTGGAGAAGGGAGGGTCCTGGGGGCCGGCGCGTCGGACTGCGGCCTCGTGGCCTGGAGGCTGGAGGACGGGCGCGCTGCGCTGCCTGTCGCAGGAGATGGAGGCGGCTAGGAGGCAGCAGGGGCGGCCGGTGGAAAGGAGTGGCGAGGCGCCCGCTGCTGGCGATGGAGGCAGCCAGGTGCGGGTCTTGCTGGAACGGAGGGAGCCGCAGGCTCAGCGCAGAGGAGGCCCGCGAGGCGAAGGAGGCAGGAGGGCCGCGGCCTCGGGGCGGCCTCGCGGATCCAGAGGGCCGGTGGCGCGGGCTGCGCTTGAGTACGGAGAGGACGCTGGGGCTCCTGGGAGAGAAGCAACCGGCGGCTTCTGGCACGGAGGGAAGGGCGCGGTCGAGCTCGGGGTTTGGAGAGGAGGGCCGATGAGGGATCGGCGTGGGGGTTCGAGGGAGAGGGAACCAGCGGGACGAGCGAGGAGAGGGAGCGGGGGTGGCGGCGACTTGTGGGAGAGATGGGGAGAGGTCGAACGGGTGAGGGACGTGCGGTCGAGGCCAGCTAGGTTACGGGGTGGGAGCGGGCTGGAGGACAGATGGCCTCGGGCCAGGAGGTGCGGGCCTGAAGGCTGGAGGGAGGTGGAGGCCCAAGAGGGAAAGGCTGAGGAGAGGTGCGGCTGGGCCAAGAGGCTGCTGGGCTGCTCTCCTTCTTCTTTATCTGGTTTTTAGTAGAAAAACGAAAGAGAAGGAAAAAGAAAAAGAGGTGGGGGGTTAGGGCAAGAATTAGGACAAACGTTAATTTTCTCGGGCTCGTAAAAATGAGCACGACCGGAGAAAAATATAAAAGGCCAGATCGGAAAATAATTCAAACATATTTGAATTTAATTCAAATGGGTTTGAACTAAGACTTGAATATAGAAGTGTCCAAAATGTTGAGGATTTTAGGAGGAACCTCGATAAATAGGAAAATAATTATAGGGAGGGTTTAGAAATAGAAACTTGAATTAAGAGGCATGGGGAATATTGCAAGTGTGTTATGGTGATCTCCAACAAATGGAATAATATTATATAGCTCCCTATAATATTGAGAGGCTTTTATATGTTATAAAGAGAAGTCACCTTCCCTCGATTTAAATGAACCGAAGGTCCGCACGATTTATTTGGTTGAGATGCAAAAGATTAATGACATGATGGCATGATGACATGATGCAATGCAAAAATAAATAACACAAGCAAAATAAAACACACGGGAGAACTCGAAACATCTGGAATCTTCTGGGATCTTCTGGAATCTTCTGGGACGTCGGTCTTCGGGCGTCACAGGCTAGTGCGCTACTTTCATCTTCACCTTCCTTCCGGTAAGGTAAGAAGCGGGTTGTCATCTTGGCTGCCATCTCCGGAAGAAGCTCGCGGAGACGGGTTAGTGCCTTGAGTGCAGCAGCCTCGACAGCGAGAGGTAGTGTTGCCATCTGGGGACCCTCTAAGAACCAATTTGTGGGAGGATCGTTTGCCTTCACGATCACATCCACATGGTACTCCACCTCAGTGTCGCTAACCCAATGCTCAAGGTAGGTGAGGATGGGCGCTCGGTGGAACTGACACTCCTGGAGGCTATCCTCGAGAAGCAAGGGAAACCCAGTGGTCAGGTGCTCTTCGGGTACGGCGGCCATCTACAAAGGTGGAATAGGAGAGGTTAATAAGCTGATGAAATCTTAGGTTTAGAAAAGAAGAGAGGTTCAGAAGGTTTTGAAAAAGGGGTCTCAACTAACTAACGCCCATGCTAACTAAGGCTTCCTACAGTCAGGATGGCTCTGATACCAGCTCTATGGGGACCCCGACTTAGAAGTCGAGATCACCAAATGCACGTGTACAGTGATCCCAGAGATCAATGCTCACTGAACACAAAGAAGCTGAATAACAAGAGTCTTACATCCATACATATCATCTTACACAAATCAAGGCCATTATGGCCAAGTCTTACATAGATAAACCCTCACGGGCTGAATAGCAAATAACTCAAGTAGTGGAAGTCTTCGATGATAAGTAGAACCCATGCCATCTGCCTTAACCCTACAGGCATTCTGACTGGGATAGCGTCCTAGTTCGCATGTTTGTCTCCAAAGAACTCTTCTTCATATTCCTGTTCCTCCATGCCTGGCCAATTAAATAACCAGTGGCAAGCCAATGAGTACTTTGAATGTACTCGCAAGCAACCCATGATTTGGTTCAAAGTAACAATGCAATCGAACAACAATGAACAATCTAGCTACGAGCTAGAATAAATATTCTGCCATCAAGTATATGCATCAATAATTTCTCGTAACCTCGAGGACAGGTTACCGATATCAACATGATTATGATTCATCTCATCGAGTCAAGTCACCACCTTGACTCATCATACACACACACACACACAAGGTTTCGCAAACATTGGACGTAGCCCAAGAGCGGTTACCCAACTGTCCTTGACCGTGGACACGGCTATTCGAATAGTTTTACACTCTGCAGAGGTTGTACACTTTACCCACAAGATCCGGGAAGCTTTCGTGTCACCCACGATCCCGCAGTGCCTCAAGTACTCGGGGGAAGCACCCGGTCATTATCTTTCCTTAGACGACACTAACATGGAGTCCACTCGTTGGTACACGGCCCTCGAGTACAAACAATAGATCACGGGACTTGCCCTAATTTCAATGTCACGCGTACCCGAAGGGACCAACGGTGTGTCCGGTGCCCTGTGAAAACAGTCATGGTCGTCTATCCAAGCACGACCACGTCCCGGGAAAGACCTCAAGTCTTCCCGTCACTAGTAATGCGGGCACCATGCTAGTATCGGCCTAAGTAATCAATAATGCCCCGTCCCATAAGGGGTAGAGTGGTTGCACATGTATGGTTGGAATAACGGTCGCAACTTAAACCAATCCGTTTGAAAAACATCACACATACTTGTCTCGGTACACCACTTCGTCATCAAGTGGTTACCCATCTCATCATCTCCCTCGGGCATGAATGGCACCCGACGGGGTTTTTCGAAAAGAATGCAACCACGAAGGTATCATGGCACACATGCATCACTAAGCATCACTACTAACCATTTGTATGACATCTAGCACATAGCAAGATCATGAGCAAAGCATGCATCATGTGGTGGTTTCAACTAGGTCACCATCGTAACTCTATCATCATGCATCGGAAACAAACGGGTTCCGAAGAACAAGTGTATCATGGTCAAAGGGCTGCTTGCCTGAATTGGCTTGGTCTTCAAAGTCTTCAAATCCTTCTCCACCTTCTTCCTCAGCAACTTCGTCAAATACGGGATCTAATCGTCGCAAAATAACAACGGGAAAATAAGACCATAATGAAAACAGAAAAATCAAAGTGCTCAGAAAAATGTCAACTTATTTTTGTTAAATACTAGAGGGAAAACTAAGATGGCAAAAATTCTTAGTTGGAGTTTTGGAGTGACATAATGGAATCTAAGGATTTTTGAACAGGAGTTTTAATGCTCAAATTTGAATTTAAATTTGAACAGAACAGAAAAGTTTCATGGATATGTGTGAAAGTGACACCATTAAATAGGTTGGAATATTACAAGATTTTAGGAGTTGGAATCAATTCATTTGGACTTATATTTATTTCTGTAAAATTATTTGAAACTTTACAGAATAGGAAAAGAAGAAAAGGCCGTGTGCAACTGGGCCGGGACGGCCACAGTGAACGGCCCAGGGCTAACTGCCCAGCCGCTCGGGCGCCAGCGCGCGCACGTCGGGATTTCAAACCTGACGGGCGGGGCCCGGCGGTCAGTGGCTGCGAGGGGAGAGAGAGGGCGGTGAGGATGACAGGCGGGGCCCGCCTGTCATCTTCAACCTTGCGGCCACGGCGACGGCGAGCTCACCGGCGGCGAATCCGGGCACGGCGGAGCCAACGGAGGGCAGGGACTGTCTCAGCAATGAGTCGCGGATGCAGGGGTGGTGGTGCGGCCCGCCGGGGAGGTCTGGTTCGCCGGCGGCGAGGTGGGACGGAGGAGGAGCTTCGGGAAGTCGCTGCTCCGGCCGATTCCGACAGCTACAAAGAGGGAAAGGCGAGGGGAAAGTATCAGTGGGGTGCGACGGTTCCAAATCAAGCAAAAGGAGGAGCTGAGAGGGCTCGTACAGCGAGATCGCCGGTTGCCCGACGCGGCGGAGCTCCGGTCGATCCCGAGCACTGAGGCTCTTCGGGGATGAGTGAGTGGTGCTGGAGTGTTGCTGGGGGGTGAGGGGAGGCTGTTGGTGCAGAGTAGAGGGCTCGGGGGTTCTTATATAGCCGAGCCCACGGTCCACCGTGGACTCGTGCGCCGGCGAGGTCGTAGACGAGGCCAGAGGCCGTGCTGGTGCTTGTGATTGAGTCGGGGAGGTTCATGGACAAGCTCTACGCCTAGTAGAGGGCAGAGGAGGAGCAGGGAAACTTCCAGACAGCGCGCGCGTGTGAGGCCGACGAGTGGAGGCTGCGGGCGGCTAGCGCGCGTGTGATGACGGCCACTAGAGGGCGGAGGAGGAGGAGGACAGCGTCGGGGGAGGTCGCGGACGTCGAGGGGCATCGACTGGCGCGAGGGGAGAGCTCGAGGTGGTCGGGGGCAGGCGATTGGGCGAAGCTACAGTGCGGGGGCGCACTGTAGCGCGCTCTGGAGCGGCCTTATCGCATGCCATGGCATGCCATTGGCCCTTTGGGCGCGTCCGCCGTGTTTGGCGGGTCCAGGGTGATGCAAGCAACACGGATGATGCCTTGGATGCTCTGGAGATGCAGTGAGAGAGAAGGGAAGCTGGTAACTTGGTGATTCTTGGCTGTCCAGCAAGGTGAAGTAGGGTTTTCACCCCTCAATCATGGAGCTGGGGACATGGGGGAGTTACTGGAGGTAGATAGTAACTAGATGAAGTTGTGGTAGAAGGTTGAGGCCAAGGTAAATAGTAAAAGGGGTCAAGATGGTAGTTTTGGTAAAATTGCAGAAGGTGTTTGATCAAGTTTTGATCAAGCAAATAATCTCCACTTGCCATGACACTTAACAGGATTGAATGTCATAAGAAAATAGGGTGTTTCACCAAATTTGGGCTCATTTGAAGAAACTAGCCAATGTAACTTTGGTGAACCCTAGAAATCAACATAAATGGCTTCATCTTGTTTAAGTCAAGCTAATCATCTCCCCTTGATGCACCACTTGGTGTAGTTTCATCATTTGGGGTATTGATCATGCCCACAAAGTTGGAAGCTCCAGGTAAAAAGTTGGTAATGTAAAGTTGTTCAAATTTGCATTTGAACAGAAATGGTTTTGGGGTATTCTGATCAAGTTGCTCTACTCCAATTCTTGTGCCATTTGGTCTAGATGCCTTATTAGGCCTTTCTAGCATGTGCACCAAGTTTGAGAGCATTTAGATAGGTTTGGCAATGTGCACCAAGTTTGAGAGCATTTAGATAGGTTTGGCAATGTAAAGTTGCTCAAACTTCAAATATGGACAGAATGGTTATGAAGGGTTTTGATGATGTTTTCTTGCTTCCCAAGGCATGGGACTTGGCAAGATCATCAAATATGTCATATATGACATGATGGAATTTCCCTAGAATTTTTGGAGAAATTTTCCTTTGTAAATATTTCAAAAGCTTGAAATATCCAGAAAGGGTTTTAGAGGGATTAGCCCATTATTTTGAACATGACCAAGTGTTGAAACTCTTATATATGGATAATATATGTCCTATGAGTCTCCCTGAATTTTGGCAAATATTTTTGAAATACTTAAATAATTTTCCCCTATTAAAGACCATTTCTGGCCTTAAGAAAAAGCTTTTAAGTAAAATATAAAAATAACTTTTAAAATTATACTTTTGTGGTTTCTGGGAGTCCTATGACTACTAAGTCTCAAATACACCTTTTGAAATAATTTTCTCACCCTAAATCAAGCACTTGCAGTGCAAACCTCAATTCAGGGGTTTTAGGAATACTAAATTTATAAAATACATTTTGGCCAAATTAATTTTGTAAGAAAATACTATACTGTTATATAACACTTGGCATGATCATTGGGCAGAAGTTTTGGGTAAGGAGATGAATTCTACAAGAGGCAATAGTTGACTTTAATGAGCACATGAAAAAGCACATGAAGAAAAACTCAATTCCAATAAAAGCCAAATGATGCCAAAAAAAATTGTTAGTCCAAATTTTCATGCTTCATTGATGCAAATATCATGTTACAAAATGCAGGGTGTGACAAGGGCATCGCGGCGTGACCTCCCCCTTCGCCTTCTTCATCACACCTCCCAGGCTGCTGTGCCAGGGAAAAGCACATCAGGGACACGGCAACTAAGGATGAGCGAGAAATTGCACACTTACTCGTCGGAGGCGAGGCGCGCCCTTCTCTTCGCCAGCAGGACAGCAACAGCTGCTGGCGCCGTGGGCATGCCGATAGCCCGGGCCTGGGCGAGGCGCGAGGCCACAATCCTGGGCGCGGCCGCGGTCGCCGGACTCGCTGGCACGATACTCTTCGGCGGGGTCGTCACCTTGCTTCCCCCGGACGCAGCGCGTCCAGATCGACGTGGAGTGGTCGCCTGGGACCGTCCGGCGGCACCTGCGCCTGGTGTCATTGCTCCGGCGGACGCCTCGGAGGAGTCCCCCTCGTCGTCCAGGGTATCCTCTGAGCCCCCCTCATCGCTCTCGTCGTTAGCACCAAAAGACACGTCGAACATGTGCGGAGCGCCCATGGGCGCACCAAAACCCGACACGGCCTTCAACAGCTCGGCCTTGTCAGGGCGGCTGTACAACGGCAGGTGGGTCCTGGGAGATCCTCCAGAACCAGCTCCAGCCAGCGCGCTTCGCCGGACGGGCAGTAGGCAGCACCAGCAGAGGATGGATGCGCTGGGCATCCAGATAGACCCATGTCTTCTGGTAGGACTCTATCTTCTTCCCGGCCGTCATCAGCCGACAACCCTAGCGCTGGAAGACGAAGGAAACGCAGCCCGAGAACGGTCCATCGTCGTACCGGCGCATGGAGAAGAAATGGCGGAAGAGGGCGACGGTCGGCCTCACCCCCAAGAGCGCCTCACAGTAAAAGGCGAAGAGCGACAAGATGTAGATGGAGTGAGGCTGGATGTGGAGAGCGTGCACCTAGTAATGTTCCAGGATGGCGTAGAAGAACTCGGAGAAGGGTGGCACAAGCCCCATGGAGATGATGTGGATGAAGAAGGGGTAGCATGACTTCGACAAGGTCCGCGCCATGGTGGATTCGGCCCAGATCCGCGTAGGGCCGTGCTCGTTGTGGGTGCTCGACAAGAAAGGTTGGACCTCTGAGTAGTCCTCCTCCCTGGTGATGGAGGAATCCTCGAGCGCCGCGTCGAGGGAAGAAGCAAATCTAGGCACTGGCGCAACATTCTTGTTCCTCTTCGCCATGATTGAGGGAGCCAAAGGACGCAGGCGATTCAGGAAGGCATGAGGTGTAAGGGGAAGAAATCTGAGCAGGAAGGAAAGAGAGCGATAACTCCCCCAGCGGAGAAGGCCCCCCTTTTTGTCAAGATGCACGGTTGTCGAGACGGCGTGGGGAGCGGGGTCGCCTGTGTCCCATCCAACCGTCACGCTCCAGCCTAGCCTGCAGCCTTTTTGGGGCCCGCGGCGCTTCGCCCTGAAGCCAACTCCGCGCGCACCTTGGGACCGGGGGCTACTGTCGGCGTCCTGGGAACCAGGGTACCCAGACTTGCCTGTCTGCGGGCCGCGACGCACTCCTACTGCGGCCTGGTACGGCCCAGCTGATCGACCAGCTGTCCAAGACCCTTGTGATGGGGCTAGGCCTCGCGAGGAGAATGACGCCAAGACCTCCTCGAGAGCGGCCCCAGCAAGGTGCTCCGGAGGGGCGGAGAATCCAAGGCCAAGCTTGCCTCAGGAGGAGGAAGTGATGTCAGCAGTGACGCACCGCGCCAGCGGGTGCCAGCGTCCGCCAGCGGCACAGTTGCCATTTCGGTGCAAAGGGGACAGCGCAGCCGCTGGTTTCCAAGTAGCGGGGCAAAGGTTTCCCCTTTGGTGCAACAAGACCGAAGACCGCAAGGACGACAAGGAGGATGTCACCGTCGAGCCCACCACCGTGTCACCGCCTGATCCTTTTGCAGGCAAAGACTGCTTTTGTCAGGATAAGAACGTCCTTGTGTTCCCGCTCAAAAATGGCCGTTGTGGGATCCCTTCCCGCCTAAACATTTCGGGGGAAGAGGACCGTGGCCGCCTATATAAGTAGCTAGAATTCCCACTGTGAAGGGATCGACTCATACACTCCACCACCACTCAAGGAGCAAGAACACTTGCCTCCTGACCTCCCTGAGCTCGCCTCCTGAGCTCAGGAACCATTGTACTAATTCACCTCCCAACTCGCCCGAGGCTAATCCACCAAAGCAGGAAGTAGGGTCTTACACCACGCGGTGGCCCGAACCTGGGTAACATCTTGTGTGTTCTATCTATCGTGTGCTTGAATCCCCCCATCGAGACGAGAGCGAGACGCTAGGTAGACGTGAATGGGAGAGATCTTCATTCACGCCCCTATGTTTGAACTTCTTGGGTTTTGCAGAGCCCTAAATCCGACAAGCTTGATTATATCACTATGATCTTGAGGGAATAAAAGAAAAGAATAAAAAGAAATAAAGAGATCATATTGATCTTATGGAAAGTAATGACTTCACATATAAAGAGTATGATGAATAAAAGTTGTTGAGAGTTGACAAACATAGTTTTGGTCATCGTTGCAATTAATAGGAAGTAATAAGGAAAGAGAGGTTTTCACATATGAATATACTATCTTGGACATCTTTTATGATTGTGAGCACTCATTGAAATATGGCATGCTAAAAAGTTGATTTTGGACAAGGAAGAGAATGTAATGGGTTATGTTTCCTTATATTCGAAATAAAATATATTGTCATGGATCATCCAACATGTTGAGCTTGCAATTCCCCCTCATGCTAGCCAAACTCCTTGCACCAAGTAGAGATACTATGTGTGCTTCCAAATATCCTTAAACCCAGTTTTGCCATGAGAGTCCACCATATCTACCTATGGATTGAGTAAGATCCTTCTAGTAAGTTGTCATAGTTTCAACTCTCTTAATATGTATGATCTTTTAGTGTGGAGAAAATAAGCTTTATACGATCTTGTGATATGGAAGCAATAAAAGTGAAGGACTGCATAATAAAGGTCCTTATCACAAGTGGCAATATAAAGTGTCGTTCTTTTGCACTAAGATTGTGTACATCCAACCATAAAAGCACATGACAACCTCTGCTTCCCTCTGCGAAGGGCCTATCTATTGTTCTTGCCTTATGCCTTATACAAGAGTCATGGTGATTTTCACCTTTCCTTTTTATTTTATCCTTTAGCAAGCACATTGTGTTGGAAAGATCCTGGTATATATACCCAATTGGATGTAAGTTATCATAAACTATTATTGTTGACATTACCCTTGAGGTAAAAGGTTGGGAGGCAACACTATAAGCCCCTATCTTTCTCTGTGTCTGATTAAAACTTCATACCCATAAGTATTGCGTGAGTGTTAGCAATTGTGAAAGACTAAATGATAGTTGAGTATGTGGACTTGCTGAAAAGCTCTAATATTGACTCTTTCCGATGTTATGATAAATTGCAATTGCTTCAATGACCAGGATCATAGTTTGCTAGGTTTCAATGAGGTTTCTGATTCATACTTGACATTGTGAATAGATTATTACTTTAGCATAAGAAATCATATGACACTATATATATTGTTGTTATAAGAATGATCATGATGCCCTCATGTCCGTATTTTATTTTATCGACACCTCTATCTCTAAACATGTGGACATATTTTCGATACCGGCTTCCGCTTGAGGGCAAGCGAGGTCTAAGCTCGGGGGAGTTGATATGTCCATTTTGTATCATGCTTTTATATTGATATTTATTGCATTATGGGATGTTATTACACATTATGTCAAAATACTTATGCCTTTTCTCTCCTATTTTACCAGGTTTACATGAAGAAGGAGAATGCCGACAGCTGGAATTCTGGGCTGGAAAAGGAGCAAATATTGGAGACCTATTCTACACAACTCAAAAAGCCCTGAAACTACACGAAAGTCAGTTTTAGAAAATATAAAAAATATCGAGCGAAGAAAGCACCAGAGGGGGGCCACCCACCATCCACGAGGGTGGGGGCGCGCCCTACCCCCAAGGGCGCGCCCCCTGCCTCGTGGGCCACCTGGTAGCCCCCCGATGCCCATCTTCTGGTATAAGGTGTCTTCTGCCCTGGAAAAAACAAAAGGAAGCTTTCGGGACGAAGCGCCGCTGTCTCAAGGTGGAACCTTGGCGGAACCAATCCAGGGCTCCGGCGGAGCTGTTCTGCCGGGGAATCATCCCTCCGGGAGGGGGAAATCGTCACCATCGTCATCACCATCGATCCTCTCATCGGGAGGGGATTATCTCCATCAACATCTTCACCAGCACCATCTCCTCTCAAACCCTAGTTCATCTCTTGTATCCAATCTTTGTATCAAAACCTCAGATTGGTACCTGTGGGTTGCTAGTAGTGTTGATTACTCCTTGTAGTTGATGCTAGTTGGTTTATCCGGTGGAAGATCATATGTTCAGCTCCATTATGCATATTAATACCCCTCTGATTATGAACATGAATATGATTTGTGAGTAGTTAAGTTTGTTCCTGGGGACATGGGAGAAGTCTTGCTATAAGTAGTCATGTGAATTTGGTATTCGTTCGATATTTTGATGAGATGTATGTTGTCTTTCCTCTAGTGGTGTCATGTGAACGTCGACTACATGACACTTCACCATTGTTTGGGCCTAGAGGAAGGCATTGGGAATTTATAAGTAGATGATGGGTTGCTAGAGTGACAGCAGCTTAAACCCTAGTTTATGCGTTGCTTCGTAAGGGGCTGATTTGGATCCATATGTTTCATGCTATGGTTAGGTTTACCTTAATACTTATTTTGTAGTTGCGGATGCTTGCAATAGAGGTTAATCATAAGTGGGATGCTTGTCCAAGTAAGGGCAGCACCCAAGCACTGGTCCACCCACATACCAAATTGTCAAAGTAACGAACGTGAATCATATGAACGTGATGAAAACTAGCTTGACGATAATTCCCATGTGTCCTCGGGAGCGCTTTCCTTTATATAAGAGTTTGTTCAGGCTTGTCCTTTGCTACAAAAAGGATTGGGCCATATTTCTGTACCTTATTTACTTTTACTATTTGTTACTCGTTACAAATTACCTTATCACAAAATTATTTGTTATCGATAATTTCAGTGCTTGCAAAGAATACCTTACTGAAAACTTCCTATCATTTCCTTCTGCTCCTCGTTGGGTTCGACACTCTTACTTCTCGAGAGGACTACGATAGATCCCCTATACTTGTGGGGCATCAATTGCGTAGCGCGACGATGTTCCGTGTCAGATGGGCTAAGAACGTACAAAGAGAAAACCGACATTTCACTAACATGTGTATACCCGACTCCGATAGCGGCACCGTCATCAACGGCACCGTAAAAAATGAGCCATGGGTGCACGCTAAACATGTGACACAATGTTTCTTCATAACTGACCCGAGCAATCCCAGCCGTGTTGTCGTGAGGAGAGGCAAAAGGAGCATCATCGGAATGGATGGAGTCACCAACGAGGAAGACTACGACCAGCAGTACGGTGACCCAATGAGGAAAGATGTTGATGCTGATGACGATGAAACATATGTCAAAAGAAGGATTAAGACTACACTACCTACGAAAGATCGTACTCCCTGGAAAAGGAAAAGTCACGACCATGGACTCAATTATTCGACAACAAACAAAAGAGGGAAGAAGAAGATCAGTCTGAAGCGTCGTCGACCAAGCTGACAAACTATCATAATTTGTGTCTATATATATTTTGTAATATGTCAAATGATGCAATATATATTATACACTAATTATTTGTGTATATATCTATTTGTGACTATATCTATTTTGTGTCTAACCCTCGCTATCTATTTTTTAATATGTCAAAAGAAAAAGGAAAATGAAAAATGAAAAATAAAAATAAAAATGAAGAAAGAAAAATAAAGAAAATGAAAAATGAAATGAAAAAATAGCAGTAGCGCTTGTTGGCTGGTACAGCGCTATAGCTAACTTAGCTATAGCGTGTTTTCCAGACCTGCGCTATAGCTAAGTTGGCTATAGCCCCGACTGCCGTTGAGCCACACACGCGCACTACTCATATCTCTCCTTCCTCCTCACACCGCCGCCAACGCTGGACCCGACCTCAACCTCAACCCTGACGCCGGCCACCGGCCTCCCTGTCACCCCTCCTCCTGTGGCACCCCCGGCTCGGCCCCTCCCCCTGTGCTGCCCCTCCGCCGGCCGAGCAGTCCCCTCCACCGGTGGTAGGTCTCTCTCTCTCTCTCTCTCTCTCTCCAAATTTGGTCTCTGCACCTACACCAACAGAAGACATTGCCCTCCGGCAAGGTGCTCGGCGAGGAGAAGGACGTACGTGGTGACCCCGACCACGACGCCGGCGTCCTCAATCCCGACGCCGACCCCCTCAGCCCCGGCGACCCCAACCCAGACACCGGTGAGCCACCCCTT
Source organism: Secale cereale (assembly GCA_902687465.1). Lineage (NCBI taxonomy): Eukaryota > Viridiplantae > Streptophyta > Magnoliopsida > Poales > Poaceae > Secale > Secale cereale. The sequence goes on from LR738711.1 coordinate 197,144,707, forward strand.
CCCTTCCTCATGTTCATCAAAATGAGGCAAAACAAATTTTAAATGAGGGAGTTATTGTATGAAAATGAGGTAGATTTTAAATGAGAATGGGGATGTTGATGTATTACTTTGTAGTTGCTGTCCATTTTGAAAATGTTGATTATGTTGTTGTCCAAATGAAAATGTTGTTGTCCAAATGATTATTTTGCTGTGTCCAAATGAACAATATGAGGATGTTGCTATACATTTTAAATGAATATGTTGATTATCTTGTTGTCCATTTCTTGGGAGGGCTGCATCTCAGTGATTTTTAGTGAAATGCTACTTTAGCACATAGTGTTTATTGTCATTTGCAGGGAAACTGATTCAGAGTGGCCTATGTATTGCCGAAAATGTTGATTCATTTCCAATCCAGCAAATTTTAGGCGCTCTATATGTGCACTTTCTAGCATAGGTCATGCCGAAATTTTTCATGAATTTCGGCATGACTTATGCTAGAAAGTTGGACATATCGAGAAAAGGTCACTTTTTGTCATTATTCACTTTATTATATGAAGTTTGATAATTAAACGACTACGACATTGAACCCTATCTAGGAAACATGGCCGACAATGATGAGGCCGGAGGTTATCACATACAAGAAGGAAAAGCACACGCCTACCTCGACTTTCTTGTGGATCAGGAGAAACAAGGGTGGCAATACGCCCTTGTCATGACGGACGACAACGATGCTGGCGTCGGCGACGACACTGATGCCACCGACACTGGCACTTAGACGGGCCCTAATGACAGCACGGAAGGTGGGACCTCCCAAGCTAGTGAAGGAAAGAAGGCAAAGAGGGCACGACGCCCAAATGCGATCGGCACCGGAAGACTGGTAGTCACGGCGGTGCACCCTGGTGAATTTGAGCCTATAGAGCCGCGGGAAGTGGCAGCGTGTTACGGCAACTAACTAGCATGCATCCTATAGGATACTGATGTCTACTACACAACTTGTTCTTGTAGACTCGTGTTGGGCCTCCAAGCGCAGAGTTTTGTAGGACAGTAGCAGTTTTCCCTCAAGTGGATGATCTAAGGTTTATCAATCCGTGGGAGGTGTAGGATGAAAATGGTCTCTCTCAAACAACCCTGCAACCAAATAATAAAAAGTCTCTTGTGTCCCCAACACACCAAATACAATGGGAAATTGTACAGGTGCACTAGTTCAGCGAAGAGATGGTGATACTAGTGTAATATTGGTAGTAGATATTGATTTTTGTAGTGCGAACAATAAAAAACAGCAAGGTAGCAAGTAACAAAAGTGAGCACAAACGGTATTTCAATGATGGAAAACAAGGCCTAGGGTCCGTACTTTCGCTAGTGCAATCTCTCAACAGTGCTAATATACTTGGATCACATAACCATCCCTCAACATGCGATGCATAATCACTCCAAAGTTCCTATCTAGCGAAGAACATAATAAGGAATTGCGTGCAACTATTATTTCCGTCCGATCTATCAAGAGTTCGTACTAGAAAAACACAAGTTATTCTTTCCGTTCTATCTATCAATAGTCCGTATTAATCATAACCCCAAGACAAGTTCAGATTCATAATAATCAGTCAGGCAAAGAACCTCAAATAGTGCCCCAAGATTTCAACCGGAGAAACAAAGACAAGAACGTGCATCAACCCTTATGCATAGATTACCCCAATGTCACCGCGGGAATCTGCAAGTTGAGTGCCAAAAGATATATCAAGTGAATCAATATGATACCCCATTGTCACCATGAGTATTCAATTGCAAGACGTACATCAAGTGTTCTCAATCTATAAAAGTATCCAATCCAAAGAAATCTCAAAGGGAAAACTCGATTCATCACAAGATAGAGAGGGGGAAACACCATATGATCCAACTATATTAACAAAGACCCCGATACATCAAGATCGTTCCATCAAGAACACGAGAGAGAGATAGAGAGAGAGAGAGATACAACACATAGCTATTGGTACATACCCTCAGCCCCGAGGGTGGACTACTCCCTCCTCATCATGGTGGCCGCCGAGATGATGAAGATGGCCACCGTTGATGATTTCTCCCTCCGACGGAGTGCCGGAAAGGGCTCTAGATTGTATCTCGTGGAATACAGAGCCTTGCAGCAGCGGAACTCCGGATATAGGTCTATTTCTGATGGTTTCTCTATTTATAGGAATTTTTGGCGTCGGTCTCACGTCCGGATGGGCCTCGAGGTGAGCACAACCCACCGGGGCGAGCCAGGCCCACTAGGCGCGCCCAGGTGGGTTGTGCCCTCCTCTTGGCTCTTCCGGCCCTCCCATGAAGCTTTGGGGGTCTCTTTTGTCCCAAAAAAATCGTCAAAAAGTTTCAGAAGAACTTTCATTTCTACACAAAAAACAACACCATGGTAGTTCTGCTCAAAACAGCGTCATTACGGGTTAGTTCCATCCAAATCATACCAAAATCTTATAAAATTGTTGTAAACATGGCATGAATACTTCATAAATTATAGATACGTTGGAGACGTATCAGCATCCCCAAGCTTAATTCCTACTCTTCCTCGAGTAGGTAAATGATAAAAGAAATAATTTATGAAGTATGAATGCTAGCAAAGTGCATAAGTTTGATCAATGATAATTTCAATCACTTTTCCTAGCATCATAACAGCACTCTTTCTCATAAATCTCGTCATGATAAAGTAGCAAATGGAATTTTTGATGCGGAATGCTACCTATCATAAACTTGATCATATATGTAGTCATGGCATGAATATTAAAACATGAGTGATTCAAAGCAATAGTCTATAATTTGACATAAAGACATCAATACTCGGGCATCCCAACAAACAATCATGCCTTTCATAATATCAAATGCTGAAGAACGTTATCCCTACAAAATCATATAGTCTTGTCAGCTCAAAGTATAAATCATGTACTACCCCGGTGTCAGCCAAGCAATTGGTTCATACTTTTTAACGCGCTTCAGCATTTTCAACACTCACGCAATACATGAGTGCAAGCCATGGATATAGTAATATAGGTGGAATAGAATGCGGTGGTAGTAGACAAAAGAAGGGAAGAAAGTCTCACATCAAGTAGGAAAACTAACGGACTATGGAGATCTCCATCAATCGATATCAATGTGAGAAGTAGGGATTGCCATGCAACGGATGCACTAAAAGCTATAAGTGTATGAAAGCTCAATATGAAACTAAGTGGGTATGCATCTAATCCTATAATGAAAATTCCCACTAGTATATGAAAGTGACAACATAGGAGACTCTCCATATGAAAACATGGTGCTACTTTGAAGCATAAGTGTGGAGTTGGCATGCCCCTTCTCTCTCTCTCTCTCTTTATATTTTTTGTTTTATCTTTTTTGGTGGGCTTCTTTGGCAACTTATATTATTATTATTATTATTATTATTATTATTATATTTTTCTCTCATTGTTCGGAG
>LR738711.1:197148170-197169681 GCA_902687465.1 Secale cereale
GGGGGGGGTCATAGTCTCCATTATCCTTTCCTCACTGGGACATGCTCTAATAATGGATAATGATGATCATCATACTTCTTTTACTTATAACTCAAAAAAATTACAACTCGATACATATAACATAGTATGACTCTATATGATGAAAATGAATGCTCAAGTCAACTATATCATGGAAGAGCATGGCAATATAACTTGGAATGGCTATGGAAATGCCATAATAGGTAGGTATGGTGGCTGTTCTGAGGAAGGTATAATAAAGTTTATGCACCGGCGAAAGTTGCGCGGCACAAGAGAGGCTAGCAATTATGAAATGGTGAGGGTGCATATAATCCATGGACTCACATTAGTTATAAAGAACTCGTATACTTATTGCAAAAGTTTATTAGCCCTCGAAGCAAAGTAATACTACGCATGCTCCTAGTGGGGACGTTGGTAGGAGTTAACCATCATGCGCCCCCGACCTTCACACAAAGATAGGACAATCAAGGATAAATTGTGCTCCAACTTCCCGGCATAACGAGAGACTATACGTGCATGCTTCGGGAAACACAAACCTTAACACAAATATCTTACAAAACACGATCATCCACTAGTACCTCCCACATATTATCATCTCTATATCGCAAAACTATTGCAAGGAATCAAACTTATCATATTCAGTGATCCATCAGTTTTATGTAGGATTTTATGACTAACCATGCAATTGACCAATTCCGGTTGACTATCTAAATAGATATAAGTGAAGCACAAGAGTAAATGACAAGCTACTCCAAAAAGATATAAATGAAGATCATGAGCATAATATTTCTTTCTCTCAAAATAATTTAAGTGAAGCAAGAGAGAATTTCTTCAAAAATACTAAAGCACACCGTGCTAAAAAAGATATAAGTGAAGCACTAGAGCAACGGTGCTAGAAAAGAGCTTCGTTGACAGGATGTGAATGCCGCTTACTTAGCCTTCCTGGAAACTATTTGGGGGCTCTATTTTATTTAAAAACTTTTGGATCTAAGTATTTTATTAAAACATCAAGCAAACAAAATAAAATGACATTTCAAGAATAGCACATCTCATGTGAAGAAGCAAAAACTTAGGATCAACCGATACTAACCAATAATTGTTGATGAAGAAAGGTGGGATGCCTATCGGTGCATCCCCAAGCTTATATGCTTGACACTTCTTGAAATATTATCGTGGGGTGCCTTGGGCAACCCCAAGCTTGAGCTTTTGTGTCTCCTTAATTCTTCTCATATCACGGTTTCCCTAAATCTCAAAAGCTTCATCCACACAAAACTCAACAAGAACTCGTGAGATAAGTTCGTATAAATCAATGCAAATACCTTATCATCCTCTATGGTAGCAAATCAATAAAATTATTATTCAACATTGCATACTAAATGCCTTTGCATATTTAATACTCCTATCCTCAAATAGAATCATCAAACTAGCAGACATATGCAAACAATGCAAACATAACAGCAATCTGCCAAAACAGTGCAGTATGTAAAGAGTGGAATTGTTATCGTACTTCCCTAGCTCTAAAAATTCTGAAAAATTACCACGTTGCAGATAACTTATTCATGCTAACTTTGTAAAAATTTCAAGATTTTATCACGTTCTGACTATCCAGAAGAATTCATACAATGATAGAAAACTTTCTATTTTCAAACAACAACATGTATACTTGCAAAATAGTCATGGTAAAGGCTATCCTTGACACATTATTGAAATAAAAGATAAAAAACATTATTCTAAATACCAGCAAGAAAATCCTAACAAAAGAAAATGACGCTCCAAGCAAAACTCATATCATGTGACGAATAAAAATATAGCTTCAAGTGGGGTTACCGATAATGTTGGAGACGAAAGAGGGGATGCCTTCCGAGGCATCCCCAAGATTAGTTGCTTGGGTATTCCGTAAATATTAACTTGGGGTGCCTTGGGCATCCCCAAGCTTAGGGTCTTGTCACTCCTTGTTCTCCTCATATCGATATCTCACCCAAAACTTGAAAACTTCAATCACAGAAAACTTAACAAAACTTCGTGAGATGGGTTAGTATGATGAAACAAATCATTCACTTTGGTTACTATCAAAGACAAGATTCATAATTGTTCTCACACAATTCCTACTATAGCATATCATTTCTACAATTTATATTGATCAATATAAGCCATAGAAACTAGAAAACAAGCAAACTATGCATTGAAAACAGAATCTATCAAAAACAGAACAGTCTGTAATGATCTGAACATTCACCATACTTATTCAACTCTAAAAATATTGAAATAATAGGACCACGAGATTTTTTTATATTAATCTTCTGCAAAAAGTATCAACTCAAAAACACTCTTCTGTTAAAAATGAGAAGAAAAAATCGTGAGCGCAAAAGTTTCTGTTTTTCAGCTGCCATAACAAGGGATCTCAGGAGACTCCATGACCATGTGATGTCGACAGAGAGAAGCCTCCTCGCCTAGGATGATCCAGGATACCACTTTATATGGTTAGTGTGCCGTGCAGTGGCAAGATGTACGTCAGCACATGTCCCACGGACCTGTTCTTCATGCGATTTGATTACTTCTTGAAGATCTTTCAAATGAGGAGACTCAAATTTATGTTCGTCCGCCTGTATGCGCTGCACATGAACTACATTGTCAGGAGAGAGCAAATCACCGGTATTGCCGTCACAGACCCATACTACATGCATGAGGGCTTCTTGTCAATCAACGCAGCCAACCGTCAATATGAAAGGGAGTACGTCAAAGAATTCTTGGTCAACAATAATGTGACACCCCGAGACCGATGCGCCAGGTGTCAGCTAGTTATTCGTCGTCGTTGCCATGTCATTTGCTTACGTGTTGCATCTTGCCTTGTCATCATGTGCATTGCATCATCATGTTTTTAAAACATGCATCCGTCCAAGTCTGCTCGTCCTTTCCGTTGACCCTTCTGAGCCCAGACACACCCGCACGCGCCCGCGGCATCTCTGAATTTTTACTTTATGAGTGGCCGGAAAATGTTCTCGGAATGGGTTGAAACTTGGCGTGTGGTCTTACTATAGCATAGGTAGACCGCCTGCCAAATTTCATTGCACTCGGAGTTCGTTTGATAGCCCAACGAATAACTATAGCGGCAATGTTGCCGGTTAATTCGTCGGACGTCTCCGAAAACCCCGCGGGGCTCTTTCTCTCTCCTCTCCTCACAGCCCACTCACAACCCTACATAGCCCACCTAGGCCTTGCTAACCTCCCCGCGATCCGAGGGCCCGAAATGGTCTAAAAACCCTAGTCCCTAGACACCCCCTACCCTATATAAACAACCCCCCCTTGCCAAAAAATGACCTAACCTAGCCCCTACTCTCCCCCTACGTGCAGCCAGCCGCCTCCCACCTCTTGTCCTCGATTTCAGCGCCCGGCCACCGCGGCCCCGCCACTTGTCACCTCCCCATAGGCTCCTCCAGCCGCCAGCCCCGCCGCCAACCACTCAACCGCTGCCAAGTGGCCTGAGCCACGTCGCCCTAGCCGCCTCACCGCGCAAGGCCCGCGCCAGGCCCGCCCGGGCCCCAATCTGGGCCCGAGACGGCCCACCGTTCGGCCGCGCCGGCGCGCCCGTCCCCGCCGCCCGAGCCTCCCGCTCCGCTCCACGCCTCTTCGCGCGTGACCTCGCCGCCCTCTGCGTGCCACCCCGCCGGCCGTCGCAGCTCGCCGGATCCACGCCCTCAGCCCTCCAGGCCCGCGCCACCGCCCGGCCTCGTCTTCCCCGCCGCCGAGCACCACCACCGTCGACGCCTCGCCTCGGCCACCTCCTAGCCGCCCACCGCCGAGAGCCGAGGGCCCCGACCTCCGCTGCCCGCTCCAGGCCTCCGCGCTGCCCTAGCGCCTCGTCGAAGGTCTAGCCGCAGGTCGCCGGCGTCCTCCGCCATCGCCGCCGGTGGATCCCCCGCCGGATCCAGCCGCCGGGACGACCTCGTCCCGAATCTGCCTCGTCCCTCCTCCCAAACGGCATGCCTGCACCGACCGGACCCAGATCCACTCGTCCCCGCGCCACGCCGGACGTGTCCGACCACCTCCTCCCCGTGCCACTGACCCGTGGGCCCTAGCCGCCGGACGTGTCCGGTCGGGCACGGACACGTCCACCCCGAGGTTGTCTTTTTTCACTAAGTTCCTGAGAATGCTTAATATGTTGCATACTTTGTCTGCTTGTAACTTTTTGTGTGATTATTCAAATGATGCATATAATATGTCCAAATGTTCGTTGTGATATGCTCTTCATATTGTTCTACTGTGGCTTGCTTGTTTGAGATCATCTAGATGCCCTAATCATCGTTGCAAGAGTGCTATATGTTTAAAACTGCCGGTGACTGTAATTTGTTGCATGCTTGTGGTGATGATATATTTTTGCATGTTTATCCAAATGAAGCATATGATATGTCAAAATGTTCATTGTGAAGTGATCTACATGTTGGTTGCTGTAGCATTCATGTTAGGTGCCATATTGTCATGTTAATCTCTGTTGCAAATGTGCATGGGGCTGTTAAGTGCTGAAACTTGTTGTGAGATGCTGTTTTGTCTTGTTCATAGATATTGGTGTGTTTGTCTTTTATGCCACATGTCAATATGTTTTAGAAGCACAATGATGCCATCTTTGTTGTGGTGCAATCCACTTTTAATGATATGCCTTGAGTTGTTTGCAACAAGCTCGCATAGTAGCCTACTCGTTGTTATTGTTTCTTGAGACTTGTTGAAAAACTGCTAAGTCTGAAACTGTTAAACCTGATGCTATGTTTGCTTGATGCCTCACTCTAATCCTTGCATGTTTTAGTATGTCAAATGATCATGTCTTGTTGTCCATGTTATGCTCTATCCATCCATGCCCTTGTTTGCATATATAGCCTGTTGTAGCTTATTTATTTTTGCTCTCAAGTTGCTATAAATGTACCTGTCAGATTGTTATCAGCATGATCAATTTGGTGAAGCTTGTTGTTATTGAACCATGCCTCCTATGGAGTTGTTCCAATGGAGTTGTTTGATGTATGCTATGTATATTACATGTCCATGATCTTTATATACTTAGTAGAGTTGATATGCTTGTTGATTTGTGCCTCCGAAGGCAGCATCGTGATGATGTTGTTGCCTTCCCAGATTTTGGCTAAGTCTTAGAAATCAGTAAACTTTTTGAATCTTGCCATGCTTGTTTAATTGTGTTCCAGCAAGTTTTTGGGTGTGCTCTGAGTTCATGCTTGTTAAGTATCATGTCTATTTCACATCCATGCCTTTTGTTATCATGTTTGGGTGCTGTAGCATATATATACCTTGCTCCAAAGTTGCTATGTTATTGATATTGGACATCTTGTTGTTATATCTTGTTACATGTGTATGTGTTGAACCGTTGCTCCGTTTTGAGTGTGTCCTATATGAAACTTGTGTGTTTTTGCATGTAGAAGCACAATATCATGTTGTTTACATGTTTGGAGTGTGTTTTCTTGTTGTTTGGATGCATCTCGCATAATTACCTTGCTTGACTTGTTTTGCGCATATCTTCTAGGCCGTAGCTCCGAATTAAACAAACTTGATATGTAACTTGACTAGAATTTCGAGTAGATCATCATGGTGCATGTTAAATTTCTGTTTAACCACTTGAACTTAAGGTTTGTTCAGATCTGGACCAATTTCGAAATGTGCATATGAGGACTTACCGGAATTGTTATATGTTGATTTCGGCCTCATTTAAACTTGTTGGTTTGTGTTGTTCTTGAATGCATCATCCCTTGCCATGTTTTGCATCCTATAGACTTGTCTTGCATCTTACTTGGTTGGGCCTCTTGTCATGTTCTTGTGTTGTGTGTTTACCTTGTTGTGTGCTTCTTCTCGCTAGTTCATATTCCGTTGCGATCGTGAGGATTCGTTCGACTACGCTTGGTTCGTCTTCGTGGTCTCATATACTTCATGGACTCGTTCTTCTTCCTAGCGGGATCTCAGGCAAGATGACCATTCCCCTGGATACCTTTACTATCATTGCCATGCTAGTTGTCTCGTTGCTATCGTTATATGTCGAGCTACCCATCTTTTATTGTCAGCCCCTCTCCTTGTTGCCATGAAACCTCTAACCTTGACACCTTCCCAGCAAAACTGTTGTTTGGCTATGTTACCCGCTTGCTCAACCCCTCTTATAGCGTTGTTAGTTGCAGGTGAAGATGAAGATTGCTCCATGTTGGAGCTGGACGTTGTTGGAATATCACAATATATCTTAATTATATTAACACACCTATATACTTGGCAATGGGTGGAAGGCTTGGCCTTTTGCTCGGTGTTTTGTTCCACTCATGCCACCTTAGGAGCCGATAAACCGGCGTTATGTTCCTTGATTTTGCGTTCCTAACGCGGTTGGGTATATGGGGACCCCTTAACAGTTTGCCTTTGAATAAAACTCCTCCAGCAAGGCCCAACATTGGTTTTATTTGCAACATAATATAAACTTAATTAATTAATTAATTGCATAGGGAGTTAGCGCTACCCGAGGATTCTTCTACATACAGGGGGCCAGTGCCGATGGTGTTGGTCCCAAATAGAGTCTTTTGCGGCGCCACCCCTTGGCAACTTGTGGTTTGGTTGTTGTACGTTGTCCTCATCCGGTCGTGGCCAGAGACGAGATACGCGGCTACTATCAGGGTGTCGGCACACCGGGAGGTCTTGCTGGACTTTTTACCATTGTCGAAATGTCTTATGCACCGGGATTCCGAGCCTGATCGGATTATCCCTAAGATAAGGGGTAATATTATTATTATCGCTGCTGATCGTGAGAGCTTGTGATGGGCTAAGTTGGGACACCCCTGTAGGGTTATGATCTTTCAAAAGCCGTGCCCACAGTTATGTGGCATATTGGAATTTGTTAATGTCCAGTTGTAGAAAACTTGACAGAGGATCCGAAATAAAATACACGAACCGCGTGAGTAACCGTGACCGTCTCTTTTCACCTTGAGAAGAGAACACAGTGGGGTTATGTTTGACTCGTAGGTAGTTCAGGATCTTTAGCAATCATTACTAGTTTGCGACCGTTTGCGTAGATGCTCATCTTGTTCTTGTACTCGTAAGTTAGCCACCATACATATTGCTTAGCCGCTGCTGCAACCTCACCACTTAACCTCTTCCGTCCCATTAAGCTTTGCTAGTCTTGTTACCCATGGTTATGGGATTGTTGAGTCCTCGTGGCTCACAGATACTACAACAACAGTTGCAGGTGCAGGTTTCCGATGACTTGACGCGAGAGCGATGTCCTTTGTGTTGGAGTTCTTTCTTCTTCTTCTTCGTCAGTCTTGGGTTATGTTCCGGATCGGCAGCTTGGGATAGCAGATGGATGTCGTTGTGCTTTTCATGTTTGCATCCGTAGTCGGACGCCTTGTATTGATGTTGTTGTATTCATGTGACTTGTATGAATTGTTGTATCCCCATGTATTTATGTAATGGTAAGATGTAATGATATCCATCTTGCTAAGCGCCCGAAATGCGGTTGTGCCCCAATCACGAATGTGACACGTGATCGGGATAGAATCGCATCTTGGGCCTGACAAGTTTGTATCAGAGCCTCGACCGACCATAGGATCCCCAATGATTGATCGTAGTCTAGCCGTTGTTGAGTCTAGCAGAAAACTATTTTGGAGTCTAGTTATATCGGAGAGTAGGAATTCTTTTTACTCCTCAGCCCCTTCGTCGCTCTGGTGAGGAATCTTGACGTAGGTGTTTTGAATTATTCCTCTTCTCCTTCAAATTTTTTTAGGATCACGCAGTTATTTTTCGATCGTTGTGATGTCTGCTCTTTTAATCTGGTGCATCTCTCGTCAAGTCATTTTGACCCTCCTCGTCTTTTGCTTCAATCCTCGGTTCTTTCCAACCGATGTTGTTTCCCCTTCCGAAGTTGTCTTTATTTTTCCCACCCACCCAACATTTTTCTTCTCGGACCGGAGTCCTCATTCGAGTATCCATCCTACTCGTGTGAATCCTTTGCATTCTTTCCTCAGTTATTTCAACCTATGAATTCTCGTCTAGCTCACAATCATTCTTCTCTTTTCTTCTCCCGATGAATTCTCCTCTCGTTTGATGTTCTTCACCTCTTCTTCTTTTCCAGTGGATTCAACTCAAGTATTCGATGTTGTTCATATTTTTTTCCCTCGGCTCGGATATTCCCCTTGCTCGTTTACCTCTCGCCATTTAATTGTTCCGGAGTTCTGAAGACATTCCAGGAGATTCGTCTGTATTCTAATTTATTCGTGATTGTCACCTTATTCGAGTCTTTCAATTGTTCGAGTGCATCATTTCTCACTCGAATAATTCTTTCCAACGGAGTCTTCTTTTTGGTGGCCCCTAACCCACAGGTCTTTCCCAGGATCTTACCTGACTCTTCTAATTTCCCAGAGTGTTCCGTTTTTTTTTCAGGTGTGACGTAAGTATGGATTCCATCAGTCGTATGTCTTTTCCAAGATAGCTTCCAATTCTTTTCAACGTTGGTTCAATCTTTCCTATTTTCATTCTTCCTGAGTGTCTCAACAATTTTTTTGGTGTATCTTGTCATCATTCCCAACATTTGTAGATCGAGGAATAATTCCTCCAAATCTTGTCCGTTCTCTCAAAGATTCGTGATGCTAGCATGATATTATCCTCTTACTTGTGCCGATCGTGTCAAATTCTTTCCTCAACCATCCGAAGTATTTCATGAAGTCTTTTCATTGTGTTCCTTCGAAGGCCATTATTTCAGAAGATTTATTCATTCTCAGTTTTCAACTTCGTCCTCCAAATATTCTTTATTGATGCCTCTTTGTTCGTCTCCACATTCGTCCGGTGCTTCGTTCAAGTATTCTTTAATCAGTTGACAATCTCTTCGTTCTCGTCATTCAAATTTTCTCAAGTGCTTTATTCTCCCGGTGATTCATCGTATTCACTCAATTTCAATTCTTTACGGTGGTTTTGTTCTCTTTCATCATTTGATTTTAATTCTTCCAGGTGGTTTGTTCTTTTCTTCACTCTTTTTCAATTCTTACGGTGGTTCGCTCAAGAGTTCTTTTCCGGTGTTATCATATCAATCCATTCTTTTTATTCCAATCCTACCGTTGTTTCATGAAGATTTTCGCAAGTTCCCGATATATCTCTCTTTAATCCTTTTCAACGTGAATAAGTGATATGCAAATCCATTATTTCTCATCAATTTAATTGATGAAGGAGAAGCATAACATAATTCTTATTCTTTTCTTCAAGTTGATTAATCCCTTTCTTCGGAGTTTATTCTGGATGAATAAATTCTAGTTCCAAGTGCTTTAATCTTTTCTTTTCCGGAGTTCAAATTTTCTCTGCTATCTCGTCGTAACCCCCATCTAAATCATCGCAAGGCTTTAATCTTATTCTTTTCATCCGTCATTTCAATATCATCATCCTTTTGTTATCAGAGTTCTTCATGGTGGTTCATCATGAGTTAATTCATTCTTCAAGTGTTCAATAATTCTTCCGGAGCAGCTCAAGCATTATTCTTCTTGAACTTCGGGATGCAAATAATTCTCCGTATTCTTTTAAATAGAGTTTTGCATTTCTTATTTCTTCTCATCTATTCAATATTGGGTTGCAGCATAATTCACCTCAAGTTTTTAGATGTTCAAATAAGTCCAAACCAAGCTTATTCTTTTGTTGTTGATTTTCTCAACAACTCCATTCAAGCCTTTCTCTTGAAGATCCTCTCTGAAATTCATTCGTGGAGGAACTTGTTGTTCTCTTTTTCGTTCTTTTAATTTTTCACTCTTTCATTTCTTCCGGAGGCATCGTGTTGTTCATCTCGTCAAGTTCAAGTTCTATTCCTTCCATTTTTTCAGCCGGAGTGCTGCCCGAATTCCTTCGTGGAAATCCATTTCTTTCTCTTATTAACCGGAGTGGTTTCGAATTCATTCTTGTTCCTTCAGCTCTTGTTTCGTGCCTTTCAACCTTTTGGTTCTCGACGATTCATTGTTCCTCTTGTCTAACGAAGTCTTTGAACTTCGTTCATCTCCGTTGTATCCTTTCTTTCAAATTGTTCAACCTCTCAAGGTTCTTTGGCTTCACTCTTTTGTTCGAGAAGAACTTTGCTCTTCCTTTTTTCCTTCCGTCTCGTTCCTAAGATCTCGGGACGAGATCTCTTGTTAGTAGGGGAGTGTTGTGACACCCCGAGACCGATGGGCCAGGTGTCAGCCAGTTATTCGTCGTCATTGCCATGTCATTTGCTTGTGTGTTGCATCTTGCCTTGTCATCATGTGCATTGCATCATCATGTTTTAAAAACTTGCATCCGTCCGACTCCGCTCGTCCTTTCCGTTCACCGTTCTGAGCCCAGACACACCTGCACGCACCCGCGGCATCTCCAAATTTTTATTTTATGAGTCGCCGGAAAATGTTCTCGGAATGGGTTGAAACTTGGCGTGTGGTCTTATTATAGCATAGGTAGACCGCCTGCCAAATTTCATTGCATTCGGAGTTCGTTTGATAGCCCAACGGATAACTATAGCAACACTGTTATTGGTTAATTCGTCGAACGTTTTCAGTCTCCGAAAACCCCGCGGGCCTCTTCCTCTCTCCTCTCCTCATAGCCCACTCACACCCCTACACATCCCACCTAGGCCTTGCTAACCACCCCGTGATCGGATCCGTCGGATCGCGATCCGAGGTCCCGAAACAGTCTAAAAACCCTAGTCCCTAGACCCCCTACCCTATATAAACAACCCCCTTGCCAAAAATGGCCTAACCTAGCCCCTACTCTTCCCCTACCTGCAGCCAGCCGCCTCCCACCTCTTCTCCTCGATTGCAGCGCCCGGCCACCGCGTCCCCGCCACTTATCGCCGCCCCATAGACTCCTCCAGCCGCCAGCCCCGCCGCCAGCCACTCAACCGTCGCTAAGTGGCATGAGCCACGTCGCCCTCGCCTCCTCACCGCGCGAGGACCGCGGCAGGCCCGCCTGGGCCCCGATCTGGGCCCGAGACGGCCTGCCATTCGTCCGCGCCAGCGCGCCCGTCCCCGCCGCCAGAGCCTCCCGCTCCGCTCCACGCCTCTCCGCGCGTAACCTCGCCGCCCTCTGTGTGTCGCCCCGCCGGCCATCGCAGCACGCTGGATCCGCGCCCTTCTCCCTCCAGGCCCGCGCCGCCGCCGGCCTCGTCTTCCCCGCCGCCGAGCATCACCACCGCCGCCGCCTCGAGTTCCCGCCGGCTCGCCTCGCCTTGGCCACCTCTTAGCCGGCCACCGCCGGGAGCTGAAGGCCCCGACCTCCGCGGCCCGCTCCAGGCCTCCGCGCTGCCCTAGCGCCTCGCCGGAGGTCCAGCCGCAGGTCGCCGGCGTCCTCCCCCATCGCTGCCGGTGGCTCCCCCGCCGGATCCAGCAGCCGGGATAACCTCGTCCCAGATCTGCCTCGTCCCTCCTTCCAAACGGCATGCCTGCACCGACCGGACCCGGATCCACTCGTCCTCGCGCCACGCCGAACATGTCCGGTGAAACCGGACATGTCCGACCACCTCCTCCCTGTGCCACTGACCCGTGGGTCCCAGCCGTCGGCCGTGTCCGGTCGGGCACGGACAGGTCCACCCCAAGGTTGTCTTTTTTTCACTAAGTCCCTGAGAATGCTTAATATGTTGCATACTTTGTCTGCTTGTAACTTTTTGTGTGATTACTCAAATGATGCATATAATATGTCCAAATGTTCGTTGTGATATGCTCTTCATATTGTTCTACTGTGGCATGCTTGTTTGAGATCATCTAGATGCCCTAATCATCGTTGCAAGACTGCTATATGTTTAAAACTGCTGGTAACTGTAATTTTGTTGCATGCTTGTGGTGATGATATCTTTTTGCATGTTTATCCAAATGAAGCATATGATATGTCAAAATGTTCATTGTGAAGTTCTCTACATGTTGGTTGCTGTAGCATTCATGTTAGGTGCAATATTGCCATGTTAATCTCTGTTGCAAAAGTGCATGGGGCTGTTAAGTGCTGAAACTTGTTGTGAGATGTTGTTTCGTCTTGTTCATAGGTATTGGTGTGTTTGTCTTTTATGCCACATGTCAATATGTTTATGCCATATTTGCTATGGTGCAATCCACTTTTCATGATATGCCTTGAGTTGTTTACAACAAGCTCGCATAGTAGCCTACTCGTTGTAGTTGTTCCCTGAGACTTATTGAAAAGCTGCTAAGTCTGAAACTGTTAAACCTGATATTATGTTTGCTTGATGCCTCACTCTAATCCTTGCATGTTTTAGTATGTCAAATGATCATGTATTGTTGTCCATGTTATGATCTATCCATCCATGCCCTTATTTGCATATATAGCTTGTTGTATCGTATTTATTTCTTGCTCTCAAGTTGCTATAAATGTACCTGTCAGATTGCTATCAGCATGATCAATTTGGTGAAGCTTGTTGTTATTGAACCATGCTTCCTATGGAGTTGTTCCAATGGAGTTGTTGGATGTATGCTATGTCTATTACATTTCCATGATATTTATATACTTAGTAGAATTTATATGCTTGTTGTTTTGTGCCTCCGAAGGTAGCATCGTGATGATGTTTTTGCCTTCCCAGAATTTGGCTAAGTCTGAGAAATCAGTAAACTTCTTGAATCTTGCCATGCTTGTTTAATTGTATTCTAGAAAGTTTTTGGGTGTGCTCTGAGTTCATGCTTGTTAAGTATCATGTCTATTTCACATCCATGCCTTTTGTTATCATGTTTGGGTGCTGTAGCATATATATATATACCTTGCTCCAAAGTTGCTATGTTGCTGATTTTGGACAGCTTGCTGTTATATCTTGTTTCATGTGTATGTGTTGAACCGTTGCTCCGTTTTGAGCGTGTACTATATGAAACTTGTGTGTTTTTTCATGTAGAAGCAAAATAGCATGTTGTTTACATGTTTGGAGTGTGTTTGATTGTTGTTTGGATGCATCTTGCATAATTGCCTTGCTTGACTTGTTTTGCTCATATCTTCTAGGCCGTAGCTCCGAATTAAACAAACTTGATATGTAACTTGACTAGAATTTCGAGTAGATCATCATGGTGCATGTTAAATTGATGTTTAACAACTTGAACTTAAGTTTTGTTCAGATCTGGATCAATTTTGAAATGTGCATATGAGGACTTATCGGAATTGTTATATGTTGATTCCGGCCTCATTTAAACTTGTTGGTTTGTGTTGTTCTTGTATGCATCATCCCTTGCCATGTTTTGCATCCTATAGACTTGTCTTGCATCTTACTTGGTTGAGCTTATTGTCATGTTCTTGTGTTGTGTGTTTACCTTGTTGTGTGCTTCTTCTCGTTAGTTCATATTCCGTTGCGATCGTAATGATTCGTTCGACTACGCTTGGTTCATCTTCGTGGTGTCATCTACTTCGTGGACTCGTTCTTCTTCCGAGCGGGATCTCGGGCAAGATGACCATTCCCCTGGATACCTTTACTATCATTGCTATGCTAGTTGTCTCGTTTCTATCTTATATGTCGCGCTACCCATCTTTTATTGTCAGCCCCTCTCCTTGTTGCCCTGAAACCTCTAACCTTGACACCTTCCCAGCAAAACCGTTGTTTGGCTATGTTACCCACTTGCTCGGCCCCTCTTATAGCGTTGTTAGTTACAGGTGAAGATGAAGATTGCTCCATGTTGGAGCTGGACATTGTTGGAATATCACAATATATCTTAATTATATTAACACACCTATATACTTGTCAATGGGTGGAAGGCTTGGCCTTTTGCTCGGTGTTTTGTTCCACTCATGCCACCTTAGGAGCCGATAAACCGGTGTTATATTCCTTGATTTTGCGTTCCTAACGCGGTTGGGTATATGGGGACCCCTTGACAGTTCGTCTTTGAATAAAACTCCTCCAACAAGGCCCAACATTGGTTTTATTTGCAACATAATATAAACTTAATTAATTAATTAATTGCATAGGGAGTTAGCGCTACCCGAGGATTGTTCTACATACAGGGGGGCAGTGCCGCTGGTGTTGGTCCCAAATAGAGTCGTTTGCGGCGCCACCCCTTGGCAACTTGGGGTTTGGTCGCTGTACGTTGTGCTCATCCAGTCGTGGCCTGGGACGTGATATGTGTGGCTACTATCAGGGTGTCGGCACGCCGGGAGGTCTTGCTGGACTTGTTTTACCATTGTCGAAATGTCTTGTGCACCGGGATTCCGAGCCTGATCGGATTCCCTAAGATAAGGGGTAATATTATTATTGTATCTGCTGATCGTGAGAGCTTGTGATTGGCTAACTTGGGACACCCCTGCAGGCTTATGATCTTTCGAAAGTCATGCCCGCGGTTATGTGGTAGATTGGAATTTGTTAATGTTTGGTTGTAGAAAACTTGACAGAGGATCCGAAATAAAATACACAAACCGCGTGAGTAACCGTGACCGTCCCTTTTCACCTTGAGAAGAGAACACGGTGGGGTTATGTTTGACTCATAGGTAGTTCACGATCTTTAGCGATCATTACTAGTTTGCGACCGTTTGCGTAGATGCTCATCTTATTCTTGTACTCGTAAGTTAGCCAACATACATATTGCTTAGCCGCTGCTGCAACCTCACCACTTAACCCCTTCCGTCCCATTAAGCTTTGCTAGTCTTGTTACCCATGGTTATGGGATTGGTGAGTCCTCATGGCTCACAGATACTACAACAACAGTTGCAGGTGCAGGTTTCCGATGACTTGACGCGAGAGCGGTGTCCTTTGTGTTGGAGTTCCTTCTTCTTCTTTGTCGTCAGTCTTGGGTTACGTTCCGGATCGGCAGCCTGGGATAGCAGATGGAAGTCGTTGTGCTTTTCATGTTTGCATCCGTAGTCGTACGCCTTGTATTGTTGTTGTTGTATTCATGTGACTTGTATGAATTGTTGTATCCCCATGTATTTTTGTAATGGTACGATGTAATGATATCCATCTTGCTAAGCGCCTGAAATGCGGTTGTGCCCCAATCACGAATGTGACACGTGATCGTGATAGAATCGCATCTTGGGCCTGACAAATAAGGAAAAAAGAAACGATTCTCCTACCTTATCATCCTGGGTAAGTCGTCCGCGGATAGCCACTATAACACATACATCCTTTCGTGCATTTCAATAATTACTTTGCACGCTTGGAGGCTAACTTGATCGTGTATTTTGCGCAGCGGGGAAGGGGGGCATGCCGTTCTCATCATTCTTTACCCGCTTGTCTCCCACGCTCTATTTTTGGACCCATCGAAGAACATAGAGAAGACAGATTACACACACATAAAGTATGTTCTGGACAATGCTCTCTTGCGCTTCAGCATCCGGGGTGGCTACATCCAAGTCAAAAAAACAAATAAGGTAGTGTTGTGTTTCGGCCATAAGACTGACTTCTGTTGCATCCAGCGACCGGCAAGAAGTGATAATGATGGATTCTACGTCATCCATCTAATGATAGAGTACAGAAGGGATGTGAAATCACTTTGCATGAAATCTTCAAGCAATGCCCATATCCAGAGATGGGTCGAAGCCTTTGGAACCATTTCGGATAATCAACTTCGAAATGATTTCTACCAGGTCCAGCACGAAATTGCGTCCATCATCGTGAAAGACGTCCTCGAAGAGAATGGGATGTTCTACAGCGGCCCAACACTACTGCAGGTTGCTGCTAACGCGACACTACGATCAGAGACTCTTTGACGAAACTGTGTGCGATGCATTAATCACAAACAAGGATGTCAAAAAAAACCCATCAAAAAAGGTGCAAAACATTTGCGATGAATGATACATCAAACACAGTTCAGATTGTAGTTGCGTGTGCGATCCAGGGCACATGGTTGAGCCGTTCGAACTGTTTGCGATGAGGCAGAACAACAGAAACGGGCAGCCGGATCAATGTGTGTGCGATATACGGCATACAGTTCGCTCCGATGAACTGTTTGCTATTAGGGAGTGCAACAGAAATGGTTAGCCAGATCAAGGTGTGTGTGATATAGGGCATATGGTTCACTCGGATGAACTGTTTTCGATTAGCGAACACAACAGAAATGGTTCAACTTAACAAGATGTGTGTGATACGTGGCAAACAACCGACTCAAAGGCGAGAAATCACGTGGTCAACCTTCTGCCATCAATAAATTTTGACCCTGTTTCTCATCACATTGCAGATTACAACCCAATAAGTAATTGCAAATCTATTCCGACCTATCAAACTAATATGTTTTCACACTTAGCATCGGGCTATAAAAACTACCGACTCGAAAATTACTTCACAGTTCCTCTCCTCATCACACACAAAACTAGGTCTTTCCTATCAAGTCGTTCCGTCATGACCGGTAGGAGGAGTTTAGGGTGGACATATAACCAGGCAGCAAAGACCAAGGCCGCAGAAGCACTAGAGAGGTCCCGCCACGAAGCCGCAGCAGAGATGTCCTGGCGCGGCGCGGAGCCCTCGAACGAGCTCTGACGGGCACGCGAGGGCTCTCACAAGTGCATTCGCGGCGTCGGCCATCACGACGAGCCGGCGTTCCTGAAGTCCTTCGCCGGCGTCGACGACATTCTCGCTGGCGTCACTACGCAGCAGGAGCTGGTCGACGGCTTGATAAAGCTGCTCAAGATCAGCGATGCCTCGGTTGACAAGGCAACCAGCCTCATCGAGCAACTCATGGGTGACAATGCGAAGCTCCTCAAGGCGCTCGCCGAGAAGGAGGAGGAGGTCGCCGGCTGGAAGATGATGCATGAGCAGAGTGGTGCCTCGGGGATGACACTGACAGCGGTCATCCAGGAACTGATGGGTGACTTGAGGAAGCTTCGGATCGAGCGCGAGCAGGCGGTGGAGGAATCTGTGGCTGCTTTCAAGCAAAGTCGTGAGGAATTGAAGAAGGAGCTGGAGGATGTCGTTGCCGGCGATCCATCGATGAGTAGAGACAGTAGCGACCTAGATCGTTATCTGCAATTTCCTTCTTCTCTTGCCCCTGTGTCTTCCGGGCTTCGCCGCATGTGGCATTTTAAATTATCCAGAATATGTAAGACAATTGTTATCCATGCCATTGTAAATTTGTCGTCGTATAATCCGTTGCCATTTTATTTGTGGTTGTAATATCCGTTGCCCTATGTGGCAATTTATATTAGGCCGAAATACGAGTTGAAAACACGAACAAAGAAAATGCTACCATGGGATCACAAGCAAACACCCTCCGTCCAGGTGCTTTAATTAACCCATTAATGGAGAAGCTGTGAGCGAGGCGGGCGGCGGCTGGTGCATGGAGGTCAAAGAGCTCGCTTCCCAGTGAGCATGGGTGGCCTTGCTGCTCGCACGTGTCCCATCGAGCCTGCGATGTGGACAGGATGCACACGTCCCATCGAGCCTGCGCGGCGGACTGCTCGCACGCGTCCCGTCGAGCCTGCACAACGGACTTCTCGTGCTCGTCCCGTCTAATCAAACAGCTGCACGCACGCCACCGAGTACCAAAACATTTCGACACTGTTAATATAATACAACCGTTTGTGATATTAACGTGTCAGTTTTTTGTTTCAAAAAGGACTTTGTTGGCTACTAATGTGTGCGCCTCTTCTCAAACTGGACCTTTTTTTACCACGGCATATATGTGCCATGTCATGAAACCATGCCAAGTCTCATGTATTTTGGGTGAGTTTTTGATTTACTTGGATTTAAAAACCGAGATTCTCAATGTTTCAGGACGACGACAAGTTTGTAATTCATTCTCATTCCTTAAATGAGACCTAAACATGCACCCAATGATAGACCTAAACATGCACCCAATGACACATGTACGATTACCCACCAATTTTGCTTCACTAGAGCATGTGCTTGTAGTTCAAATTTGAATTATGGACTACATTAAATGCATAGAAAACTTAGTAATTAGTACTATATATACAATGGCCAGACAAACCCTCAACAGTTTCAAAATTGAGCCCGACACTCCTGTTATTCTATGTTGCCTGTAGAAAACAAAGCTCAAGGCGAGAAGATGCAGCGATTATCGTTTCACCCACAAGAGGGGCATGTTTCCCTACCGAAACCATGAGGTTTGCGTCATGCTCCGATATGTAAGAGGCTTGTAATATAGCTTCACCCAAATTGGACAATTATATGTACCATGTAGGGACACCATGCCAAGTTTCATGATTTCCTGGTGAGTTTTGGATTTACAGATATTTAAAACCCAAAATTTGCAATGTTTGTGGCCAAGCCAGGATGGCGAGACGGTTGAATTCGTTCACATTCGTTCCATGGGACCTAAACATGCACCCCAAGGAAACATGTACATTTTTTCTAGCCATTTTGGTGCACTGGAGCATGTATTTGTAGTTCAGATTTCAATTATGGACATTAAATGCCTAGAAAACACAATTAATGAATAAAAAAGGTCAAACGAACCCTGAATAATTTCAAAGTTCAGCGCGAATCTCCCGTTGTTCTGTGTCACGTGTAGAAGAAAATACGAGGCTAGAAGAGGGAGTGATTATTGTTTGGTCCACAAGGGGACATATTTCCCTGTCGAAACCACGAGGGTTCTTGCAATAGGCTCCGGTTCGTAAGAGGTTTGTAATAAATCTTGGCCCAAATTGGCAATGTTTTTACCATGACATATATATGCCATGACTTGACACCATGCCACCTTTGATGACTTTCTAGTGATTTTTGGATTTATGGGACTTAAAAACCGAGATTCAAAATGTTTGAGGATGAGCCAGGACACAGGTACAGTTGTAATTTGTTCCATTCCTCGTATGGGACCTAAACATGCACCCAAGGACACATGTATAATTTTTCTAGCCATTTTGGTGAGCTGGGGCATGTATTTGTAGTTCAGATTTGAATTATGAACATTAAATGCCTAGAAAACTCAATTAGTGTATAAAAAGGCCAAACGGGCCCTGAATAAGTTTAAATTACAGGACATATATCATGTCGTTCCATGTTGCCCATGGAAGAAAATACAAGGTGAAAAGAGGTAGTGATTACTTTTCGCCCACAAGGGGAACACGTTTCCCTATCGGAACCACGAGGCTTCTTTGAGAGAAGCTCCAGTTTTTGTAAGAGGTTTGTATTAAAGCTTGGCCCAAACTGGACAATGTTTTTACCACAAAATATATGTGCCATGACGTGACACCATGCTTCCTTTGATGACTTTCTGGTGAATTTTGGATTTATGGGGACTTAAAAACTGAGATTCAAAATATTTGAGGACGAGCCAGGATGCGGGTACGACTGTAATTCGTTCCCATTCTTGGCATGGGACCTAAACATGCACCCAAGGACACATGTATAATATTTCTAGTCATTTTGGTGAACTGGAGCATGTATTTGTAGTTCCGATTTGAATTATGGACATTAAATGCCTAGGAAACTCAATTAGTGTATAAAATGGCCAAACGAACCCTGAATAAGTTTAAATTACAGCACGGATATCATTTCGTTCCATGCTGCCCGTGGAAGAAAATACAAGGCGAAAAGAGGCAGTGATTACGTTTCGCCCACAAGGGAAACACGTTTCCTTATCGGAACCACGGGGCTTCTTTGAGAGAAGCTCCGGTTTTTGTAAGAGGTTTGTAATAAAGCTTGGCCCAAATTGGACAATGTTTTTACCACGACATATATGTGCCATGACGTGACACCATGCCACATTTGATGACTTTCTGGTGAGTTTTGGATTTATGGGGACTTAAAAACCGAGATTCGAAATGTTCGAGGACGAGCCAGGATGCGGGTACGGTTGTAATTCGTTCCCATTCCTGGCATGGGACCTAAACATGCACCCAAGGACACATGTATAATTTTTCTAGCCATTTTGGTGAACTGGAGCATGTATTTGTAGTTAAGATTTGAATTATGGACATTAAATGCCTAGGAAACTCAATTAGTGTATAAAAAGGCCAAATGAACCCTGAATAAGTTTAAATTTCAGCACAGATATCCTGTCGTTCCATGTTGCCCGTAGAAGAAAATACAAGGCGAAAAGAGGCAGTGATTACGTTTTGCCCACAAGGGGGACACGTTTCCCTATCGGAACCACGAGGCTTCTTTGAGAGAAGCTCTAGCTTGTAATAGGCTTGTAATAGGCTTGTAATAAAACTTGCGCCATAATGGACAAAAACAATTCCTTGACATATAAGTGCCATGTCGTGACACCATGCCAGGTTTCACGATTTTCGGCTTAGTTTTGGATTTACGGGGATTTAAAACCGAGATTATTCTCACGAAATGTTTTCAAATAGCATAATGTTCACTCACGAAAGCCGATATTCGATGAAAACTTCGTGGAAACCATATTTTAAAGTTTCATAAAAATCTGAAGAAAAAAATATGGGATGTTAAGAATGTGATGTTTTATTGCGACACAAAATTTCAAGTTCAAAAACATTACGAGATGTGAGCTATGAAAAAGACAAATTTAGCCCTAAATAGTGACATTACTATTTGGCACTATTCAACGCTCATTTTGCCTTTTTCATAGCTCACATCTCGTAATGTGTTTCAACTTGAAATTTTGTGTGGCAATAAAACATCATCCTCTTAACATCCCGTATTTTTTTCATTTTTTTTAAACTTCAAAACATCCTTTTCTCGTGGTTTTCACCGGTTTCCACCGAATGTTGGTTTCGGTAAGATATTCTCCCCCCCCTATAGTGCGCGTGATATGAGTCATGCGATATGATTGGCCCGAACCCAAACCCCACAGATCGTATGTGTGCACCGTTGGATGCTCCCAGATCGAACGGCAACCCTGAGCCCTTTCGACAACACCTATAGAGCTTCCTTCTCTACTAGGTTTTCAAAACATGCTACCGTTTCTCGCCACTCCTCTCATCAGTTTCCCGCCTCTTCTCCCATCATTTTCCCACTACCAGTGTCAGTGCTCATTGAAGGCTAGCGGCGACACACCGTCCATGTAAAATATCTCACACAGTTTCTAAAAGCACAAATGTGCGTGATAGGAGGGAGTAGGTCCCATAGGGTGACCAGCGTGAATCAGCACGCGAGCAAAGGTGGAGGTACTGGCTCAACCGTGTGCGATGCAAGTGTGTTGTAAAATCACCACGACCGCGCAAGCGCGAGCAAAGGGTGGAGGTACTGGCTTAACCGTGAGCGATGCAAGTGCACTGTAAAACCACCACCTGTGCAAGCTAAAGGCGGGTAAGTTTATTTGGAAATTAGGACGAACCATGTGCGATAGACCAGCTATCTAGAAATATAAAAACAAACTACCCACATTGAGCACTGCAAAAATCGGCGGTTCCGCGCCTCTTTTCCTTATTATTATACACGCATATTGTTATTGGACCGTGCACGATCTTGGGCACTCCGGCACTCCCGCCCCGCATCAATTCCTTTACCCAATTTTTAGTAGCCGTCGTACTTCAACCGTCGCCCACACTCCTCCAGCACCGACCTTATAGTAAAATTGCAGTAGCCGAGGCATTTGAACCATCGCCCTCCCTCGTCCACCACCATCTTCACCCACCATTACTAAAACTTTGAGTAGCTGTGGTGTATCCTCAAACACCAACCCCCCCC
>LR738711.1:197169758-197211963 GCA_902687465.1 Secale cereale
CGAACCCTAGCTCGCAGCCGCCACCGGCGCTGTCGCCAACCCCTGCTGGTCTGCCCGTTCCTCCTAGCTTAGATAATAAAGTTCGGGTTACCCAGCGATTCCCATACCGTCGCCCCACTCCCCTGAGTTTTTAGATGAAACATGCGGTGTCCCTCCCCGCCAGATCCACATCCCCTGCTCCAGAATGTCGCACCCTAAGTTCCACCACGTATCCCGGGGAGCTCGACGAGCGTTCGGCCAAGAAGAGGTTTATCATGGCCTCTCTGATGGACGTTGGCAAGGTGGCCGCCGTTCGCCCCGACCTGTCGATCCCGGAGGAACACGTTGCCGCTGAAGCCGGCGAAGATGTTGACTATGTTGCCATGTTGAAGGCTTCATGTTAGCGAGCTAGCATATTACTGTATCTCGGGAAAGCTGGCTACAACATCAAGCTCGTACACAGCAACGGCTTCACGCAGGCCATGTCACAGGTTAAGTGGTCCATCCCCAACCCCTCTGGTTCAACCACTGTCAATCTCTTGTACGGCCTTGCCGCTGATATCCTCCGCCAAGCGGTCAAGGATTTGCGAGCTTTATACACCATCAAGCTCATTTTGTCAATTTTGAAGGACACGTTCTACGGCGATGACTTGGGATCCTCAATTTCCAAGTCAGATCTCATCGACCACGACCACGACCACGAGGAGGGCACCCACGAAGGTTCTTCTAAGGTGAAACAGCCCATCTGTGACATCAGAGAGCGCACCATGGGTCTGTGTTGTTCCAACTGGAAGGATCCCGTCCATGAAATGTGAGGCAACATTCTATCAGCTTTAACTGTGCCATGTTTAATTATTTCAGTTATGCAAAAATGTATTGTTCAATAGGGCTATGTGATGTTTAACTATGAATTGTCCACTTCAGTTTCACGAATGGCCATATTTGGTTGTTTATAGTGAGTAGATGCCTTGTTTATCTGTATTTGGTTGTTAGGTTGGTTGGAGTGAGCATTTTTTCAATTATCGAGCAGATGCTTTGTTTATATTTATTTGGTTCTTAGTTTGGTTGCAGTAAGCATTTGTCCAGTTATCAAGCACATGCCTTGTTTATCTATATTTGGTTTTTAGGTTGCTTTTTTTAGAATTTGTCCTGTTATCAAGCAGATGCCTTGTTTATCAGTATTTGGTTGTTAGGTTGCTTTTTTTAGCATTTGTCCAGTTATCAAGCAGATGCCTTCTTTATATTTATCTGCTTGTTAGGTTGGTTGTAGTGGGCATTTGTCCAGTTTTCAAACATATGCCATGTTTATCTGTATTTGCCTGGTAGGTTGGTTGCATTGTGATACGTCTCCAACGTATCTATAATTTTTTTATTGTTCCATGCTATTATATATTCTGTTTTGGATGTTTAATCGGCTTTATTATACACTTTTATATTATTTTTGGGACTAACCTACTAACCCAAGGCCGAGTGCAAATTACTGTTTTTTTTCTATTTCAGGGTTTCGCACAAAAGGAATATCAAACGGAGTCCAAACGGAATGAAACCTTTGGGAGAGTTATTTTTGGAACCGTATCTACCCAGAAGACTTGGAGTACATGCGAGGGAACGAAGGAGGCCGCCACGAGGGTCCAGGGCGCCCCCCTGGGCGCGCCCCACCCTCGTGGGCCCCCTCTGGCTCCCTCGATGCCCTCCTTCCTCATATATGTATCCATGTACCCTGAAAACATCGAGGCAACAGAGAAAACCCTAATTCCACCGACGCAACCTTCTGTTCCTGTGAGATCCCATCTTGGGGCCTGTTCCGGAGCTCCGCCGGAGGGGGGATCTACCACGGAGTGCTTCTACATCAACGCCATAGCCTCACCAATGAGTTGTGAGTAGTTTACCACAGACCTTCGGGTCCATAGTTATTAGATAGATGGCTTCTTCACTCTTATCGGATCTCAATACAAAGTTCTCCTCGATCTTCGAGGAGATCTATTCAATGTAATCTTTTTGCGGTGTGTTTGTCGAGATCCGATGATTTGTGGGTTTATGATCAAGATTATCTATGAACAATATTTGATTCTAATGTGAAACCTTGTATGTATGATTATAATATCCTTGCAAGTCTCTTCGAATTATTGGTTTGGTTTGGCCTACTAGATCTATAGTTCTTGCAATGGGAGAAGTGCTTGGCTTTGGGTTCAATCTTGTGGTGTCCTTTCCCAGTGACAGCAGGGGCAGCAAGGCACGTATTGTATTGTTGCCATCGAGGATAAAAATATGGGGTTTATATCATATATCTTGAGTTTATCCCTCTACATCATGTCATCTTGCTTAAAGCATTACTCTGTTCTTATGAACTTAATACTCTAGATGCATGCTTGATAGCGGTCGATGTGTGGAGTAATAGTAGTAGATGCATAATCGTTTCGGTCTACTTGTCACGGATGTGATGCCTATATATAATGATCATGCCTAGATATTCTCATAACTATGTGCTTTTCTATCAATTGCTCAACAGTAATTTGTTCACCCACCGTAGAATTCTGCTATCATGAGAGAAGCCACTAGTGAAACCTATGGCCCCCGGGTCTATTCTCAACATATTAATCTTCCATCTACTTTACTTTGCTTTATTTACTTTCTGTTCTTATACCAAAAATACCAAAAATATTATACTATCCTATCTATCAGATCTCACTTTCGTAAGTGACCGTAAAGGGATCGACAACCCCTTATCGCGTTGGCTGCGAAGTTCATATTTGTTTGTGCAGGTGCGAGGGACTCGCGTGTGGTCTCCTACTGGATTGATACCTTGGTTCTCAAAAACTGAGGGAAATACTTACGCTAATGTGCTTCATCACCCTTTCCTCTTCGAGGGAATACAACACAAGCTCGAGAAGTAGCAAGAAGAATTTCTGGCGCCGTTGCCGGGGAGGCTTACGCAAAAGTCATATACCAAGTACCTATCACAAACCCTTTCCTTCGCACTACATTATTTGCCTCTTGTTTTCCTCTCCTCCACTTCACCCTTGTCGTTTTATTCGCCCTTTTTTCCGTGTGTTTGTCGTTCGCTTGCTTCTTGTTTGCTTGTGTGCTAGATTGCTTGCTTGTCACTATGGCTCAGAACAATACCAAATTGTGTGACTTTTCCAATACCAACAATAATTATTTTATTAGCACTCCGATTGCTCCTATTACCCATGCCGAATCTTGTGAGATGAATGCTACTCTGTTGAATCTTGTCATGAAAGATCAATTTTCCGGCCTTCCTAGTGAAGATGCTGAAGGAAATATGCCCTAGAGGCAATAATAAAGTTGTTATTTATATTTCCTTATATCATGATAAATGTCTTTTATTCATGCTAGAATTGTATTAACCGGAAACTTAGTACATGTGTGAATACATAGACAAAACAGTATGTCCCTAGTATGCCTCTACTAGACTAGCTCATTGATCAAAGATGGTTATGTTTCCTGGCCATAGACATGAGTTGTCATTTGATCAACGGGATCACATCATTAGGAGAATGATGTGATGGACAAGACCCATCCGTTAGCATAGCACTATGATCGTTTAGTTTAACTGCTATTGCTTTCTTCATGACTTATACATGTTCCTATGACTATGAGATTATGCAACTCCCGAATACCGTAGGAACACCTTGTGTGCTATCAAACGTCACAACGTAACTGGGTGATCATAAAGATGCTCTACAGGTGTCTCCGAAAGTATTCGTGGTGTTGGCATAGATCAAGATTGGGATTTGTCACTCCGAGTGTCGGAGAGGTATCTCTGGGCCCTCTCGGTAACACACATCACAATAAGCCTTGCAAGCAAAAGACTAATGAGTTAGTCACGAGATGATGTGTTACGGAACGAGTAAAGAGACTTGCCGACAACGAGATTGAACTAGGTATAAAGATACCGACGATCGAATCTCGGGCAAGTAACATACCGTTTGACAAAAGGAACAACGTATGTTGTTATGCGGTTCTGACCGATAAAAGATCTTCGTAGAATATGTAGGAGCCAATATGAACATCCAGGTTCCGCTATTGGTTATTGACCAGAGATGAGTCTCGGTCATGTCTACATAGTTCTCGAACCCGTAGGGTCCGCACGCTTAACGTTTGATGACGATCGGTATTATGAGTTTTTGAGTATTGATGTACCGAAGGTAGTTCGGAGTCCCGGATGAGATCACGGACATGACGAGGAGTCTCGGAATGTCCGAGACATAAAGATTGATATATTGGACGGCTATATTCGGACACCGGAAGTATACCGGAAAGGTTTCGGATTTATCGGGAATGCCGGAGGGGGTTACCGGAACCCCCTACGAGAGGGGATGGTCCATAGTGGGCCTAAAGGGTGAGAGAGAGGCAGCCCATAGGGCTGGCCGGCGCCCCCACCTAGGAATCCTAGTTGGACTAGGATTGGGGGGGGCGCCACCTCTCCTATTCCTTTCCCCCTTCTTCCTTTCGGTGAATCCTACTAGGAATAGGATTGCAATCCTATTCCTAGTAGGAATCCCTTCCCTAGCCGCACCAGGAGAGTTGGCCGGCCCCTCCTCCCTTGCTCCTTTATATACGGGGGCAGGGGGGCACCCAAAGACACACAAGTTGAATTGTTTTAGCCGTGTGCGGTGCCCCCCTCCACAGAATCACACCTCGGTCGTACCGTCGCGGAGCTTAGGCGAAGCCCTGCGCCGGTGAACACATCATATCTGTCACCACGCCGTCGTGCTGACGAAACTCTCCCGTGAAGCTCAACTGGATCAAGAGCTCGTGGGACGTCATCAAGCTGAACGTGTGCTGAACGCGGAGGTGCCGTACGTTCGGTGCTTGATCGGTTGGATCGCGAAGAAGTTCGACAACATCAACCGCGTCACTTGACGCTTCCGCTCCCGGTCTACGAGGGTACGTAGACACACTCTCCCCTCTCGTTGCTATGCATCTGGTAGATAGATCTTGCGTGATCGTAGGAAAATTTTAAAATACTACGTTCCCCAACACGACCACTGCAGAAGATAGAGAGAAAATGAAAGTCATTCCCTATGCCTCAGCCATAGGATCTATCATGTATGCAATGCTGTGTACCAGACCTGATGTGTGCCTTGCTATAAGTCTAGCAGGGAGGTACCAAAGTAATCCAGGAGTGGATCACTGGACATCGGTCAAAAACATCCTAAAGTATCTGAAAAGAACAAAGGATATGTTTCTCGTATATGGAGGTGACAAAGAGCTCGTCGTAAACGGTTACGTCGATTCTAGCTTTGACACTGATCCGGATGACTCAAAGTCACAAACCGGATATGTATTTTTATTGAACGGTGGAGCTGTCAGTTGGTGCAGTTCCAAGCAGAGCGTCGTGGCGGGATCTACGTGTGAAGCGGAATACATAGCTGCTTCGGAAGCAGCAAATGAAGGAGTCTGGATGAAGGAGTTCATATCCGATCTAGGTGTAGTACCTAGTGCATCGGGCCCAATGAAAATCTTTTGTGACAACACTGGAGCCATAGCCTTGGCGAAGGAATCCAGGTTTCACAAGAGAACAAAGCACATCAAAAGACGCTTCAATTCCATCCGCGATCTAGTCAAGGAGGGAGACATAGAGATTTGCAAAATACATACGGATCTAAATGTTGCAGACCCGTTGACTAAGCCTCTTCCACGGGCAAAACATGATCAGCACCAAGACTCCATGGGTGTGAGGATCATCACTTTGTAATCTAGATTATTGACTCTAGTTCAAGTGGGAGACTGAAGGAAATATGCCCTAGAGGCAATAATAAAGATGTTATTTGTATTTCCTTATATCATGATAAATGTCTTTTATTCATGCTAGAATTGTATTAACCGGAAACTTAGTACATGTGTGGATACATAGACAAAACAATATGTCCCTAGTATGCCTCTACTAGACTAGCTCATTGATCAAAGATGGTTATGTTTCCTAGCCATAGACATGAGTTGTCATTTGATCAACGGGATCACATCATTAGGAGAATGATGTGATGGACAAGACCCATCCGTTAGCATAGCACTTTGATCGTTTAGTTTAACTGCTATTGCTTTCTTCATGACTTATACATGTTCCTATGACTATGAGATTATGCAACTCCCGAATACCGTAGGAACACCTTGTGTGCTATCAAACGTCACAACGTAACTGGGTGATCATAAAGATGCTCTACAGGTGTCTCCGAAAGTATTCGTGGTGTTGGCATAGATCAAGATTAGGATTTGTCACTCCGAGTGTCGGAGAGGTATCTCTGGGCCCTCTCGGTAACACACATCACAATAAGCCTTGCAAGCAAAAGACTAATGAGTTAGTCACGAGATGATGTGTTACGGAACGAGTAAAGAGACTTGCCGGTAACGAGATTGAACTAGGTATAGTGATACCGACGATCGAATCTCGGGCAAGTAACATACCGTTTGACAAAAGGAACAACGTATGTTGTTATGCGGTTCGACCGATAAAGATCTTCGTAGAATATGTAGGAGTCAATATGGGCATCCAGGTTCCGCTATTGGTTATTGACCAGAGAAGTGTCTCGGTCATGTCTACATAGTTCTCAAACCCGTAGGGTCCGCACGCTTAACGTTTCGTTGACGATATAGTATTTAATGAGTTATGTATGTTGGTGACCGAATGTTATTCGGAGTCCAGGATGTGATCACGGACATGACGAGGAACTCCGGAATGGTCCGGAGATAAAGATTAATATATGAGATAATAGTGTTTGACCTCCGGAAGGGTTCCGGAATTCACCGGAAGAGGTTCCGGATGTTTCCCGAAGTGTTTGGGTACGAGAACACGTTATTTGGGCCAAAAGGGAAAGCACACAAGGTTTTTGGAAAGCGCAAAAGGAAGTTTTGCGGAGTTCAGGGGCCAGACGCCAGGGTCCCTGGCGTCTGGGTCCAGACGCCGGGAACCCTGGCGTCTGGCCCTGGAGTCCGAGAAGGACTCTTGCCTTTCGGGTGAAACCGACTTTGTGAAGGCTTTTACTCCAAGTTTCGACCCCAAGGCTCAACATATAAATAGAGGGGTAGGGCTAGCACCCAAGACACATCAAGATACACCAAGCCGTGTGCCGGCTACCCCGACCCTCTAGTTTATCCTCCGTCTAGTTTCTGTAGTGCTTGGCGAAGCCCTGCAGAGATTGTTCTTCATCAACAACCGTCACCACGCCGTCGTGCTGCCGGAACTCATCTACTACTTCGCCCGTCTTGCTGGATCAAGAAGGCGAGGACGTCATCGAGCTGAACGTGTGCTGAACGCGGAGGTGCCGTACGTTCGGTACTAGATCGGGACGGATCGTGAAGGTGCACGACTACATCAACCGCGTTGATAAACGCTTCCGCTTTCGGTCTACGAGGGTACGTAGACACACTCTCCCCTCTCGTTGCTATGCATCTAGCAGATAGATCTTGCGTGATCGTAGGAAAATTTTGAAAATACTACGTTCCCCAACAGTGGCATCATGAGCCAGGTCTATGCGTAGATGATATGCACGAGTAGAACACAATGAGATTGTGGACGATACTAGTCATACTGCTTACCAGCATGTCATACTTTGCTTCGGCGGTATTGTGAGATGAAGCGGCCCGGACCGACATTACGCGTACGCTTACGCGAGACTGGTTTCACCGTTACGAGCACTCGTTGCTTAAAGGTGACTGGCGGGTGTCTGTCTCTCTCACTTTAGCTGAATCAAGTGTGGCTACGCCCGGTCCTTGTGAAGGTTAAAACAGCACATACTTGACGAAACATCGTTGTGGTTTTTGTATGCGTAGGTAAGAACGGTTCTTGCTAAGCCCGTAGCAGCCACGTAAAACTTGCAACAACAAAGTAGAGGACGTCTAACTTGTTTTTGCAGGGCATGTTGTGATGTGATATGGTCAAGACATGATGAGTTATACGATTTTGTATGAGATGATCTTGTTTTGTAATGTTATCGGCAACTGGCAGGAGCCATATGGTTGTCGCTTTATTGTATGAAATGCAATCGCCATGTAATTGCTTTACTTTATCACTAAGCGGTAGCGATAGTCGTAGAAGCAATAGTTGGCGAGACGACAACGATGCTACGATGGAGATCAAGGTGTCGCGCCGGTGACGAAGGTGATCATGACGGTGCTTTGGAGATGGAGATCAAAAGCACAAGATGATGATGGCCATATCATGTCACATATTTTGATTTGCATGTGATGTTTATCTTATTATGCTTCTTATTTTGCTTAGAACGACGGTAGCATTATAAGATGATCCCTTACTAAATTTCAAGGTATAAGTGTTCTCCCTGAGTATGCACCGTTGCGAAAGTTCGTCGTGCCGAGACACCACGTGATGATCGGGTGTGATAAGCTCTACGTTCAAATACAACGGGTGTAAGCCAGATTTGCACACGCAGAATACTCGGGTTAAACTTGACGAGCCTAGCATATACAGATATGGCCTCGGAACACTGGAGACCGAAAGGTCGAGCGTGAATCATATAGTAGATATGATCAACATAAGATGTTCACCATTGAAAACTACTCCATCTCACGTGATGATCGGACATGGTTTAGTTGATTTGGATCACGTGATCATTTAGATGACCAGAGGGATGTCTATCTAAGTGGGAGTTCTTAAGTAATATGATTAATTGAACTTTAATTTATCATGAAGTTAGTCCTGGTAGTATTAGCATATCTATGTTGTAGATCAATAGCTCGCGATATTGCTCCCCGTTTATTTTATATGTTCCTAGAGAAAACTAAGTTGAAAGATGTTAGTAGCAATGATGCGGAATTGTTCCGTGATCTGAGGATTATCCTCATTGCTGCACAGAGAAATATGTCCGTGATGCACCGCTAGGTGACAGACCTATTGCAGGAGCAGATGCAGACGTTATGAACGTTTTTGACAAAAGCTCGATATGATGACTACTTGATAGTTTAGTGCACCATACTTTACGGCTTAGAATCGGGACTTCAAAAACGTTTTGAACGCCACGGAGCATATGAGATGTTCCAAGAGTTGAAATTAGTATTTCATACTCATGCCCGTGTCTAGAGGTATAAGACTTCTGACAAGTACTTTGCCTACAAGATGGAGGAGAATAGCTCAACCAGTGAGCATGTGCTCAGATTGTCTGGGTACTGCAATTACTTGAATCAAGTGGGAGTTAATCTTCCAGATAAGAAAGTAATTGACAAAGTTCTCTAGTCACTATCACCAAGTTAGTAGAACTTCGTGATGAACTATAATATGCAAGGGATGACGAAAGTAATTCCCGAGCTCTTCGCGATGCTGAAATCGGCGAAGGTAGAAATCAAGAAAGAGCATCAAATGTTGATGGTTAACCAGACCACTTGTTTCAAGTAAAGGGCAAAGGGATAGAAGGGGAACTTCAAGAAGAATGACAAGCAAGTTGTCACTCCCGTGAAGAAACCCAAAGCTAAACTCAAGCCTGAAACTAAGTGCTTCTACTGCAAAGGAAATGATCACTAGAAGTGGAACTGCCCTAGATATTTGGCGGATAAGAAGGATGGCAAAGTGAACAAAGGTATATTTGATATACAGATTATTGCTGTGTATTTTACTAGTGTTCATAGCAACCCCTCGGTATTTGATATTGGTTCAGTTGCTAAAAAGTAGTAACTCGAAATGGGAATTGCATAATGAACGGAAACTAGTTAAAGGATGAAGTGACGATGTGTGTTGGAAGCAATTCCAAGATTGATATGATCATCATCGCACACTCCCTATACTTTCGGGATTAGTGTTAAACCTAAATAACTGTTATTTGGTGTTTGTGTTGAGCATGAATGTGATTTGATCATGTTTATTGCAATACGGTTATTCATGTAAGTTAGAGAATAATTGTTGTTCTGTTTACATGAATAAAACCTTCTATGGTCATACACCCAATGAAAATAGTTTGTTGGATCTCGATCGTGTGATACACATATTCATAATATTGAAGCCAAAAGATGCAAGGTTAATAATGATAGTGCAAACTTATTTGTGGCACTGCCGTTTAGGTCATATTGGTGTAAAACGCATGAAGAAACTCCATAATGATGGACTTTTGGAATCACTTGATTATGAATCACTTGGTGCTTGCGAACCATGCCTCATGGGCAAGATGACTAAAAACTCCGTTCTCCGGAACTATGGAGCGAGCAACATATTTGTTGAAAATCATACATACTGATGTATGCGGACCAATGATTGTTGAAGCTCGCGGCGGGTATCGTTATTTTCTGACCTTCACTGATGATTTGAGCAGATATAGGTATATCTACTTAATGAAGCACAAGTCTGAAACATTTGAAAAGTTCAAAGAATTTCAGAGTGAAGTAGAGAATCATCGTAACAAGAAAATAAAGTTT
Source organism: Secale cereale (assembly GCA_902687465.1). Classification (NCBI taxonomy): domain Eukaryota; kingdom Viridiplantae; phylum Streptophyta; class Magnoliopsida; order Poales; family Poaceae; genus Secale; species Secale cereale. The sequence goes on from LR738711.1 coordinate 197,180,118, forward strand.
CTACGATCTGATCGTGGAGGAGAATATTTGAGTTACGAGTTTGGTCTTCATTTGAAACAATGTGGAATAGTTTCACAGCTCACGCCACCCGGAACACCACAGCATAATGGTGTGTCCGAACGTCGTAACCGTACTTTATTGGATATGGTGCGATCTATGATGTCTCTTACCGATTTACCACTATCGTTTTGGGTCATGCATTAGAGACAGCTGCATTCACGTTAAATAAGGGCCTCATCTGAATCCGTTGAGACAACGCCTTAAGAACTGTGGTTTGGCAAGAAACCAAAGTTGTTGTTGTTTCTTAAAGTTTGGGACTGCGATGCTTATGTGAAAAAGTTTCAACATGATAAGCTCGAACCCAAACCGGAGAAGTAAATCTTCATAGGATACCCAAAAGAAACTGTTGGGTACACCTTCTATCACATATCCGAAGGCAAGATATTCGTTGCTAAGAACGGATCCTTTCTAGAAAAAGAGTTTATCTCGAAAGAAGTGAGTGGGAGGAAAGTAGAACTTGATGAGGTAATTGTACCTTCTCCCATATTGGAAAGTAGTACATCACAGGAAATTGTTCCAGTGATTCCTACACCAATTAGTGAGGAAGTTGATGATAATGATCATGAAACTTCAGATCAAGTTTCTACTGAACGTCGTAGATCAACCAGAGTACGTTCCGCACCAGAGTGGTACGGCAACCCAGTTCTGGAAATCATGTTACTAGACCATGATGAACCTACGAACTATGAGGAAGCGATGTTGAGCCCAGATTCCGCAAAATGGCTTGAAGCCATGAAATCTGAGATGGGATCCATGTATGAGAACAAAGTATGGACTTTGGTTGACTTGCCCGATGATCGGCAAGCCATCGAAAATAAATGGATCTTCTAGAGGAAGACCGACGCAAACGGTAATATTACTGTTTACAAAGCTCGACTTGTTGCGAAAGGTTTTCGACAAGTTCAAGGAGTTGACTACAATGAGACTTTCTCACCTGTAGCGATGCTTAAGTCTGTCCGAATCATGTTAGCAATTGCCGCATTTTATGATTATGAAATCTGGCAAATGGATGTCAAAACTTCAATCCTAAATGGATATCTCAAATAAGAGTTGTATATGATGCAACCGGAAGGTTTTGTCAATCCAAAAGGTCCTAACAAATTATGCAAGCTCCAGCGATCCATCTATGGACTGGTGCAAGCATCTCGGAGTTGGAATATACGCTTTGATGAGGTGATCAAAGCATATGGTTTTATACAGACTTTTGGAGAAGCCTGTATTTACAAGAAGTGAGTGGGAGCACTACAACCTTTCTGATAAGTATATGTGAATGACATATTGTCGATCGGAAATGATGTAGAATTTTCTGGAAAGCATAAAAGGATATTTGAATAAAAGTTTTTCAATGAAAGACCTCGGTGAAGCTGCTTACATATTGAGCATCAAGATCTATATAGATAGATCAAGACGCTTGATAAGATTTTCGATGAGTACATACCTTGATAAGATTTTGAAGAATTTCAAAATGGGTCAGTCAAAGAAAAGGTTCTTGCCTGTACTACAAGGTATGAAGTTGAGTAAGACTCAATGCCCGACCACTGCAGAAAAATATAGAGAAAATGAAAGTCATTCCCTATGCCTCAGCCATAGGTTCTATAAAGTATGCCATGCTGTGTACAAAACACGTTGTGTACCTTGCCAAAGAGTTTGACAGGGAGGTACAATAGTGATCCAGGAGTAGATCACTGCACATCGGTCAAAATTATCCTTAGTAACTAGATGACTAAGGAAATGTTTCTCGATTATGGAGGTGATAAAGAGTTCGTCGTAAAGGGTTACGCCGATGCAAGCTTTGACACTAAATCCAGATGACTCTAAGTATCAATCTGGATGCGTATTGAAAGTGGGAGCAATTAGCTAGAGTAGCTCTATGCAGAGCATTGTAGACATAGAAATTTGCGAAATACATACGGATCTGAATGTGACAGACCCGTTGACTAAACTTCTCTCACAAGCAAAACATGATCACACCTTATTACTCTTGGGTATTAATCACGTAGCAATGTGAACTAGATTATTGACTCTAGTAAACCCTTTGGGTGTTGGTCACATGGCGATGTGAACTATGGGTGTTATTCACATAACGATGTGAACTATCGGTATTAAATCACATGGCGATGTGAGCTAGATTATTGACTCTAGTGCAAGTGGGAGACTGAAGGAAATATGCCCTAGAGGCAATAATAAAGTTGTTATTTATATTTCCTTATATCATGATAAATGTCTTTTATTCATGCTAGAATTGTATTAACCGGAAACTTAGTACATGTGTGAATACATAGACAAAACAGTATGTCCCTAGTATGCCTCTACTAGACTAGCTCATTGATCAAAGATGGTTATGTTTCCTGGCCATAGACATGAGTTGTCATTTGATCAACGGGATCACATCATTAGGAGAATGATGTGATGGACAAGACCCATCCGTTAGCATAGCACTATGATCGTTTAGTTTAACTGCTATTGCTTTCTTCATAACTTATACATGTTCCTATGACTATGAGATTATGCAACTCCCGAATACCGTAGGAACACCTTGTGTGCTATCAAACGTCACAACGTAACTGGGTGATCATAAAGATGCTCTACAGGTGTCTCCGAAAGTATTCGTGGTGTTGGCATAGATCAAGATTGGGATTTGTCACTCCGAATGTCGGAGAGGTATCTCTGGGCCCTCTCGGTAACACACATCACAATAAGCCTTGCAAGCAAAAGACTAATGAGTTAGTCACGAGATGATGTGTTACGGAACGAGTAAAGAGACTTGCCAGCAACGAGATTGAACTAGGTATAAAGATACCGACGATCGAATCTCGGACAAGTAACATACCGTTTGACAAAAGGAACAACGTATGTTGTTATGCGGTTCGACCGATAAAGATCTTCGTAGAATATGTAGGAGCCAATATGGGCATCCAGGTTCCGCTATTGGTTATTGACCGGAGAGATGTCTCGGTCATGTCTACATAGTTCTCGAACCCGTAGGGTCCGCACGCTTAAACGTTCGTTGACGATATAGTATTTAATGAGTTAGGTATGTTGGTGACCGAATGTTATTCGGAGTCCAGGATGTGATCACGGACATGACGAGGAACTCCGGAATGGTCCGGAGATAAAGATTAATATATGAGATAATAGTGTTTGACCTCCGGAAGGGTTCCGGAATTCACCGGAAGAGGTTCCGGATGTTTCCCGAAGTGTTTGGGTACGAGAACACGTTATTTGGGCCAAAAGGGAAAGCACACAAGGTTTTTGGAAAGCGCAAAAGGAAGTTTTGCGGAGTCCAGGGGCCAGACGCCAGGGTCCAGACGCCGGGAACCCTGGCGTCTGGCCGTGGAGTCCGAGAAGGACTCTTGCCTTTCGGGTGAAACCGACTTTGTGAAGGCTTTTACTCCAAGTTTCGACCCCAAGGCTCAACATATAAATAGAGGGGTAGGGCTAGCACCCAAGACACATCAAGATACACCAAGCCGTGTGCCGGCTACCCCGACCCTCTAGTTTATCCTCCGTCTAGTTTCTGTAGTGCTTGGCGAAGCCCTGCAGAGATTGTTCTTCATCAACAACCGTCACCACGCCGTCGTGCTGCCGGAACTCATCTACTACTTCGCCCGTCTTGCTGGATCAAGAAGGCGAGGACGTCATCGAGCTGAACGTGTGCTGAACGCGGAGGTGCCGTACGTTCGGTACTAGATCGGGACGGATCGTGAAGGTGCACGACTACATCAACCGCGTTGATAAACGCTTCCGCTTTCGGTCTACGAGGGTACGTAGACACACTCTCCCCTCTCTTTGCTATGCATCTAGTAGATAGATCTTGCGTGATCGTAGGAAAATTTTGAAAATACTACGTTCCCCAACACAAGACCCATCCGTTAGCATAGCACTTTGATCGTTTAGTTTTACTGCTATTGCTTTCTTCATGACTTATACATGTTCCTATGACTATGAGATTATGCAACTCCCGAATACCGTAGGAACACCTTGTGTGCTATCAAACGTCACAACGTAACTGGGTGATCATAAAGATGCTCTACAGGTGTCTCCGAAAGTATTCGTGGTGTTGGCATAGATCAAGATTAGGATTTGTCACTCCGAGTGTCGGAGAGGTATCTCTGGGCCCTCTCGGTAACACACATCACAATAAGCCTTGCAAGCAAAAGACTAATGAGTTAGTCACGAGATGATGTGTTACGGAACGAGTAAAGAGACTTGCCGGTAACGAGATTGAACTAGGTATAGTGATACCGACGATCGAATCTCGGGCAAGTAACATACCGTTTGACAAAAGGAACAACGTATGTTGTTATGCGGTTCGACCGATAAAGATCTTCGTAGAATATGTAGGAGCCAATATGGGCATCCAGGTTCCGCTATTGGTTATTGACCAGAGAAGTGTCTCGGTCATGTCTACATAGTTCTCAAACCCGTAGGGTCCGCACGCTTAACGTTTCGTTGACGATATAGTATTTAATGAGTTATGTATGTTGGTGACCGAATGTTATTCGGAGTCCAGGATGTGATCACGGACATGACGAGGAACTCCGGAATGGTCCGGAGATAAAGATTAATATATGAGATAATAGTGTTTGACCTCCGGAAGGGTTCCGGAATTCACCGGAAGAGGTTCCGGATGTTTCCCGAAGTGTTTGGGTACGAGAACACGTTATTTGGGCCAAAAGGGAAAGCACACAAGGTTTTTGGAAAGCGCAAAAGGAAGTTTTGCGGAGTTCAGGGGCCAGACGCCAGGGTCCCTGGCGTCTGGGTCCAGACGCCGGGAACCCTGGCGTCTGGCCCTGGAGTCCGAGAAGGACTCTTGCCTTTCGGGTGAAACCGACTTTGTGAAGGCTTTTACTCCAAGTTTCGACCCCAAGGCTCAACATATAAATAGAGGGGTAGGGCTAGCACCCAAGACACATCAAGATACACCAAGCCGTGTGCCGGCTACCCCGACCCTCTAGTTTATCCTCCGTCTAGTTTCTGTAGTGCTTGGCGAAGCCCTGCAGAGATTGTTCTTCATCAACAACCGTCACCACGCCGTCGTGCTGCCGGAACTCATCTACTACTTCGCCCGTCTTGCTGGATCAAGAAGGCGAGGACGTCATCGAGCTGAACGTGTGCTGAACGCGGAGGTGCCGTACGTTCGGTACTAGATCGGGACGGATCGTGAAGGTGCACGACTACATCAACCGCGTTGATAAACGCTTCCGCTTTCGGTCTACAAGGGTACGTAGACACACTCTCCCCTCTCGTTGCTATGCATCTAGTAGATAGATCTTGCGTGATCGTAGGAAAATTTTGAAAATACTACGTTCCCCAACAGATGCCACTACCCATCGAAACAACTTTATTGATTTGTGTGATATGCAAAAGAAGAGGGATACGGATAATGATATTGTTAAACTGAAGCTATTTCCATTTTCACTTAGAGATCGTGCTAAAACTTGGTTTTCCTCTTTGCCTAAAAATAGTATTGATTCATGGAATAAGTGCAAAGATGCTTTTATCTCTAAGTATTTTCCTCCTACTAAGATTATCTCTCTTAGAAACGATATTATGAATTTTAAGAAAATAGATCATGAGCATGTTGCACATGCTTGGAAGAGAATGAAATTAATGATACGTAATTGTCCTACACATGGTTTGAGCTTATGGATGATTATACAAAACTTTTATGCTGGCTTGAATTTTGCTTCTAGAAATCTTTTAGATTCGGCCGCGGGAGGCACTTTCATGGAAACTACCTTAGGAGAAGCTACCAAACCCCTAGATAATATTATGGTTAACTACTCTCAATGGCACACCGAAAGATCTACTAGTAAAAAAGTGAATGTATTGAAGAGATTAGTGTTTTCAGTGGAAAGATGGATGAACTTATGAAATTATTTGCAACTAAGATTGCTTCTTCTGATCCTAATGATATGCCTTTATCCACGTTGATTGAAAATAATAATGAATCTTTGGATGTGAATTTTGTTGGTAGGAATAATTTTGGTAACAATGCTTATAGAGGAAACTTTAATCCTAGGTCTTTTCCTAGTAATTCCTCTAATAATTATGGTAATTCCTACAATAACTCTTATGGAAATTTTGGTAAGATGCCCTCTGAATTTTAAACTAGTGTTAAGGAGTTTATGAATTCGCAAAAGAATTTCAATGCTTTGCATGAAGAAAAATTGCTTAAGATTGATGAGTTGGCTAGAAACGTGGATAGAATTACTCTTGATGTTGATTCTTTGAAACTTAGATCTTTTACACCTAAGCATGATATCAATGAGTCTCTCAAAGCCATGAAAATTTCCATTGATGAATGCAAAGAAAGAACCGCTAGGATGCGTGCTAAAAAAGATTGCTTTATGAAAGCGTGTTCTTCTAGTTGTCATGAAAATAAAGAGGAAGGTCTGAAAGTTATTGATGTGTCTCCTATTAGATCTTTGTTTTCGAGTATGAATCTTGATAAAGATGGGACTAGAGATGAGTCTACTTTAGCTAAAAGGCGTCCCAATGATTCGGAGTTTTTAGATCTTGATGCTAAAATTGTTAAAAGTGGGATTGAAGAGATTAAAACTTTGCATAGTGATGAACCCACTATTTTGGATTTCAAGGGATTTAATTATGATAATTGCTCTTTAATAGATTGTATTTCCTTGTTGCAATCTGTACTAAATTCTCCGCATGCTTATAGTCAAAATAAAGCTTTTACCAAACACATAGTGGATGCTTTGATGCAATCTTATGAAGAAAAACTTGAATTAGAAGTTTCTATCCCTAGAAAGCTTTATGATGAGTGGGAACCTACTATTAAAATTAAAATTAAAGATCATGAATGCTTTGCCTTGTGTGATTTGGGTGCAAGTGTTTCTACTATCCCAAAAACTTTGTGTGATTTGTTAGGTTTCCATGAGCTTGGTGATTGTTCTTTAAATTTGCATCTTGCGGATACTACCATTAAGAAACCTATGGGAAGGATTAATGATGTTCTTATTTTTTCCAATAGGAATTATGTGCCCATAGATTTCATTGTTCCTGATATAGATTGCAATCCTTCATATCCTATTATTCTTGGTAGACCTTTCCTTAGAACGATTGGTGCAATTATTGATACGAAGGAAGGAAATATTAGATTACAATTTCCATTAAGGAAAGGCATGGAACACTTTCCTAGAAACAAAATCAAATTACCGTATGAATCTATTATGAGAGCCACTTCTGGATTGCCTACCAAAGATGGCAATACCTAGATCTATTCTTGTATCGTGCCTAGCTAGGGGCGTTAAACGATAGCGCTTGTTGGGAGGCAACCCAATTTTATTTTATTTGTTTTTGCTTTTGTTTAGGAATAAATATTGCATCTAGCTTCTGTTTAGATGTCGTTTTGTGTTTTAATTAGTGTTTGTGTCAAGTAGAACCTTTGGGAAGACCTGTGTGAAGTTTATATGATCTTGCTGTAAAAAACAGAAACTTTAGCACTCACGAGATTAGCTACCATATTTTACTGGAGAGTGTTATTTAGTTGATTCTTTTTGCAGATGATTAATAGACAAATTCCTCACGTTTAAAAATTTATTTCAATTTTTTTGGAGTTACAGAAGTATTCGAAAGTTACAGATTACTACAGACTATCATCTCTATCAGATCTCACTTTCTATTTTTGATTGTTCCATGCTATTATATATTCTATTTTGGATGTTTAATGGGCTTTATTATACACTTTATATTATTTTTGGGACTAACCTACTAACCCAAGGCCCAGTGCAAATTGCTGTTTTTTTTCCTATTTCAGGGTTTCGCAGAAAAGGAATATCAAACGGAGTCCAAACAGAATGAAACCTTCAGGAGAGTTATTTTTGGAACCGTATCTACCCAGAAGACTTGGAGTACACGCGAGGGAACAAATGAGGTGGCCACGAGGGGCCATGGTGCACCCCCTCCCCCTGGGTGCACCCCCCACCCTTGTGGGCCCCCTGGCTCCCCCGATGCCCTCCTTCCTCCTATATATATCCATGTACCCTGAAAACATAGAGGCAAAAGAGAAAACCCTAATTCCACCGCCGCAACCTTCTGTTCCCGTGAGATCCCATCTTGGTGCCTGTTCCGGAGCTCCGTCGGAGGGGGGATCTACCACGGAGTGCTTCCAGATCAACGCCATAGCCTCACCAATGAGTTGTGAGTAGTTTACCATAGACCTTCGGGTCCATAGTTATTAGCTAGATGGCTTCTTCTCTCTTTTTGGATGTCAATACAAAGCTCTCCTCGATCTTCGAGGAGATCTATTCGATGTAATCTTTTTGCAGTGTGTTTGTCAAGATCCGATGAATTGTGGGTTTATGATCAAGATTATCTATGAACAATATTTGATTATTTTCTGAAATCTTTTATGTATGATTATAATATCCTTGCAAGTCTCTTCGAATTATTGGTTTGGTTTGGCCTACTAGATCTATAGTTCTTGCAATGGGAGAAGTGCTTGGCTTTGGGTTCAATCTTGTGGTGTCCTTTCCTAGTGACAGCAGGGGCAGCAAGGCACGTATTGTATTGTTGCCATCGAGGATAAAAAGATGGGATTTATATCATATTTCTTGAGTTTATCCCTCTACATCATGTCATCTTGCTTAAAGCATTACTCTGTTCTTATGAACTTAATACTCTAGATGCATGCTGGATAGCGGTCGATGTGTGGAGTCATAGTATTAGATGCAGAATCGTTTCGGTATACTTGTCACGGACGTGATGCCTATATATAATGATCATGCCTAGATATTCTCATAACTATGCGCTTTTCTATCAATTGCTCGACAGTAAGTTGTTCATCCACCGTAGAATTCTGCTATCATGAGAGAAGCCACTAGTGAAACCTATGGCCCCCGGGTCTATTCTCAACATATTAATCTTCCATCTACTTTACTTTGCTTTACTGTGATGGCCTGGCTTATTAGGGATGATAGACTACTCATATCAATAAGGAATTCCTTCTTTTCCGGGAGCCCATTCGGATAGAACTCCAAAGTTAATCGTGCTTAGCTTGGAGTAGTTTCAGGATGGGTAATCGGGAAGTTGCTCCCGGGTGCGCACGAGTGTGGACAAAGTGCGCAGAAAAGACTAGTATTGATATGTGGGGCCAGTCTAGATCCCGCCAGGAGTAACGACCACTGGCGGGTGTGTCTGAGGTGTTACAAGTTGGTATCAGAGCCTTCTCCGACCTAGGAGCCCCCTGATTGATCGAACCGCTGACGGTTGAGTCTAGGCACACACACAAAATGTTTTGAGTCTTATATATCTATCGGAGAGTAGGATTTCTTTTTACTCCTCATCCCCTTCGTCGCTCTGGTGAGGACTCCTGACGTTGTTTTTAACTTCACTATCCTCAAATTTCACCCAAAAAATTTTTAGGATCACGCGGGTATTGTTTGGATTGTTCCGGTATCTTTGTGACAAGAACATTGTTCTTGGTGCCTCATGTCATTTAGGGGTTGTGGCAGTGTCCCAGGGAGTTGAGCTCCGAGGTGTTGTCGTCACAAATGTATCGTTGCAGTTCTAGAATACTAGAGGCGGCCGACATCGAAAACTCTTCTATGCATGTCTGGTGGTGAGATAACCCCGACGTCACCCAGTACTTGGGAGATAGTTCGGGAGTATTGCCATATGTAGTATAGTGGATGTGTTTGGAAGGTCCGAGGTAAACAATTTCCGAAGGTGCCTGGTTATGTGTTGACAGATGGATACAGCTTGATGTAGGATTTATTAGTTGAGTGATATGCGGTGCTTCCCCTGTATCCCCAACACCAGATTGCATAACCGGAAAGCTTCGGGAATTAATAGGTGGGATTCAAGTAGATCTTAGGTAATCTTCCAACGGGTTCATGATATGAGGTTGGGGTTCGGCATCTAGTGGAGAGGTTATCACTGGTGTTGTTGCACTAGGGGGTTGCATCTTAAAGGATCCTTGGCTATGCTGATCTGGGGATTGCAAGGCCCTTTGTAACACATGCCATGGGGCATCAGCACGAACATGTGGGACGAAACCTCTATTATGTATTTATTCCATCTGTTACCTTGTTGTTTTATTCTATCATTTTGTTCTCCCAAGTGGCTTCTCGACAAGTTGATGTACCATTATGCTATGGAATTCATTTGTTCAATTCTGTTTGGATGTTCATTGTGAAGACTATATGTTGCAAATATCTAGCCGTTGATTCAGCTTATCTATTATTTGCATCAATGGCTAACGGTTGTCATCATCTTCGGGATGGCACCTAAGAAAGTTCCCAGCCAGAACCCAGAGGGTGAAGAAGAGTGTAACATCCCAAATTTTCAATTTGGAATGTTATACATAAATCATATAGCATTGCATATTTTATTGCATCTGCGCGTTGCGATCCTCGAAAATTCTAAGGAAGTCAAGGACCTACGGAGAGAGTTGGGGATTTTACCGTTTTCGTATTTGAGTTTTCTCAAATACCGGTACGGGGATCACCTTGGTTTTAATTATTTTTCTCTCCTAAAATATTTCCTAATAGAATATATGAGTGGAGATAATATGACTTCTCCAAAATAAAAGAAATATTGGAGGAAAAATATTAAAATCAGTTTTGGATTTTATTCGGATTTATTTGCGATTTTATTTGCATTGGAAAAATGCGCGTTTTACAAAATTGCATTTAGGTCCGGGAAAAATGTTCACCTTGTCCTAAATATTATTAGAGGACGGTGAAATTTTATTTCGGAATTTTTGGAGTCTGTTTAGTATTTTTTTTCGCATGTTTTAGTGTGTCGGGTCTGTTTAAAAAAAAGGTGCACCGACCTAGTCGGGCCGTACCCGACCCGGACTCCCCTAGCCAGCCTTTAAAAGGCGAGGCCTGAGGCCCGCGAAGCCACAACCTCGCCCCAAACCCTAGCCGCCGTCGGGACCCGCGTCGCCGCCGCCGGATCTCGCCGTCGTCTCGCCGCCGCACCACCGCCGCCGCCATCGTCTTGTTTCACGAGGTAGCCGCCGGATTTTTTAAAACCGACCGGTTTTATTTCGAAACCCTAGATCTATTTTTTATCATAGATCGGTTCATTTTTTCGGTTTAGTTAGTTAGCGGACGTTCGTCCGTACGTTCATTTTAATGAACGTTGTTCGCCCGTTAGTCACTGACAATGAACGTTCGTTCGTTAGCCTGTTCGTCGGTTTTCTTTTTCGGGGCTTTTTCCGCGATTATTTTCGATTGCGATTTATGCCCTGATCTTGTTTTTAGTTTTTCTTTTCGCTCGAGAGCCGGAATCAGGCGATTCAAGCGCCCAGATCTTCGTCTCGAAGCCCTCTTTCCGTTTAACCAACTTGAACAAGGTTTTGCTACTGTAAAATTTGACCTTAGATCAATCTAGTAAACGGATCGTGTTTCTTTCGTAGTTTGAGTTTCGTTACTCCGTTTGATTTGATTCTTTTTGCAAACCGTAGTTCTTAAATTGAACTTTGTGGTTAGATATTCTTGTTTGGAGTTTTGTTTGTGCATCTTTGCTTGGTTGTTTATGTATGCTATTGTTTGTTTGCGATAGAATTCCCAGAGTGTGAAGCATGCTACTACGAGTCTCTAGGTTTTGCGAATCATCAGCAAGGCAAGTAACACTTTGATCATACCCTTTATTACCCAGTTTTTATGCAATAGATCAAACCCTCACACATTGCATGAGTAGGATCTCTTAATTTGTGGGTCTGGGAAGTAGATTGAGGTAGAACCTATTACCTGCATTATTTTCAAACCCTTGGGGGTTACTTCTACGTTATGCTTAGGTTACCATGCTATGCTCGTAGACGTGGTTTGGGTTTGAGAGAATCCATGACAGATGTGAGTTGTTAATTAATGGTTCAACTTAAGGTGGCTACTTGAATACACATCTGGGTGGATTGGTTGCAGAGCACCTGGAGAATCCAGTGTTGTCCAAGGAAATCCCGGAGGAACCGTGTGATTATCCTATGGAATGCCACCCAGGCTCAAAGGGATCGTAAAACTATTCATGCTAGAAACTTCCGTGTGCAGCCACAATGCCATTATGCGCTCTGGCATAGTACGAGTAAGTTTTGTGAGCTCTTTTAGTGGTGGACTAGCAGATGTAGGGGAAAGTAGGTGTACCGGTCCACCCGGGGTGAAGAGTGAATGCTTCTGAAAGACTGTGTCTCGGTCATCCGTTTTTCAAACACCATGTAGTGCGAGAAATCCAACGGAGAAGATCGAGACTTGTGGGGAAAAGTGTGCAAACCTCTGCAGGGTGTACAAACTAATCATGATTAGCCGTGTCCCCGGTTATGGACATCTTGAGTATCTGGTACTTGAATTATTGGTTGATCTCAACACTCTAAAATTAATTTGTTGGGTTAATGATGACTACTTTAATTGGGATTGAGTTGGAGGTACCTTCTCAATGATGTATCAACTACCATGATAGTTAAAATAAAAGTTATTCCTTTGTTGTAGGGAAAAATTGGCTTTACGCAAAAACCTTAACCTTAGAGTCTCCACAAGCCAAATATGCATGTAGTGTTAGCCTTTATTTATGTTATTTGCTCTACTGTGTTATCTTGCCAGCATATTCCATGTGCTGACCCGTTTCGGGCTGCAACATGTTACGTTGCGGACTTTTCAGAAGAATAGTAAGGTGCGCTAGGTCATTTGTCATGCACCCAGCTATGCCATTGGAGTTGATGGACTCACTTACCTTCCAAACCTTCCGCTGTTATTTTATTAGATGGCCTTATACCATAGACTTTTGTAATAAGTTCTCTTTTGAGACATTCGATGTAATAAGTGTGTGATTGCCACTCTGTTATAAATCCTTCAAGTACTGTGTGTGTCAGCATTACTGATCCAGGGATGACACAGGACACAGAGACTTCGGTCCATTCGGATCGTGGTTGCTACAAGATGGTATCAGAGCACACGCTGACTGTAGGACACGACCACTAAGATAAATCCTAGGTCACTCTTCTCTACTCATTTCTGACTCCTCTCCATTTTCTACACTTTAGGATGGTGGATCCAAGGAACAAGTTCACTCAACCAGATGAAGACACACCTTTTGGACGACACTTGAAGTAAGTCACTAGGTACCTAAACATCGGAATACCAAGCTTCACCAGGACCTACACTGCCAGAAGAGGAGCGGTGGAGTATTCAAGTTCAAATTCCCGGGAGGACTTTCGCACCATCCACTGAGCCAATAGAGTTTTCTTTTGATGCACCAACCTGGAGCCTAGGCAAGAGTATGGCAGCCCACATTACCATGGGGCGTATTGGAGAAGTCTACAAGCAGGAGTTGAAGGACACTATCTATCAAATATGTGGACGCCGAGATGAGCAATGGGACATGATCAGTACCCGGAAGGACAGGTCCATTGCAGCGTTCATCCAGGAGTTAGACCAGCACATTCGTCGACAGGAGCACCAGATGTGCGTAGGTATGATATATTTGAAGAAGGCGCTAACCAGGAACTTGGAGATAGAAGAAGAACTCAAGTCTACACGCGACGGATACGAGGACGAGATGATAATACTTGTGGAGAAGAATGATGACTTGACAAGGAAGCTAGGAGTATTCATGGGAGATCCAGCACCAGGAGAAGAAGAAGAAGAAGAAGAACCTAAGGAGATTCGTTCTGAGGACTACATCATCATCGACGACACGGACTCAGACACCGGTGATAGTGATGAGGACTATGAAGATGAAGCTGGAGCAGATATCATGGAATCTTCCGCCGATCAAAATTTCTAGATGACCACCCTATGACTAGTAGTTTTCCCCCATAAAGTAGAATTTAGAGCACTTTTGTAACATTAGTTAGAAGCTTTGTAAGCCCTTGCTTGAAATTGATTGGTGTGATATGATTGTGTTTGTCTCATGTGCATATGGGTAGTGAATTTTCCCTTAGACCTCATTTCTATTCTAATCTCTTCCCTCTACACCCATCAGATGCCTCCGAGACGTGAGCCCGGATTTCAGTTTCCCCCTGAGCTCACTCAGTTGATCCAGCAGCAGAACACTTTGATGCGACTTCTTGTCTAGAGCAATCAGAACAATCAGAACTACAATAACAACCCTCCAGCACCACCACCACCCGTGGACAACCTGACACGTTTTCTAAGGTTGCAACCACCGGTGTTTGCTAGCAGCATTGTACCAATAGTTGCTGATGACTGGCTGCGCAAGATTGGAAGGGATTTGACCACCGCAAACTGCACGGATGCTGAGAAGGTGCGTTTTGCCGCACATCAATTAGCTGGACCAGCACAAGCATGGTGGGAGAACTACACAGCCACTTACCCTGTAGCCAATGTCACTTGGGATCAGTTTCAGCAAGCTTTTCGCACTGCCCATGTCTCAACTGGAGCCATGAGCATGAAGAAGCGAGAGTTTCGCAACTTGCGTCAAGGAAATCTTACTGTGGCTCAGTACGTAGATGAGTTTAGTACTCTATCTCATTATGCCTCGGATGATGTGGCCACCGATGCCGCGAAGCAGGAGAGGTTTATGGAAGGGCTGAATGATGAGATGAGCGTACAGTTGATCGTGGCAACCTTCAACAACTACCAGGAGTTGGTAGATAAGGCTCTTATGATTGAAGGGAAGCATCAGCAGATTGAGAGCCGCAAGAGGAAGTATGGACAAGGCAGGAATAATTCTAGAGCCCAGCCGAAGCCCCGGTTTACCCCGAACTCGGGAGGATACACCCATAACCATGGAAGCCACACCCATAATGGAGGGAGCTCTCACAACCACAATGGCTCCAAGAATGGGAATGGGAATGGAGCAAACAATAATCAGAAACGCTCTACGCCATCCACACCCGCCAAGAGGGATTTAAGTCACGTTACCTGTTTCAAGTGTGGGAAGAATGGACACTATGCCACGGAGTGCCCCGAAGCTAAGAATGGGAATGGCAATGGAAGCGCCGGGAAGAAGCCCAACCCGTTCAACAAAGTACAAGTGAACCACGTGACCGTGGAGGAGGTTGAGGAGCAACCAGATGCAGTTATCGGTAAGTTTTTGGTTAAGTCATTTACCTCAGTAGTTCTTTTCGATACTGGTGCATCGCATTCATACGTTTCAAGGGGATTCGTAAATAGACATAAGTTGCCCACCCAAGTCCTTAAGACCCCCATGTTAGTAAGTTCCCCAGGAGCATAGTATATGGCACATCAAGGGTGTTTTCAGACGCCATTGATCATTGGACAACATGTTTTCCCTTTAGACTTGATAGTCTTGGAGTCACAAGGATTGGATGTGATACTAGGTATGGATTGGCTATCGACGTATGGAGGGAACACCGACTGTGCCAGTAGGTCTATTTTGCTTACCACCCTGGAGGGAAAAAGGATCAAGTATGTATCTAGGTATTCGCTTAGAAGGACACAAGTACATTCTCTCACGGGAGTTGTTAAGGAGGAAGTGCCCGTAGTGAAGGATTATCCGGATGTGTTTCCAGAAGAGCTACCAGGCATGCCACCGGATAGGGATATTGAGTTTTTGATTGAGCTATTTCCTGGCACCGGACCAATATCGAAGAGACCATATCGGATGCCAGCAAATGATCCGGAGGAGATCAAGAAACACATTAAGGAGTTATTGGAGAAAGGATTTATTCGCCGGAGTTCATCACCTTGGGGAGCCCCAGTGCTTTTGGTCGAGAAGAAGGATGGATCTTTAAGAATGGTCGTTGATTATCGGGCACTGAATGAAGTGACGATTAAGAATAAGTACCCACTGCCGATGATCAATGATTTGTTCGACCAACTTCAAGGAGCTAAAGTATTCTCCAAGATCGATCTATGATCAGGATACCACCAGTTGAAGATCCGAGAGAAGGATATACCTAAGACAGCCTTCACCACAAGGTATGGGCTATATGAGTATACTGTTATGTCATTTGGATTGACTAACGCCCCTGCCTATTTCATGAGTATGATGAATAAGGTGTTCATGGAGTTCTTGGATAAGTTTGTCATGGTATTCATTGATGATATCTTGGTGTACTCGAAGAACGAAGAGGAACACGCGGAGCATTTGCGTTTGGTTCTGGAGAAGCTCAGAGAACATCTGTTGTACGCAAAGTTTAGCAAATGCGAGTTTTGGTTGAAGGAAGTTGGATTCTTAGGGCATGTTATATCAGGAGAAGGTATAGCAGTGGACCCCATCAAAGTGCAGGCAGTCACTGAGTGGTTGGCACCCACTTCAGTTGGAGAGATCCGCAGTTTTCTTGGACTTGCAGGATATTATCGGAGATTCATAGAGAATTTCTCCAAGATTGCAAAGCCGATGAAGACATTGTTGAAGAAAGACACAAAGTTTCATTGGACGGAAGAGTGCGAAGAAAGTTTCCAGGAGTTGAAGAAACGATTGACGACAGCCCCAGTGCTGATCTTGCCCGACATACGCAAGGATTTACAAGTGTATTGCGATGCTTCATGCTTAGGACTTGGAGGAGTACTCATGCAGGATGGAAGAGTTGTTTCTTATGCATCTCGTCAACTTTGACCGCACGAGTTGAATTATGCTACGCATGATTTGGAGCTAGCAGCTGTAGTGCATGCGCTCAAAACTTGGAGACTTTTCCTTATTGGAAATTGTTGTGATGTGTACACGGATCACAAGAGTTTGAAGTACATTTTCACTCAGAAGGAGCTGAACCTCAGACAGAGGAGATGGTTGGAGCTTATAAAGGATTATGATATGAAGCTGCATTATCGCCCCGGAAAGGCCAATGTCGTTGCAGACGCTTTGAGCCAGAAGAGTTATGTAAATACCCTAGTGAAGGGAGGATTGCCAAAGGAGTTAGCAGAAGATCTCCGGGAGCTTCGTTTGGAGATAGTTCCTAGAGGTTTTGTTGCAACCTTAGAGGTTCAGTCAACATTGTTCGGAAAGATACGAGAAGCCCAGAAGGATGACAAAGAGATTGTCAATATCAAGGAGAAGATGAGTGAAGGAAAAGCCAAGGGTTTTCGTGAGGACAAAAACGACACCTTGTGGTTTGAGGATCGAATCTATGTGCCCAACAACCCCGAGATCAGGAAATTGATACTACAGGAAGCACATGATTTGCCATACTCGATACACCCCGGAAACACTAAGATGTAATTGGATTTAAAGGAGCGTTTCTGGTGGACGAGAATGAAGAAGGATATTTCCGAGTATGTAGCAGTATGTGATGTATGCCATAGAGTAAAAGCGGAACATCAGAAGCCAGCAGGATTGCTACAGCCTATGCCGATACCCGAATGGAAGTGGGATAAGCTTGGCATGGACTTTATCACCGGATTGCCCAAGACCCGATCAGGATATGACTCAATCTGGGTAGTAGTGGATCGCTTGACCAAAGTAGCCCACTTTATCCCCATGAAAACCACGTATACCAGTGCGAAGTTGGCCAAGATATACATGACCAGGATCGTATGTCTGCACGGAGTTCCGAGGACCATTGTATTAGATAGAGGAACACAGTTCACCTCAAAGTTTTGGCATCAGCTACACCAGACTTTGGGAACAAGGCTGGAATTCAGTACGGCTTTTAACCCGCACACAGATGGACAGACCCAGAGAGTTAATCAGATTCTGGAAGACATGTTGGGAGCTTGTGCGCTAGATTATGGATCAAGTTGGGATGACAACTTGCCCTATGCGCAGTTCGCATACAACAACAGTTACCAGGCTAGTTTGAAGATGGCACCGTTCGAAGAATTGTACGGGAGGAGATGCCGAACGCCGTTAATGTGGGATGAAGTCGGAGACCGTCAATTATTTGGACCAGATCTGATCAAAGAGTCAGAAGAGAAGGTTAAGCTAATTCGAGATAGACTGCAGGTAGCTCAATCCAGGCAAAAGAGTTATGCAGACTCGAAGCGCAAGGAAGTAGTCTATGAAATTGGAGACAGAGTGTACCTGAGAGTGTCGCCTCTGCGAGGAGTTAAACATTTCGGAGTTAAGGAAAAGTTAGCCCCGAGATTTCTAGGACCGTACCGTGTTTTGGAATGCATGGGAGAGGTTTCCTTTAAATTGGAGTTACCCAAAGGATTGTCAGGAGTTCACGACGTGTTTCACGTTTCTCAGCTTAAGAAGTGCCATGCGGAGATGGTCGATATTCCTTTAAGAGACACAGTGTCCCTGGAAGCAATTCAGTTGGATAGTGATCTGACTTACAAGGAGAAACCCGTCAAGATCCTCGAGTTTGCAAGCAGAGTCACCCGCAGCAAGGTTATCAAGTTTTGCAAGGTTCAGTGGAGTCACCATACCGAGGATGGAGCCACCTGGGAACGAGAGGATGATCTACGCAAGGACCACCCACACCTGCTCTCTAGCCAAAACGAATCTCGAGGGCGAGATTCATTCTAAGGGGGGTAGGTTTGTAACATCCCAAATTTTCAATTTGGAATGTTATACATAGATCATATTGCATTCCATATTTTATTGCATCTATGCGTTGCAATCCTCGAAAATTCTAAGCAACTCAAGGACCTACGGAGAGAGTTGGGGATTTTACCGTTTTCGTATTTGAGTTTTCTCAAATACCTGTACGGGGATCACCTTGGTTTT
Source organism: Secale cereale (assembly GCA_902687465.1). Lineage (NCBI taxonomy): Eukaryota > Viridiplantae > Streptophyta > Magnoliopsida > Poales > Poaceae > Secale > Secale cereale. The sequence goes on from LR738711.1 coordinate 197,198,736, forward strand.
AATTATTTTTCTCTCCTAAAAATATTTCTTAATAAAATATATGAGAGGAGATAATATGACTTCTCCAAAATAAAAGAAATATTGGAGGAAAAATATTAAAAATCACTTTTGGATTTTATTCGGATTTATTTGCGATTTTATTTGCATAGGAAAAATGCGCGTTTTTCAAAATTGCATTTAGGTCCGGGAAAAATGTTCACCTTGTCCTAAATATTATTAGAGGACAGTGAAAATTTAGTTCGGAATTTTTGGAGTCCGTTTAGTATTTTTTTTCGCCTGTTTTAGTGCGTCGGGACTGTTTTAAAAAAAATGCACCGACCTAGTCGGGTCGTACCCGACCCGGACTCCCCTAGCCAACCTTTAAAAGGCGATGCCCGAGGCCCGCGAAGCCACAGCCCCGCCCCAAACCCTAGCCGGCACCAGGACTCGCGCCGCCACTGTCGGATCTCGCCGCCGCACCACCGCCGCCCCGCCGCGTCGCCGCCGCGCCGCCGCCGCCATCGCCGGAGACCGCCGCCGCCACCGTCTTGTTTCACAAGGTAGCCGCCGTTTTTTTTAAAACCGATCGGTTTTATTTCGAAACCCTAGATCTGTTTTTTTATAATATATCGGTTCGGTTTTTTTGGTTTAGTTAGTTAGCGGACGTTCGTCCGTACGTTCATTTTAACGAACGTTGTTCGCCCGTTAGTCATACACAACGAATGTTCGTTCGTTAGCCTGTTCGTCAGTTTTCTTTTTTGGGGCTTTTTCCGTGATTATTTTCGATCGTGATTTCTGCCATGATCTTGTTTTAAATTTTTCTTTTCGCTCGAGAGTCGGAATCAGGCGATGCAAGCGCCCAGATCTTCGCCTCAAAGCCCTCTTTCCGTTTAACCAACTTGAACAAGGTTTTGCTACCGTAAAATTTGACCTTAGATCAATCTAGTAAACAGATCTTGTTTCTTTCACAGTTTGAGTTTCGTTGCTCCGTTTGATTTGATTCTTTTTGCAAACCGGAGTTCTTAAGTTGAACTTTCTGGTTAGATCTTCTTGTTTGGAGTTTTTTTGTGCATCTTTGCTTGGTTGCTTATGTATGCTATTGTTTGTTTGCGATAGAATTCCCGGAGTGCGAAGCATGCTACTACGAGTCTCTAGGTTTTGCAAATCATCAGCAAGGCAAGTAACACTTTGATCATACCCTTTATTACCCAGTTTTTATGCATTAGATCAAACCCTCACATATTGCATGAGTAGGATCTCTTAACTTGTGGGTCTGGGAAGTAGATTGAGGAAGAACCTATTACCTGCATTATTTTCAAACCCTTGGGAGTTACTTCTACGTTATGCTTACGTTGCCATGCTATGCTCGTAGACGTGGTTTGGGTTTGAGAGAATCCATGACAGATGTGAGTTGTTAATTAATGGTTCAAGTTAAGGTGGCTACTTGAATACACATCTGGGTGGATTGGTTGCAGGGCACCTGGAGAATCCAATGTTGTCCTAGGAAATCCCGGAGGAACCGTGTGATTATCCTATGGAATGCCACCCAGGCTCAAAGGGATCATAAAACTATTCATGCTAGAAACTTCTGTGTGCAGCCATAATGCCATTGCGGGCTTTGGCATAGTATGAGTAAGTTGTGTGAGCTCTTTCAGTGGTTGACTAGGGGAAAGTAGGTGTACCGGTCCACCCGGGGTAAAGAGTGAATGCTTTTGAAAGACTCTGTCTCGGTCATCCATTTCTCAAACACCATGTAGTGCGAGAAATCCAACGGAGGAGATCGAGTCTTGCGGGGAAAAGTGTGCAAACCTCTGCAGGGTGTACAAACTAATCATGATTAGCCATGTCCCCGGTTATGGACATCTTGAGTATTTGGTACTTGAATTATTGGTTGATCTCAACACTATAAAATTAATTTGTTGGGTTAATGATGACTACTTTAATTGGGATTGAGTTGGAGGTACCTTCTCAATGATGTTTCAACTACCATGATAGTTAAAATAAAAGTTATTCCTTTGTTGTAGGAAAAAATTAGCTTTACGCAAAAACCTTAACCTTAGAGCCTCCACCAGCCAAATATGCATGTAGTGTTAGCCTTTATTTCTGTTACTTGCTCTACAGTGTTATCTTTCCAGCATATTCCATGTGCTGACCCACTTTGGGCTGCAACATGTTACGTTGCAGACTTTTCAGAAGAAGAGTAAGGTGCGCTAGGTCATTTGTCATGCACTCAGCTATGCCATTGGAGTTGATGGACTCACTTATCATCCAAGCCTTCCGCTGTTATTTTATTAGATGGCCTTATGCCATAGACTTTTGTAATAAGTTCTCTTTTCAGACATTCGATGTAATAAGTGTGTGTTTGCCACTCTGTTATAAATCCTTCAAGTATTGTATGTGTTAGCATTACCGATCTAGGGATGACACAGAACACAGAGACTTCGGTCCATTCAGATCGTGGTCGCTACAGAGAGCATCCACCTTCCCCTCCTCCTCCGTCTGAGGCATGGAGAGCGATTATGCAGGAAACCAATCAAAACACTCAGATGCTCATGCAAATGATGCAGAGTTTCCAAGCAAATGAAGCAAATCAAGGCAATCAAGGGAACCAAGGCCAAGGAAATCTATTCAATCAACCTCACTTTGCGACTCTCAACCAATTCCTTGCCAATCAACCCAAGTCTTTCAGTTACTGTGTTGATCCGCTATATGCTGAAGATTGGATCACAGACATCAAGAAGCATTTCGAGTGTAGTAACGTCAGACCTGAGGATTCTGTCAAGTTTGCCGCTTTCCAACTCAAAGATCAAGCTGCGGATTGGTGGCAACAGTACAAAGACTCCAGAGTGGGTCGTGAAATCTCTTTGGCTGACTTTTGTCACGATTTCCGTTCTCATCACATCCCTACAAGTGTCATTGAAGGCATGTGTGAGCAATTCCGCAATCTGAAGCAAGGCACCATGTCTATCTACCAATACAATGTCAAGTTCCAGAATCTTGCCCGTTATGCGAAGCAAGACATCCCCGATGCCAAGAGCAAAATCTACCTGTTCCGGGGTGGTCTGAAAGATGAACTCCAACTTGCACTCACTTTGTTCGAGCCAGATGAATTTGATCAATTCTACAACATGGCTCTCAAGCAAGAGGCAGCTCAGCTCAGATGTGAATCTTCCAAAAAGAGGATAAGAGATGTTGTTCACTCCTCCTCTTTCTCTCAAGTGGTCACCAAGTAGCAGAAGTTCTGGCTCCCGCCTCCTCCAGTGCTCCGTCCTTCGAGTCAGAACAAGCACTCAGGTGGTCGTGGATTTTCCCACCCACCCAACCCTCGCGGTTACACGGATGTTTGCGGACAGGTGCTCGGTCATGTTATTCATGATGTTTGTGACCCGTCGTGGCACACGGCATGGCACATGTATCGGACTGGATGCACAGACGTTTGTGCCAAGAGGGAACGTTCATGTGGCCCGATGAGGACGTCGGTTCCTCTGTGTGTGGGTCTATGTGATGGCATGGCTTATTAGGGATGATAGACTACTCATATCAATAAGGAATTCCTTCTTTTCCGGGAGCCCATTCGGATAGAACTCAAAGTTAAGCGTGCTCAGCTTGGAGTAGTTTCAGGATGGGTGACCGATCGGGAAGTTGCTCCCGGGTGCGCACGAGTGAGGACAAAGTGCGTAGAAAAGACTAGTATTGATATGTGGGGCCAGTCTAGATCCCGCCAGGAGTAACGACCACCGGCAGGTGTGTCCAGGGCGTTACAATTTACTTTTTGTTCTTATACCAAAAATACCAAAAATATTATACTATCCTATCTATCAGATCTTACTTTCGTAAGTGACCGTAAAGGGATTGACAACCCCTTATCGTGTTGGCTGCGAAGTTCTTATTTGTTTGTGTAGGTGCTTGGTCTCCTACTGGATTGATACCTTGGTTCTCAAAAACTGAGGGAAATACTTACGCTATTGTGATGCATCACCCTTTCCTCTTCGAGGGAATACAACGCAAGCTTGAGAAGTAGCACAGTGAGACTCTGTCCAGTTTTCAATTGCTATATTTGGTTGTTATACTGATCATTTATGCCTTGTTTATTTCAGTCATTCACAATGTGTTATTCATTATGTGCAAGTCGGAACTGTGCCGCTCGACTACATCAATACCAGTTTGAACGGCTATATTTGGTTGCAGTTATTCTTGGTGTAGTTAACACATGCCCTTTATTTCAGCTTTACACATTTATCTAGTGTGATGTTTAAGCACTATCTACACTCTATTCATTTTCAACATACCAGTTTGAATTGCAATATTTGATGACTGTTAAGCCTGCTGTCGGTAACATTGCCTTCCATTTTATATCTGCTTTAACAGCATGGTGAAACCAACACATTCAAGCTATCATTTGAAGATGATGTTGTTTACCTTTGCTATATTTGTTTGATGTTAAGGTTGTTGTACTTATCATGCATTTCCACTACTTATGTAGGACAACAACGGGAGTGGCCACCATTTTTTGCCGAGGTTAGCTTCATCCCTCGGCTTGTACTCCCCCGTCATTCCATAATGTAGTGCATATAGATCCAGGCCTGGACACTTGTTAGCTTCTAATATTGACTTGTTGCTTGTAGGTACATATGACCTTGGCAAGGATCCACACATCGACCCTTTTTGCGTATGGGGCAATGAGATATTCATGAACAAGCATCAAGTGAGAAAACTGATAAGGATTATTAGCAAAAAGATACGAATGGTGGCAAGCAAATTATTTGTTTATGCTCTATCTGACACAACAGTGAGCTGTAGGATGGTAAATACAAACTTTGCAGCCTTCTCTTTTTACTGCCCATAATGAATTTTTAGACAACAATGTCTGAATCTTTTTTGTTCCCAGTGGTTCCCGAAGCAGTTCACTCAAGATTACCTCGTAAAGTACATGATTGGTGGACACGCAATGAAGGTTAAAGTATTTCATCCAGACTATAATGAGCATCGAGAAGTCGTAATGAAGAGAGTGAAGGATGGACGGGCAACCATCACAAGGGGTTGGCCTAGAGTCGTGCGTGCATTACGCATGGAGGAGGGCACAATATGGTCATTCCGCTTCACCTTCTCCAGCATTAGAATGTCTTTCGCCTCTCTCTTTACAGTCTTTAGTACAACTGTGGTTCATCATTCTTTACTTGGGGCTTCTGTAGTTCTTCAGTATATGTACCTGCGCATCGAATTATGCATTCGTGGTTGAACCTATATTTGTAATAAATATGTTTGGATATGAAATAAGTGATTGCCTACTTTCAAATTCAAAACATGTGATTTTTAAATTAGGGATTAATTAGGGATTACACTGCACACGGTTTGCAAAAGTGAAACGTCTGCGATCGACGTGGAGATCAGAAACGTTTCTAGGATTCACTACGTGTTCGACCAATCTCCACTGCACACACGACATCCTCATAAAAATTGTGCATGATGAACAGCCTTTGCCACATAGTTTCTTCTGCGCACCGTGTGTGATGCATTCAATAATGCAAACGATAAAATTGTTAATATCGTGTGCAATGGCAATGCTATCACAAACGATTTAACGGGAAAAATTATGTGTGATGTACCTGTGAACGGAAACGTTTTCCTTGGAGCGACTGTGTGGGATGTACATATGAACGAAAACATTTAGCGGGGACTGACTGTGTGGGATGTACTTGCGACCGGAAACAATTTCACATGTATAATTGTTTTTAGCTCTACTGTACGTATTTCCATATTTGAGCGATCGCCGGTCGCACACGACCTCATTTTGCCAAGCGTGTGTGCCAGGAGGGCATATCCCCGACGGTTTCCGGGTCATGTGGGAAGGACCCCCCTATCGTTGTCACTCACTCCAAATGTCGTCGGGGAAAGGGCTTTAAAACCGTTTGTATAGCACCGATGTGTACTAGTGCAATATCACGAGCTGACGTCCGAACCCCATAGCCCTACAGCGTCAGGACATGACGCCTTTCACTAAGCTTGGGGACATCCTCCCGGATATGGACGGATGGGAAGAGTGCACTGCTTGAAGAGAATGTGTCCGTTTAGTCATATATTACTAGCTAGATGTCTTCCTATGACAAAACTTTGAATTTATGCACGACGAAACTCTGTGATGTAATTAAACCGTCTTCCTGAACTATAGATCGCTCTGTGATGTATGGGTACGAGGAACTTCGTTATTTATGTGTACTATAGGTTCCTTGTATTTTGCTAATTACTCTGTCTCTTCATGTTCCTCAAGTATATTATGTTGCATATTATCGATGAATTCAGACGATGCTGGTGCATGGATCAGAGATGGCGAAGGAGTGCTACATTGTATTCATTGGGATGGTTCCACGAGTGTACCACCACTGGCCAGACGCTCAGGCCTAGATGAACGGGTACTCGGGCGCTAGCCAAAGAGGGTTCGACACCAGAGCTGAAGGGTAGAATGCTTACTTGAGGTGGACGCTCAAGCAAGAGAGGGAGCGGAACCGGCGCCTCAAGAAGTACTACATAATCACGTTTTTGCTCATACTGGTCGCTCTTCTCTCTAGCTACATCATGGTTTAGATAGAGGATGATGAAACATGAGTATGTGTGGTAGTTGCATGTATTCGGAACTTCCAATAACTTGTAACGCTATTTCGAGACATGTATTCGACCATGTGATTGATGATGATGAGATATTGTAGTCGAGACTTCTAATAACTTTTGCTCATCGATGCCTCACTTATTTTTCAATGAATATGCATGTTGTTATTGTATTAAAGATATATCTGTTTAAACATGTAATTAAAGAGCCAAAATGCAGAAAAAAATCATAAACATTAGCAGTAGCGCGGGCACAAAACTTACCAGCAGCGCATATTTACTAGTAGCGTGGTTATACAACAGGTGCTACAGATAACTACCAGTACCGCGTCCAGGAGACGTGCTACTACTGACTGTAGATACTAGTAGCGCTGGGTTAGACAAGCGCTACTGCTAAAAATAGTTGTAGCGCTGTAGCAGTAGCGCGGGTGCCAGCGCTACTGGTAGCTAAAAAACCAGCGCTACTGGTAAGGTTTTCCCTAGTAGTGACTTGTGCTGGGAACGTCAGAAATTAACACATGGGGAAGACATACAAAATGCAAATCACACCAATCTGGTAGTAATAGCACTAGCAGCGAACTTTACCCTCTCTTGTACACCTAAGGCAAAAGTTCGTATAGGACATAGAGGTCCGTCCCGTGAGTGACGGTCAGGTCTCCTATCCGGCGACTAGGTGGCGACCTGGAGGCGTTCGGATCTAGGCTAGGTTTCCCTTGTCCCTGCCGGCGGCGGCCCCCCCCCCCCCCCCCCCCGGTCCATCCCCTACTTGGCGTGTGTTCCACCTTGCTCCACCACAAACCTTCTACGAGATCTGGGGCTCGCGGGGCCATACTTCGCCGGGAAGCTCTTGATCTTCGGTGGTCGTTTAGTTCGTTTTTCTGATTTGCGACACAAGCGGTGGCTATGGATCGAGTGGAAGGATTGTTGTAGGGTCTGAAGCTTTCAGAGTCGGAGAGGAAGGGGAGGAAGATCAACTGGAGTGGAGGAGGAAAAGTGGGGGAAGGTGGGGGAAGGGGAACCACAGCCGATTGCAAAGTTAATCTCGGATAAGCCAGCCATGGCGGATGCATTGGTAGGGGCGCTGGCTAAAGCCTGGTGTCCCATGAAAGGCGTAGATTGCAAGGACCTGGGAGATAATGTCTTCTTGTTCACCTTTCATCAGCAGTCAGGAAAGCGGAAAGCACTTGAAGATGGCCCGTGGGAGTTTGGGAAATCAGTACTCGTGGTGGAGGATTTTGTTCCAACTAAAACAGTCAAGGATTATGAGTTCACATGGATTCCGGTATAGGTGAGGGTATTTGACCTTCCCCTGGGCATGATGTGTAGGGATGCGGGGGATGCAATTGGTAATTTCATGGGAAAGTTTGTGGACGCTGACGTGGGTGTGAACGGAATGGTTGTGGGGAAGTATCTCCGAGTGAAGACAAGAATCAATATCTGCGAACCGTTGATGATGGGTTTTATGAGGGATGAGGGTGAGGAGGAAGCTTCCGAAAGGGAAAAGAGGAAGGGACGGGAGAAGAAAGAGGAAGAGTTGTGGTGTCGCTTCGAATATGAGTTCTTACCAGACTTTTGTTACACATGTGGCATGCTAGATCACATCGACAAAGACTGCAACATCAAGCTAGGGAGGGGCGAAAGACAACAATATGGATCATGGCTGAAAGCTTACATTCCAAGGAGAGGCGGGGAAGGTACTAGAGGCAGTTGGGGGGAACTCGGCTGGGAAGTGAAGGGAGGAACAACTACAATTCTCGTTCGTACAGCCTGGGATCAAACAGGAATAAGTCTGGCAGTGATAGTGACAGTTGGCGCAAATCAGATCATAGTGATCCTCCGCGAATAACGAGTAAAAGCAGTGTGGATGAAGAGGTTACAAGTCCCCTGAAAGATGGAAGAGAGGGTAGGAAGAATACTCAGAGCCCAATAGCGGAGGTGGTAAAGAGAAACTTAACCTTCGTAGAGAAAGAGAAGAAGGATGGGAAGGACACAAACATGGTGGATCAGAACACATCGGAGATTAGTAGGAGTAATGTAAAGGAAAAGGGTGTGCTAGCTGGTGTAGGTGAGGCTCGGAGCAGTGTGAAGAATGGGGTTGGTATGGCCGAAATGGGAAAGAAGGGCGAGGGAGGTGGAGATAGAAGGGGCGGGAGATTCGTGAGGAAAGAAAGGGAGGCTGAGCAGGGCACCCATGAGAGGCTAGATGTCCAGGTGGGAGGAAAAAGAGGAGTGGTGGCGATGGATGTTGATGGCAAGGAAGAGGAGACAACAAAGAAAGTCAAGGTGAATGAGGAGAACAAAAACACTGATGAGGTGAACGCGGGGCTGTCGGAACAGCCCTGCATAAACCAATGAAACTAGTGGCATGGAACTGCCGCGGGCTTGGGAACCCGACGACAGTTCGTAGCCTCCTGGAGCTTCAGGAGGCTGAAGAGCCTGACATCAGAAACGAAACTGATAGAAAGGGAGATGGACAGTCTGAGGTGGCGATTGGGTGTGCCAAACATGGTGGTAAAGGACGCGGTTGGCCGGAGCGGTGGTCTCGCACTACTCTGGAAGAGAGGAGTGGATGTATAGCTAAGGTGGAAGGACAAGTATTACATCGACGCAGAAGTTAAGGAAGAAGATGGAACAAGGTGGAGACTGACGGGTTTGTGCGGTGAGTCAAGATGGGGGGAGAAGGAGAACACTTGGCAGGCTATGAGAACCTTGCGTGCTCAGTACGATCTGCCATGGATCTGCCTTGGGGATTTCAATGAGATCCTGTTCGCAAATGAGAAGGAAGGGGGGCCGGCTCGGGCCCAAGGGTGCATGGATGCGTTTCGGAGTGCTTTGGAGGCTTGTGGTATGGAAGACTTGGGTTTTGTTGGGGACCCGTACACGTGGAGAAACAACTGGCATTTGGTGGATGGATACGCTAGGGAAAGACTTGATCGTGCGGTGGCTAACATGGAGTGGAGGTGCCTTTTCCCACTCCATAAGATCATAAGTGGGGACCCACGACACTGGGACCATAGACCACTTATTGCGGAGCTCAATGGAAGAACATGTATGCCACAGGAGAGGGCGGGGCGAAGTCTGTTCCATTTTGAGGCACGCTGGTTGCAAGAAGAGGAGTGTGCACAGGTGGTGGAGAAGGCATGGAATGATGCTTTCGCGGATGGAGGGGTTTCAGTGATGGAGGGCATCGGGCTGGTGGGAGCGGAACTGTCTAGGTGGGACAGGGAAGTGTTGGGGGAGCTGCGGGGTCGGATTAGGAAAGCAAGGAGAGAGCTGGAGAAGTGTAGGCGAAGCTCTTTGAGCCAAGAACAAGTGAACAAAGAGCATTTGCTGCGATATAAGTTGGGTAGACTGGAAGACCAACATAACATGTACTGGAGGCAGCGAGCACATGCACACTGGCTAAAGTATGGTGATCGCAATACAAATTTTTTTCATGCCCAGGCTTCGGTGCGGAAGAGGAAGAATGTCATAAGAAAGTTAAGAAAGGAGGAGGGGAGTGTAGTGGAGGGAGAAGAGGAGATAGGGCTTTTTGTCACTAACCACTACAAAAGTTTGTTCACTTCTCATGCAGGTTTTATCAACGATGAACTCCTCTCTTGTGTCCCTGCTTCGGTCACCTGAGAAATGAATGACAAGCTGATACGGCCATACGAGGCGGAGGAGGTGAAAAAAGCTCTTGAGGCCATTGGTGATCTTCAAGCTCCGGGACCGAACGGAATGCCGGCTGTGTTTTATAAAAGGTTCTGGGAGTTGGTGGGGCAGAAGGTACAAGCTGAAGTGCTTGCAGTCCTAAATGGGGGTGCTATGCCGGAGACATGGAATGATACCATCATTGTGTTGATTCCAAAGAATAAAAACCCAGAAAGAGTGACAGAGTTCAGACCCATAAGCCTATGCAATGTCTTGTATAAGTTGATTTCGAAGGCAGTGGCAAACAGATTGAAGGAAATACTTCTAGAGATCATATCACCAACACAATCAGCATTTGTCCCAGGGAGGATGATCATGGATAATGTGTTGTTGGCCTATGAGATAAATCATCTAATGCACAAGAAGAAGGGTGGTCGTGATGGATTGGTTGCTATCAAACTTGATATGAGTAAGGCCTACGACCGAGTTGAGTGGGAGTTCCTCGAATGCATTAGGCGCAAGATGGGTTTCATTGAACAATGGATTCGAACCATAATGAAGTGTGTCTCAAGTGTAAGATATAGGGTGAAACTAAACAAAAACCTCACTAAAACTATTGTGCCCGAAAGAGGATTGCGCCAGGGGGGCCCCTCTCACCACATCTATTCCTATTGTGTGCAGAGGGTTTCTCGGCGCTCTTGCACCAAGCTGAGATTGAGGGGTCGATTCAAGGGAGTCCAGATTTGCAAAGGTGCCCCTAAGATCAACCATCTGTTCTTCGCAGACGACTTGCTGATTGTGATGAAGGCAAATGCTCAAGGGGCTCACAAGTTGCAAGATATTCTAGCACTTTATGAGGACGAGTCTGGCCAAATGATTAATAAAAACAAGTCTGTCGTCACTTTTAGTAAGGGTACCAGCAATGCTAGAAGAGCAGAAGTGTTGCAGATTCTTGGAATCGTGCATGAGTTAGTAGGAAAGAGGTATCTCGGTCTGCCAGTGCACGTCGGAGCAGCAAGAAGCAAGGAGTTTGAATACATTAAACAAAGCATTTGGCAAAGGATGCAGGGATGGGTGGAAAACTATTGGCGTTGCCTGGCAAGGAGACGTTGGTGAAAGAAGTGGCACAAGCAATCTCGGCATATGCCATGTCTTGCTTCGATCTAACTAAGAAATTGTGTGAAGAGATTGGCACTCTAATTAATCGGTATTGGTGGAGCCAACATGACAAGTGGGATAAATGCCATTGGATAGGGTGGGATAAACTCACTAAGTCAAAGAAAGATGGGGGATTGGGCTTTCGGGACCTGCACATTTTCAATCTGGCCATGCTTGCAAGACAGGGGTGGCGAATACTGCAGGAACCGGATACTTTGTGTGCGCGGGTTTTAAAAGCAAGGTATTTTCCAAACTGCTCGGTCCTAGAAGCAAAAGCAATTGGTGATATGTCATACACTTGGAGGAGTATCTTGAAAGGGGTGGAGCTGCTGAAAGAAGGAATTGTTTGGAGGATTGGGACAGGTGAACATGTGCATATCTGGGAAGATCCGTGGATACCAAACGGAACGACGAGACGGCCGCGAACTGCTAGAGGCAGCGTGCTCATCGACAAAGTCAGTGACCTGTTTGATCCGTATACGGAGAACTGGGATGAAGAACTGGTGAAGGATCTGTTCAGTAAAGAGGATGCGAAGGATATACTAGCGATACCAGTCAGGAGTGGCATGGAGGATCAGTCGGCTTGGCATCTAGATCCAAGGGGAGTGTTCTCAGTGAAATCTGCCTACCATTTGGGAACCACCATTAGGGATGCGAGCAAGAATAGAGATGCTAGCTCATCCACGCCAAGCTTCTCGAAGAAATGGAATAGGTTCTGGACTCTTGATTTGCCCCCCAAAGTGAGAATGTTTCTGTGGCGTCTGGCACATAACTCTTTGCCGCTACGGATGAATGTCAAGCGAAAGCAGGTGGAACTAGATACTAGATGCCCGATATGTATGAGGCTGGATGAGGATGGTAGCCATTTATTTCTTAAGTGCAAGCTTGTGAAGCATCTCTGGAGAGAATTGCAACTGGAGGATGTTAGACTGGAACTGCTGAAGTGTGCTGATCCAGTCGCCATGTTTGATTTTATGTGGTCGCTAACTCGGGATCGCCGAGATATGGTCCTGATTCTTCTATGGGAATGGTGGAATATACGCAATAAGGCAAATCATGGCGGCAAGATGAAGCCCACCGAGGGAGTGGCCTACAACATTCGCAGAATATTTGATGATTTTCAGAATGGATCTTTGCAGACTGAAAAGCATGACACAACTGAAAAGCATGACACAACGCATACAACAACAGGGTGGAGTAAACCAAAGGAAGGTTTTGTCAAAATTAACTTTGACGCAGCTTTCCATGTGGAGCAAGGAAGGGGGGCCTGGGGCTGTGTTATGAGATCAGATCAGGGGGACGTCATTGCTGCATGTGCAGGGAGGATGGATCATCTCACGTCGGCTTTACAAGCTGAAGCTACTGCCTGTAATAAGGCCATCGAAGCGGTGAGCGAAATGGGAGTCAATCAGGCTATTTTTGAGTCAGACTCACTGACGCTCGTGAATGCCATAAACTCTGGCGAGAGGGATCTGTCTTCAATTGGCGTTTTAATCCGTGAAGCCCGTAGTCTTTGTTTCGCATCCTTTGATGCTTTTGAATTTACCTTCTGTAAGCGTACTAGTAATTCTGTAGCCCATAGCCTTGCTGCTTTTGGCTATCGGGTAGGTGTGGTGTGCTCCTGGTGGAAGGACCAAGCACCAGAATGTGTGTGCGATTTGGTCGCCAGCGACTCTGCTGTGCACGTTTAAGTTAATGGAATGTGTATTCCAGCTCAAAAAAAAGTTTGTATAGGAGCTTGGACCAGACCTAGGCTTGGTTACGTAATGTTGATGTGGGTTTTGACCCTGACGGGGAAATTGATTTTGACCCCCCTGTTCACTCGCCTTTGCTCTGAGACCCCTTTGTTCGCACG
>LR738711.1:197212011-197250455 GCA_902687465.1 Secale cereale
CCCCCCCCCCAAGTGGCATGATTTCTTGGTGATAGCCCCCCTGCAGGTATTATCTGTTCAATTAGAGATAGTAAAAGAAAATTTTCCTTATTATTTAGAATTGACAAATCCGCCCCGTACAGTTTTCCCCTTCGAACTACGCGGGATGGAGAGGACGGCCGTGCCGATCCGTTCGTTCTTTCCAGCCACCAGAGCCTGCTTCGTCCGCCAGAGCCAGGAGTAGTTGTTGAACGGGAGGCCGGTGCTCTGCTCCGCCGGTGAGATGGCGGAGCGCGTGTGACGGCGTGAGGGGGTCGACGGGGGTTGCGAGCACGTAGATGCTGGCCCTGCCATCGCTGCAGTGAAGCCCCGAGATGCAGGCGTCGGTGGAGGAGCACTCATGGATAGCCCCGGGCATAAAAACCGAAGACCGAAGACCGAACCCGAAAAGACCGAGACCGAACCCGAAAAGACCGAAACCGAAAAGACCGAATAAAAAACGGTCTCCAGAATGCTAAGACCGAACTAATTCTGGTCTCTTCGGTCCTGATGTATTGAGGATCGAATGGCCCGTATAGACCGAATAGCCCAGGTGCAAGACAATCATGAGGCCTAAGGCCCAACTAACCAACCCAAGCTCCCGAGAGAATAGCCCAAGTGCAAGTCTGCAAGTCGTTAGTTCGTCACGGACTCACGGCCTCAACTCACCTCAGCCGCACCCGCACGAAACCTAGCCGCCCACTGCCTCTCACTCGCCTCCTCTTTTCTCTCCCTCGACGAACCCTAGCCGCCACCCGCCGGCCGTCGCTCTGGCCCGATGCCCCGCGAGCCCTGAGGTGTGACGGTCGCGTGCTCTCCCTCGACGAACCTAGCCGCCACCCGTCGGCCGCTACTCTGGCTCGATGCCCTGCGAGCCCTGAGGTGTGACGGCCGCGTGCTCTCCCTCGACGAACCACCGCCGCTTGCGCGTCCCTGGCCGATGAAGACTAGCACCCCGAGCCACGGCCCAGACAGGGACAGGTAACGACCAGGGCTGCCGTGCCCCGTGTTGCTGTGCCCCGTGCCGACGCTTCAACCTGTTCCGTGCTGGTCGCCGGCTCGCCACCTTCTGTCTTCTTTCGGTGCTGAACCTCACAGCTGAAGGTGAGCAACAACTAGGTGCTACTTCTCCTTGTGTGAATTTGTGATGTACATATTGCTTGTAGTTGCTGAATTTGTGAATTTGTGATGTACATATTGCTGAAGGTGAGCAACAACTAGCTGCTACTTTTCATTTATGTTCAGATTTTGTGATGTTCAAATTCAAGTAGATGTGCTTGCTTGTAGTTGTAGCCTTGTAGGTGTTGTTGTTGGAAACTTGGAATGATAAATAGCTTTTTGTTGGTTCGTATGTTCATGGCAGAGTGTACCAAACAGAGCAATGCCATTTCTTAGCTCTGAAAATTAAGATTTTCTGAATTGTTTTACAGATTTGGAGGACTTGATTATATGCACTTTATGTTGTGATTTGCTGATGTCAATGTTGTTTGACAGACCAATGTCCTTTTGTTGTAGATGTTTTCTATACCGGAATCTGAAAATGATGAGTTGAACAAGAAAGATGATGCATTTATGAGTACAGAGGCAGAGGCGGATGCAGAAGCAGATGCTGTAGCAGCAGGTGATGAGTCTGTCTTACGTAGTATCATTGAAGACGAAGATGTTGAATCAAACATTGTCGAAGGTGCCAATCAAGAAGCTACTCAAGATGACAAGCCAAAAGTTAGGAAGCAAATGGCATCAAGATCACAAATCTGGGCGCATTTCACCAAAGTTTTTGATGATAAGGGGTTAGTGAAGGAAGGAATATGCAAGTATTGTGACCGACAAATTCAAGCTACTACAGCATGCAATGGGACAACAGCAATGCGCAGGCACTACGGTATATGCAAGCTCAATCCAAATAAGAAAGTGGATCCAAATCAGACCACTTTGCAAGTAACTCCGGGAGATGGCATCAGCACTTGGAGATATGATGCAGAGGCAGTTAGGAAGGCATTTGCTGTAATGGTCATAGAGGATGAGTTGCCTTTTGCATTTGGTGAGAAATCTGGATTCAGAAAGTTCGTTTCAGTTGCCTGCCCCGCTTTAGTCCACCATCAAGAAGAACTTGTACCAGGGACACTGTCAAAATCTATCTAGATGAGAAGTCCAAGTTGAAAAGGTTTTTCAAAGAGAATTGTGGAAGTGTGTCTGTAACCACGGATTGTTGGACTTCTCAACAGCAAGATGGTTATATGGTAGTGACTGCACACTTCATTGATGAACACTGGAAATATCATAAGAAGATTATCAATTTCATCATGGTGAAGGGCCACAAGGGGAAGGATCTTGGGAAGAATTTGCAGAGATGTTTGATGGAATGGGGGTTAGAGAGAGTAAAGACAGTCACCGTGGATAATGTGAGCGCTAATGATGGCTGCATTGTTCACTTGAGAAAGTGTTTGGTTGAGGCTAAAACTAGCATAGCTGATGGAAAGTTTCTGCATATGAGATGCGCGGCACATATTGTCAACCTTATTGTACAAGATGGCATAAAAGAAGTTGAACTTTCAATCAAGCGTGTCCGAGCTGCTGTGCGATACATCAAGAATGGGACTTCTCGGTTGGTAAAATTCAAGGAGCTAGCATTGGAAGAGAAGGTTCAGAGCAAGGCATTCTTGAACCTAGATGTATGCACTCGGTGGAACTCAACTTACATAATGTTGAAGGCTGCCATCATCTATACGAAGGTGTTTACAAGGTATTGTGAAGATGACCCATTGTATGCGTTGGACTTGTCTGAAGAAAAAGGAGGATTTGGGTATCCAGATGAGATCGATTGGGAAAATGCTAGGAAAATGGCTGCCTTTCTTGGGCATTTTTATAATCTTACCGTTCGTGTGTCATCCCCACTCCATGTCACTTCCAACAACTTTCTTTTCGAGGTTGGCAATGTACACATCTTAGTTCAAAACTGGATGAGCAGTACAGATCCTTTGCAAAAAGCTATGGCAGAGAGGATGAAAGAGAAGTTCGAAAAATATTGGGGGTCTTGGCATGAGAATGAAAATCTGAAGGAGAAGGGTCCTATTGTGAATGAAAGAGGGAAAGGGAAGAGGAAGGAGAAGGAGGAAAAGGAGAAGGAGAAGGAAAATCTCAATGCTAATTTTCGTTGCTGCAGCTCTTGATCCAAGGTATAAGCTATCTGATTTCACTAGGCTAACTACTTTGGAAATATTTGGTGCTGAGTGTGGAGAGAAGGTGTGGTTTGCTGTCAACAAATGTGTTTGTGAGTTGTTTGAAGAATACCGAGTAAGATTAACTACACCAGAACCAATAACACCAGCCTATAGCCAAGTACCATTAGAAGGAGGAGGAGCAAGTATGATGAAGCAACTAATTGCAAGCAGGTTGAGGCAAAATAATAGTGGAGGAAGTGCAAGTAGTAAATCTGAGCTTGAAAAATACCTCGCGGAAGACTCTGAAGACCCTGACAAAAAAATTGACATCCTAGGATGGTGGAAAGAGAATTCATCTAGATTCCCAATCTTGGCAAATATGGCTCGTGATGTTCTTGTTATCCCCATTACACCGGTGGCTTCTGAGTCAGCCTTTAGCACAAGTGGACGCATACTTGATGACTTTAGGACTTCTCTAACTCCATTTATGGTACAAGCTTTAGTTTGTACGCAAGACTGGCTGAGAAGGTCAACAGATCTTGTCGACATCAAGGAGAACTTGGAAGAATTAGAAGAGCTAGAAAAAGGTAAAGCAATCAGCCAACTTCTCCATACATACATGCCATACTAGCAGATTACTTGTACTAAACCAATGACATAGCAGATTACTAATATGCATGACATACTAGCAGATTACTTGTACTAAACAATGACATAGCAGATTACTAATATGCATGACATACTAGCAGGTTACTTGTACTAAACCAATGACATAGCAGATTACTAATATGCATGAAATACTAGCAGATTACTTGTACCAAACCGATGACATACTAGCAGATTACTAATGCATGATATACTAATATATATGCAAGACTTGTCAACTTTAGTAAAAAAAGGCAAAGCAATCAGTAGTAACTAGCACAAGATGTTACCAACACTCAGATTATGAATTTGATTTAGTTTACTTGTTGCAGAGTTGATTGAAGAATTTGGTGACAAGGTGAAGAGAAAGCGCAAGGTCAATGGTGGTGTTGTTGCTTCTTCCATGGACAAATCAAACAAGTGTCCTAGTCGACCAACAAAGTGACATCCACATCCACTCATGGCTGAAACAAAATCATGTGGAATGTGTGATATCATATTGTCAAGTACTATGTTGTTTGCTTCTTATGTCAAGTATTGAACTTATGTCGAACCTTCTATGTGTTGTCATTTGTCAAGTACTTTGTGACTAGAGACTAGAGACTTGAGAACTAAGAACTGAGAGTACTATGTTGATGTCATGTACTATGTTGTTTCCTTCTTATGTCAAGTATTTAACTTATGTGGAACCTTCTATGTACTGTTTGTTGTTGCATTGAAATCATGTATTGAACTTGATTTGCTTGATGTCAAGTACTATGTGGTGGTGCTGCTTGTTATCTTCTTACTTGTCAAATATAAATGATTATGCATGCATGAATATGCTGGACCATGAATCTGGAGTCTTCTTAGTACGTATCATATGAATCTTTTTTACTTGCTGTCAAATATAAACAAGTTTGGTACTTTGTTACTTGCTGCCAAATGTAAACATGTATTGGTACAGCCTTACATGAAGTAACATGAATGTATTGGTACATGAAGTAACATGCATATTACTTGTACCAAATTAATTTGGTCTGTTTGGTCGGGACCGAAGACCGAATAGTGAAGAACCGAAAAGACCGAAATTATTACGGTCTTCAATTCTGGAAGACCGAATTCTTGGAAGACCGAAAAGACCGAACCGAACAAACCGAAAAGATCGAACGCCTGGGGCTACTCGTGGAGGCCAGTGCTCTGCTCCGCCGGCGAGATGGAGGAGCGCGTGTGACGGCGTGAGGGGGTCGACGGGAGTTGCGAGCGCGTAGATGCTGACCCTGCCATCGCTGCAGTGCAGCCCCGAGATGCAGGCATCGGTGGCGGAGCACTCGTCGTCTTCCCACTGCAGCGCCTATAGCGACGAAGAGGAGGATGAGGAGGGCGAAGGCGAGCGGGCAGAGGGCGGCGGCCATGGCGTCGGTTGTCGCGGTGGAAGATTCCAACCTCTCTGCCTAAACATGGCGTCTTATGTACTAACACATTTGTTAACCATGCCAAAGGGGTTATCAGCAACGTCTAGACAGAACTTGGGGGTTCAGAGCAAGGCGTGCGAACAAGGGGGTCTAAGAGCAAAGGCGAGCGAACAGAGGGGTCAAAATCAATTCTCCCGACCCTGACTCGCTAGAAGGGACTGTTGGAGTTGTTCTTAGAGACCACACACAGGTAAAAAAAATTGCGGCTGCTAATGAAAGGCTGGACATTTGTTATGATGCCATCACAACTGAAGCAATTACAGTAAGGTTTGGGCTAAACCTAGCCGCAAACCGTCGGATGCAGCCGAATTCTAATCGTCTATGCGTTTGGATCCAAATTGAATTTCAGATAATTCTTCCCACTATGAGTAGCCAAAGCCGTGTTTGGCCCTTCTTTATATAACTCTGATGCACCTTTCCAGTCGTATCCTAGAGAGCAACATGGGCAGCCAACTATTGCCGAGAGACGGGCTCCGTTTTCGCGGAAGGGTTACCCAGGCAGAGGACATGCTCTCTGTATAGAGGAGAACGTCTTTAAGAGCATCTCCAACAGGTCTTCAAAAAATGCCTCATGTGCTAAAAATCATTGTTTTTGTGTGTCGGAGACAAAAAAATGACGCCCCAACCAACGCTCTAAAATAAAGCGTGCACAAAAAACTTTAACACATGAGTGTGTACGCAAGCTGTTGGGCTTCAAATTGGGGTGCTAGATTGTGAGCGCAGGCTGCTGCAGGTGGGGCCACCGGATTGGGCGTCGTATTTTCGTGCATCTTAAAAACCTCTTTGTCGCTCCCGCGTGCAAAAAAGACTATTTTGACGCTGTAAAAAAATTATACCGCACCGACCCGAAGCGTATCCGTTGAAGATGCTCTAATTACATGCACGTTTCTTTTCGAAAAGGAGGATTACCCCCGGCCTCTGCATTAATCGATGTATGCAGCCATATTATTAAATAAAAACATAATAAGGTCATAAAGTCCAAAGAAGCTCATAAACTGAGCAGTAGTCGAAACAAAATAAATCAGAAAAGCGCCACATCTGACGATATAGAACTGAAAATTGCCACATCGGGCGATAAGAAAAACAAGCTACAATGCCTACACGACTGGCCTATTATTAGTTCGCCACCCAAATCGGCTGAAAATAGCCTGTGCTACTGTCTCCTAACGGTTGCACCCAATACCAAGAGCTCCCTGAAGTCCGCATGAGTGAGTAAGGACCACATACGGATTCAAGTTGTAGCTCTGTAGATAACCTGCAAAAAATTAGTGAATTTTGTCCCATTAAAAATCATACTCCCTCCATTCCATAATGTAGTGTGTCCGCGCTTCCGGTGATTCAAGTTTGACTGTAAATTTAACTACGGAGACCGACTACAGCGGGAGCAAAAAATTATACCACTGAATTCGTATTTTCGATATGAATTCAGTGATATAATTTTTGCTCCCGCCGCAGTTGGTCTCGTTGGTTAAATTTACGGTCAAACTTGAATCTCGAGAAGCACGAGCACACTACATTGTGAAATGAAGGAAGTATCATTTCTAGTGTTCATATAGCCCAAAATAATGCACATACTCCTATCTGAATATGTTTAGCTAAGTGTGCGTCCACTTCATTAAGTTACGTCCAAATAAATGTGTTTACGTTCCTTGGAGGTTGAACGTTAAAAGCTATATGAATTGATCACCATAATAATTTTACAAAAGGACATTCGAGAAAGAGGTGTTTAATCGTTTCATTTTGGTCACACACAAAAAACAGCACTTCGAGTTACCAACCCAATTCCTTTTCGCCAAGTTATTTTGGTTAGAATGACTTCTTTATGAAGCGGAACTTTAATTTTCCAAATATGCAACGACCTCAACAATGACCCGGAGTCAATTAGATCCGAATACATGGATTTCACTAAGAAGATTCCATTCATGGATAACTTCCAGCGAATTGTATCCGCCTGATCGGATAGGTGAACCTCCATCAACCTATGAACCAGGTGCAACCAAGCATTCCATCAACCTACGAACCAGCTAATTACATGCACGTACACATAAATACACATGCATCAGCAATTCAAACTTGTACACAGGTCTGTACGCGTACACCACACTGCTGCTACTACTACGTACTGTACATACAACACACAGTACATAATCAGATATATCCACTTTTTTTTTTTTGAATTCATATCCACTTAAACCGTATACTCTGCCTAGCGCTATATGGCTGTATGCATGCATGCTATGCTACGCACCGCGATCCTTCCTGAAGGCGTCCAAGAGGACCTGCATGTCGGCGACCACCCTGTCGCCGCGGCGCTTGATGACGTAGAACTCGCACAGCGCCCGGCCGGCGACCCTCCACGCGAAGCCGCACCTTTCGACACGCTTCCCTTCGTCGTCGCAGCGGCACCGCGCCGCGTGCTCGTACACCAGCTGGTAGATCGCGCAGGCCTCCCTGTAGACGGCGAACGGGTGCTTCTGGCTCTCCTCCAGCTCCGCCGCGTCGTACAGCATCTGCATTGGAACCCAACCCAGTTCTCACGAGCCAGTCAGGGAATGAATGAATGAATGAATGATGTCCTCACGACTTCCGTTAGCCAGCAGTGGGCTGGTCGGACGCTTTACCTGCTTGTATTTTTGGTCCAGCTCACGGAACCTCGCCTTCTTCTCTTCTTTAAAGATTGGGCGATTACGGTCACACAGCGATGTGCCCGCCCTCCGATACTCGTCGTAACGGGGACCCCAGAGGTTGCGCTCTTCGGCTACTAGTTCCTCGGTGAAGCATGTGAGCGGAGTTATATCTGAACAAAACAGAATGGAGACGGTAAACAAGACGAATGTCATGATGATGGGAGTGTATACATACAAAACTTATTAAGTATCAGAGTCTAAAATTGTACTCCCTCTGTACCGAGTCCTCCAGCGACATATATTTCGGTACAGAGGGAACATATATTTCGGTTCAGAGGGAGTACCAAATGTCTTGCTGATGAAAATTGGCATCAAGGTGCTAACTGACCTTACCTTATTTCTAGGACCAAGTGGAATATCTAAACAGATTATAAGCTCTATTGAACTATGTTCCCAGCTTAACTCCGAGCACAGCCATGGCTAGGGTGCATCTTTCTCGCCCAAACAAACGCAAATTAAGTGAAAATGCATAGACAGCCTAGAAAGTAGAAACCAATGGATATGGACTACAAATGCCGGATTCCCACTGCTGCAAATTAGTCGGATAAAGATAATCTAACTGTTGTAGCTGTATAACAAACTGTGCATCTTTATATTACATTGGATCCGGTCAAGTTATTTACCATGAATTAAAGATGTTTTTTCTATGCATTTATTAACCAATAATTAATCAGAAACGAGGTATTCTCCCTATCCTCTTTACACCGCATGCGTAATTGCTTGACAGAGATACTTTCAGCACTTGCAAATTCTGTGCAGCCATGGCACGTAGGAGCAAAAGAGAAGATCAGCTGTATACTGGAAAATGGCAACCACCAAACCTAGTTACGTAAGAAATTAATCAATGGAATTAATATCATAGAGATAGATCAGACATGCATCACAACAGCCCAAATATTCTACTATCCCATTGCCGGTTGACTGAGCCAAAATTTGATTTTCTAGCAAATCAAATAACTAATGGTGAACAGACATTACAAATTTTTAAATAATCTCGCAAAAGCTATCAGCTCAGCACAAGGTGCCCCTCGTCTAGTACTAAATACCACAATTTTTTCCTCTATAATTGTTGCAGATTGTACATATATAACACATGATCAGTAAAATCAGTTTCGAATGAAAAATATATATGCTAGTTAAATAAGAGGTTAAATAGAAACCAACTAGAAATACCAACTTACTGATTGGATGAACTGTTCCAGGCTGATGCGCCTTTGCTTTATCATAAATTTTTCCCAGCACCGATGTCGAATTGTAGGGAGGTGTAAACCCTTTCCCTTCCATAAAGTGCGGATATACTTCGACCCTCAGATGACGAGGCATAGTGATCTATTTGGAATATGGATGAAGAAAGAAGGTTTAGCTGAAGTAGAATGTATATATATACATTTTGTTGCAAATCAAAATAAAATTATTAAGCAACACAGTTAAAGTCCTGGTGATGAAAGCATACAAAGAATCATCCGCTGTATGCAGGTTTTTTACGTAACCTACATCGTCACTGTACCTGGATCACCACATATCCAGTCACCAATATTAGCTAAAAGTAAACTAGTAAATTACATCGGTGGTTAATTAACTTTGTGTTATGATTTGAGTTGAGTTGTCACTGTGAGATACCTCCTGCATAGGCCACCGGGGCCTTTATATAGACGTCTTCTCTTAGAAGAGTAAGGCGTGATCTCTGATTTGTGCTTAGATGGAGCCAACTAAGGGAATATCTCCTTATAGTTGGTTTAAGTGCCAGATCCATAAGGAACATGACATATCCATGCCAAGTCCTTCCCTGTTACGACGGGATTCAGAACCCTCTCTCGAAATAGGCTTTCGCCCCGCTTTATAAATAATGCCAAGTCCTTCCCTGTTACGACAGGATTCAGAACCCTCTCTCGAAACAGGCTTTCGCCCCGCTTTATAAATAAAGCAACATCCGAAAAGGTACACGGCCAAACGATACATGATGATGAGGTAGCCCTCTTACAAAGCCGATCCTGAGATATCCGGCACACGCAGAACGTACGCGACTATGCTACCAGATGAGCACCGAAAGACCTAAACACCTCACGCTACGACCTAGCACACCTAAGCTCCACAACAACGCCCTCAAGAGGGAGAACGGTGCAGAGCATCGCCGCTGCCGAGTCCACACCGGACAATGGTCTTCACCTGGAGCCCTGACACGGAGAGAAGAACCGCAACGCCGTCTTCAAGAAGAGCGCGGCACCCACGGATGTCGCCGACGTCGGTGCCAAGGCACGGAGCTTTCGCTCGGCAACTCACCTGTGCCACAACGAGGCCGCCAGGGGAAACGTGACGGTGCCTGATCCCCAGATTTGGACCAGGACGCCGCCCCACTCAGGAGAGAAGGCACGTCCGAGCTACCCGCCGCCACTCCTCCCGGTGCCCACAAAATCCGAAAGAAGAGCCATCACCACCACAATGATGCCCGCCCACAAGCCACCATGCGATCCTCCATCCGCATGGGCCTCATGTATAGATAGGTCATCATGATACGCATTGTACAGTATTTGTATCGGATTTTTCTACCATACATCGTCAACGAGTTCATGTCATGGTTGTGAAGAAAGGTACCAGTAGTAGGGATAGAAAATTAAAGTAGAGGGCAGGGATTAGCAACTGGAAGGGAGGGTTATTACAATTTTTTCTTAATACCAAATACTAGCTACCTTTTTTGTAGAGGGCTTTGATCAATTTCCTTATATCCCAACTCAAGTATATTCAACTAAAGAAATAATTGGACTGGAACAAAACTAAAGTCCTCCATCCTTACTAACTCATCATCACTAATTCCATAACACAGCGTTTTTGGATGTTTAATCCCATACCAGCAGGTGAACAGTAAAAATCACAGTAACTATAGTGAATGTAAACACAGGATTTCAAACCTTGTTTCCACTTTTCGGGGCATCCAGAGCCTCATAGTAAATGTCAACCAATTCAAGCATCTTAGCCTTTATCGACTCCCATTCTTTTTTGTCTTCTTGAACTTCACATGTCAGTAGCCGATCCATATATACTAACCAACAATCTGCAGCTGCACCCAGCACATAACTGAAGGAAGGAAAAATCTCAAACAACGTTAGACCATGTAACTTGCATAGCTCATACTCCCTCCGTTTTTATTTAGTCTGCGTCTAAGAGCAAACACGCATACCAAGAAGGACTTATGTTGCATTGTTTTGGACTAGTTTGCCCTTGCATGCGTTGGGTTTACAGACAGGCTTGGGCGCTATGAAGTGGATGCATGCAGCGAGAAGAAAAAAGGGCCACGGGATTTACAGAACGCATGCAGTGATACATTCAATGCCTATGCGCATGCACAGTAAAGAACCAGGGGCAGTTTTGGAAAGATAAGGGGAAAGATGTCAGTGCGCAGAGTAAAAGGGGAAAAAACAGGAAAACTTAGACGCAAACTAAATAGAAACAGAGGGAGTATATAATACAGGGTCTACAAAATGGTCATGGCAAAACTAGGAAACTAAAACATGCTGAGCAGATCTAATATCCATATATATGTGATGTTAGCTGTAAACAAAAAAATCAATTCTTTTATTTTACTGGACACTGTAAATGTAGGACATAATATTTTGAAACGGTACCATATGTCAACATTGTTCCTTTTCTCTTAACAAATTTATCTATAACTAGAACTTAATCTATGATTATGATGTAAAGTTCTCAGTAACAATGATCTTGGTCCAACAAGGTATGATGATGGTAATTCAATCTGTGGTAAAATCTTATTAATCATAATTGACTTCATTATAGATGTACACATGTCGATTTGTACGATCATCGCCACATGACCTGGATCCTGTCAGTTTATGTCCCAACTTGGTAAATGAGACAACAATTGTATATTAAAAATACAGTTTAGATAATTTCCCGAACAATACATTTTAGGTATTTTGGCCTTAAATTATGATGCCTCAAAATTTAAATGGCCTTTCAATGTCAAGACGCTCTGCAGCCTTAGATGCAGATAACAGAAATAGCAGAGTTAAGTGCCATGCAAAAAAAAAAGGAAGGATCACGAGTAAATAATACCTTGGTGTAAACCTAGTTCTAAAAAATTCACGGAATAAAATGTGTTCTAGCTTGGATTCATCGTAATCCTCAGGCTTCTCTTGTTTAGCCTTCCTTGGAGGGTTTCTTGGATCCCATGGTTCCGATGGTTTGAAGTACTTCAGCAACTGAAAAGGTCATTTTAATGGTAGTTACAATTCTGCGCAGACTATGATGTCATGCGAAAACAATTTGGTGCCAAATGTATTGAGTATCATGCACCACCCAAAAGCTCAGCATTTATACTTCAACACTTTCCCTCAAGTCAAACTCTCTGATGCCTAAGACAATAAGGCGTGAACTGAAAGTGAGCTGTATGTTATGTCGAATGAAATATTCGCGTCAAGTCTTGAACTCAAGACCTCTTGGCTTTGATACCATATTGAGAACGAACCTGTGCAGCCAAAAGCTCGTGGTGACGGGAAAAGATTGGCAGTTTGCTTAACAAAATGAATGCTTCAAAGATACACTAAAAAAATCTGAAAGCACAACGCAAATGGTATTTTATATTTTATAACAAAAAAATAAACCCTGAAGGACACAAAACCTAATTTGTATCACTGATTTAAAAAGAAGTCAAAACATGTGGATCAAATGTACCTTTATGTTAAAAATACCAGGAAAGATTATAGGAACAAATGAGTGGTAAATATAGGCTATATCCTGAATGATGCAACTTTAAGAAACAATATTACTCCCCCTCTCTCAGTTTACAAGGCGTGCGCGTACCCCTAGGTCGTCAATTTGACTAACCTAATAGAAGTCATATATTACAAAAAACATACTATTATAAACTTTAGATATTCTATTTTCAAACGGTATAATTTTTGTGTTATATAGTTTATATTACGGTGATAAATTTGGCAACCTAGGTATACGCGCAGGACTTGTAAACTGAGACGGAGGGAGTAGCTATTTAATGTTACATTTATCCACTAGATGGTAATGTTAAATATCATTGTTTTATTTTGAAGTGAGACAAAAATATGAATTTTATATAATTTGCAGAAACCCTGTATAAATAAAATCAGCAACGTGTGTAGTAAGTAGGAACGGAATTCAACTATCACATTAGAAAAAAAAAATCGAGAAAACGCAATAGACTTTGCGTTTCATTGCATTGGATAGAAGGGGAAATATTTACATCCTCTTAGGAGGTAGCGTTACACAGCCTATAGGCCCTCAGTGCACGTCCCAGGACGGCGGCAGGGTCACCCTGAGCCCTTGAGCTCCAGCCCTTGCCCAACATCTCGCCTCGTCTTTGATCCTGTCTACAAGCTCGTACAATGATGGCCTCTCATGGTCGAAGACACACGCGTTCCTATGCTTCCAGACCATCCAAGGTACCAGGAGTGCGACGGATTTGAGCGCCTTGCGAAGCGTTTGCGGCGTCGAGTCCTTGACCCGCAACCACCAATCCATGAGCGAGCCGTCGTTCTCAGGCGCTCGTGCTGGAAGCCGTAACCAAGAGAGGACCTCGTGCCAAGTTTGCCTGGTGAATGGGCATGTGAGCATCAGGTGTCCGATCGTCTCCGGTTCTTGGTCACACAGAAGGCAACGTGGGTGGTGTTGCAGGCCACGGCGTGCGAGCCTCTCCGCCGTCCAGCAGCGGTCTTGGCATGCCAACCAGTGGAAAAATTTCACCTTGGGTGGTGCCCAGCTCTTCCAAATGAGCTTCCAGGAGTCGCAGCTCGAAGCGCCCAGGAAGGTTGCCCTGTAGCAGGATTGGGCCGTGTAGGCACCATTGGCTGTCCATTTCCAGAGCAGCCTGTCCGGCTCAGTGGACAACTCGATGTGCTGAACGAGGTGCCAGAGCCTGAGGTACTGTCCAATCTCCGGGAGGCCAAGCAGGCCATGGATGTCGCGCGCCCAACTGTTACCGGCGAGGGCCTCCGCCACCGTTCTGGCCCTCCTGCGCTGTTTGGGGATGCACTGGATTAGCAGGGGTGCGAGCTCGTGAATGGATTGTCCGCCGAGCCAGCGGTCCTCCCAAAAAAGGGCCGTCGTGCCGTCCCCAATGACCATGGTCGTGGAGGCATGAAATAGCGCCCGCTCCTCCACCGTGAATTGCAGGTCTAGCCCCTGCCAGGCTCGTTCTGTCACATTAGAAAAATAGCATCCCAAATTCCATGCTCTAGGAATAGATGAAATATATACTCCCTATAATGAACTAGTGTGGCAAGGATAGCTGAAATAAACAGTTCACTGCAACATGTCAAAAACAATGACCAACCTGTGGGTTTCTCGAGACCCAGTACATGTCACCATCAAAATCACCGCCTGCCATCTCATCAGCTAGAGATCGTGGTCCAGAAACAGGAAAAAGAATAGCATATTTGGAGTCTCCGACGAAATCCTGTATAGCCTCACTATATGTTGCTGTCAAGACATGTATATCACCAAAATGCAGCCCAGGATGTCTATAGACAAGAACCTCTCCAGAAATGGGGCCATGGTCCCTGTTTAAAAAGACAAAATTAGTAATAAAAGGAACAGACCAACACTTCTGTTAGAGTTATAATATAAGTCATGTACCCCTTTGTATTTATCCCGTTGTATAAGGGGTTTCCTGCATATATTCCACCTGTACATGTATATATATATCGGCCTATGGCCTCATGGGAATACAAGTTGCTTTCCTAACATGGTATTAGAGCTTTAGGTTTTTCTCTCGCACGCGCAACTCGTGCTCTATCGATCCAATTTCGCTGATCCGCTCCTCCCGTCGCTAGCCTGCGCCCGATCCGCTCCCCCGTGCGCCTGCCCGATCCGTCGTCGCGAGCTGGGGGCGCTCCCGATTCGCTCCCCCATGCGCCCGCCCAATCTCCCGTCGCTAGCTGGGCTAGCTGGGCGCTCCCGATTGATACGTCCAAAACGTATCTATAATTTCTGCTTGCTCCATGCCTCTTTTGGATGATATTGCAATGATATTTATACACTTCCATACACTTTTGATCATATTTGGACTAACCTATTAACTCAGTGCACCCCAGTGCCAGTTTCTGTTTTCTGCTGTTTTTGTATTTCAGGTTTTCCCGTCACGTAAACTGCCAGAAAAACCCCGGAAAAATTATATAAAAAATCAGCGTTCCAGAAGCTTCCACAGGGCCGAAGTAGGGCCGGAGGGGGGCCACCAGGGCTCCAGGCGCCCTGGTGGCGCGGCCCCCCTCCTGGCCGCGCCGGAGGGGCACCTGGGCCCCCCAGGCCTCCGCTGATGCCCCCCTTTGGCATATATTTAACACGCGTCCTGAAACCCTCAAGGACGGAACCCTTTTTCGCGATCTCATCTCTGTTTCGCCGCCGCCGCGCTTCCAAGATCGGGAGCACCAGGAGAACCCTTCCCAACACCCTGCCAGAGGGGAGGATCACCACCGGGAGCCTCTCCACCACCATGGACGCCTCCCGGATAAGTTGTGACTTGTGAGTAGTCTCCCTTGGACCATGGGTCCATGACCAGTAGCTATGTGATGTTCTCCTCCCCTTCTTGTGCTTCACTAATTAGACCTCGTGAGCTGCCCTACATGATCGAGGCACATATGTAATCCTTATGCTGTTGCTATGTTGAGTTTGCTGGGATCCGATGGATTGTGAGATTATGTTCAGATTGTGTTTGAGTAATATATTTGATTTACCTCTTTTATATTTATGTTCTTAAGTAATTCTTGCATGTTCTCCGTTGCTATTTATTGCTTTGGCCAAGTAGTAGGTAGTGACTCCAAGAGGGAATGTTATGCTCGATTGTGGGTCATGCCCCTCGATGACTAGCTTGAGTGACAGAAACATGAGTCTAGGGGATGTGTTGTTGCCACAAGGGGGAAAACAACGGTGCTTGTACTCGCGGGTGCAAGGATTGTTACTTTACGCAAAGTTCTTTTAATGCAGTTGTCTGTTGCTTTGAGTTTACACTATGGGTGGGACTCGCAACTTAATACCAGCGAGATTTTCTGGATAGATATCTCAAGGTGGATGATTAGTAGTAGATGCAGATGGATTTCGGACTACTTACCTTGGCGTACCGCCCATGCTTTGAACCTCTACCTTTCTTGCAACATAGTTAGCATTGGTTTGCGCACATAATTCTGTCAATTGCCCAGCTGTAATTCGTTTACCTCACATAGCTGTTTTATCGTCTTTTGGGAGAGAGACATCACTAGTGAACATCATGGGACCCCGGTTCATATTACCATCACTGATCACATCCGCTATTTACTTTCCGCTTTTACTTACTAGTTGCAGCAATACCTATCACTATTATCTCTTGTGTTTGATCCTTTATAAACGACAAGGCCGGAGGGATTGACAACCTCTCTGTACTCGTTGGGAGCAAAGTTATTTGTATCTGTGTGCAGGTCCAAGTTGATTGCTAAGTATCTGGCGCCGTTAGCAGTTGACACCTTCTTGTTGAACCTTGGAGTCTCAGGGGAAATCGATCCTTGGTATCTTTGCCAAGGGAAAACTTCCGTTACACTGCATCTCAAACCTTCCACTTGGGGTAACCAACGAGGGGTGAGAAGCCATCACCGATCCGCCCGCCCGATCTCCCGTCGCTAGCTGGGCTATCGGCCCGCCCGATCTCCCGTCGCTAGCTGCCAAGACTGCTGATCCCCTGTCGCCAGTTCTTCCGCCAGCCGGGGCTAGCCAGGAGCGCCCGATCCGCTGCAGTCGCTAGCCGCCCGCGGATCCTCCAGTCGATCCTCCAGCCGGGGCGCCCGATCTCCTGTCTGCGGTTCCCGTCGGTTTCCAAAAAAAATGTCTGCTGCATCAGGCTATATTGCTGTCCCTCGCTGTCCGGTGATCTTTGATGGTACTAACTACACTGAGTTCATTGGCTTCATACGCATTCACATGCGTGGCATCCGTCTCTGGGGTGTTCTTTCTGGCGAGGTCTGATGTCCGCCATGTCCGGTTCCTCCGGTGGCTCCTATTCCGCCGACTCCACCGGTTCTTCCTACCGATGCTAATCAGGCCGCCAAGGATGCGGCTAAGCTTGCTGCTGAGACTGCTGATCGTGCTTATGATGAGAGGGTTTTGGCTTATGAGGAGGCTCTTCAGACGTATCATGGTGCTCTGTCTGTTTACACCCAGTGGCTTGATGATGATGCTAAAGCTACAGCTGTTCTCACTGCTAGTGTTCGGCCCCAGTTTGCTTCTGAGTTTCTGGGTCTTCCTACTGTTTTTGAGATGTGGACCCGTCTTCGTCAGCGCTATGAGCCCTCTGGTGATGCCCTGTACCTTTCTGTGGTTCGTCAGGAGCATGCTCTTCAGCAGGGTGACTCTACTGTTGATGACTTCTATGCACAGAGTTCTGCTATCTGGCGCCAGCTTGATTCTCTCTGCACTGCTGGTTGTCGTACTTGTCCCTGTTGCCAGGCTGTCCAGGCCAATTTGGAGTTTCATCGCGTCTACGAGTTCCTGTCTAGGCTTCATAAGGAGTTTGAGCCCCGCCGTGCTCAGTTGTTTGCTCGTGGCCGTATTTCTCTCATGGAGGCTCTTTCAGAGATCCGAGCTGAGGAGACTCGCTTACGTGGTGCTAGTTTGCTGGAGGTTCCCTCTGTGTTCGCTACTCGGTCTTCTTCCACGCCACCTGCTGCACCGACCCCGTTTCGCTCGAGTGCTCCGCCACTCTTGCCCACTCCTTCTGATGGCTCAGGTCGTCCCCGTCCACATTGTGACTACTGCAACAATGATGGTCATATTGAGTCCCAGTGCTACAAGAAGAAGAAACACCTGCGCAAGGCACGCCCATCATCTTCAGGGACTTCGTCATCTACCTCGACAGCTTCAGCCATTGCTTTGACTGAGCAGGATATTCTGAGACTTAAGCGTCTGCTCGCGGCTTCAGGTTCTTCCTCGACGGGTACTGCTGGTTCTGTGACTGATGCTTCCCGCGCTGAGCAACCGCCCTCTACACAGTCAGGTACATCCCCATGGGTTCTGGATTCTGGAGCTTCTTTTCATATGTCTTCTCATTCTTCCACTTTGTCCTCTCTTCGATTGCTGGATTCTCCTGTTCATGTCTTCACTGCTGATGGTACTCCACTTTCTGTTGCTAGTAGAGGCAATCTTTCCACTCCTTATTCTGTTCCTGATGTTGCTCATGTTCCTCGACTTACCATGAATCTGTTTTCTGCTGGTCAACTTACTGATTCTGGTTGTCGCGTCATCCTTGACGCTGACTCTTGTTCTGTCCAGGACCGTCGCACGCACACTCTGGTTGGGGCGGGCCCTCGCCGCCGTGATTCTCAGGGTCTTTGGGAGTTGGACTGGCTTCATGTTCCTTCCGCTGCCACCACCATCGCCAGTTCTTCCGCTTCTGTCGCCTCCGTTACTGGTTCCTTCCAGCAGTGGCATCATCGACTTGGTCATCTGTGTGGTTCTCGGTTGTCTTCCTTAGTTCGTCGAGGTCTTCTGGGGTCTGTCTCAGGAGATGTCTCTTTAGAGTGTCAGGGTTGCCGTCTTGGCAAGCAGATTCAGTTACCATATTCACATAGTGAGTCAGTGTCTAAGCGTCCTTTCGCTTTAGTCCATTCTGATGTATGGGGTCCGGCCCCTTTCGCTTCAAAAGGTGGTCATAAATACTATATTATTTTCATAGATGATTTCTCTCGTTACACATGGCTTTATTTCATGACTTCTCGTAGTGAGGTGTTGTCTATTTATAAGCGTTTTGCTGCCATGGTTCAAACTCAGTTCTCTTCACCCATTCGTGTTTTTCGTGCTGACTCCGCTGGCGAGTATATCTCTAAGATGTTGCGTGGTGTTCCTTTTGAGCGACTTTTTGATCGTTCTCCCGATTATTCGATGCTTCGCTCGTTTGGTTGTGTTTGCTATGTTCTTCTTGCCCCTCGCGAACGCACCAAACTGACCGCTCAGTCTGTTGAGTGTGTCTTCTTAGGCTACAGTGATGAGCACAAGGGCTATCGTTGTTGGGATCCTATCAGTCGTCGGATGCGTATCTCTCGAGACGTGACTTTTGATGAGTCTCGTCCTTTCTACCCACGCCCATCTTCCTCGACTTTTTCAGTGCAGGATATCTCTTTCCTCACTTTTCCTGACTCACCTATCACCCCCGTCGAGCCTGCACCTCTCCGTTCCACTTCCTCTCCTTCTTCACCTCTAGTTGATCTGCAGCCACCATCCTCCTCGGTCTCCTCGCCTAGCATGTCACCGGGTTCTCCACCTTCATCTCCGATGACTTCCTCCCCGGTCTCCTCTCCTAGCATGTCACCGCATTCTACACCTTCATCTCCGGTGACTTCTTCGTCGCCACCCCCCGATTCTAACTTGGTGATTCCTCCTTCTATTATTCCATCTTTTCCTCAGCATTACACTCGTCGTCCACGACCTGTCGATGCCTCTGTGGATGAGTCGTCATCTTCCTCTCAGCCTACTTATGGCTTGCGTTCACGTCCTCGTCCGCCTATTGATCGCTTTGGATTTCCCACCGCTGGTGCTGCTGTTCTTGAGCCGACTTCTTACCGTCAGGCTGTTGTTCATCCTGAATGGCAGTTTGCGATGGCAGAGGAGATTGCTGCTCTTGAACGCACTGGTACCTGGGATCTTGTTTCTCTTCCTCCCGGAGTCCGTCCGATCACTTGTAAGTGGGTCTATAAGGTTAAGACTCGCTCCGATGGTTCTCTTGAGCGTCACAAAGCTCGTCTTGTGGCTCGTGGTTTTCAGCAGGAGCATGGTCGTGATTATGACGAGACTTTTGCTCCTGTGGCCCATATGACCACTGTTCGTACACTTCTTGCCGTTGCCTCTGCACGCCACTGGTCTATATCTCAGCTTGATGTTAAGAATGCTTTTCTTAATGGTGAGCTGCGTGAGGAGGTGTACATGCAGCCACCACCTGGGTATTCTGTTCCTAATGGCATGGTATGTCGTCTTCGTCGCTCTCTCTATGGCCTTAAGCAAGCCCCCCGCGCCTGGTTTGAGCGCTTTGCCTCTGTGATCACTGCTGCTGGTTTTTCAGCCAGTGCTCATGATCCAGCATTGTTTATTCACCTTTCTCCTCGTGGTCGGACTCTTCTTCTTCTCTATGTTGATGACATGATCATCACGGGGGATGACCCCGAGTATATTGCCTTTGTAAAGGCCCGTCTTAATGAGCAGTTTCTTATGTCTGATCTTGGACCTCTTCGCTACTTTCTTGGGATTGAAGTCTCTTCTACCTCTGATGGCTTTTTTATATCCCAGGAAAAGTATATCCAGGATCTTCTTGCTCGTGCTGCTCTTACTGACGTGCGTGTTGTTGAGACTCCTATGGAGCTCAATGTTCACCTCCGTGCTACTGATGGTGATCCTCTCCCTGACCCGACGCGTTATCGTCATCTTGTTGGCAGTCTTGTCTATCTAGCTGTCACTCGTCCGGACATCTCTTATCCGGTTCATATTCTGAGTCAGTTTGTCTCTGCTCCCACATCGGTTCACTATAGTCATCTACTTCTTGTTCTCCGATATCTTCGAGGCACGATCTCTCACCGTCTCTTCTTTCCTCGCTCCAGTTCTTTACAGCTTCAGGCCTATTCGGATGCTACGTGGGCTAGTGATCCTTCAGATCGCCGTTCACTTTTTGCTTACTGTGTTTTTCTTGATGGTTCTCTCATTGCCTGGAAGACGAAGAAACAGCTTGCAGTTTCCCGTTCGAGTGCCGAGGCTGAGTTGCGAGCAATGGCTCTTTTGACGGCAGAGGTGACTTGGTTACGGTGGTTACTTCAGGACTTTAGTGTTTCTGTCACTACACCGACTCTGCTCTTATCTGACAGTACAGGTGCTATCAGCATTGCGCATGATCCTATGAAGCATGAGCTCACCAAGCATATTGGTGTTGATGCTTTCTATGTGCGTGCTGGTGTGCAGGATCAGGTTATTGCTCTTCAGTATGTGCCTTCCGAGTTACAGTTGGCGGATTTTCTGACGAAGGCCCAGACTAGAGCACAACATGGCTTTTATTTCTCCAAACTCAGTGTTGTTCCTCCACCATGAGTTTGAGGGGGGTATTAGAGTTATAATATAAGTCATGTACCCCTTTGTATTTATCCCGTTGTATAAGGGTTTCCTGCATATGTTCCACCTGTACATGTATATATATATCGGCCTATGGCCTCATGGGAATACAAGTTGCTTTCCTAACAACTTCCACCTTCTAATTCCCTTCAAAAGGATGGTATGGTCTATAATTAAATCTAGAACATTAGCAAAGTCCAGAACTCCCACATATTTTGTGCCCTGGCAACACATAATTAGTAACACATACTTAAGGCAGCATGAAAACATATCATCCACCAAGATCAAACCATGCATTAAAACCATGTTCTGACCAGTCTAAATAGAAAAAAAAGGTACATCCTGAAGTTGTTGCTTCCTTGTCAGACATTCTTTTTTAAGGGCAGGATGGTCGTCAAACTATTGAAGGACTTGAAAAAAATCAAATTGATGTACAAAGTGTGTTCTTTAATGCATTAATGAAACAAAAGCAGAAACCTCTAGTCCATATGAAGGCGCATAGTTGCATACAAGAACTAGTTCACCTAAAAGCGTAAGCTAGGTAATGAAGAACAGTGAGCATCACACTCATGTCTAGGCTCCTTCAAGCCTAAGATATGGACTAGAGTGAAGTGTTGAAATATGAGGGTGGGCCTAGGGCCCGTCTAACAATTTTAGAAAAAATCTCTAAGGGCCCATGTGGGTTTTATGGCAATTGGTGTGGTGGGAAGTTTAGTCCCATATTGCTAGTTGGAGAGGAGTTGGACCTCCTTATAAGGGACTCTCTTCCACATGCTTTTGGAGCTTGAGAAGAGAAGTGGTTCCCATGCACTCCTCCTCCGCCCTTGGCCTCGCCACGACGCGCTGCACCGCGCCACGGGTTGCGGGAATAAGCCGAGCCGAGCTCACACCTATGCGCTTATTTTTGTCGGTCAAGAACGGAGAGTCCCTAGCAAAAGAGCCACGATCTGAGACGTCGGGTCGTAGGCTGTTGAGGCGCCGGCCAACCCTAGCCGCCACGAAACAGATCACATCTGCCTCCACGCGTCCTTTTGATGTTGCTGCCGCCGGTGATCCCATCCCGTCCACCGCGTACACGGTTGACGGGAGAGCAGGCCTCCGAAACCCCGCCTTTCCGGATCCTATACGGGAGAGGGGCGATTAGATTTTTGGGGAGCGTCTCCTACGTGACTGCTCGCCGCCGTTTGTCCACGTTCGTTGCATCGTCTACGTCTGCGTCGTCTTCATCGTCACCATGTCCACCACCAACGAAGCCAACCATGCCGCCGCTGAGAAGCTTGAAGCCGAGGGGGCCACCGAGGACGCCGTTGCTGCCACCGCCGTCCCAGCCTCTACCTAGCCGATCGGAGGATCGCTTATCCCGCTCATGTTTACTATTGTTTTAGCCGTACTAGCCATTTGCATAGATTTTTCTACTATATGTCTAGTACACGATAATATGATCGAGTATCAGTATGTGCTTAGTGTTGTTTACATCATGCTCATGATTTATTCTCGGATTAGTTTAATCAAAAAATTGCCTATTTACTCAACAATCCAAAAACCTAATATGTGTAGGAATTTTTTGAATCATGGCTTTGCCGCTTCACTGAAACCGGATAAGTTTATCAGTACGTACTTTAAGCGTTGGCAGACCAAAATCACCTTATGGCTCATGGCAATGAACGTGTTCTAGGTCGCCGGTGCTACTTCCACAGGAACGATCACTCCTGAACAAGAGAAGGCGTTCAGGGAGGCCCTCCTCGCCTTTCTCGAAGCAGTTCTGAGTTTGATCGGAGATAAGTTGGTAGATGCATATTTACATATGCGGGTTGCCAAGGACCTGTGAGAGGTGCTCGAATCTAAGTTCGGCGCCACCGATGTTGGGAGCGAGATGTATGTCATCGAGAAGTTCCACGATTACAAAATGGTCGAGAACCATTCTGTATCGGAACGGGCTCATGAGATAATATGCATCACTAAGGAGCTTGAGCTTCTTAAGTGTGATTTACCGGGCAAATTTGTCACGGGATGCATAATCGCTAAGCTCCCTAATTCGTGAAGAAACTTTGCCACCACTCTGAAACATCAGAGGCGTGAATTCTCAATAAAGGATGCATCAGCCATCTGAATGTTGAGCAGAACTCAAGAGCAAAGGACTCGCACGGAAAAGGGATCGAAGGAACTTCTGTCGCCAATATGGTACAAAGGGGCTTCAACCCCCACAAGCCCAAGGGAAAGAACGGTGTCCAACAGAATACTGACTTTAAGAAGGGTAAAAAGACCTTCAAGAAGAACAAGAAGGGAGATGGCTGCTTCACTTGTTGTTCGGAGGAACATTGGGCCAACAAGTGCCCAAACAAGTACAAGAAGCTAGGGCAGGACTCCAAGTCCACCAACATGATTGTGAGCAACAATGAGAATGGTGGATCTGGGTACGGTAATTTATTTATTGTGTCTTCAGTTTGTCAGTCCACCGATTGGTGGGTGGACACAGGTACAAATATTCATGTGTGTGCTGACATTTCATTGTTTTCTTCTTCCTAGGTCACAGGCCACGGGTCTGTATTGATGGGGAATGGCACGAGTGCTTCTGTTCATGGTGTTGGCACGGTCTATCTGAAGTTTACTTCGGGAAGGATCGTGCAACTGAAGAACGTGCAGCATGTTCCCGCCATCAAGAAGAACCTCATTAGTGGCTCCCTTCTATGTAGAGAAGGGTTTAAGTTGGTCTTCGAGTCAAATAAAGTAGTTGCTACGAAATATGGACTATTTGTTGGAAAAGGTTATGAATGCAAAGGTCTGTTCCACCTTTCCCTCGCGGATTTTTGTAATAAAGTCGTGAACAATATTCATTTGAGTGTTAATGAATCTGAAGTTTGACATTCACGTCTTTGTCACATTAGTTTCGGTGTTATGGCGCAACTAGCAAAATTGAATTTAATCCCGGGTTTCACTTTAGCCAAAGGTTCTAAGTGTCATTCGTGTGTGCAAGCTAAGCAACTTCGCAAGCCCCACAAGGCTGTGGAGGAGAGACACTTGGCACCGTTGATCTTTGTGAGATGAATGATGTGTTGACTAAAGGTGGATAGAAATATTTTATGACATTGATAGATGATTCACTAGATATTGCTATGTGTATCTGTTAAATACCAAAGATGAGGCTCTACACTACTTTAAAGTCTATAAGGCTGAAGTTGAGAATCAACTTGAAAAGAAAATTAAACGAGTCCGGTCAGATTGTGGAGAGTACTTTACGAATGAGTTCGACTCTTTTTGTGCGAAAACGGTACTATTTATGAGGATCCCTCCCTGTTCCCCCAGTCAAACGGGGTTGCCAAACGAAAAAACCATACTCTAACTGATTTGGTTAACGTCATGTTAGATACATCGGGTTTATCCAAGGCATGGTTGGAGGCTATATTGACGTCATGTCATGTCCTGAATAAAGTTCCAACAATAATGAGGTCACTCCCTATGAGCAATGGGAGAAGAGAAGGACGACATTGTCATACTTACGCACCTAGGGCTATTTGGCGAAAGTTAATATGTTGATCCCCAAAAAGCGTAAGCTTGGACCAAAGACCGTGGACTGTGTTAATTTGGGTTACGCTAAGAACAATGTTGGCTATAGATTTCTAGTAGTGAAATCTGAGATACCTGGCGTGAAGGTCGGTACAATTATGGAGTCTAAAGATGCTACATTCTTTGAGGATATTTTTCCTATGAGAGATATGAAAAACACTTCTAGACAGGAATCTGAGGAGACTCCTGAGCCTACCATTCCTATGGAATATTATGAACAAACACATGATGAAAATCCTGAGGATGACACAGAAACCCTTGATAGGGGAACGACAGAAAGGACTGCAAAGACCTTTGGTGATGATTTCCTCATGTACCTCATGGATGATACTCCCACTTCTATTTCAAAAGCATATGCATCTCTAGATGCTGACTACTGGAGAGATGCGGTCCATAGCGAGATGGATTCCATCATGGCTAGCAGGACATGGGAAATTATTGAACGTCTCTATGGTTGCAAAACCATTGAGATGTAAGTGGGTGTTCAAAAAGAAGCTTAGGCCCGACGGTAAGATTGAAAAGTACAAGGGTAGGCTTGTGGCCAAGGGTTATGCCCAAAATGAAGAAGATTTCTTCGATACTTATTCACATGTGGCTAGACTGACTACCATTCGAGTATTACTCTCGTTGGCGGCCTCGCATGGTCTTCTCGTCCACCAGATGGATGTTAAGACGGCTTTCCTGAACGAAGAGCTAGACAAGGAAATCTACATGCAACAACCAGATGACTTTGTGATAGATGGTCCGGAAGGAAAGGTGTGTAAGTTGCTGAAATCTTTATATGGCCTGAGACAAGCACCTAAGCAATGGCATGAGAAGTTCAATACAACCTTGACATATGATGGCTTCGTTGTTAATGAAGCTGATAAATGTGTATACTATCACCATGGTGGGGGCGAAGGAGTTATACTGTGCTTGTATGTTGATGACATACCGATATTTGGAACCAACCTCAAAGTTATTGAGGAGGTCAAGTCGTTCCTATCTTAGAACTTTGAGATGAAGGACCTTGGGGTGGCTGATGTTATCTTGAACATCAAGCTATTGAGAGATGATGAGGGTGGGATTACACTTCTGCAATCCCATTATGTTGAGAAGATTTTGAGTCGTTTAGGATATTTGGACTGCAAAATTTCTCAAACACCATATGATCCTAGTGTGCTGATTCGAACATTCGAAGGCACAACAAAAGATCAGTTCAGATACTGTCAAATTATTGGTTCACTCATGTATCTAGCAAGTGCAATGAGGCCTAAGATCGCGTTTGCGGTGAGCAAACTGAGCCGGTTTGTTTCCAATCCAGGTGATGTACATTGGCATGATATTGAAAGAATTATGCGCTATCTGAAAGGTACTATGATTTGCATAGATGTTTCTACTATCTGTCTAGTACGCGATAATATGATAAGTGTTAGTACGTGCTTAGTGCTGTTTATGTCATGCTCATGATTTATTCATGGATTAATTTAATCGAAAAAATGCCTATTTACTCAGCATGGGTAGTGAACTGCAATTATGGTTCAAAACTTAGTTACTAAGTATTTGAACTAACACCTCTCGATCCTGGTCCTGGTACACGTTGAGTTGCAAGCACCAGCTAGTTCATCCAAAATATCTATTTATTTTTGGTGGGAGAGGGGGTGGGTGTGGGAAGGTCATCCAAAAGTATAAGCTGACTAGAAAGGTGAGCAATATACCAATACTTCAGTGGTCCTCTTAGCTGAATTTCAATGCATTACCTAACGACTCACTGGTTTACAAACAGAAACAAAAGGATGTTTAAGTTCTGCATTCCCCTTCTACAACAAATTGTAACAAGATAAACAGATCCAGAGAAACCAATATCCTGTTTATGTAAAACTATAAGATTATGGCAGTCAGAAAAATTGTAAAGCATAAGGAAGACATGAAGGAAAGATCGGGCAATAGAAAGGATATGGTGGGTTACTGGACCACTTACAATATCACACAGACTTCATGGGGCTTTAGTGTCCCTGTAGGATCTGTTGTGCCCATCAGATAATAACACTGATCGATAGGGAGCCTGCCTTGTTTGAATCCTTCTCTTTCCTCTTTGGTCATTGTAGTAAGCTGGTGCTGTAAGTATGCCTCATCTTCTGGTCGAATTCCAGAAAGGATCATCCGTGCAGATATTAAATCATCCATGTCACCATGGTTAAATGCAACTGTAAGAGGGATCACATTAATAGAAATTCCAAGTGAAGGCATAACTGCCACTAGGTAAATGCATACTTGAGATGTTAAAAGTAACAAATTCCTAAACATCGAAGAAATGCAGCATACCCCCTATTATAGCAAAATACAGCATAATACGTGCTCTATTCATGATATTTCAAATTAACCTTCAAGGGAATCTCTAGTTTTATGGCGAGCTTTGTCAACATCTTTTAGTGCCTTCCCTAGAAGCTCCATAAAATAATCCGCTGGAACCCCTCCATAGTGAAGCAGCGTGATTAAGAACCTCGATGTCAATGCCCTTTTGGGTCGGTTGCTGAAATATTGTTGCAAAGTGCCAACAGACGGCAAGAATTTCATTAGCTGTAGAGAATACTCAAGGAAAATACTCTATCTCAACATTTATCAAAACCGTAGCAGTACCACCGCAAAGAAATTAACTTTGTGACTTCAGCTACCAAACTGATCAGAAAGCTTAATCAGTAAGTTAAGAATGGGTGACCTTAATACTATGGGCCTGTTTGGATTGCTACCGATCCTGACCCTACTAAAAAGTTGGCACGCCCGTGTATTTTGGTGGCCGTTTGGATTGACTCCAAAAAATGGCTCGCCCAGTGTGCCCAATGCCCCTCTGTGTTATTCTCGCCAACGCGTGGGCGAGATGAGGGCGTGGAAATGGTGCACCAAAATTTTGGCGCTGTCTCTGGTTGTTATGGTGGGCCCTGCCAAGTCATATCTTTTGGCATATAACCAATCAGCGGCGCTTTTAACTGAATAAAATATGTTGGCCTGTGTATCATTAGCAACCGCATGCAGCAATCTTCTAAAACAAAGTACAGGCAGCATGGTACTGCACAACTAACGAATTTCCAACTGCAGCAATGGCGTGTTATTCTTTTGGTGTCTTTTCTGCGCAGATTGCATCCAATTTTTTTAGAGAACAACTGCATCTAAGTTTTGATATGTATATCTTCTCAATTTTAGATATGGGAACTTTACCAGAAGACAATTTCATGGGAACTTTCCCAGTTCTTGCTAAAACCAAAATAGTTTGACGGTCGCATCTAAAATTTTAAATTATAGCTTATGCAAGATATCCCCCCAATTCATACTTAAGTTCAATAAATGCATGTCCAGGTTACTTACCTCGTTGAAACAATTTCCAGTGAATTGAAGGAGTGCCCACCTGATAAACTAGGATCTGAGTTTACTTTTATCATTGATGGTCGTATATGGATAGTCCTTTCAGGAAGCTGCAAATACATAAGAAATGTATTCTTCAAAAATGGTAAGGAAAGTTCAGAAATTTGAGTGATACGAAGTGAACAAAAATGATGTTCATGTAAAAGAAAAGCAATCTTTGATGTGATTGCTCAATTATATTACTCTACTAGTATTGGATTCTCAAGCTGTCATTAACTCATGGTATAGTGTAAGTTGTGGGCCAGAAGAGTTGAATGAAGGTACCACCAACAAAATTGGCAGATAGGAAATGAAGGTAATGTTTCCATGCAACCATTTGTTCACTGGAACTGCTAATTTGCTAAGAGCATGGCTAATAGTATAGCCAGTTGATGGCCATATGATGCTGTCATGTCATTTATATACATCATATATAGTCACTCATATGATGAGGTTGGCTATTATGCTAGTCCTTTTTCCACCTTCTCTCTTTCTCTTTCTCCATATTTATTATGTTTGCCTACGAGCACGTGTAGAGGTAGGCTCTCGCATGAGAAACAACTCCCCTCATTTTTTCTTGTCTTTCTCCATTATGCTAGTTCGTACTATATGCCCCTTATTATACTTGCTCTAAACGGCACTCCTGTGACAATAAATTCAAGCCATCCATAAGAAATATATACCTCTCTAACAACGAGAAGGGTTCCCTTTACAGCAAGTCCATTATAGAACATACGAACCTGCATAAGAAGAGGCTAGAGAAAGGAGGGGAAGGGCAATACACTGTTTAGTTATCTAATGGAGCATTAGAAAAATAACAGAGAAAAGATCATGATATCGTTTACTCCGCACATTACATGATCATTGATGTCAAATTGATCCTCCTTTGAATCCACACTATCCTGTGTAGGTTATAACAAATAATTGAATAATAGTACCAAAATACTTGATAAGAAACTAAAAAGTAAAAAAAAAAAAAAACAGAGTTA
This sequence comes from Secale cereale, assembly GCA_902687465.1. NCBI lineage: Eukaryota > Viridiplantae > Streptophyta > Magnoliopsida > Poales > Poaceae > Secale > Secale cereale. The sequence continues at coordinate 197,241,003 of LR738711.1, forward strand.
GCTAGAAATAGAAAGCAACAATTTTGATAACTACTCCCTCTGTAAAGAAACATAAGATCATTTAGATCACTACTTTAGTGATCTAAACGATCTTATATCTCTTTACAGAGGGAATATTAGCTATTTCGAAAACATGATTTTTGGGGTAAGGTTAACCACCAATGCCTATTTGTTAGTCGAGTTCACAAATATCTCATATCATCTTAAATATGTCGCTCTTTTAAACAATGTTGTAATGGACTTGATGATGTAGCATGATATATTACAAGTTTGCAACCAATGGTAACATCTTATGGTGTATCGCAATCTACGGATGATGTGTTTGCTGACCTAACATGAAATGACACTGAGGAACTTCATGAAAGCCCGGCATGCCAGATTCTTTAAGTTCAGTATGGGTTAAACCAGCAGACGGAACAATCATCTAGGACCTAGTGGATACGGTCGTATCAAAGTACAGAACGTGATGTTCCACTACCAACACTACACTTTCAGGACAGGGGATCCTTATTGAGTGATTCAACATGAATGCAGAAATACAAAACTATACGGTGGATATTTATGGATCAACATAAGTGAGGCCATGTTATTAAGCTCATTAGGGTGCAGGCCATATTATTACGCTCATTAGGGTGCAAAGTCCACTTTAATAGTTGGTGCGACCGATGATATTGAGTGTGAATGAGCTTCCACTTTAATCAGTGCTCTAGTGCAGAATGCATTCTATGGAAGAACCTAAAACATAGCATGGTGAAACGGCTAAAAGTTTCAAACCACACTGATTGAAAATTCAAATTTCTATGTGCTAAGTTTGTATGTATAAACGGAGCTGTGCCATGTGTGCTTCCAAGTTTTCTTTTGGCATATCAACATTTGCCCAAATGACTTATCATTATCTTCACAAAACCATAACCTTCAGAGACCCAATATACAGTTCAAATATGGTAAGTGAGAAATAAAATTTCAAATTCTCTGACAAGATGCACAATAGGAAACGGGGGAAGCACACATTCACGTCATGTATCCTCAAAAGGTTCCCCTTAATGACATTTGTAGGGCATTTCTTAGCTAAATCTTCTGATATTAGGCCAGTCCCGTCAGTGTGGATCAAAGCCTCCCCATGCCTGAGAACAATGCTTCCGTTTTTATCCTGAAATATTTCATCGAGTATACAAGATAACAATATGTTCTAGTAGCAAGCTAAAACAACAAAGGAAAGAGATAGTAACCTTGCAAGGTACATCATCAACAGTAACAACGTCAACTTTTGATAGGTCTTCATCATCTAGTAGTGTAATAGTTTTGGACAATACCAAACCAAACCTGTCATTCCCATAAACCAAATATATAAATTTACTCCACAAAAGAGAGTGGCTACAACCACAGAGGCACAGACAATAACAAAAGGTGAAACAACATCTTATCTTCATCTTCATCGTATAAGGCATTGTAAAATCCATTCACAGTAACATTTGGAACACTGGAAAAACAACAAGGCAAAAAGAAAAGTAGGCAATTGACTTGCGCCAAATGTATCGCCAAATATAATCAAACTTCATGTTTTCGCAACGTGGCACCTCTTTTTGGTTATTTTGTAAGAAGTCCAATCCAGAAAGAAAGAGCACGAGATTTACTAACAAGTAACAACATGAGATATCCTAAATTTATGATTAAACGTATGCATTATTAGAAAGTAAATAAGATTGCTAACCTGGCCACATATTTTGCCACACTGGGGACAGTGTGTACGTGCATAAAAAGCTTGCGGGCATCACCAATTGTTCTGTTGGAGAGGATATAAGGCACACCCTTGTCCCAGTCACACTCGGTGCGAACAAAGTAGCACCTAACAGAAGAAGTGCATTTCTTGTTTCTCTCCTTCTTTTTTTCCGCTTTTATTCTCTTCTCCCTCCCTCCATCTTTATAAACTAACGATAAAGGCATACCAATCAAGACAATGATCCAACTGAATCAATTTGTAGTTACTATAAATGACACGTGACCTTTTTTACAAAGATATAGTAGCACTAACAGTACACAAATTTTCTGTTCTGACTTGATGCACAGATCTGTGCTCTCACCAGATGCTGGGGCCAGCATTGACAGGTGGGCACCATCTAGTTTGTGAAGTAAGGATTAAACCAGAAGAAGATGCAAGTGGGAAAACTGTGGTCTAGATAAAGTTCAATATTCTGGTTCTACCTAAAGATCTTATTATGTAATCTGTAGTGTAAATAGTGACTCATTTTCGTTCAACATGGGTACGATATCAGTTACTCTGGAATAGTAAATACTCCAACTGCGGAAGCTGCAATTGACTTCGGCGTGATTGTAGAATAGTAGTGGAGCAAATATTTCAAGACCAATTACTGTGTTTCTTAATTTATAGGCACCCAGAGCTCCTGCGGGTTCTAAAAAAAACACCAATTTACTGAGGTCCAGTTTGTGGTTGCTGAACTATGTTGTGCTAAACTTATTCTAAAATCTGCTGCAGAAAAATAGCCATGAAAGCAGGAAAAAGCATGTTAACCAAACTGGAAAATAGATCCAAACAAATGGATGCTGCACTCAAAGCAATGATTAGAAAAACGCTGCTAGGCATGTGCTTAAGCGTGCCAAGGCGTATGCACAGGTGAGATAGGCGCGAGGAAACTTACTCAAAAAGCGATTAACGTCTAGTAAAAAAAAACATTGATTCCAAGACACTGAAACTTACTCAAAAAGCGATAGCGACGTAAACCCAAGATGATGCCATCTTCAAAAACATGATGGTAAAAGTGACAGCCTGTTTCAAAGTTATCACCAGCGTTGGTGTGCTCAGATATATCTGAAAAGTTCACAACAAGAACATTGTCGTCGCCAACAACTTTCTGTAGACTAGTCCTTGTGTTCTCTATATATGGCCCCTGAAACCAATAAAAAATGAAATTATATGCAATCTCAATATACTGATAACCAATGCTCAATATGAAAAATAGAGCAGTTCACTTTTTTTGTGTAGGATTAAGAAGAAAAGAGAAGAAAAAAAAATAACAGTTTACTGTTGTCTACAACCTATTCACAGCAAGTCAACAACCAAGACTAGCATTTTTTAATGACTATCAAGTGAGATTCTCCAAACAGAAATCACAGTTGACAATTTGAAATTAATATAGAAAAGAATAGGCTGATAAATTCAAAAATATTCTCCAATGTTAGAATGCTAGAGAAGAAATGACACATGAACTTGACCATCCAAATTAATTTCTTCAATTTATTAAATAACTGAGCAATTAAAATGTTCAGTTAGAAATTTGATTAACAAGGTGTAAATACCACTCGACGGCTGTGTGCATCCAGAACACATGATAATATTTAAAGTTTGCACATACAAATAACATTGCACGCACTGCATCAGTGAATTCTCAGACTAATGGAGAATCAAATCAAGCACTTTCTACATAATAGGCCACCGATGAGCACCAAACAATTTTCTAATTAGGAGATTCGGAAAAACTGATGTTATCATAAGGTAATGGATACTGAAGGCCCAAGAGAAAGTTAACTTCCAAACCTTGAAAACCGTAACTATGGAATCGCCTCTTTGCTCAATATTGCAATGGTACACTCTTGTCTTGCTTGGGTCCCAATCAAGATTCTACAAGTATCAGTTCAATGATAATTCCATGAGACGCATGCTGGCATTTACAGAGAGAACACGTGAACAAGGAAAATATATTTGACTTAGTCCAAATGGGGACTACAAATTCACATAGCAATAGTTATCCAATGGGTGTAGTTATCAAATGGTGGGTACTATCGCAACATGAGCCTACAGTGCGTTCTGGGAGATGCATAATATGGCCTATGGCCACAGGTATAAACATATATTCTCATAAAACTTATACATGAGTCAGCAAGATAAAAAGGTAAGAAATTCTTGGTTTTTAAGTAAATTGACTCAATATCCACAATTAACAAACAGGAAGTTGTCAAAGGCAAAGCACAGATCGGATGTATCCAACAAAATAGACGAAACTATGCCACAAATGAACATGTAACAATGTTGGGTGGGTGGGGGCGTGAGTCTTTCTGTGTTCGCTGCATACATGATAGTTGCAGCCAGCAGTAAACATAATACATAATGGATAAGAGAACAAAACCTGTCTCCTGTCACACTCTGCTAGAAACCGGTGACCAAATTTGTTCCAGATTTCCAGCTCAAAACGATCCATGAGCAATGAATTCAAGGACCTAATATAGTCCTCATGTAGTACATCCACATCTTCTATCTTCTTACTACAAATGAGGGCAAGACGGGTCAGTAACAATATAATGTCGACAACAGATATACACAACAATAGGCGCAAGCGTTTTGTTCGCTAAAGGACAATATAAACCAAATTAAGACTTACCCTCCAAGGTAGACATATATCAGGAAAATCCGAACAAACTCTAGTTCTCCCAGCGCTAACATCTGACGGCTCGCGGTTGCCCGTGATGGGTTTCCAGTAGCAAGAGGTTCTGCTGGCATCATGCATTCCATGGTTGGTGATGCTTGGAACCCAACAGTTCCTGATGGGCACCCCATTTGATGCACACGCCTTGTGATCTCGCGCACAGGGCTTGGGGTGGAAGCCATCCTTGGGGACGTAGGAATGATCTGCCGGACCGGGCTATCAAACCCCACCTGATGCTGCAACCCAGACACCATGCCGAGGCCAGGGCTCCCAACTTGCACCATAGGATGGTCTGGCACCCCATGGGCGAATGGCGGGGTAGGACTATCAAACTGCAACGATTGTACCTGGTCTTGCATCCTGAAAGACGGATGCTCGACAAACTCTTCCATTCCTCCTTGGTTTGGCATCACAGGTAACATTTCTGGGAGATGAGAATCAACTCCAACGGGTGCCGCATTTATCCAATCAGGTTTTTCAACCTCCATTGCAACAGGGTCCGGCAGCAAGCAAGCAACAGGGTCCCCGTGGCTATGTGAACCCTGAGGCACCTGGCGGGCAGGGCTTTCGACCTCGATCATGGCATGGTTTGAGAGACTGAAGGCCAACTCGCTGCCTGGGGCCTTATCGTCCATTTGAACATCATCATCGTACATTGGTCCCAGTATAGATGACTCTGTTGGATGAAAGACTTGACGGTTAGAGTATTGTAACGTGGTGGTAAAACGGAGAAATTAACCGGGAAACTGGGGGAACTTCGATTCAGAGAAAGGTGGACATTGGCACATCAGAGACATTTTAATAGCAAAAGCACACACGGTTCAGAATCAGATAAACTCGAACCCAACAACCTCCAAAACGATAAGGTGGCAAAGAGGAACACGATCAATGTGCACCATGCTTGATTGCTCGAAGCAACAACCGCTGTAGCTACGCAAGCCCAGTAGAGTCCAAGAACAGATGAAATACCAGTTCTGATGGAGAAGAGGCGTTCCCCCTTTGCAGAACACTGTGTGCACTTGAACAAACCAAACACCGTAGTAAAAAGGATCTTTGAAACGCATTTCGTCTAAAAAAAATGTAAGTTTAGCACAGAGAAAACCAAAAGCGCGCCATGAAACCAAAAGGGGCCGGAGCCGTAGACGGCGCTCTCGGCCAAACCCAAAAAGGATCAAACAGAGACGCTTCCCACCAAAACGACCAAAAATAGGAAGTTCGAGAACGGATAAAAAAAAATCCGCACCTCCGCTAGAGGGGCCGGAGCCGTAGACGGCGCTCTCGGCGCTAGGGGCGTCCGGCGCGTTCCTGGCCGCCCACATGATGTAGCCGGAGAAGTTCCGGACGGGTTTCCGCGACTCCCTGATCAGCCGCAGCACCCGCAGCGCGGCCGCCTCGCCGACATCCCCGAGCATCTGCCGCGCGCGCGGGTCGGCGTGCTGCTCCAGCCGCCCCTCGATCCGCTCCAGCTCCAAGATCACCGTGGCCGGGAGCGGCGGGCCCGGGCGAGCGCGCATTTGCGCCGGGGAGGTCGGGCTGAGGGTGCTCATTAGGGTTTAGAGTTTGGGATCCTCCACTCGTGTAAGGCGGGGGAGACCAAGGGGATGTCGGCGCGGCGGTGGAGCGTGCTCTCCCCTCTCCACTCTCCACTCTCCACTCTGCCGAAGCTTTTTGGACGATGGTGAAACAGAGTTTGGGAAACAGGGGCGCGAGCAGAGGAGTATACCGCTTGAGCCTTGCAGGGGAAGGAGGTGATGCGGCAGGTGGGCCCGGCATGGATGGGACGGCGACTGGGCCCATGTGCCACGTGGCGGGACCTGGACGCGCTTGGGAATTGCTGCCTGTCAGCACCGGGAGTCCCTCCTTCTCTTGTCAACGCAGAATTGGCCAGAAGGAAAATGAGGACGAAATCTCTGTTTTGACCTTTTACCCCAAGATTAGTACGATTTGACCTCGTTCAAGAAATATTTTTGAATCTGACCTTTTTCGGTCACGCCAACATGCCTGGCGTTTCGATTGTATTGGAGACGCCACGGTCAGTGGCGTTTGGCCCTGACCCACACTTTACCAGCTGGTGCTGATGTGGCAGAGAGGAGACGCCAGGAAGCTTGGCGTTTGGTGAAACGCCACAAGTCTTGGCGTTTGGTGGCGCACATGTAATATTTCCTTGTCTGCCCTAGCTTAATGCTAAACGAGAGCTGGCTGTCTAAATAACTGACAGCACACATAAATATATAATATGTACTGGCAGTAATTAGTGTGGGTAGAGTAAGAGATGATACAAGGGACGATTCAAGCTACTACTATTATAGAGACGATTCAAACTGACAACACACATAAATATGTAATATGTATTAAAGGTGGTGCATCTCTTGTGCATCTTCGGCGCACTGTTTAAACTGCCACGGCGAGGCCTAGGCGAAGGGGCGGTCCGCTTCAATGCGGCGTAGCGGTCGGAGTTGGTTCCTCGGGAACCTGGGTCCGCATTGAAGCGGTGGCTGTCGAGAGGCCGCGTCGGTCAGTGCCTTCCTAGGAGGCGGCGACGTCGGACAAGGAGTACCATCGATAAATTGTCCACTACCTCGGTGGCCGCGGTGGCCTATCATCCTCATCGAGCATCATCACGCCGGCGAGGCACGCGACGCGGCGGGCACTCGGCCTCACACCTGACAATGGTACTAGGGGTACGAACAAGGGCTAATCCTAACTACGGCACATGTGTGACACTCGGATTTGACGAGTTCAGGCCCCTCGCAGAGGTAAAAATCCTACGTCTCGAGCCCAAAGGCTATGATTTCTTTGTGTCTGGATTACAGGGGGTTACGAACCCTTGTCTTAGCGCTAGGGTGCGGCTTATATATAGTGTGCCACCCCTCATTATCGCTACATTACAAAGATAGATGAAGGAGTGAGTGGATTACATGCGTTACTGGTAACTAACGTAGTCTTAACTACACTTGAAGCCTAGCGTTGTGATCCTCGGACGCTCCAGGTCCCGCGTGGACTGTTCGCCTTCCGTGTCCGAGTGCCGGCGAGCGGGATTTAGTGGCAGTAAACGTCCGAGTGAGCTACCTCCATCCGAGTGGATGGATCGCATCCGAGTGGATGGATCGCATCCGAGTGAGTATTCAGAAGTGGGCACCTGAATGCACCTATGGCTCAGGAACCCTTTGTTGATGGTATGGGGCCCTAGGTGGGTCCAGGATATCAGGTCCTTGACCCTACCCTGAGTAGGTGGCCCCATCATCGACCACGACGGAGACAGCCGTGCGTTATTGTCGCTTCCTTGATGGGGTACTCGTGAAGATCAGCAAGGAGCGATCGCTCAGTGACACGCCCGCCGCGATCGACAGGAGGGAAGCCACCAGGGCACCCCGGCCAGGTTTGGCATTGGCTGAGGCGGATCTTGGCACGACATAAGAGGGCGCGGAGCGGCTCCTTCGAGGGTGCTAGGCGGTGGCAAGGCATGGCGGTGGCGACCCCGTGCCCTTCCGCCGTTGGAAGGACAACTCCGACGTTGGCGACGACGATACAAACGGGGATGGCGATCCCGCTGGCCAGACCGATCACGCGTACGAGGTCATTGCCGCTACAAGCTAGTTTAAATATATTTTTTTAGTTTTAGTCAAGCGATGAAATAGCATCGGTGTTTATGTAAGTTATGTCTGAACTTAAGCGAATTTCGTCGGCCTTGCATGAAATTTGCCTGGTTTGTTGAAATCACATTCTTAAGTATGCCATCATGATTGGATTGCCGGCTCCTGTATCCGTGCTCATGCACTGGTTTAGACCAGTCCGTTGACAATTACAGTGTCATTTGAGGAGTCAGCGTTGGAGATGGCCTTACTACTTGCTTCAGGTTTCCTATGTCTATTTTTACACATAGCATATGTCACACTCTAAAATAAAAAACATATGATCGACTGCTGAATGTAGCAAGAGGCATAAGACTACACTTTAGTTATTTGCTACATATTATTTATTTATGTGTGTTGTCTATCAAGCCAGCCAGCTCTCGTTTAGCTTTAGCTAGGCTACGAAAGGACATATTTAAATGTGCACCACCAAACGCCAAGCCTTGTGGCGTTTACCCCAAACGCCAATCTTACTGGCGTTTCCTCCGTGCCACATCAGCAACAGCTAGTAAAGTGTGGGTCAGGGCCAAACGCCATCGACTGTGGCGTCTCCAATGCAATCAGAACGCCAGGCATGTTGGCGTGACCGAAAAAGGTCAGATTCGAAAATATTTTCTAAACAAGGTCAAATCATGCTAATCTTCGCGTATAAGGTCTAAACAGGGATTTCGTCCGGAAAATGATGGCGCAGTACTCAACTCAAGCGGTCAAGCAATGACTTTCATTAACTCGAAGGAGGAGTTAAATTCACTCGCTATATTTGATCACAAAGTTCACTTTGGTCACATTACTACTCCCTCCGTCCCATAATGTAAGACGTTTTTTAACACTATACTAGTGTCAAAATGCGTCTTATATTATGGGACGGAGGGAGTAGTTAACAAATAACAACGCAGGTCACCGTGTACGTTGCGTTGTCGTATTTGTCCCACGTGGTGTACGTTTGACCTTTTGACCAGCCACGCAAACGAGGCAGGTTCTTTTTTTGCACAGGCGAGTTGATTTGAGGGGCTATTTTGTAAATTTCCCATTGTATTAAAACTCACTCCGTTGTCATCCCCAAATCCTTAGCTTTAGAGCATCCCCACCCGCCCCCCTAACATGCCCCTAGCGATTTTTGAGCGTCGGTGCCCAAAAAGCGGCCCAGTCGCATCCCAGGAGCCTTTTTTCGCCAGTTTGGACTGAAACTGGTGGCGGCGGACTCAGGCCGAACCCGGCGCGCTGGGGGCGCCGGGGAACGCGGTTTTGGCGCGGACGGGGATGGGCCCGGCGAGTCAGCGAGACGCTGCCTCGTCGTCCTCATCGCCTCGGTTCCCGCAAAAATCAATGCCAAGGCTGCCGCCGGTCAGCTTTCCGTTAATTCCTCATGGGCATCGCTTCCT